>CM049571.1:36362186-36962186 GCA_027123335.1 Amphiprion clarkii
CTGGTAGACGTCTCGCTGTCTTCAAACACACTTCCGTGGTGAAAGCGAGCGAGAGTTCAGGCAGAGTGCTCCTCTGCTCCCTGCAGGTTGCTGTTATTTTAAGCTGAACCGCCACAATCAACGTGGAGCCATGAAGCCCCCGCAACTCTTGTTCTCTGGGCGAAGTGAAAGTAATCACAGGATGACAAGCATGGCACGATGAGCGTTATGCACGATGCCACCTACAGTCACAAGGCCGGAAAAGGCGGTGAAGTTTCTTCTGCGAGGTGCCAGATCGCATGACGCCTCAAACGCTGTGGATGTGTGTTTGTCCCTGTGGTGTGACCTCAAAGAGCCAAAACCCAGGACTGTTATTAGATTCTGATGCCAGCTCGCTAACCAGGATTACCTTATGAGTCACCTCAGCTGCCACCCACAGTACATTTGTTGAACGGAGGCTCACACTGCTGCCTTTATCTGCTCTCACACAGCTTGAGACACCTTACCTCACGGCTGACCTCATCCTGTCACATGATTCAATGAGCGGAGCCGTGTCACAAACCACAGTGTCGGGGCTTTGACAGGATAGGGCTATACAGTGCACTAAAGATTAATGAGGTCATCTCCTTCACAGGGTGTGCAACAGACACGGCGACAGGGAGAAGGAAATCTCATGACTTTGTGGATGATATTATATAAATGACACGCAAACAGAATCAAAATAACAGTTTCTCTATTCATAGTCACCTATATGGCGGGACGTGAAGCCCCTCCGGTATTCATATCTACTTTGAATTTTGATAATGGGATGACATTTTTAATTTTTTTTGTATTTTGTCCTCAGGGCTTTGTGTGCTCTGCCCTTTTGATTCTGTCTGCATGTGTGTGTTTTCATGTGTGGGCTTTCTATGAGGTAGATGGCTTTGACTTTATGATGATAACGCTCTCTGAGGGCGGTCCAGAATCAATCAAATCCAAATCCAAATGCTTGCCTCCCTTCTCTACAGGCTATTTCAAAGGTTGGTATTGATTATTCCAGCCGTCCCTGCCTTTTGGATGGAGGGGGGGGCAGACAAAAGAGACTGCTTGAGAAATGGAGAGATGATAATGCAATTACAGGGGGGAAGCCTTTGTAGACTGGACAGTAATGCTTGAGGAGAGTGGAAGTTGAATGTCAGACAAAACATGCTATCATAAACTCAGTGAGTGGTCAGGAGCATAATTCCTGTTCTATTAGTGAAGCTCTTTGGGGTAAGGGAGTTCATACCAACTGTGTGTGGGTGGTGTGTGTGGTCTGGGTAAGGGGAAGAGTTTTGGGATCTTCATCTATTCCTAACCCTGTGATTCTATTTACTCCTGTTATGGAAAACAGATTAAACGGGTTAAAAAAAAAGAGAGGAAATGATGTCGTTCATATGCACCATAGAGGTGAATCCACTCATTTCTGAGGTGTCACCTTCTCCACATCCACTCATATTTGGTGGCTGTGATGAATGTTTTTTATGTATTTATTTGGGGTTTTTTGTTTAAAAATGAGACAAACCCCTCCAGGTTGCATTTTTGATGAGAGTAAAAAGAGGAATTCAGGTGAAGTGACAACAAAACATCAGACTTCAACACAAGAGACTGTTAATTTTAGACCGTGATGCTCTATAATTACATTCATTTTTAAACAGTGTTTCACTGGCAGCTTAGGAAGACAGACAAATAGATTTAAGAAACACTTCTGTGTCCATGTAGATGGAATAGATAAACAAATTATTGTTAATTTTGGAGTTGGACTTGCTCTTTAATGTACATAGCGGTTGCATTATCAGCATTTACTATGTGATTTTCAGATTGGATTGATTAGATAGGATGAAAAAATTATAAAAGTAAACGAATGTATTGAGGGAGAATAAACCAATAACAGTGCAAAATGAGTATTATTATTTTCAGATTAAAACAGCAGAAAATACTATCAAAAAGGAGTTGACAAAGTATTCAGGTGTTGCACCTCAAACATGATATTTCCCAGGATTTGCATAGGTAGCAGTTATTATTACACATAATTGTGTTCATATTGTGGTTTGACCATCAAAATATTGCAATATTTCTATATTGGCCAGTGATTAAAGCAGGGCTTAGTGCCATGACAGCTTTGGGATAAATAGTTTTGTTTTTTTTAAACATTTATTGATTGAGATATTTATTTCGAATATGTAAAGACAAGCACCAAGTAAACAAGTAGTTAGCATTACATATACATACAAAACTATATCATAAAGCAAAAGAAATGTTCCACAATTCTGTTTTAATATTTTAAACTGGTGTATGTTTGGACATTGCATCAACTCCACATCCAAACTGTTCCACAGTCTTACTCTGCATGTTGGAATCTAACCAGAAGTGTAGAAAGAACAGTAAAATGCATTATATACGGTGTAGACATACACAGGATGGACAGAGTGATATGAACACATTAAACATATGAATCTAACAGCTGTAGATATCAATATAAATGTGTGTATGTAGAGGTAAAAGGCGGTTAAAGCAGTCTAAACAGCATTGCTCTGGCTTGAAACAGGTGGCATCTCATTGTAAAATATTAATAACACTAGGGAGTGTTTTGATATCTTTTTAAAAATAATCAAATTAATTTAATGAGATGTTCTGCATTCCTCCAGAAGCCAAATAATTTTCACACAGTCCCTTTGTCCTACGCCCACCCACTGACCCAAAAATAGCTCAAAGCACTTCCTCCAAAAATCATGGCACATCATGAAGTGGCCTCTTGGGTTTATTTGTGTCTCAATATTAGAGCTGGATATTGACAAAACATCACATTAAATCCATGAATCAACTCACAAAAAGATGCGGGTCAGTCCAGAAGTGGAGGACATTTGGGCTTCAGTATTTTTGAAAAATAAACCTTCTCTTTTCCACTTTTCTGCTCCATATTCAATAACAGGTAATAAACTATCAAAGGCTTGATTGGCTCAGCTTACACATCAGTGGTACCATTTTTATTCCATGTTTTTTTTTTTGTTTGTTTGCTAACCCTACTGTAAATCCATGCTAATGTTAGCTTTTTCTCAGGAGTAGAAGGTAGATATTTAGCTAGCTGTTACTGCTGACCAAGAGGACAAAACTTACTGATGGAAAAAAGTAAAAAGAATTAGTCTTATCCTGATAATATGCATAACAGGGTTGCATGACGTAGAGTGAGACGCTCAATCAAGGCGGACAATGTTATGACAATCTGAAAAATGGAAGAGAGGACATAGCTTTGCTCTACTCATTCTTTGGGAAAAGTGTTTGATGATGTTAATTCCAGTGTTTCATGTGATTCATGGTTTTCTTCTTCTACCAGCTAAAAGGTTCTGCTAACAGGGTTGTTGTGGGACACACGTTCCATGCATGATAATTATTATTTAGAATATTATGTTGATTAAAAAAGAGACAAGAGACATCGGTGGAAAAAAATAATACCAAAAAAAGGAGATTTAAATTTAATTTTAACAGTTTTATTTGAGATTCAGTTCGGTCATCAGAGGGTGGGACAAGAGAAAAATGGCATTCTAGGGGGAACTCCAGACTTATTCAGTATTTTATAAATATTTTCCAGTATTCTTTTCTCCTATATTTTTTAGATTTGGTCTCAGGAGAAGTAACACACACAACAACTGCATGTTTTAGTATTTTGTACATGGATTATTTGAAATTTGATGACTGGGACGTGAAATGTCCTCCAATCCTGGATTGATCCAGGTACAAATGATGCTGGAACTCACAGGGAGGAGATGTGGGACTTTTGTCACCGCACTGAAGAGGCCACAGTCATCCAGGCCTCAGCAGGTGAAGCAGGTTTAGATAATAGCTCACCTGCTGCCGGCCATCACCGCTGGGTGGCGCTAAAACTCCTCCTCTGCCGGCCGGGATCCACTCAGCGACGCTGTGCTGCTGGATCCTGCTGCTCTCTTCTCATCCCTCTACCTCACAAATGCATTTCTCTAACTGCACGAAGAAAGCCAGCCAGTAATGTGGAAGGCGGATTGTTAAAGAAAGAAAGAAAGAAAGAAAGAAAGAAAGAAAAAAAAAAATAGAAGCCACATGATGCTGGAATCCAGAAACTATGAGTGACGGTGCGTCCTGCTGTCCGGCTGCCGACGCGCTCCGGCGGATGGGAAGTTGTGAGTCAGAGCCGGAGGACCAGCAACTTTTATAGACTTTCACCCACTGCAAGTAGCCAGCAGCCCCCACTTTAGACTTTGTTCCGCTCAGGGAGAGCTCTGACATTATACTTGTTTTATTTTGTTGTTAAATTTAGGTGATGTGTTGTCCAGGGCGCCCTGAAGCGACAAGGAAATGGCATTTCCCTAAAGAAGACCTTTCTGGTTTTTTGGTTGACAATGGAGAATAAATGAAAGGGACGTTTCCCGGGATTATCTGACAGATCAACGACAGGTAGGTTTTCATTTTCTATCTTTCTCACTTGTGTGTATAATTAGAGCGTTATTAGAACCGAAACGCAGGCAGTTCATTTTGAGAATTGTCTAATAAAAAACAAACAAAAAAACAACAGCTCACGTGTGGCTGCGAAAAACCCATGATTAACATTCTTATCTTATCGATTAAATGATCGATTTTTTCCCCAATGATGAATAGTTATTAAGTGGCGAGACAGCAGCAGCAGCAGCAGCAGGCTGCTGGAAACTAATGACCTGAGGTGGCGTACAGGTGTAGCTGCAGGCTCGCAAATGTCCAACTTCATATCGCCTGGACTCAGACTCAAAAATCAGATCAGTGCAGCAACACGAAACACTGACTGACTGCTGAAATTGGACCAAAGTTTCCCCTCTGAGAGATCAGCCCACTAGGTTCACAAAGGCACTAAAAGAACTGGTTTATGTGTAAATGCATGATGGAAAAAAGGTATAATTAAAACAGATATGGGGGGAAATTAAAGATGAATGCAGAGAAATCTATCTATCTATCTATCTATCTATCTATCTATCTATCTATCTATCTATCTATCTATCTATCTATCTATCTATCTATCTATCTATCTATCTATCAGCAGTAGATTGCATCTAATTTAGACCTGTGTTTAGTTGTTATTCTTTATCTTTGCATCTCCATCACTTCTACTTTAACAAAGGTAACCCCATGGCTTTCCTCTACAGCCAAGTCAAACCCGTGTGCTTCCCCTCAACTCCAAAAGCCGAAAAAAACAGCAGCTCCAGCTCTAAGCAGCTTGTTTGTGACTTAAGGAAAAAGTACAATGCTGTTATCTTGCTGTATTGTGCTGTGAAGGCACGGAAGGAGTCCCTAATGAAAACTGGCTCTTGTGTTTGCTGTCAGCTGCTCTGCACACACAGACTGTAGATATTTATGATTATGCTTACACACCACTGTGAATATTTTTTTTCCCCTCCAACCCCTCTCCTTTCCACTCGCTCTCCCCCTCCCAGTTTGTCTCTCTTCCTTTTCTTTTTTTCTGCCTCAGTCTATCTCCTTGTTCACCTCGCTCTTTCATCTGCCCTTCATCCCCTTGACAAGTGTTGTGCGGTCAGCTGTTTTTTTTTTTCTTCCCCTCAATTAGTGCTATCATCGCATTTCATCCTGCAGAATACAGGGATGGTAATAACCTTACACTCATATTGCGAGGTGATACAATTCTGCTGTGATTAATTGAAGTCCCCTTAGAGAGTCAGAGGAGACGTAGATCTTCCCTTTCACACTCACTGACAGGCAACCCATTATATTGTTTTATAGATTGCCGTCAGTAGCCCTTGAAGCTGCCTGCGGCCCGCTGTTGTTCTGGAGGGTTTTATTGTGCTGGGTTATTGGTTGGTATTGCTGACAGGCAGAGCAAAGGCCACCCTGGGATTACTGGAGATGGGATCCCTGTGACAGTTCCACTGTACTTGACAGTAACACTGGAAACTTGAAGAAAAGATTTACTCACTCTGCAGTGGTTGTTGTGAAAAGTGGGAATTAGTTAAGGAGCTACAGACCTGAGTTGTGCCACCATAGCATTTAGCATACATATTCCCTAAGACTGAATCGTGAAACTAAAATGGTTGTGCTCGTGCCGTTTGGATGCGACCAAACACACTGCAGCTCTGCAAAATAACCGGCATGCAGAGGTAAGGCAGATTAGCTTGCTTTTTTTTTTTTTTTTTTAAAGCCACCATCACACAGACATTGCTGCAAACGGCAGTGCCTGAAGAAGGCAGAGCGCAGACTGAGGCTTGGAGAGAGTACTTGATATGCATGAGCCACCAGGTGATTTCCAGAGGAAGAGAACACCACGGATAAGAGGCTTGTCTCTAGTTTTAAGGAGCCACCCCAGGCAGTATTTGTGTTCTCCGCCAGCTTCCTGCTCACTCTGTCAGATCAATAGGGCATAATATAAGAGTGTGGATTGTGTTTGCAGGCATAAGACAAAACAATACATGCACTGTAGTTTTTACACTTTCTGCATGTATGCATGGTGCTGTGCGGTTCTACATTTAAGATTGCCGGATTACGCTGCAGTGCTTCCCAGCGTCTCCATGTAAAGCTGACATTTTTTGCTTTTCCTATAGTGTGAGCTTTCCAGGCATGTCTTTTTATGCAGGATGCATGTCCGTACGACAGCCCAGTGTGACAGTGAACACAGCATAGCACAGCAGCACCGTGAGTTAACCATAAAATCCAGGGTGTTGCATCATTTCAGAAACTCTGTATTCACCAGCAGCCCTGCAGATCTGGTTTAGCGGAACAATAAAAAGTCAGCCATCTATCTACATGATTACACCCGATTTCAGCACCTCAAGATTCGCTGCTCAGTGGTGTTCATAGACTAATGTGTTTAGAAAGCACAGTTTGTTCCACCTCTCAAAGCCCCAGCTCGAGCTGCTGGGGTGAATCCATCGGGTGCTTGAAGGGAAATTCAAAGCCCCACCATAGCAAACGAAATGCAGCATTGTGACGCTTGTGTGCAGCTCCGTCATGTACAGAGAAGGAGGAGGAGGAGGACATGAGGAGAGTACATCCCATGTTTTATAGATGCCATTTAAAGGAGCATGCCCAGGATGGGCTGGCTGAAATGAACTGTAACCACAGACTAAACACCAAGACAATAAACTAACAAATTGGTTTTCTGGAAGCCAGCAGTGTCCCAGTCGCTCGCCCGGGCCGATCCTTGCCGATGCGGCGAGCTGTTTTTCCCTGAGAGATTAGGCTGTGAAGCTCAACTCCATCTCTTATTTATTCATGCTGATTTGCTGCGTGTGTGTTTGGCTGTGGGTGTGTGAGAGGAAGAGCGAGAGAGTGTGTGTGTGTGTGTGTGTGTGTGTGTGCGTGTGCCACAGCTGAAGTTTAGGAGTGTTTGTAAAAGTGGGTGTTTTCCGTTTATGTGAATGATGTGTGTGGGCACATCGAGCATGTGGGTGCAGACTTCAGTGCTCGTGTGTTGTGATGTCGTTGTTCAGTTAGTGCACATGGTTTGGAGTACAAATGATCATGGGAAGTTCATCTGGTTTAAAGGAATTGTTCTGATGGTGGATTCAAATTTGATAGAAGGTGTTTATGTGGAGGCTGCACAGTGGCTTGGTGGTTAGCGCTTTCGCCTTGCAGCTGGAAGATCCCCGGTTTGCATCTCGGCCTTCCTGGGAGCTTTCTGCTTGGAGTTTGGTGTTCTCCCTGTGCATGTGTGGGTTTTCTCCGTCTACTCCGGCTTCCTCCCAAACATGCTGAGGTTAACTGGTAACTCTAAACTGTCCGTAAGAGTGAATGCCAGTGTGATTGTTTGAATGTCTGTGCAGCCCTGTGATAGACTGGTGACCTGTCCAGGGCATCTTTCCATCATTGCTCCAAGGTGAAAGATTAAACCACAGAAATCAACAAAGCAAGATTTTCAGCGGATGTTGAGTCACTTTTTTGCCACAACTCCTGAGACGAATTTCCGAACATCCAGTTGCAAGGCCTTAAAATCTTGTGATGCGGGTTGATAATAGTACCGGGTCTAGATTATGTTGTTGCGAAAACTAAACTCAAACTGTGGCACCATGTTTTATTTAAGCAGCAAAATGTGTGGAGAAAATGTGGCTCTTTAAATCTCCGACCGTGTTGTTTATCTTTTAACCTCTGAGATTTATCCTGTTAGATTGATGTAAACAAGCCTTACTGTGTGTAGACTCGCAGTGTGACACTTTCAAAGGGATTCCTCCATCTTTTCAAATGGATCCAACTGGGTTCCAGACTACTTGTTGAACAGCGATGACATATGTAATCAAACCTGCATTTTCTAAGCCGAGTCACTATTTATATAGTACATTAAAAACAACAGACGCTCACCTGAAGTGTCCAACTGACAGCTCTAAGCCCAGTTGCTGCTGAGTGTATTCTTCATACAGCGGAGGAGTCACTGCCTGGGAGTTTGTCCTGTTGACTCCTCCAAGTGTTGTGTACACTGAGGACAATGAGATTTGAGAAGAAATTTACTCTTCCATGGAGGTGGTTTTCAGCTTTGTTGGCCATCAGACTTTTCCACCAACTCTCCTCTTTCTCTCGCTCCCTCTCTCCTCCTTCAACCCTCCCCTCTCTGCTTCCTTTCCTTGAGGTAGTCGGTATTTGGCAGCTTTCACTCTCAATATTGTGCCATTGTGCTGAATTCCCATCAACCCCTTCTCCAGCACAGCAGCAAAGAACTCAATTCTCCAAGCCCTTAACCGTCAGCCAAGTGAAAAGGTTGGGGAATTGCAGATTTTGAGAAGCCCCACTTCTAAACCTTGGTTCCTCGGGGAGTAAGAAAGCTCTCATTTCTTTTTTTTGTGGGCAGATTTTTTTTTTTCTCTCCATCTCTTGCGGTGCCTGAGAGTCCTTAGTAATGTATCTTTTTCTCTCTCTCTTTTTTCCTGGTGTTACTGTCAAGCTCCAGCTCGTGCCTGTAATCATTAGACCGCAATTTGGGTGGAAAATTGCAATTACAGGCTTTAAAAATGGGCCTGTTATTTTCCATGCTTGTTATGTCTTTGTTGAGACAGCAGGAGAATGGCAGCCCTGTTGTGATTATAATTAAACAAATCGGACTCAATAAAATTGGCAATTAATGTCAAAGATCACTCACATGGAGGAGAGCAGGTCGAGGGTTTGTTTTTTTCTTTGTGTTTATTGAAAGTTGAACAATTTCCTGATTTGTTTCCATGATTTCGGTGCTTTTTTTTTCTGTCCCCTGTGCCCCTCATCATTTATACAGCTGGAAATGGGTTGGATTTGGTGGCCTAAACACGGAGGCCGGTCTAGTTTCTCCATCATGGGAGCCCAACGATGGAAGAACTAAACTCTTCAATGCAGGCTCCTTGTTTTTCTAACTGCCATTCAGTATATTGTGCAGAAGCCAGTGTTTGAACCTTGATGGAGATGAGAATGAGAGACAGAAATCTGGGCACTTGTGTTTTCTCTCCACCGTGACAGAATTAGCTCAAGGGTAGCTGCAGTTCACGCTTCCCTTTCATCCATTCAAACACGCCTCCCCTATCAGTCAGTTCTGGGCACAATGTACTCGCACTATAAATACGTACAGAACATTTCATTTTTAATTATTCTCATGCAGTTCGATTTATCAGTTCCATTTTAATGAGACTAACAGATGAAGCACAGTGGAGTGTGAGAGGAAATGGGGAGCGTGTTGGAGTGTGAGCCGAGGCTTGTCAGGCAGACGTCAGATGGGCTTATTAGTGCGTTTCTAGGTGGCCGCTGCTCCATCTGTAGGCGACATTCAACCATTAACTTTATTGCAGTAAACATGAAAAAATAATATTGATATGTTGGAAGAATTCATATGTTTTCGATTACACTAAAGACGTGAGAAATAATACGACACTGCTGGATGATATGGACGACAAATGTGGCCAGAAAGCAATCCCATTTCATTATGGTGAAGCTGTGCCTGAGAAAGAGAAGAAAAACTTCACTGATCCTTAACTGGGGAAACATTTGCATTGGCTGGGACTCAAACCCAGGTCAACTGCTTGGAAGGCAGCTATAACGCTGGTGCTCTCTAAGGGTTTTTTTTTAACTTCAAAATCATCCATATCTGGTAAACCAGACAGATTTATTGTCGCTCTTTATGATTGTCTTTAGTGAATGCTGTTATGTACACTACCGTTCAAAAGTTTGGGGTCAATTAGAAATGCCCTGATTTATTTATGCCCTTATTTATGTCCTTAAAACCTTTTTTTTTTTCCAGTGAAGATAACATTTAATGAATCATAAATCCAGTCTAGACATCATTAATGTGGTAAATGACTATTCTAGCTGGAAATGGCTGATTTTTAATGGAATACAGAGGAATATTTCCAGCAACCATCACTCCTGTGTTCTAATGCTATTTTGTGTTAGCTAATGGTGTTGAAAGGCTCATTGATGATTCTAAAACCCTTGTGCATGAAGTTGCCTGGGTGACCCCAGACTTTTGAACGATAGTGTAGTTTCCCACTTGTGGTTATGATGACAAACATGTGGTTAATCATATTGTATAGTTAAAGCTGAAGATATCAGATGTCACTTAGCAACTCTCAAGATACTTCCACACTTCTCACATAAGTATTCAAGTACATTTGACCCAAAAGTCCATAATATCTGATAAGTAGAAATGTTGCATACCAGACCAAGAGACAGTATGATCCATGCCCAGTGACCCAATGGTTGACAGCACCAGTTGGCAACTTTTGTGATGTTTCACTCTGAAAAACATTCTTGGTACAGCTTGTAGTGCCTGTAGTGCATGTTTACCAGATAACAAAAAACAGCAGGTTTACTTTGGAGTTTGGCCAACTTTGGAATCACTGAGCTGCACATACGCAAATCTAAATGCGTGTCATTTTGTTCATATGTGTGTTGCTTTGATGCTCATACAGATTGGGGATATAATGTAAGTGCCGATGGAGTGGTGTCACACTTAGCAAAGAGCGATGTAAAACGCAGAAAAGAAAATCAATTTTACCATGTGACAGCGTAAACAAACCTCTGCATCCCTCAAAGGAAATTGGATTTACGAACGATATGACATCTTTGCTCTGTTTACGAAACGTACGCCCACACTGCAAGAAATAATCGTGATAACCGTGCTGTTGAATCAACCAGTGCGCTGGCTTGATCAGCAAGTCTGCACAGCCTGTTGAGAATTCAGAAGTATACGTTTCCATTGTAACCCTCAAAATACAGTACATGTTGGTGCAGCTTACAAAACCTCAAAAAGCAAAACCTGCTGATCCTGCTGTTGTTTTTACGGAGGATGGCAGAGGTTGAAATGACGGGACCGGTAATGCTTCAAAGCGCTTATTTTCACAATGGCATGTTCTGGCTCAAACCCTGTATGAGTCAGTGTGAACGTTCCAGCTTAGAGGCTTCGTTCTCCTATCATTTGCAGTCCTTCCTCTTGTATCCACGACTGTATCTGTACAGCACAGGGAGACTTTTCCTGTTGCTGCAGCACATTTCTGATGCTTGGATTGATGTGCCTTTTCCACACCAACATCCATTTTCAGATATAAGACGGAATTCTAAGCCTTGGGATGAAAAACTATTTTGTTCCCTCTCCTTCCCTGCACTCTCTCTTTCCTTCAAACATGATCACACGCACACAGCAACTCCCTCACCGCAGCGTGCGGGTGACTAATTTCTCTTGGGCTTTGGACTTCGGCGTGAGAGAGGGTGAGAAGGAGAAAATGAAAGGGAGAGGAGAAGCAGCAGTGCACCGGCAGCTCAGAGGAAGCCGCCCACATTGAAGGAAGGAGCCTGATACCACCTCTCATGTCGCCTTTCTGGCCGCCTGTCTGTCTGTTGTGTGTCATAAAGCAGCGCGAGTCCAGCGCACCCTGCATGTGTGCAGCCTCGGTGGGACGGAGTCAATTTGATCACCGTTTACTCCCCAGTTTCAGGTACTGGAGACGAATCACAAGCAATGTGCGTGGCGCTCCCATCTGTGAAGAGAAATTGAAATCTAAGTGTGCTGTTTTTGCATCCAATTTGAGCTGTCTTTGCTGGGTTCTGTAGAGTGGAACGGCTGCCAATCAGTAGGGCTTTGTTTACTCTCTGCGTCCTGCTGGCAACTGGCTGGTACAAATATCAGCTGCTGTAGTGTCACACACTGTGCCTTTGTACAATTTGATAAACAGTGAACTGAAATAGGTTATGTGGCACTAAAATAACTGATGTATGTTGTACTCGTACATCAGATTGTTGAGAAAACCTTGGTGAAACAGTCATTTTCGAGAGTCGATTTCAATTGTTGCCTCAGTTATAGATAAAATACTCTACATTTTTAGAAAGTCTACTGAAGAAAATAGTTCAAAAGCTTGGCTCAATAGAAAGACTTGACTGTAAATGTCAGTGAGTGTAGCACCACTTTCTACCTTTGGGTATTTTGCTGTCTTTTTACTTTTTGTTTGTGTCTTGAATATACACCGATCAACCACAACATTAAAACCACTGACAGGTTTAGTGTGTGGCATTGATAATCTCATTACAATGAAATGTTGTGCAGGGCAACCTTAGATCCTGTTGTTCATGTGGATGTTACTTTGATATGTACCACCCATCTAAACGTTGTTACAAGCCAAGCACACTTCCCCATGGCAACAGCACTTCCTGACTGCAATGGCCTCCAGCTTCGGGACAACGCATCCTGCTACACAGTGGCTTGAGGAACACAACAAAGAGCTCGATGCCTTGATACACGTGTCCAATCCCCTTCAATTCAGAGCTGTTTTGGCCCGTTGGGGAGATCTCCGCAATATTAGGCACACAGTTTTAAAGTTGGGGTAGATTAGTGCTGCAGTTTGTGACTCTACAACAGCTGATCTCCACCAAAACCAATTAATTAATGACTAACATGCAGATGATGGGTCCTTAAAAAGCGTTAAATATTTACTGACAATCAATAAAACCACTTATATCTCAAACTCTTTATGAAAAGCAGCCGTATTAGGAAAATGCACTCTGGAAAGATGCTGATGTAGAGTGGAAAGGAAAAGGATGGCAGTCATGTTATTTGTTGGGACCTTTTCTGATGCTCAGACACTGAGGTTGGACTTTCTGTGATCGGATGTGTCTTCACACAACTCTCTGTGCACGGTCAATGAAATTTTGTCAACTCACTGCATTAGGCTACTCTTTTGTTGTTACAGATCAGAATAACTCCCCCCCAATTGAATTTTGTAAAAAATAGGGCAAGTAATTGCACACAACTTGCATGAACAGAAAAACGTTGAAGGCGCCGCCAGGTTGACCGAAGCAAAACTTCACACTCACTTGATTGAAGCGTCAAGTTCGATACAGTATTACGTTTTATGAAGGGCTCAGTATGCACTTCCTTCACTCCCAGGTTTTACTTCTGACACAGAACACCTCTTTGCTTTATGATTAGAGACATAATGGATATATTTTAGCTGCAGTTCCTTTTCTCCCTCGTGTACATCTCTTAACGCCTCTTCCCATGGCCCTAATTCATTTAAACATTTAAAACAGGGACCTCAATTATTCATGTCCCCCAGCCGACTGTTGCCCTGGCCTAGCCTCCTGTGGCACCCCGGTGCAGAGTGTGTCTGGATGGACACGTTCCCAGGCTGCTCATTAATTGATGGCTCAGTTGACACCAGAGGTCTAATGCACTCTTCCTCGGGCTCTCTGGCTTTCCCTGCCCATCCAGCATGTCATCTCTTCCCTCTCTCACGCAAAGGGTGTGAGGGTTGGTTTTTTTTTTTTAAACAGAAAGTGTGATGTCATAAAGTCGTGCTAAAAAGGTTCAAAAGGTGTCTTCACCCAGCTGGGCCGCTGAGAGGAAAGACTATGTTAGACAAGGCTTTAGATCTGAGGGAAAGCTCAGTTCATGGCCAGACCACAGGAGTCAGGACTGCTGTAAATGGACAACATATTCTACATTTCTCTTATTTCTGCTCTATCTCTAAACTTCTGTTCTCGTTTTGTTTCTCCCCATCATTCAGATCAGTGTGTGGGCAGTAGTTGCCTCCTCCACTGCTGCCTAATTTAAAGAGTAGTCAGAAGGGAAGGTTCAGGAGGGTCATTCTACTGAGCATTCACCACAGGGAGCACAAAACATGAAGGGTAAAACAAGAAAAATCTAGTAATTAAGAACTGTGAAAGCATACAAGAACTACTTTGTGTTGTTTCTTCTCCTTGAATGTAGATGACAAGAGTTTATGATCTTCTCTGGTGCAGAAATTGCTTAGAAATGGATCAAGAAAACCTATTTCTGGTCTGCCATTAACTGAATATCCTTCGTCAGATAATGACCCTGTAAAGCAAACCAATGTCAGCTTGGCCGATTAGCTATACAGCATGTGGGAGTTGATAATTGTTTTCATGTTCATTTAAGTACATATTTCTGCTACTGCCATGATGTAACTGTTCCCATATGTGGGTAGGTTTTTGTTTTTATCTACTTCACTAAAGTTAGTCAAATTTACCGACTATTTGCTACCCTTACGTACCATTTAGGGGCTGCCATGGAGAAACCGAATCCTACCTTCAGTGAAAATGTCATGTTTCAATGATCAAAGTTCATATATATTATGTAGAAAAAATATGCTGACTTCGTTAAGCACGCAAAAGCACCACTCAGTGGTCACAAGAGTACGCAAAAACAGCACAAATATGCACAAAATGGCTCTACATAAAGAAAAAGACTATGATTTTATGAATTTTGACTTAGATAGATCCTACAAATGTATATTTTACATGGATTTTTACTGAGTACCAGCACATTCTTTTGTATATTTGAGACCGAAAACATCCAGAATGCTGACACCCCCCCAAATTTGATAGTTGTATATTAAAGATTATTTAAAGGTCTAAATCTGTTATATGCTCAATACTTACACTGCAGGGAATTGCTCATCACTAGGTGGCATATGTTTATGATTTGTAAGCCCTTCAGTGGTTGAGTGAGGGTTTTTTCTTATGTACTTTAATTGGAATAGCTTTTAGAGGCACTTTAGAAAGACACAGATCACCATCAAACAAACACATTTTTGCATTTCCAGTCTTCTTGATGATTGTTTGCCCCTTTGGTTCTTCCTGACCCACAGATTGGTTATCATTGGTATATTAGCCTATTGTCCCTCTCTAGTCATTAATTTAAGCCCTTAAATGTCATCTCTGTGTATCAAAGTCACATATTCACCTCAGAATGACCGATGCACTTCTGAATTCATGAATCTATGTTGTCCTTGCCTCTCTTTCCAATCATGGCAGCTCAAGCTTTCTAGCTGATCTAAATACTGTAAAACTACTTCACACTGATAGCAAGTTGTAATATTGGAGTAAATCAGCCATATGTCTGAGCCGGAAACAGAATAATGATATGAAAATATGGAAAAATATGGTTCCTTTATGTATGCAAACCCCTAAACCGCTAAATCTGTGTTTTTAGACCGTTTTACTGTTGTTTTACTGATTATATGTCTACTAACAGATCAAAAATACCATATGGATATGTTAAAAAGATTGTAAAAAACTAGTTTTTCACTGAAGGGTTTCTTTGATATTCAAACTTTTAATTTCATATCGAGCCTTTATTCAGGGTCTTTTGGACACCTGCAGTGTGTGCTTCATGTGCAGCTGAAAATCGCCAAAACATGGTTTTCAAAGGATTTCTGTTTTGATTGCAAACACTTGACCTTGATAACAGGCTGTAGAAAATGAAAGAGGAGCCCTGACTCTTGAGTGCTTCTTTTTCCATGAAGTAGAAAGCCTCCAGCATAGGGACCTGTCATGGACGCCTGAGTGCCGGCCTGACCACTGTATTAGAACTCTGCAAGAAATCAATTCAGGAAATATAGAGGCAATTATTTTGTCTCCCACATTCGCTGACAAAGTAGCAACTTAGCGAGCCAAGACAAAAATACAGAATTAAAGAGGAGAAAATAAAAACATCCCCAGTGGAGTTTGGGGACTGTATAAGGAACGTGTGGGTGATCTAAAAACTCTATACCTCCGCAAAGCAGCTGTAATTACTGTTATTGATTTGCTGAAATCTGTACTGATGTCTCAGAAAAGCATCGCGTTTAAGATTTTTGAAGCCTATTCGATGTTCACTGCATTTTTTTGTGTTTATCGTTGTTTGCCTGTAAAGCCAGTGCTCAGTAACTGGCCTTTTGGGTGTATGAATCATGCACAGTATATCTGTGTTTGCACCCATCAAGTTCATTCAGTGTCAGACGAGGACATGCTGTCGAAAATAGATCCGGCTCTCTTTGTTATCCTCTTCTGGTAAAAGCCAATGTTTGTTGCATTTTAAGCTCTTTAGAGTTGCTGATGGGTTGAATTCACGTCAGAAGACAGCGGCACAATAAATTTGGATGTTTACGGCGCGCTGTTGGAAAGTCAGTCGAGTACAACTGCTGTTACTGAATTATCCTGACGTTGTAAACTTCCTCCGTCTGCTAATACAGTTAAATCAAATTTAATCAGTACTGTAAGTTTTAATTCATGGGAGTGAGTCACTGCCATAAAATCAGATTCATCTGTATCTATGTTTTTCTGTTCAGATTGATTCAGTCTTTCATTTCTGCCATTAACTGTGTGAGTTCTGGCATTTACCCTCTAATCGGATCTCAGAACTTCATTACACTCACAGGTCTCTCATGCAGAGCTTTGCAGTCTCTTATTTTCATGTCAAATGAGGTGTGCAAAGATCAGCTGTAAGCCATCAGCAGCAGAGGCCAAATGGAAGGGTAATATACTCCTCCTTATGCAAAGATGCACAGCTGCCATCTATGTATTAGCATTTGGGAACAACTCAAACCTCATAATCCTCAGGATAATTAAAAAGAGCACTTTTCCCCCTGTATGGCCTATTATCTGCAAATGAGGTCTGTAAGACGAGACAGAGGGGGAAAGAAAGAGAGCGAGCTGATGGCTTGACAGCTACCAGTTTGTGGAGCTTCCACAGAATTAATGGTGTGAGATTTGACAGACAGTGATTCTGTATTAAAATATGGCATATCTTGGCCTGACGGCCCCTTGGGCACCAGTGGGACTACAGAGCTGGACGTGGACGTGGACATTTGCATTACTCCGAGGGTTGTGAAGGCACTTCTCCTCACAGCTCTGGAGTGAAGCCAGAGAAGACTCGGCTACAAATAGAGCACCTTCCTTCCAAAGAGCAAGTTCTATGACACAACTGTAAGAATCTGACAGAACATCATCCTGACCGCTGTGAGGAGAAGAATAAATGTTCACCGAAAAGGGAAGAAAATGAAACGGGTCTGGCTCACTGCTAATGAACTGTGATATGTTATAGGAGCTGTCTGTTCCATCTGCTGAGAGAAAAAGGAAGAGAGAAAAAAACACACTCTCCGCAGGGATTGTAGCCCATACATCTCTTGCTCATCCTTCCTTGCAGGCATTGTGGGGTATATGCAACGCAGCAATACTGAACAAACGGTGACCCGCTCTTCCTGTTGTCATGGATAAATAAAGGTTAACAAATTCAGCTATGGAAAATCTCCTGCTGCATGTCACTATACAGCTCCAACAACAGATGCTGAGGATCCAGATACCTGCTTCCAGATGACGTGGTTTTTAACAACTGCTTTCAGATGTGGTTGCGTTGATTTTAATAATATAGATTGTGGGCATCATTTCTTTCAAACTTTCAAAATACTGATTGAACTTCCATGTTTGTGAAACGTATTTGGTACAGCAGCAGAGACATACAGCAAGTTTACAGTTTATTTCAGATTTGACCTCCTGCATCCATTTCTAAATGTGTCACCAGGAATAATTGGCAATATTACAATTGTGCTTATTTCCAAATTAAATCTGACTTAACTGCTGGCATGTTTATCGCCTGTATTATTGCCTTACTGCAGATGTTTTCTTTAGTTCTCATTTTTAGTGTTGTCGCTCATTTGGAACTCAGCTTTGTGCTTTGGTGACTAAACATCATCATGACTGATACAACCAGTGGCCAAGGCTAAAAAAAAAGTAAAACCCAAATGATAATAAATCTTAGCTTTTAACCCAAATAAACCCATTATATTCAGCGTACAGATTTTATTGTTCATTTCATATTTCAGATTCTTTCCTAAAGTGTTTGAAAAGCACCGAGACAATTAGATGGAACCATCTGTCACGTTTATTATGCCTGACATTGTATCCCAAATTTCACTTTACAAAGAATCCCCAGTAGCAGCTGCTTGGAACCATCAGCATTTTTCCCAAAGACCAAGCACATAGTTGTTTTAAAGTTGTATCTCCACTATAAGTTCATGTACAGCAGCCTGTTAAATGTTTCCTATTGATTGACTATAGAGATGGTCCAAATTTAGTTTTAAAGCATAATTTTAATTTCAAAATTTTGAAACCAAAGGCCCTTTTTTATTGGTACATCGATCTTCTCTGTTTGAGCTACTTGGAGAGCTGAAGTAATGGCAGAAATGAGCTGCTCAGCAGTGACTGTAAAAGAATCAGAATCAGCTTTAATGGCCAAGTACGTACACAACATACAAGGAATGAACATATAGGTTGGTATACTGTACGGGTGTGGAGGAATGGCTCAGCCGATTATTAGGCTGATGGCAGAGCAGAAGAGCAGGTAAATATGGTGGTAACCTTAATATGTAATATGAAAAACCAATATCAGCTCATGCCTTGGAAAAAGTAAGAATTTAATACACTTCCAAATACTAAGATGCTTGGAATTTTCCCAAATTACAAGCCCTCAGATGGTGCTGGATGTTCCCAGGTCTCAGAACAAGCAGTGGGGTGATCGTTCTTTTGCTGTTGCCGCTCCGAGACTCTGGAACGTCGTGTTCTCAGCGACCTGTCGCTATTCAAGTCCAGACTAAAAACTCCCCTATTCAGACGTGCCTTTGAGTCCTAGCACTGTTTTATTTTCATGTCGTCCCAAATGCCTTATTTAAATGTTACTGATTCATCTGTGCTGCATTTTGGTTTTATGGTTTTGTAGTCACCAAATTGTCTTGTTTTATCATGCTGATGGAAAGCACTTTGGTCTTCTTTTATGTTATGTTATATCATTGATTGATTGGTTGACAACCAATTTACCATTACTGGTTAATCCACAAGTAACCTAACGTTAGCTCTTTCAACGAAGACTCAAGACTTTAGTTCAGAAACTGAGCTGACGTTACTTCCCTTAAATCATCAGCAGTGTTGGCTGTCTTTGCTGCAGTGACCAGAGAGGAAACCATTTCCACTTACAGTGTCTTGCTCCATTTTGTTAATAAATGCAAAAGTGAACAGTAAATGTTTGGAGTATTAGTAAGATTTGCAGAACATTTAGGGCTTTGTCTCTCATATCCAGACCAATATTAGATTCTTCAGATTGGAGAATGAATAATGACTTCTCTTTGGATGAATGTTGCAAGTCAATTTGTAAGATGAATTTAAGATTTTCATGAAAATGCTGTAGAATTGTGCCAATTGAGCATGGCCCTTCTTAGTCCTGTCTACAAAACCTATTGGAAACGCTAAAGGAATCAGAAATGTTGGGTTTTTTTTTTCTCTTAAAGCAGCAACCAAAGTTAAAGACTGTTGCAAGGAGCCATGTGGGTAGCATGGTGAGGCATGTAAAGAATACTGGAAAACAGGAATCCATTTGTTTACATTCTTCAAACAAATAGCAATCTCCAAAAGACTAAAACCCTAAAATAACAAGAGTAAACTTAGTTACGCACTGTAAGTACATTTACTACTGTGCTGCCTTCAGAAGGACCATTCCTTTGCGTTTCTTCTTGTTTTCTTCTCTTGGTTTGGCGGTTAGCAAACCATTTTAAAGGTGAATTACTGCCATCTGTTGGACTGGGGATGGAACAGAAATTTGGCAGATAGAATGAAAGAGAAAAAAAAACACCACCACTACCAACAACAACAACAAAACACTACTAGATCCTCTCAATTAGTCTGGTTTCTTTCAGATATTTCATAGGTTTCTCTCCCTTTCCCAGTTCAAACTGGCCACTGAGGTCAGGAATCCAGAAGGGAGCTGACAAAGCTACCAGTCTTTCAACAACAGCACCTCAGTTCATGGAGTCAGTCATCAATGCTGAACATTCAAAATAAACAACACGTTTGTGCTTCCTTCTGTATTTACCTTAATTACCTTCATCATAAATCTATTGTGAAATCAGATTTGAGACCCCAGTTATTCATCTGACACATAAAAGGATCTTTTGAAGCCTTTCTTCACTTTAAGGCCCAACATAATCTGTCTGTAGGCACTGGAACTAAAGAGCAAAATGGTCTGTGATGTATGTCCAACTTTGTTCACAAAAACAAGTTCTATTATACCTTTACCAGATTAATTCTATCATTACAGGTTATCTGTCAGAGATGATGTACTTTAGCATAGATAGATAGATAGATAGATAGATAGATAGATAGATAGATAGATAGATAGATAGATAGATAGATAGATAGATAGATAGATAGATAGATAGATAGATAGATAGATAGATAGATAGATAGATAGATAGATAGATAGATAGATAGATACTTTATTAATCCCGTAGGAAATTCAAGATTCATGACTGTTAGATGCAGTTGTTTAGATTCTAATCAAATTATCAGTGACATAGTGATGAAAAAAACAGATCCAAAGCATCTCACAATTCCTGTGAGACCGTTGATTTGTGTGTGGAAGAACCCAACACCACCCACAACTCATCTACATCAACCTCTTATATGAAGTAACCCGAATTAATTCAACTCTTACAGAAGATGGTTTGTTCTCGTCAGACCCCATCCCTCATCGTAGGCTCGAGAAAAAAGGCTTTCCAGTCACTTGATGTGCAATACTTGTTTTTATTTCCATCAGCAGTAATGGTAGGTGTTGACTTCTCTTCACTAATTGTCTTCAGAGGCAGTAGTGTGTGGTTCACGGAGATATTTCTGTACCCTTTCATCTTGCAGCATTTCTTGTTTGCCAAGAATCCCAGTATTTGACCATTATTATTTTTTCACGGGAATACTGCCGCATTGATTTTGTGTATCTTTTTTTTTTTTTTTTTTTATGTGGATGTATGTGCTGTTGGGTGTTCATTACAGGAACGCATGAAGGTTCGTGTCTGTGTCTGTGTGTGGGAAGCACATGGCACTGCTTCCCAGCGCCCTGGTAGTTGAGCCCGCTGAAGGGGTGGAGTAGACGCTGACACACCTATTCATCACTCTGAAGCAGGGAGTTCATTAAAATAGCCCACGCAGCCTCCTCAGTGGCTCCTGAACCAAAGCCAGCCATCTTTGCTAAACAAACAGGGTCAAAGAGTGAGCTCTCCACACATTGATGCAGTTCAGCCATAGTTGGCGCTGAAAGAAAAACAAATCCTCAAAATAGAAACGCTGATAACCGGTCAAAGATAAGTCACGTTACACACCGTGTCTTTGTCCAGAAACATCTGAACTGAAATTAAAACTATCTTCATTTTACACAGATTTTTAAAGAAATTATTGACTCCATTTTGCATCAAATATATAGATTTGTGCTGACTTCTCCTGCATTCTTAGGTTCTTCATTAACAAAAGCCAAGAACCAGAGGATAAACCTACTTATTGTATGCATGACGATCCAAGCTTAAGATCAAGTCATGTGCCTTTTAGCTAAAATGGATTGGTTTTATTAAAGATTATATTTCAATTTTTTTCTCTTTATTGATGATAAGAACCTCTATTGGAGAGAAAACCAGCAGAAACAACATGATCAACTCTACCATAAACATATAGAAACTCAACAAATGGAGAACATCACTGATGCAATATTTACATCAGAAAATCTCCTCAGATCAGAAACCTGCCGTTTTAACATCATATGTATGCACTTGTGCACCTTGTACAGAACAGAGTACGTGCACTGTATGTTTTGCTGTTTGTTTCGGCGTTATATGTTACATGAGCACAGATAAGCAGAGTCAAATCTCTTCTACGTGATATTATCTGAACTAGACTGTCCCTCCCTGAATCTTTCAAAATGATACCGACAAAGACACGATTGAATTGCTGGCAGCGAAGGTGCAGTGATGTATATTTTCTCAGTGAATGTTACTCTATTATCATCATGCAGCGTAGCTTTTGTAGAGCTGTTGGGCAATATGAAAATGCAAAGACGATGTGCTTTTGTACATTCTTTTTTTTTAAAGTCTGACTTTTCAGTCGGTCACATCATGACATTGTTCACTTTATGTTGCCTGGAAACATTCCCAGCATCACTCTCACTGTCTGCTTACACGTGTACAGGATGTACAAGGAAGTACTTTGTGGTTTTTATGATGGGAAATGGAGATAGCATTAACTGAAGGACAGAAAGACGAGGCAGAGTGACTGAGAAAGAGTATGCTGTTAAGGTAAATTGCACTTTGTCGCAAAGCAACTTCTGGCATAGATCCCACTGCTGATATCTCAGCAGAGTAAACATACGGTACGATACAGTGATGTATACTGTTTACACACTTTAGGATGCAGTACGTCTGTTCCCCAGCTACACTCTACATACAAACTTCAACACTGTCTCGACTGTGTACCATGGTCACCTTAAAAGCAGTGCAGTAAAAATGCCAACATTCCCAATAACGATGTTCAGATTTGATTCAACTTTCAGCAACAACAGCTGGAGATGCAAAACAATGTCTGCATGTCATCCGTATTGGCTAGCAAAGGCTTGATTAAATATCAACATAAGATTAAATACAACTTTATTAATCCTGAAGGAAAATAAAATTCTTAAAAATTCTTAAAAATAACGCTCCAGAGCAGATAACTATACTCACTGAGCTCTAAAGAGACACAGTCATTGGTCCCAAATGAAAATTGTCAAGCGAATAAAGCCTGTCAGGTTAAAAGTGTACAGTTTTCCAACAATGTTATATGAAAAATAAGTGTAAGTTGAAGTAGTTTTACCATTTTGTTTAAGATCATTGTATTATACGTTTGCACCTTTTTGTTGTGCCTCCATTAATATTTCTGTTTATCTCTGTTCTTAATGTAATACCATATGGCACCAAAACACTACTGGAGAGGCTCAGGTTCTCTGCAATTAGATGGAAAAAATATCTGCAATCAGCCAGAATAAGTTGGAAAATATTGAATATTATCAATGACAATGATGCAGCAGCTCCAGCAACAATTCAGCCCTAACCCTAATCCTCAACTGAAGAAAAGAAAAGCACTCAGAGAGCACAGTGCTCCACTGCTCAGTCATATGATTTCCAACAGATGAAATCTTTAAACAATTTGTGGTCCGCATCAGTTGATTTGTAGTAGAATCGCAGTCATGTGATCGTCAGCAGCCAGCTGATGCAGTGTTTACTTGTTGTCATGGTTACAGTGACGCAGTGCCGCTATCTCACAATGATACAGAAATCTTTAGCAAATCCATTGATCCAGACTATAAGCTGGTCCTTGTGTCATTTCTGATCTTCCCTGAAAATTTCATCCAGATTCGTTTGTCCGTTTTTGAGTAATGTTGCGAACAGACAGACGGACAAACAAACTCATTTTTACTCGCATGCTTCCACATCTCTATGCAGTTTAAAGCAACATTTCAGTCAATGCCACTTTTATGTCTAAATGGTGAATATAAAAACAGAGCAAGCAGCTACTTAGCTTAGCTCACTCTATTCTGTCCAAAGCTGACAAATTCTGCCTATCAGCATCTCTGAAGCTTATAAACCCCCCAAAACTGCTACTTATCCTGTTGGTTTTTTTCCTACACAGTTTTTCACTAATTAAAAATAAATTTTATACCATTAGTGTGGTTTAGAGTTGCTTGCCGATGGATTTTGAGGCCTCATTTCCCCATTTGCAGTCTTTAAGCTAAGCCGGCCTGCTCTAGCCTCACATATAGCAGGCGTTTATGAGAGGGAAATGGAGCTTATGCAGCTCTCAGAAAGAAAGTGCATTTCTCAGCCTGTTGAACTCTTCTTTTATCTAGAAACTCTTAATGGACCTCTGCACTCTTCTTCATATTCATTGTAATAAACACTTTAGGATATGGCAGTTCTTTTTTTAATCTAAGTGCAATACTTCATGAAGAAATACCTGAACCTGTCAAAGCTTCCCATATAGAAATAATCGTCTGAAGATAGTCTTTGATCTGCCATCTTCTCATCACATTTCACTGAAATCGGTTCCGCTCAGTAAAAAGCATACAAGTAAAGATACAGGACTAATGTAACCGCAGAAAAGCTCAGCCATCATTTTAAAATCTTTTCCTGTTAGCGCACTGCAGCGAGGCACATTAATCTGTTGTTCGGTCCAGTGGAGCCCAGTTCACACAGCGAGTCAACCAACCACAGACAGCTGGTCAGATTCTGTTGGACTTCATGTGCTCTGTGACCAATGGGCTTTTGGTTTTCAGCCAGGGTGACCTCTGAAGTTATCCTCGGCCATTTCTAAAACACATGACAGCTGCGCATGCATCATTTGGCTCCATGTGGGTTACTGTGCAGCGAAAATGAGGTTATACATAGTTTTTCTTTTTCCAAGTGGTCGTCAGGGCTCAGCGTGATCTCTTCCCTTGTGTTCGTGCGCACTGTGCGCGCAAGTGTGCATTTATATATAGGAAATAGTCCTGTGTGTTCTGGCAGCGCTGCGTCCTGATGCTCTTTTGTGTTTTTACGGTTGGCGGTGCGCCGCAGCAGATGTGGCATTTAAATGGCCTTCTTTTTGGGAAGCAGGTGGCTGAGTGTGATAGATCATAGATGTCATCTCTGGCTCTGCTTTGTTCTGTATTAGCGCTACCAGAATGAGTTCCTGTCTTTGGCGCACAGATGTGTAGCCGTGTTCGCTCCCACACACGCCTCTCCTGCATCCACGCTCAGACGCTCAGATCCGTGGCACCAGAACATACGCTTTCCAACACACACGCACCTGCCGGGAAGCCACAAGCTATGATGAAGGAGCATTTTCAGCGGCGAAAGGCCTTTTTCTCCTTTGTGATGACCTGTAAAAGTCCACCAGCACAAAGAGCCAAAGTTTAATGTAGCCTAATGCGGAAAACGTCTCAGTCAGAGGAACCCAACGGTAACATTTGCACCTCATTTCCAAGTAGCCTGTAGATGATTCTTCCAGGATGCGCCTACCTTGTGTCATAATGACTTAACCCAACTGTAACAAATGAAACTGATGATTCCGGTTGTATCTGATTCTGTAATGATGTGTGCGTTTTCCTCGGGGCCTGTTCCATTTCTCTTCTCACGCTGCTGCTCTTTATTCCCGGGGAGGAGAGAGGGCGTTGTGAACGAGCCCATAGCAAACAGGACTAAAAATAATGACTCTGTGGCTGTGTTTGAGCTTTGCTGCTCTTTGCCTTCCCCCTCAGGAATAGCTCTCTAAATACACACAGCGCTGAAGTCGTGGTGCAGCTCCGGGCTGTCTGCGTGCCTCCTCAGTCATTCTCTTAAAATATCCAAAAGCTTTATTGATCTGGCCCCTGTCAGCCTGTAGATGCATGTGATTCCCCCCCACCGCCGTTTTCAGCATAGCTTGTGTTTTTCTTCTTTTTTTTTTTTTTTGGTGTGTGTGTGTATGTCTGAGTGTCTTGTTTGCTCAGGCTTTGCAAACACTGACAGAAAAAAAGAATCAAGCAGCGAGGCGGGTGGAAGCAGTTGAGAAAGTGTGCTAAATCCTTGTTATTATTAGTCCGTAATGACATCATCTCTCCGAGGGATCCAGAGCGGAGTTTGTGAACAATCTCTCCCAAAACATCTGATTTGTCGTGCTTGCCGCGTGTTCTGACAGCACTCCCCCACTGCTCAATTAATTTTAATCAAATGTTTACAATGCACTAACAGCTTGGAATTTTGCGTGTGATAATGATACAAAATTAAACTTTGTTTGAATTATGGCCCCAAACAAACATTAATTAGTTTGCTGCGTGAGGTGATACATTCACTCTGTCCAATCACAGGCGGAGAGAGAAGCAGCGGGAAATGTGGATAATTGAGCTCCTACTGTTCGTTCTCTCTGTCGCTGTAGGTCTCCGTGCCATACGTTGATGTCTCTTTTTTTCGCTCATTTCGCTTTGTCTTTTTCGCCTCTCTTTGTCTTTCTGTTCTTCTTTTTTCAAGTCTGTATCGCTTTCACACCATTTTTCATTCCCCTGCCTCCACATTCCTAGATCTTTTCCCCACATCCTTAGATTTCTGCCTTCCCACCTCGGCTCTCTCTTCCTGCCTCTGTTGAATTCTTCGTTTTCTGTGCTTTTTCACTCCCTCTTTGCTCAGTCAGCCTCTTTCTGCGCCCTCTTGAGTATCACTCCTCCAGTTTTTCCCACCCGTCTCGGCTGAGCGGCACCACCCTTGGCCCTCCGGTCTTTGCTCGAGTGTGTTTGCCGTTCGCTGGTGCTCTTCCTGCAGGTGGCGGAAACACTTCGACCCGAGATCGAGTCACCCGGAACTCAGATGATTAGGCGTAAACAGGTGCAGCGTGTTGCTCTTTGCTATAATTCAGCAAGATGCAGAACAGGCACCTGCACTGAGCGTTTTACATCAGCATACTGCTGTGCTTTTATATTTAAGTTAAAGTTGTGACGTATTAATTAGATGAGACTACACTGTAGAGGCTTGACTTATTGAATAAAGTTGAGGATTCATCTATTTATTCCTGTAATGTCCCATTTCAAAGACGTTTTAGCTGAAAAAGATCCACATCTTATTAAAAGTTGCATCCTGTGTCCCAAAATCAGAGAACAATCTGCCATTTATTTTCTTAATTATTCAATTAATTGTTTGGTCTTTTAAAGTTTAGGAGTAAGAAAGTCTTTCATCTAAATCATTTTTTTTTTTAACTGGCAAAACTTGCTTTTTTTCCTTCCCAACAATCCAAAACCCAAAGATATTATATTTACTTTCACATGATTCAAAGCAAAGCAGAAACTCCTCACAACAGAGAAATTGGAACCGCAAAATGTTTAATCATTCCAGCTCCAGTCCTCGCATAGCACACCAAATGTTTTTCCTTTCATCACCAAAAAGTTTAATGCAAAATGAAAGAGACCGAATGATATTTCTTATAACCGGACAGTTTTTTGTAATCATGCTGTAAACATAAAGGTTTAATTGCAATTAAATTGTAATTCTTAATACTCATGCAATTAAATGGCTAATATAAACGCATCCTCGTACTGATGTTTACTATTTTTTTGCCATTTTTTCTCATCCGCAGCCCGAGCTTGAAGGTGAGTGTGCGTATCCACGAATGCCCAGTCGATACTTTTGTTGATGTGCAGAACATTTTCCCAGCTTGTCACGGAGAGCAGCTGAGGAACAGGAGCACAGAGATCACACCTTTACTGCCGCTGAACTTGTTCTGTTGGGCTCAGGGTTGCATGTGTAGGTGGAGAGAGCAAAAGAACAGGGATCGCATAATAAGGGTAAGAAAGCAAGTGTGTTTCTTTCACACATAAAGTGACAGTAGTCCTGTTTAGTCAGCCCACTGCGTGTCTGTGATTGCGGCACGTTGTGGGCTAATAGGCCGGCGGCGGCTGCTCGTGGTGGAACTGACTCTCCTGCAGTGGCTTTGTGTCTGTGTGAATGTTAAGTATTGGTAAATCTAGAGAGAACCTTTTGCTCTCTGTGACTGACTTACACCTACAGCCGATCTGATATATACTGTTATTGTTACATAATGTTGGCTTTTCTGCTCTCAAATTTGTGTGTAGCTGCAAATATCTAAATGTCATGTCACTTCCATTTTGCAGGAGAAATAAACCACCTTACAATGAACCCAGAGATGATGCATAAATGGTGCATTGCCAGTAGCTTTTTACAGTCACTGCTTGGTGTTGAAAGGTGGCCTTTCCAGACGGAGGAGACAAAAAAAAAAAACTCTAAAAAACTGGAAACAGCACTTGGATGTGATATATTTTTATATGACTTTTTTCCATTCATTCTCATGGCCAAGTTGCCATCTGGTGTATTCTCTACTTTTCTGTTGTTTTGCTTAAGAATTGTACTTCCAGTAGAGAAATTACTGGGAATGAACAGTGGAGGAAACAATAATGCACCAAACCACACATTAGAAAACATCATTATCAGCCTGAGGCAGCTGTTGAGCCCCGGCTGAGTTAGGGTTTACACCACATCTGGGTATATACTTTCAGAAAGATTATAATTCTTCAATGCTGTGAAAACCAGATGTTTCAGATTCGTCATGTATTCAATTAACAGTAGAAATGAAACGGGACCATTTGCAGCGTGTACTTTGCATAATAAAGGTAGTAATATATTTGAACAGTTGGTGGCATTAATCCATGAAGGGCATTTTTGATGTTTCAGTTGGTCAGTCTACCTTTTTAAGACGTCAACATCTTCTTGAAAGACTGCAGTAGAGATGGCTGATGATAATTTTGCCTTATTTAACCATTCCTAATATTCCTTTTTATATACTGTGTTAATAATATCAAATCTTACACTTTTGTCTGGTAGAATAATATACAACAGAATGAGCTGTGATGGCTACTTTTAATGCACTCAGATAAATGTTTAATGTTGTGCCAGTCTCATTGGTTTTATAATCTAAGCATTGACAGCAGCGTAATGCATTTGCATTAGTGCACCGAGCCAGCCTTTCTCCTGCACTGACACGAAGCCTTGCATATACTGGGCCAAGCTCTTTAACCAGTGGCTTCTTCACCAAAGGTCTCCTGTGAGATTTTATTAAATTAGTTTCGAGTCCTGGATCAAACTGTTGTGCAAAAAAAAATAGCTAATATCACTACATCACTGCTGATGGATTCTAGTTGGGATGATAGAATAACATTTCATTACAAACTGGAGAGTACAGAGTGGATAAATGTACACTACTGTTAAAAAGTTTGGGGTCACTTGAACATGTCCTTATTTTTGAAAAAAAAAGTGTTTTTTTTCAATGAAGAAAACATTAAATGAATGATAAATCCAGTGTAGACATTGTTAATGTGGTAAATGACTATTGTAGCTGGAAACAGCTGATTTTTAATGGAATATCTCCATAGGGGTACAGAGGAACATTTCCAGCAACCATCACTCCTGTGTTCTAATGCTACATTGTGTTAGCTAATGGTGTTGAAAGGCTCATTGATGATTAGAAAACCCTTGTGCAGTTATGTTAGCACATGAATGAAAATGTGAGTTTTCATGGAAAACATGGAATTGTCTGGGTGACCCCAAACTTCTGAACGGTATTGTATGTAGGTATGTACATGTTCTCAGCCAGCAGCTAGAGACACCGGACAGCAGAAGGGTCTGTTTAGAAACGAGGAACAAAGAGGAGGCACGTGGATATCTAGCAATAAGGACTTAAATATCATATATTATGCATGCTTTAATATTTTGCATATTTAATTTTTATTTTCAATATGATATTTAATGGGGCTGCACAGTGGCTCGGTGGTTAGCAGTGTTGCCTTGCAGCTAGAAGATCCCCGATTCGTGTCCCAGCCTTCCTGGGATCTGTCTGCATGGAGTTTGCATGTTCTCCCTGTGCATGCGTGGCTTTTCTCTGAGTACTCCAGCTTAGATAATATAGTAAACATTGTACCTGCTTATCATTGGTTGGTAGCAGTGTGGTAGCATGGTTGCTTTAAGCGTGTGTGCATGATGAATTTCACATTTAGCTTACTGACTTAGCATGAATGTAGACAATCCCACTGCAGATGCAACAAAACTGCCACTGCTGAATGTCTTTTTTAGGAACTGCATTCAGTTATCATTCAGTTGTTTTCAGCTTTTGTCTCGTCTGAGACATTTTTGTCTTTATGTCAGTTTTAATGCAGTAAAACTCTGCAGCAAACACATTTTGAAAAGCTGTTTGAGAGTACATTGTGATCTACCTCTACTCTCCACAGAATGTACAAACATTAAAACTCGCTCAGAACAGCCGGGACTAAGCAATCATGTCACACCATTGATTGTGTGATTGCAATATTAGCCTTGTCGACAGCTGTACTCGCTATGCCTTAACTAGCAGGAGGTAAATATTGCACTCCATTGGGGGCTGATTGAATATGTTTATTTAATTTCTGTCCGGAAGCGAGGCAGGCAGCCACATCTCTGATTACCTTAACCATTAGCACAAAGAATTACTCTAAGGATGACGGATTTGTGCGTGACCTCTTAAGCGCAGGGCAACAGCAGAAATAGAAATGCAGAGCAGTTGTGCTGTGATGGCGTACAGACGTTCTGCTTCCTTTGGGTTTGATCCTTTTTGCGGCATAATGAATCGTCCTCGCGTCACTTGTATCGTGAATGCCTCCTCCAGGTGATTCACCGCCGCAGATCACACTTTCTCTCAGTGCTCTCTCAAGCAAGACCAACTCCCTTTAACAGATTCTTCACACAGAAGATAGTCTGACAATAAAAGCAGATATCCATGCCCCGGCATAGCATTTTGTCAAAAGATAAAAGCCTTCCTCCCCTCTATCTCCCTTTTCATCAACACAGAAGAACACAGTGTGAAGGCAAACCCCATTTTCTTCAACATGAATATCTCCGCAGTGCGATGTGGAGGGTGTCATTTGTAATGAATAGCCCTGAGGTAATTAGAAACACGCTTCTCTTCCAGGAGGAAAAACAAGATCGTGAAAAAGTGATGATGAATAAATAAAAAAAATGTAAAAAAACAGAAAAGGATGAAAGAGGGATGGGCCCTCCTGGCTGAGAAACAGATGCCAGGGCTGTATTGTTGATAACTCTCTGTTGTTTGGCAGAGGACACAGGGGGCTTTTGCCAATTCATTAACCAGTCTAGTAAGGAGGCTTCACACCGTCTCCAGCAGCACTCTAAACACTGCCTACTTGTCTTGTCACTCATGAGCGTGTTTGTGTGATAACTGGCTGTTTGTGTGTTTTAGTGCGTCTCTGTGTGTGTGTTATGTCTGAATCTCAGCCCGTGAGAAAAAACGGAAATATGAGATGATTCAGCGTAACTGGGAGCTACGAAGAAGAAGTTCTGTTCGGAAACCCTGCAAAGTGGGTTGATATTCTGTTAATCTGCCTTGCTCGGTACATTTAGGAGGGTTTGTAGCTGCTGCCTGGTTCACCTTCTCAGGCAGGTTTTTTGTTCTGTGAAAGAAGTGGGACATTCGTGTGCTGTGTCAATGAGGAGGAGGTGGATGGTTGTGTGTGACTTTGCCACGAGAGACGGGTTACTAAGTTTAAAATTTGTGTGTTAGCATTACATTGTGTCACATTACATATAAACTTTTTTTGTGGAATGTAAACCTGATGTAAGTCTTTTGTCTCATCACCCTTATCACCATAGTTTGTAGCTGGCTACTAGTTTTAGTCACAAGGCTCTAGCTGATGAAAATACAGAAAAAACAAAGACTAAACACCCATGTTGTCATTTACCACATTAACAATGTCTAGACTGGATTTCTAATTATTTTGATGTTATAATCATTGAAAAAAACTGCTTTTCTTTCAAAAATAAAGACGTTTCTAAGTGAACCCAAACTTTTGAACGGTAGTGTAGGATGCCAGAAGAAGACATGTCCCTAAACATTGCATGTCAAATGTACCGCACCAAAAATACGCAGACAACCTAACACATGTGCTCTGATTTTAATGTGTACAAGCCAGCCTAGTTTTCTGGCCATTCCGACCCACAGACCTTCAGTCTCGCACAAGTAAAGTTTAAGCTTAAGCTGCCCAGAACTCATGGACAGATGACAGTTAATTTAGATCTACAGATTGCAACAGTCAAAGTTAAATGTGCAATTTTTTGACAAAGCTTTAGTTGTATACATTTTGCATGATCTATAAGTCAGCATTGACTTTTTTGATATATATATATATATATATATATATATATGTATATATAAAAAATTCTCATACTCTCAGACCTGCAATCATTTTCTGGCCACATGGAGGCAGCAGAAACAAGGTTTGTGTGTGGATAGTTCAATCAAGATTCAACATTGCTACCCTCACTAGCTGGCACCAGAAATATAGACCCTCAAACTAATTAGTAATATGCAGTATATGTGCATTTTAAATATATTTTGGTGACATGCAACAAAAATAGTTATTTTTATTTTCTCAATGTCTACACTGGTTAACTGTTTTATCTAAGATGTTACCACCAGCCAATAGGAAGCGGCCAAATGTTGTAACTCAGCAGTTTGGAAAGTGGAACAGTGCACTTGCAGAAAATGAAAATATGATTGTATGTAAGCTTTGTCAAGATAAATTGGAATATAGCCAATCGACTGGAGCACAGTTTGATGCATTAGGTGGCAGGATGAGTGGATGGTGGCATAAACCAGAGACCAGAGTTTCACTCAGAACAGCAGAATTTGATGGATGAAAGAGCATCAATCTAAGAATTACATTTTATTTTGGCTTTCACTCACTTTCTTGAGGCACCAAAAATATGTGGTTAGGTTGAAGGAAATATCACACTTTATACACAGTTCAACATGTTAGAGATTAGCAAAGGTTAGGCGGTAAAATTACTTGGTTAGGGTGAGGAAAATTGTGATGGTTTTGGTTAAAATATGCCACTTTCACTACATGTTTAATGCATCTCCTCCATTTTATTTTCAGTTACCAGGTTGACAAATCCCACCCCGTCTAATATGTGATTGGTTGGCTGAAAAGGAGCACCAGTGAGGATTTGTTGATTAGAAACCTGTTGGTAATATATACAAATACATGTATCCTACATGCATGTGATTGAGAATGCTTTTTAGTTCTACAGGAACGTCATTTTGTGGAGACTGCACTGCCTGAGGAAGTGTCTGAATGTTCCGGTATATTTACTACCAAGGAGTTATCTGTTCTGCTTCCTCAATTTGTGTAAATAGTGTACACTTGTTTTTGAGAGCTATTTCTACTGAAAACAGCCAAACGTGACATTAAGAGAGTGATGAGAGTCGACCTAAACAGTAAAGTAGCAGCCAGACAGCTGAATAATGAGTTAAAAGCTCTGTAAATCTGAGGGGAGGTGTAGAAACTGTACAGAATTCATTACTGCTAGCAGCACCTTCCACATGGTCCCATTGTGAATACCCGGGTTTGACTACATCACCACATCCAACCAGCTGCTTTAAGCTGTCACGCTGTTAGACAGATGATCCCACCTCACTTAAATGCAACCTTTGCTACAGCCACACTGACAAGGGGAGGAGAGCTCGTCATCACTGGCTGTGAGACATGGACGGGAAAAGAAAGATGCAGACGCTAATAGAGAAATCAATATTCACCATTTTGAATGTCGCTTCAGGTTCCCTGGTCAAAAGATGGCCGACTAGATCTGATAACCATCTCAGTGTTCACTCAGTTCTGTACAGAGTCGCTACATCTGTGTCTCAGGGCTCCCAGAGTGAACGAGATAACCACTTCTACTCCTGGTGTGTGTCTCTACTGGGTGAATATGTATTAAACCTCCATCAACCCCAACATTTAATACCGCTGACAGGTGAAGTGAATCACACTGATCATGTGATTGCGATGTCCTGCTGGGACACCTTGGATCGTGGTATTCATGTAGATGTTGCTGTGCTGCAGACTAAGCCCACCCCCTCATGGTGATGGCAACACCAGCAGCCTCTCCCAGAAGGACAATGTGTCCCGTCACACTGCAACATTTGCTCAGGAGTGGCTGAAAGGAACACGGCAAACACTCAAGGTGTTGACCTGGCCTCCCAGCACTCGGGATCCCAATCCGATTGAGCGTCCACATGACGTGACGGAGGTAGCCTGATTCGTGGGGGACCCTTCCCACAACCCACAGGACCCAAAGGACCTGCTGCCCAGTTCCCAGCTCTGCAGATCACAACCAGAGGTCCCATGTTCATGACCCTGTTTGACAGCATGAGGGGAAACTGCACAATATTAGGCAGGTCATTTCCCCCCTTTCCTTAATGTCATAGCTCGTCAATGTATGTTTGTGTGAAAAGACTGAAGGAGGCAGATCTTTATCCTGCGTGTCAGAGTCATGTGGTTGTGTATGAGAGCGATTGCAGTGTTTATCACGTTCCGACACACAAACTGTTTGTCTTGTATCATCTTGTGTATCATGCAGTATTGCTGGCTTTGAGCATGCAGAAGTCTGAATCCACACAAAGTACGACCGCCGTTTCCAAAAACAGTGCTGAGAACACCCAACCTCTGACACCCTGGCCAAATGATGTATTGTCTTTATAAAATGAGCACCTGTTAATGCACTGTAACTGTTTGTCTCGTTGATTTTCATACCTAGAGTCGTCATTCTGGCACTTCTAAATCAGGACACTCTCCACAAATACTTTATGTAGCCAGTTAAGAAATGTCGTTTTCTTTATTTAGGAATTTTCAGTGAGTCTCTCTTGCTGAAGTTGTCTTGCCCACACAGTGTGCTTAAGTTGTACCCAAAGATTTCCAGAAAATGCCGTTTCAAAAGCTACAACTTGTCTTTCTTGAGGTAGTTCACGGTGGATTCCGAGGTCTGCTTTGGATCATCGTTGTAGAAGGAAGCCTATTTTCAGTTCCACTTTCTCAGCTACTGCATGACATTTGCCGATGTTTAGAGGAATCCATTCTTCCCCTCTATCTGTGCAAGGTTTCCTGTGTCACTGTCTGCCACACAAAGCAGAATATTTTTACCCTCCGAGGTGTTCTTTTCATTCAACGCTGCTCCGTGTTGTTTCTTCAAACATACCTTCGGTGACTGTGGCTCAGGACAACACCTCTAAACTTTTTCTGTCCACAGCACCTGTTTCAAGAATGACTTTCACTTCACATCTTGACTTTTGTGATAAGATTGCAGTTATGGTTTCTGTCTGATGACTCTTCCATGTAATGCTCCTACGGGGAGCAGTGCACCACCGTTTCCAGCCATATGTTAGTTTTTTTTTTTGCTTTGCCATTCTGACCCTGCAAATATGTGGTTCTATCTGAACGTTTTCTTGGCCTTCCTCATCTTCTTGTCTTGACTGTCACAGTTCTCCTTCACTGCCATTTATTACTGACATTTCGGACGGTGGAAATTGCAAGCTGGAAGTGCTTTGATTTCTTTTTAGAGCCCTCCCCTGCTGAGAGAAGCCCAGGGTTGTCGAAAAGTCAGAAAATGTACCGACTCATCAGCTGACGGTTCCTAATGCCAACTCTCGACCAGCCTTACAAGTCCTAATGAGTCTTTTAAGATTGATTTTTTTTTTTTGCATAAATCCACAATTGAAAATGTTACAAGGCCCTGTTTAGAAGAGAGAACACATATTTATGTTTGAACATCATTGACTGAAACCCAAACAGAAGCCTCATTACGTTCTCTGTCCTTTAATAAGATATGTGTTGCTTTCAGTGGTTGCTGTACTACAAACACATTCCTGTACCTTCAGTGGGATGATGCCACCATCACTGTCACTGATAAATAGCCTGAATGAGCCCAGCGCTCTCTTCTGTGTTTCACAGAATATGACCCGTCATAAAATGCAGCCTGCCTAGAAATAGGTTTTATGAATGAATTTTATGAAGATGTGGGCATGCTGACGTTTATATTAGAAGCAAAACATCTGACAGGCAAATATTAAAAGTATCAAAAATGATAAAACACACACACTTTTTTCCTCTGACCAAGACAGCTGTGAACATATAACTTGCAAAACAAACAAAAAGATCTGTTTAAGTGAGGAAGGATTTAATGAAAAGAAGCAGTGCTAGGAAATGCATGCGGCTCTAGCTGTTGTAATCCGGGTTTGTCCTCCTGTGTTGGGGCATCTGAGCGGTCAGCGCCGCAGTTGTTTGTATCATGTTTGTGCTTGTCGGCTGGGTGACACATTTCAGTAGTCCTTTGTAGCGCTGCATAACAGAGTTGAGCATGACTCGATATGACAAGCCGCTCAGGTTGCAGGATGTTGTCAATAGTGGATCGCTACTCAGCTTCACGGCTGAGAGATGACCAGTAAACGTGCCAGGAATCCGTGGCCGACTTCATTTCCTCTGGAGGATGAATACAGACGGCTTCTATTGGTAAATCAAATGCTTCTGTGTCAGATTTAGCACCGTGGCATTGCATGGCTTCTGGATATTTATAGATTAAGCTGTATTTCAACTTTTTCATAATGCAAACCACAAAACATCCAATGATAAACGCTACATTAGAGATCACTGCAGTGAAACTGTCTCAGTAAAATTTAAAATTGTTTAAGGAAAGAAAAACTGAGCTTAAATGTGGTGTTTGCTTGTTTTAGAGAAGCTGGTTTTGCCCTTTGTCAGGCGGTTCCACCGGCTGAGAACCTGCCTCGCTTCTTAGTTTGCTTTTACATTACAAACCTGTTTTGAGTCATGCGAAGTGTGACTTTATTATTCAGATGATATTTTAGCAGAAGTGCATATTGGAGCGAGACTTGTTGTACACGAGAAATGATTTTAGGGACGACAGGGGAAAAGTGCTGGAAGTAGAGGAGAACTGAATGTGAAACCTGATGAAAGAACACAAGAACAGGACTGAAAAACACAAAGAAAAACATGCACATTTAAGCTGCGTTCTTTCAGGTATTGCCAGAATATTTTATCCTTCAAAGAGAGCAAATCTGCTCCAGGTTTGTACATTTTTTTTCCTTTTTTTTTAACATTAGAAGAAAGAAATCTTGTGTGCATATTTTATATTCACGCAGGCAGATTATTCACTTGATCCATGCTAATTCTTCTGCGTGCCTTTGCTCCTCTCGAAATAAAAAAAAAGGGTCATTCTCACAGCGGTCCTCTCTATTCCTTATCTGCACCGCTGCTACGAAACACTAGTGCAGAAAAGAGGCTTATTTTTTAGTGAGCTGCACAGTACACGTTCCTGTCTGGAAGGTGATACTCGGCAGGTAGCCGAACAGACAGCTGCCAGCGAAGGAGGAGGCAGAGAAGGAGAAGGAAAGGGCAGAGGATGCAGGAGAAAAGGAAGCAAGGAGACGAGAGCAGAGGAGAAGCGAGGAAATGAGGAGAGGAGAAAACAAAAAAAAAGCCTCGGAGTCAGCAGTCAGCGGCATGTCAAACTGCTTCCACATTTCCTGCACGCTCAAGAGGGCAAACAAGTAGCACACCTTCTGTGGACAAACACACACTATAGGGAAGTAGCCACTGCTTTGAAAGACATATTTTATAGTGCTTCCTAAAAAAAAAGTAATACAGCAACTAATTGGTAAGTAAGCTCAGGGATCAACTTAAGGTTTAGCGTCTGTTAGCAGTGAGAGTGTGTGTGATTTTTGTGTGTGCTGCAGTGCATATGCTTACACCTCTGAGATTATGCTAAGCAAGCTTACACAATCCACTTAGCATACAGGCTGTAATAAAGTATTAACATGCACAGTCACAGGCCAAATAAATCCTGGAAAAAAAAAAAAGAAGGAGAAAAAGTGATGAGCAACGACTATTTTTAGTCACACAATGGAAGGTTGATCAAAGCGGAATCGGAAACAATGCCAGGGCTTCGGTTTTGCTTTAATTAATCACAGTGCAAATATGAAACAACTGGCTTTCAGTGAGCGAGTGAGATTTCAGCTTGCATCGCCCGTCCATCATAAGCTGCTGTGCAGCTCCCCAGTACTGATGAGTTTTAGACGTATCATGCAAGGTGTCTTCAATGTGCAGGCCTTTCAGTATATATAGAAGGATCTATTTCATATGTTGTTGCATCTCATTAGGACGCACTGACAGGGACTGTGATGTGCGTCGCCTTCATCTCTGCCTCAAATCACGCTCTCAGAAAAATGTCAATCATCGAAGTGATTTCAAAAACACATGTAGAAATGAGCCTCCATTTACTTCCCATCAGCTCAGATCAGCTTTAATCAGTGGACTGTGAAACCGTCGGCATGTTCTGTCTTGTTACGCTCTACATGTGTTGTCACTGCCGCATGTTTTTCTTTCCTCAGAGTAAGTAAGTTTTCAATCAGGAAGTGTCATTTCACGTGTTATTGATCACAGTCACTGCTGACAGTTCAGTCGCAGCATATCCAACGTGGCGTCCACGTGTTTACAGTGGATGACAACACATGAAGCTCACAGATGATAAGATGTGCTGAATGTAGGTCAAAGGTGTCCAATAAACCCCATTCTTCTTAGTTACTGTTGTTACATCTGCCAAGCTTTCCGGTGTCACACTGGTAATCTGCTGCGGCAGATTTACCTCTTGAATTTCTGAGTAATTTTTGAAATAATGGGCCCTTGATTTCAGACAGACTTAGATAAAAGTAGCATCTCGTTTCTTGCTGTCAGCCATTGATTGTTCCAGCTGGAATGACGCCTGTCAGTGTTGGTTGAAAACACAGTCTTTGGATGACTCTCTAACGCTTGTAGTCGTTTTCAAATGAGAAGAATGAAGGAGTGTTAAATGTGCATCTGATGGCTGCAAAGCGTCTGTTGTGCTCAAAGATTGAAGCTACGCCACAGTCACAGGCAAAAAGTAATCATGACAAGATGATCCTTGGAGAAATAACTGAAACAATGAATACAATTGAGAAATTCTACTATTGTGAATAGAATAAAGGTAAAAAAAAATGTATTTGTTCCACATAAATGTTTGCTTGTTCTCTGAAGTGGTGCTATGTTGGGTTAGTAGGTGTAAACAAGGCCTCGAGAATAATAGTGGAATGTGCAGTAGTTCTGGCATAGCAGCCAAGCTTTGCTACTGCAGCTTCTGTCTTCATTATGTGATGCACGCAGGCTCAAAAAGCCTTTTCCCATATGCAATAATTGGAAAAACAGCAGCTATCATGAAGTGAATAACTTATTTTCTTCGTTCCAAATCCTGCAGATAACCAGAATTTGACCCTCCAGATACAATGACTTATGGAAAATTCGGTATATGTGTGGGCTCTGTTGATTCAAGATGCACCATTCTGTGCTTTCTTTGCAAGTTTCTTTCTTTCAGAAAGACCATGCCACACTGCACACTCTTTGAAATATTCGCTCGTAGTATGACTCCATATTACTTTAATTTGTGGCAAAATGCGAAATCTGACAGACATGCTAGCAGGGTGTGGCCACTACGCTATGATTGGATAGTCGCTGTTTGATGTTTGTCATATTTTGCACTTCGTTTGAGGAAGAAAGTGTGCATCGGTTTGATAAGTTTTCCCTCCCTTATGAGAGCCAGTGTGAGCTGATCTGAGGGCTCTGTGTTACTGGTAACAGCTGTTCCATGGCGGAGTAATGTGACGATCGGCGTACGTTTGTCTGTCCGTGTGCAACATTACGCAAAAACGAACGGATTTGGCTGAAATTTTCAGGGAAGGTCAGAAATGACACAAGGACCAACTGATCAGATGTTGGCAGTGATGCAGCTTATAGTCTGGATACATGGATTTGTTAAAGATTTCTGTTTTGCGAGGTAGCAGCACGACGTCACTGTAACTATGACAACCAGTGAACGCTACGTCAGCCGCCTGCTGACGATCACATGACTGTGATCCTACTACAAATCGACCGTTGCGGACTTACAAGGACTTATCCTTTGGAAATGACACAAGGAACAATTGATTAAATTGTGGGGATGTTTCTGAGTCCCATCAATTCCCGCTACATATTTAGGTCACGTGATTGGGTATCCATACATGACATACACCTGTGCTCACTGCAAGGTCATTTTTTATTAAAGATTTCATCCGTTGGAAATTATACCACGACTGATCAGCCTCGGTACTGCGCTCTCTGTGTTTTTATTGCTACATGTGTATTGCTCACTACTGGCAAGCCACCAGCTATATATTTATACCCTATATATATATAGAGAGAGATATATATACAGTAACTTTATAGTACCTATTGTTTTTCGCTGCAGAATTAATTCAATCAAGGTTAACTGTGTTTGCTCTGAAATGATCGGGTCAATAAAAAGCCAGACACAACAGCACATAAATCAATTGGAGGATGTGAAAGTTTATTGAATATTTCACCCAACTTTCCGCTTCTGCGACCTCCTACTCTCTCAGCTATAACAGGTTTTTTTTTCTTTCTTTAGACAGTGTGCAAACTGGATTGATTAAAACTTTCCTCTTCACTAAAACCCATCTGTTGGGCCAATCAGGCCTTTCCTAATGCATGACCCAGTCGGTGCCTCAGAGCCATGTTTAATCCGCCGGCTTACAGAGCAGCACACGTACAGCGGTTGTTCTCTGCAGCCCAACGGACGCATTTTCAGAGCAGTGGTTAGAGGAATTAGTGAGAGTCATGCACAGATCTGAGGCAGAGTGGACTCCTGATTTTGTGTTTAATAGCCGCTACGCTGCCTCCCCTCCTCCCCTGACATACAGTATGTGCATGGCTCGACCCCAGGGGGCCTGCTGAATATGGGCAACGCTAAGTGGAAAAGAGTGTTAAGTGTGGTTAAAAGGTATAGAGGGGATAGGAAACAGGAGAAGAGTGGAAATCGGCTTCTGCTGTGCGGACGGCGTTGTTCATGGTGGCGGTGCAGTGTAAGGTAATATTTTAATGAGCGGCGGTTAGTAGATCATCGCTGGAACCCCCGCTGAGCCATTTCAGCTCTCAGGTCACAGCAAGGATATTAGAAAGAAATGCTGTCACTCAGAGAGGCTGTTAATGCTCAGAGAGCATGCTGTTTGACAAAAACACTCCTCTTGCTCTTCCTCAGATGGCATGTTTCCATTTCACTGACTCCTGTGTTGATATTTTTTTCGTAAGTGTTGCGGCCCGGCTCAGGGGACGGCTACAGTCATTAAAGCGGTGTTTACAGAGGAAGTTAGTGTTGCATACGCTTTAAAAGAAGCATTGTCTTAACTCATCTTCAATGCTAATGAGACTTCCAAGATTCAACACTGTGATAAAACAATATCTCAGAGGTGTTTGGGGACCACGATCCCATATCTGCATTGCCTATGCATGTGCCCGAGATAGTTTAGGAGCATAATTCATGTCAACAACTCCGGCAGGTTTCCTGAATGTTTTTAAGGCTGCTCGACATCCACCTGATCACAAAGAGACATGTTTTATGAAACACAACTTTTCAATCCTGCGAGGGGAGTATTCAAGGCAAAGCTAGGATTCCTCACATTTCTGGGTCAGATAGTATCCATAAATCTTTCTTATTGAAAATGTCATTTCTGCCTCATCTCGCCTGCTTCTCCATTCAGAACAAAAGAAGGTGAGAAATAAATAAAAACCAAAAGAGGAATAATAAAAAGATTGTCTAGACATATGTTGTGGAGAGGCTCTCCGTCCTTGATCTGAGATTAATTTTTCATTTACGGAATAAAGTACAAAGCTGAGGAGAAGCCTTCAAAGAGTCTCCGTGAAACTGATAACACAGCACATATCAACATTCACCTGACGTTAGGTGGAATGCCATTATAATATGTGCTGCGCTATCGTTTCAGGCCAAACGCAATGAAAGCACTTTTCAACCTCGGGGCCTTGAGCTCGCCTTGCAGGCTGGCAACTCCGCCGCCAATTATTTCACCACAATGTCAAGGTTGCATGCTTTTCACACATTTTGAGCACCTCCCCGCGCTAATGTGTGCTCGTGAAGCGGCAGGAATAACACTGTATTTAACTCTCATCACTCTGATTTTATAATTTTCTGTCTCGCTCTGATTGGCACAGGGGGCATTAAAGTAAGTGTTTTTTGTAAAGTGATGTCAAACGGTGTCCGGGCTGTAGGATTAGACTGAGACGCTGATCAGTGAGCAGACAGGAGCTAATTAAGTGTTGCTTATACCTCCGAATACAGTTTCATATATCAGTAATCCTGTATGACCTCGGCCACTGGAGACCAGGGATTGTTGGCTCTTGCACAGAACACTCACTTATATATAGAATGATGTAATAGATTTCACTTTGTCCATTAACAGATCATTTGACACTGTAATTAAAAACAGCTCGCAGTGATGAATTAATCAATTCCCCCGAGTGGGTTTGTAAGATAAGCTGAGAGCTGCTTCTCTGGCACAGGATAGCAGAAGATATGCACAGTATTTAGATACTTTGGAGAGGAAATTGACAGGGACTGTAGTTCAAGTGGTGCTGCAGCTGAATGAAAAGGGCGAGGCGAAGTAACAAAGGGGGAGTGTGGGGGGATGAAAGGAAGCAGGAAATGCATGCAGCTAATGCATGTGTTATTCAAACACTTCTACGGACACACAGCAGGTCGTTGTAGGTGGATTTTATTCTATCATTCTGAACCCTGCGCAGTTTTCTGGGGATTTTTTTTTTTTGCTCCTTTCACATTTTTTCTCCTCCATTTCAATATGGCAGCTGACATAGCGTTCACTTGTTGTCATAGTTACAGTGACACCGTGCTGCTATCTCATAATGATGCACAAATCTTTAACAAATAATATGTATGGATCCAGACTATAAGCCGCATCACTGCCAACATCTAATCACTTGGTCCTTGTGTCCTTTCTGAACTTCCCAGAAAATTTTGTCCAAATCTGTTTGTCCGTTTTTGAGTAATGTTGCCAACAGACAGACAGACAGACAGACAAACATCTACCGTAGTAATAAAGTCTTTTTGATGATATATCAAGATTTTTAATCTTAGGTTTGATTGTTTTTCCTCTCAAAACCACACAAGTAGCTCATGGAAGGAAAGAAGAAAATCCAACAGTTGCTTTTATAGTTTCCTGCTATAAATGGTGTAATTGTGGCGTTTTTCCTAAATAACATCCTCTTTAAACCTGCCAGCGGGTTTTGGCGTTCAGACGATCAACAGATTTATTACTAATTGTTTAGAATCTATCTAATGCCTGAGTAGCTGTATGCTAATATTGCTGATTACAGAGAGACTGAAGTGGCATATTAAACAGTTAGTTAATTAAAAATAAATCTTTACTCATTCTGAGCTTACTGTGAGGTGCAAAATATGTAAAGAAAGCAAGCAGCAAAGACAGGAAAACAAAGCTGTCGAGAGATTTGAACAAAAATAGCAGACTGAATAACAAAACAAGTCATTTAAGAAAGTGCCGTATAGCTCATCAACATCAACGCACACCTCACACTGCAAATACACGCACCATATGGATTACCTCGAGGCTTTTGTCGCTCATGTCATTGGTATGATAACCCACTGATATGCTCAGAGAGGACTCGGTATCGCTGCAGGGTGGCATGTAAGCTGCAGGTTTCCTGTGAAGAAAGATTTGCTGAAATGCAAACTCACATCAGTCTGTGGAGTTCCATGCAGTTCCTCTGAAATGAGATGATCTTTGTGATGATTTTCATCAGGTTGGGGTAGCATGTTTATAGAAAAAGCGTATCATGGAATAATCCTAAATGAGGTTTTCACATCAAATTGCTCGAAGGACACACGACTGGACACTTCTAGGTCAGGCTCATGGAAATTTGGTTAATTTTTAATCTCAATATCCATCCATCCATCCATCCATCCATCATCTATACACCGTTTAGTAGGGGCTGCAGTCTATTCCAGCTGACTCAGGGTGAAGGCAGGGTTCATCCTGGACAGGTCACCAGTCCATCACAGGGCTACATATAGAGACAGACAACCAAGCACTCAGAGACTATTTAGAATCACTAATTAACCTCAGCATGATTTTAGACTATGGAAGGAAGCCGGAGAACCCAGTAAAAACCCACGCATGCACAGTGTGAACATGCAAACTCCCCACAGAAAGATCCCAGACTCACGATGGGATGCAAACCGGGGATCTTCTAGCTGTGAGGTGACTGTGCTAACCACTGAGGCACTGTGCAGCCCAATCTCAAGATCAAACACAGAAAAAACAAGTATTTTTTATGCTGACTGTAGAGTACATATCTGCAAAACATACATATACAATCCAAGAATGTAGTTAGTTTTTAATTGTATACGCAGTGAAGCCCAAAATGATTCACACCAATGCCAGATTTTGATTTATAGTGAGTGTTTATTTGACTAATACAGTTTTCTGGTTGGAAATGACAACAACAAGCAAAAAGATGGTATGACGTATTTTCTCTCCACTAAGAATCTATGCAGGAACTGAAGACCGGAGTACTGGCAAGGAAATCTTAAACCTCAAAGACCTGGAAATCACTGCCGATGAGGAGTGGTCCAGAATCCCAGGGGAGACATGCCAAAAGATTGTTAGCAAGTAGAAGAACTATTTGACTGATCTCAGTATATACAGCACTGAACTATTTTGGCATTTTAATAAAAATGTAAAACAGCAATGTTTAACACATGCCAAAGAAATAGTTAACATTTATTATTAACATTTCTCTTACGATGCAATCATTTGTTTTTACGCCACCAAGGAACACGGCGGAGTTATGTGACGATTGGCTTTGGCTTGTTCGTCTGTCTGTCTGTCTGTCTGTCTGTCTGTCCGTCCGTCCGTCCGTCCGTCCGTCCGTCCGTCCGTCCGTCCGTCTGTCTTTTAGCAACATTACTCAAAAACGGTTTAACGGATTGGGATGAAGTTTTCAGGGAACGTCAGACATGTCATAAGGACCAATTGATTAGATTTTTCCAGTGATGCGGCTTATAGTCTGGATTCATGTTTTCTGTGTCATCGATAACGGCACACCGTCACTGTAACTATGACAACAAGTGAACGCTACATCGGCTGCCTGCTGACCATCACAGGATTACGATCCTACTACAGCGGCTGTGGACTTACCGGGGCTTATCCATCAGAATCATACAAGGAATGAGCAGCCTTGGCGGAGTATTGCGCTCTCTGAGTGCCTTTCCAGTTTGTAAATGTAATGTACACATTGGACACATAAAAAATCACTATAAATGTGAGGTTGACAGGATGAGACGACTCTGATGAAAGCTCACCAAACATGTGGGAAAGCAGGACGTAAAACCCGTTTTATGTATTCTGTGGTTTGTGCAACAGTCCACCCATCCATCCACCCTGACCTCCCCCCATATAATATCAGCATTTAGAACTCAAATGCAGCAGTTACATATCTTTCTATGTGCATTCAAATTGGTCTGCAGATTGACATTGTAAATCTTTACATTTTTCTGTTTGGCAGAAGCTGTTGCTGCCGTTTGATTCCTGCAATATGAAACTTATTTTTATTAAGGGCAATGAAGAAAATTCTGGTCTATGGCTGTTTGCTGTAATAAAGTTAGAGCAAGTTCCACTTCCTGTGATGCAACTTATGGATTTAAGCGAAATCTGTAATTATATGCAGCATTCTGGCTCAGAAGTCAGTGGAGACACAGCATCATCGCTCAAGTGACTATAGGTGAAAAAAATAAACAGTAAACTGTATTCCTACTTGCAATTGTCTTTGCACTCACCAACGATGCGGCCTCATTTATACTTTAAATTAGCTTGCATAAATAGGCTGAAATGTGCCCGGAAAACACAAACACAAGACTCCCCGCTGCAAAGGCACAAAGGAGCAGCACGGAACAAAATCTTTTGAAGGGACTCTAAAAGAGAATTAAGCAAGCCTGTCAAAAATTAAACTGGCTCTAGTTTGAAAAGGGATTCTTTTCGGTCGTCTGTTCTGCCTCGCCGTTCCTTCTCCCAGAATACATGGGGCCCTGCCAAGACACTGCAGTCCACACTGCAGATCTTTGTGCCATGGAGGGAAACCTCACACAGAGTCTGCTAATACCGCTCATTGTTTCACAGAGACTCCAGAAATGTTTTGTTTGTGTTTTTGGATTTTTTATTTAGAATTTAAAGACTGGAAGTTGTGGCAAACCAGCTCATATCTTGTTAATGTGAACCACAACAGGATGCTCGAGGTTTCACCAGTTCAGCCAAGACCATGGATCATAAGATTTATGACTTTCAGAAGTGTTTTGATCTTCAAATGATCTTATCACCTTATTTTAGAAGACTGAAATGTAGATGTATAGAACATGATGTCATTTTCAGCAGTCTGCTACACTTTATGGTATAATCTAGCCTTTATGATGGAAAGACTGAAGGGTAAAGGAAGCCCCCGTGTGTTTTTGAACTTTAAAGGTGGCTACATAATAATGTGTACCACACCTCTCTTTTCTTTAGATTAAAAATTACCCTGCATAGAGCTCGTTTTTGTGATATTGAACATGAGGCCGCACTGTTGAGTCTGTTGCACATGAGTGAATGAAGTAAACAGAGATGATTAATTATTTAGAATAACACTGACAAAAACCAAAACTTGTATTTTATGTGGCGCAGTCAGGTCAGAGCAGATACCGGATCTTTAACAAGGTAAATACTGGTGCTGAATGCAATTTGGTTTATCAGATCATTGCATTTCCAGGGAATGACACCTAATCAAAAAGAAAGATCCTAACACAATATAAACTGAATACACAGATAGACGTTCAGATAGAGATATACAGAGCGGGCTTAGTCTACCTCTGCTGGATGGAGAACGACTGTCATTGATTGTTGATTTAACGCAGCTCAGTCGTCTGTCTCTTTATTTGTTTTATTTGTTAACCAGCTAAACATTCACTGATTTCATGCATTGATATGAAGCCTTGAACAAAAACTGAGCTAAATCAAACATCTTGTTTGCTGGTAATAAAGCATGATATGTATCAGTTTTAGAATCACACGAGGGACGTCTTTCCATCTCAGATCATCAGATATTTAAAATAAGAAAAGCACCCAGACTCCTCCAAGGCTGCTCAGTTGTTGTATCATTTCTGACGGCTGAAATCATGAAAAAATGTGTTCCAGAAATCACTACGCTATAGAATGTGTCCATTTAATATAGATGTACTCACAAACAAAATGACCTTGCACAGGCGTGTGTTATGCATGTCTACGTTATGTGCAGATAACGAATCACGTGACCTAAATATGTAGCAGGCGGCGGGAAATGATGGGACTCAGAAACACCCACACAATTTAATCAGTTGTTCCTTGTATCATAAATATCATTTGTTGACTTTTACGATTTGCAGTTTTTTGGTATTTTGTGCTCAGAGATGGGACTTTTCATAACAGTTGATTTTTTTGGATTTCTACTCACCCATAATCACAGTAATATGGCAAAGTTTAATGCTGTAAATCTACATACTCAAGATATTTTGCTACTTTCCACATTGTTAATTTGTGTCCTTCTTTGCCTCTTCTTTGCTCTGTGTAAACGCTGCATGAAGTTTAGCCAAATAGTTCCTTAAACATTCTTTTAAATATTTTTTGGTTTTTAAAATATTAATATTTTATTTTAATATTGTCATCCAAACATAGCCTCAACTTTCACTGTGCAAAAAGTGCTAAAAGTGTGTCAACCACCTAAATGTAGAAAACAAAAAACCTCTCAGAGAGTATTTGATATATCAATCTAAAATTTCAGACACCACTTTAATGATCCGTTGTCTATCAGAAGACCCATGATGATCTGAGGTGGAAGGGATGGGAGATTACATCTGAATGTGGTTTCCTCTACTGGTCTGGGACTCTAACTGTAATCTACTGTGGCATTGTGCCAATATCAGCTTACCTGCAAAACATGGCCAGAAATGTTCACACCTCCAGCTGTTGGTTTCATGTTTCACTGCTCTCCAAACCAGTAAGAAATTTGTAAAAATGAATGTGCAGACGGTGTTCAGATACACTGACATACCGTGCATTTGTTCAAGGGTCTCTTCTGTTTTGTGATTATCTTTCTATTACAGTTTGTTAGCTGAATCGCTGACATGATTTGAGTGTGTTTACTGAACTGTACAGTGCATCTGCACATTCAATTTGACCAAAATGAAAAATGACAACCCTTCCAAGACGAAAAATGTACAAAACAGCACGTAACTACTGTTTGTGCATGACTGTCAGGAGAACACAGCTTTGTATAGAGTAAAACTAAAGTTCTAAATTGCTCTGAGAATTAGCTTGTCCAAACATGTCAGAGGACTCAGTTAGACATCCAATTACGGCTACTGCTCTCCCAGGGCTATCGGCTGGAACAACTTTTATTAACTACTCTCTTATGAAAAATGAATCCAAACATTCTGCAAATCCTCTCTAGATTGGTGAGGGGTCGGGGTTGACGTCTAATCCCCTTCCAAAGGTTTGCTCATTTTCATGGGCACCAGTCACGACAGTCTGCGTGGAACCCTCACCAGCAGCTTAAGAGAAGAATTAGATAAGTGGCAGCTGCGTGAAAACATGCAATAGACCATGTCTCGGTGCGTTTCAGCTTAGTTGTCATAAGTGTCAGTGAAAGCCTCTCATTGTACGCTATAGTACATAAAATATCCGTCTGAACCGGAGCCACCCCTTCTCTGCTTTCTTCTTCCTGCCAGACAGTGATTAGATCAGTTTAGCGCAGTGGCGTTGTGCCCAAATGCCGCCAGAGATGCAAATTTAGTTTTTCTTTTGTTGCCTGCTAGCCCTCGCTGTTTCTCTGTCTGCATTTTGTCATCCGGCGTTTACTTCTCCATGGGTGACGTGCTTGCTTGGACAGCGTTTTACCATGCCCACATTACTTGTTCTCTTTCATGCTGTGTGTCTGGGCTTCTCTTTATGCTCGCTTTTCCCCGTTCCCACGCGTTGCGCTGCACGTTTATTATTTATGAGTGCATGCAAAGCTACTTCTACTGAAGCAAATAGAACGGGAACCCTGCATTGCTCTGATGTAAATAATGCATTTGGCACGAACTTCGCAGTCTTTCAAAGGCATTGGTGGCCTTCTAGGTAGTGCAGAACAGTGTTGTCGAGGAGCTCCGTGAATGCTGGCCCGTGTCCCAAACAGCTGCCCTTTGGAGTCGCTCTGGCACCTACTCTGCTGTCCTAAAGGGAGGCTAATGAGGTGCACTACAATAGTTCCAAGTTATTCTTTTGACCCTATACTTATTGTAATGCAGAACAGAGTCCAGCAGCAGCATGGGAACTCATTATTTAAGCCGTGCTATGACTGGTTGGGGTGACTTGCCATCCTAGAAAGCTCTGCTGTGCCACAATCTTTTCATGAACAAGAAAATTCAGATAAATCTTGGCTCTGGGAGCAACAAAACAAACTTTGTACTCTCAACAGAGAACCATCACGCTGCTTATCAATGACCCAAAACTGATTCGGCCGTAATGAATCCCAGAGCCTTCGCCCCCGGTCAGCAGTTATGCAGAGGTCTGTCTCCACTCCCATTCGCTCTCCCTTCCAGTAGCACTTCGTTTGAATCTTACTTCTCCTTGCAGCTCATATAGAGATGAAAAATGAGCTGTTTTAGAGTCGGCACGCTACTGTAACTGCTGGAGTGGACTGGGTCAGCTCACTGAATTAAGATGTGATATCATGAAGTTGTCATTCTTCTGAGAGACGGCGCAGAATATAGGTCAGAGAAAGTTTGGTTTCACCGGGTCTAAACCCCATGGAACCACGCAGGAGAATGTTTGGTTGTAGGGGAGAAGAAATGATGCATCAGGCAAGCTTGAAAAAGCCATACACTTCACTTGACAGTTAAATGAGGACATCAAATCTACCGCCAATCAACAATGAATATGCAGCAGTACGCTGGGCTCTGTAGGGTTCAAAGAGGGTGAATGTGTGGATGCTTTGAGGGGCCAGTTACAAAGAACATGACATGAAATAACCAACAAACCAAGAAAACATTTGGCGAGTGATCAACTGTATTCCCGAAGCCTCCATTGGTACCTGCAGTCGCCATCATTGTGTGACTAGATCTGTTATTTTGTCTGCATGTTTGTTGGTTTGATTTGATGTAGCTACATATAAATATGAAATAAAAATAGTGCTGAGTGGCCTTGTCCTTGTCTACAACAGTGCAGACAAAAATAACTGATCCAAAATGAAAAAATCTGTGTTATAATTACAAGAAAATATGGGCACAGATACTTCAGAATGCCGGAATGTTGGTAAAAGCGTATTCATACCATTCCTACTGCTGCACATCTATAAATACATGGAGCTGTTTCTCCTTTAACAGCTTTTATACCAGTAGAAGTCTTTTGGGGAGGTAATTTTAAATAAAAGTGGTCCCAGCTTGCGTCGCTGGAATTCCTGTTTGTAGCATTGCATTTAAAAACTACATAAGGTTGTGTATTAGGACATGTACAAACACTGCAGTCTTGACAAAGAGGTTTAAGAAGCCTTCAGGGAACAATCTGCACCGCATTGTGCTGCTTTCACGCCGTCAGAGGAAATGCATCGGAAACGTTTCCTTCTTCACTTGCTCACAACAATCGGTTCCTCCACACACACAGATTGCTGGTCTGCTAGTTTATTGCCATCATCACTCATTTTACTTCGGCTTCATTTCTTGATAGTTCTTATCTGCTCAGTCAGTCGTCGGAGTTTAATTGTAGGAGTATGAGGGCCCGAGTGAATACTGTTTATTCTAGAGTGACTTATATTGCTTTAAAGCAGCAGAATAATTTTCTGCTTCAGCAGACACATTGTTGGAGGAAATGTGGAAATAAAGCTTGAAGATCCACTTAGCATTACTTTGATCTTATTACAGCTCATGGCTGGCTCACACATTCAGTTTATGTCAAAATACTTTTCACGGTTTTGAATATTCATTTAAGTCGGTGGTACACAGCACACACGCTGCAAAACAGCATTTTGTGACTCACTCAATATCAGACATGACAACAGTGCGCCGCTGAGGAGAAATAATTAAGAAAAATAAGGTTGAAAATTCAACAAATCTTGCTGAAATTGCCGAAACATATCCACAAGGTCATAGTTTTTGTGTATGTGAAACAATGCAACCAAGACAACATCGTTCTTAGAACAGTTTTGGCTAAAAAGATTCCCACTCATACAAAGCTTAAAATAGAAGATTCAAAGCTCCAAAAATCAAAAGCGTTTCAATCTCAAATTGCTCTGTTAGTAAATAGAACACTGTCTTCCACATCACATCTTGCATGTTTCTTTTGGTTTGCACATTAAAAAAGCAACACGCTGACAATGACTGACTGGTGGCATTAACTGGTGGCATTAACTGGTGGCATTACCTGGTGGCATTAACTGGTGGCATTAACTGGTGGCATTACCTGGTGGCATTAACTGGTGGCATTACCTGGTGGCATTAACTGGTGGCATTAACTGGTGGCATTAACTGGTGGCATTACTGGTGGCATTAACTGGTGGCATTAACTGGTGGCATTACCTGGTGGCATTAACTGGTGGCATTACCTGGTGGCATTAACTGGTGGCATTAACTGGTGGCATTAACTGGTGGCATTAACTGGTGGCATTAACTGGTGGCATTACCTGGTGGCATTAACTGGTGGCATTAACTGGTGGCATTAACTGGTGGCATTAACTGGTGGCATTACCTGGTGGCATTAACTGGTGGCATTAACTGGTGGCATTAACTGGTGGCATTAACTGGTGGCATTAACTGGTGGCATTAACTGGTGGCATTAACTGGTGGCATTAACTGGTGGCATTAACTGGTGGCATTAATCTCACACACCTGAGAGTCGGAGTCTGACATGGACCTCTGGTTTTGTTTTCACTCACTGTTTGCTTTTATTTAGGCACCAAAGCTGCAAATATCATGGTTTGGGTTAAAATATAACTGTCAAATGTTCACCGTAAAGTTTTGGTTGGTTTCTTGGTTGCTATGTTGACAAAAATAACCCCTAAAAAATCTCCCAAATTCACAATGCAATAAAATGCAATACAACAGTTGAATGTACAGTTGGTAGAATCTTATAGCATATAATCTAATATGTTGCTATATAAATAGACATTAAAAAATCCTTATAGTAAAGTGTAAAATAGTCATTAACTTATGTTAATTATGTAAAAATCTTTCAAAGGTAAGTTTAAAATAGTTCAAAACGCTGAGTTTGAAATTCAGTTTGACTACATATTAGATGTTATGAGGTCATAGATCTGTTACATCTACTAACAAGTTAGTTGCTTATTTTAGCTTGATTGTTTTTCCTCTTCATGTAAAGTAGACTTTTAGAGAAAAATCATTTCACTTTACTACATAAAGACACAAGTATCAGACTCTTTTTGTCACATTTACTCACATTATGCAGTCATACATTGTGGTAGGAAGGTTGTCTGCTGATGGAAGGTCTGCAGTCGCACCTCTTCATAAATATGGCAGCGTGACGACGAGAGACAGCACAGGGAGGAAAGTAGGCTACAATGTGGAAAGGACAGCGCTTCAATCACAGATGGTCCTTTGAAGAAGTGAACACACCTATATTTAACAGACAATTCATGATGAAACATCACCTCCTGTTCTTCTAATGGAGCTAAATGAGTCATCTGATATTAAACCATAATGTCTCCATTCAAAAAACGTGCTAATGACCTCATAGCAGTAAAATAAAGTTTGTAATTTGATGATGCAACTGCCATATTTAATCTGTAAAGTGATTTGAGAGGAGACATTCCTCTCTGTGTTGCATATTAAAAAGTACTAAATGGTGACTCATACATATGAATGCTACTGTACAGTAAATCATTTCCCCTTTTGAATTCTCCTCCAGCTCACATTGTGACGCTTGGTTGGAGATGTACAGTGTGCTGAAGGCGTTACTTACATAAAATTGGACTGAATGTAAAAATCAAAGTGCAGTGCTCCTATGCTCTGCTCGTAGTTGTGGACTTGCAGTTCCTGCGTTCCCTCCGTGCTGAGCGGTGTGATGATGCAGTAGGACAGCTATCTGATCCCTGCTGCGTTGTACCGTGTGTCCGGTGGCACAGAACATGCTGCGAGGACACAGGATGAGTCAGAGGCGAGCAGACCTCGCTGAACCACAATGGTGGAGGAGATAGAGGGGGACAGAGCGAGATAGAGGGGACTAGCCAAGTGTGTCAGAGAAGTCCAGCTCCACTGAGACCACCTCTGCTTCTGCACCCCAGGGGATGTTTTCCAACAGGTCTGAGCCTAATGTTGGCTTCTGGAACTAAGTACTGGGCCTCCTCCGGTCTGCCACTTCCAAAATAACACCACACCAAGCCCAGCGGGGAGTAAAAGCTGGAGCAAGGCCGCAGTCCTTCACCCCCCACCCACCAAATTTACTGCTGTTTTTCCTAACTCCAATTTTCTCTGCCGGCGTTCGACGCAATGGGAGCCCGTGAGTCACATGGAGTTGATTGTGGTGAGTTACTGAGGCAGAAATAGCCATGAAGATTACGTTTTTACACAGCAGCTTTAAAAACGTCTTGCTCTCACCATCCTACTGTTGTTATAAGATACATTCATGGCCACAAATTCAGTTGTTTGTTCACCAGATTAAGGCGCCATTCTTCAGTATTGCAGGCTAAAACTTCATGGAACGCTGTTGCTGTCGGCCCTGGGAGCACAGTGGGGCGAGCTTTAATTGACTGGTTGAAAAACACAACAGAGAGAGTTTGCTCATGTCCTCCCAAAAAATGCTACCCCTTCTTCCTTTTTTTCCCACCTCTAATTATGTTTATGCTTATAGCTGTATTGCCATCTACTCTACAAAGAGCACCATCCTTACTGCGTCTTCTACGATCTTAATTCATAGTTTTAGGTGCTTTAAGGGCTATAAAACACTCTAAAGGTATAAATCCAAATTTAATGTTTCATGTTTGTATTTACAGTAGTTTATATTTCAACACAAAAACACGACGAAGTGCCTTCTTTCATTTTAAAGCCAGTTTCTTCTCAAGCTGCATGTGGTCAGAGGAGCGAAATCCAGGGCAAGAAAAGTGGCCAGTGTTTTGTAAAGCGTGCTGTGAACTTGCTTTGATTCAGATAAGCACACATATCATGTTGATCAGCTCGCAACTGCTCCCTGGATTATTGCAGCAGCACAAAAGCGAGCGCTTTAGAGGTTTTAGTCAGTAGAACAAACAGAAACAGCAGGTGGAAATTCAAGGAAGCTGATGGTCTAAAAACACATGACATGGTTTAGAAAATGGTTTCCAGTAATGTGATTTGTGTTCAATTTGTAGTGAATTGGCTAAAATCTAAAAAAACTGCCAATGCTGTCTTTCAATACTGCAGATAATGAGGTTCATAATGAGGTTAATAGTCAAATTGACAGAATAATGAACAGGAATGAATGTAAAATATTGGCTCACCTTTCTGTGCATAATGAGCCCAAACATGCAAGTTTTTTTTTTTTTTTTTTTTTTTAGATTTTGCTCCCTCCACAGAAAACAGAAAACCTTCCTTGTATGATGCTGTTATATATACATGCTTACATCATCTTGCACTTGGCTGCCAAATGAGCCATATGCTGCAGTGCTAATTGTGCATTTGATTACATGCCTGCATTATTCCCTGAGAAGTTGTGATTTAGTCAGGTAATCAGTCCTGCTCAGTTAAAGCTGCCGCTGACAGGCTGCCTGATGCTCGTCTGTCACTGGTGTGATTTTCCCATGGCAGTCCGTTGTACAACGTGCAAATCTTTTCTTCTTCCACCCGGTTATCTGTGGGATTGCTCGGGATTTGTGGGTACAAAAACACGCTCAGAGCAAATTCCATCACTTTATGGAAATGGCCATTCCCTCAATCCATTCATCAGGGGATTTAAGTAGCACGCTTTCCCCCTCATCCTGTCATTCCAGTCCTTTTGTTAAGCACTCGCTCTGGCTGCCTCTTGGATCGGCAGCACTTCTGTTTTCTGCATTTCCACTCATTATTATTATCAGGAGGGAGGTTTTTTTTTTTTTTTTAAATAAATGAAGGGAAAAAAAACAAAGAAAAGTGCTACTTGTCAGACATCTGCAGGTGAAGATGGCAGAAGAATTAATTAATATCACCACAAACACGGCCGTGAGCACTGATTTCACCTCCCTGTTAAATGAGGCAACTCAGACCCGGTAGCTAGAAAACATCACAAACAGATCATTCAGACATTAAATGAGCACATAGCTTCCCTAAAGTGTCACAAAACTCAAAAATACTGACAAACGGTATGTGTTTTATGTCTGCATCTTTATGCAGTTTGAACGACTGCTGGCGATCTGATGCATAAAATACAGTCCTGAGACTCGAGTGTTGGAATTAACTTGGCTGCTGTACAGTGATGAAAGAGCTGCACATGTTGGTGTTTTGACGCATCGATACACTGAACTACTTCATATGAAGAAAAATTGTGCTGCACACTGGCTTGGTGGTTAGCACTTTCACCTTGAAGATCCCCGGTTCTTGTCCCAGGCTTCCCAGGATCTTTCTGCGTGGGGTTTGCATGTTCTCCTGTGGATGCATGGGCTTTCTCCAGGTTCTCCAGCTTCCTCTCACAGTACAAGAACATGCTGAGGTTAATTGGTAACTCTAAATTGTCCGTAGGTGTGAATGTGAGTGGGATAGCCCTGTGATAGATTGGTGACCTGTCCAGGGTGTTGGCTGGGATAGACTCTAGGGTTCCAGGACCCTAATGAGGATTAAGCTGTTTATAGATGATGGATGGATGGATGGATGGATGGATGGATGGATGGATGGATGGATGGATGGATGGTGGTTCAGCTAGAAGGTCCTGAGTTCCATTCTGCATGTGGACCTTTCTGTGTGGAGTTTGCATGTTCTCCCTTTGCTTGCGTTTGTTCTCACATGGTTCTCCAGCCTCCTGCCACAGTCCAAATACCTGCTAGAGGTTAATTAGTGATTGGCTGTGAGTGTGACTGATGCAGGCTTTCTGTTTATGACTGTTAACCTGTCTGGTGTGTTACCTGCCTTTTGTCCTCAGTCAGCTGGAATCACTTCCAACCTCTGTGAACTCATAGGATTAAGGATGGATGGAGCTAAATAAATACATGACATAAATATTAATTTATAACATAAGCGCAAACAACAGTATATGCTCTGAATACTGCAGTACACCCTCAGGCTAGCTGATCTTATAGTTAACACATTTGCAGATGTTAAGTGTCTTTATTTGACCCCAACAAGGAATTGATTTCATGAAGCATCATGAGTCAACCTCAACATGGGTGGACCAGTTTATTACATGAACTTCTGAGTATTACTTACATTTTCGTATTCAGGTCAAAGTGCACAAAAAAAAACTCTGAAACAGACTTCTTCAAATATAGTTTAGTTATATCCCTACAGGATCAGGTTCCACTTTGACTACACTAAGAATCCGCTGTCTTTAGTGCTGAACACTGTTTTGACTTTAAAGGAAAACCTTCGTTATTCCTTTAATGATGCTGTCAAAACAGCATTTAATCATACCTATAAGTAGAGCTGAAACAGCTGATTCATTAGCTGTAAGATTTTGACGCAACAATTCCAAAAGTTTTCAAATCTCTTTAGTTTTTTGCTTTATGACATCATGTTGGACCTTGGGAAACTGGGATGGACATTGTTCACCAGCGTCCGACATTTCACCAACCAAACAATTAAGACACAGTGATGGGCAAAGTAATTCATAAGGAAAATAATCGTTAGTCGCTGTCCTACCTATAACCTCATACATCCTGCCACCTCCCACTGAAGGAGGTTTGCTGTACTTCATCAGAGAAATAATATGGTTTTAGCTCATTACCCCTCTAACAAGCGGTGATGAATACGTCTGTCACAGCAAACTCATGCTATCCTTTATTTTAAATACTAGTAGAGATCCCAGAGGCTCCACATATATTACTGGCATCATGCTGTGTTTTAGTGAAATGTGGACAAAAATAAGGCGAGACATCCATTTATTGGAATGATGCAGACATTAATAAACATGGAGTCTTGGGTTTGAATATTTTAATTATTCATTTAACTTCAATAAAGAGCTAGAACAGGCTGATACAGATATATGTGATACTGTCAGATCCATTACTTAACCAAAAGTACTATAAAAACACTCAATTACAGGATAATCAGGAAAATGTGCTTAAAGTAAATTAGATTTTGTAAATTCCTGTTGCATATTCTATCATTTGTTCATTATTACACATTAATTAATGCAGAATCATTATTAAGGTTATGGTTTGTCAAGGTAATTTAAGTCTGTATTGGACTAGAACTAATTGTTATTTTTATTATGGATTATTGTGTTTTTAATTAAGAGTGTTTGTTTTGGTTCAGAAAAGAGAGAAATCTTCATCTCAGTTACCCAGAGCCAGAAGTGATACCTGCACAACGCTTGTTTAATGCAAAGAACACTACAAATCTCAATTATTGTTGAAAATGTATTAACATTAAAGGAAAAAGAAATACAGCAGGTTTCATATTTGAGAAGGTGGAGACATAAAAATGACTTATAGACCTTAAATAATTGTAAATTTTATATGAACTGCTTCAGCTGTAATATACTGTTGGGTAGTTTTATGATGGAGAACTACAGTATATAAGTAATGATATTTCTAGGCCCTTATTTGTTCCAGGACATTTAATTTTGTCCCAATCCGATACCATTTACCTTGAAAATACACACTACAAGTACATGCTAGACAGCTGAGTAGCTCTGCAGTCCATTAAGGAAAAAAAAGCCACTTCTGCATCCAAACGGTTCCTCAGCGTTACCTGGTGGTCACAAAGCTTGTTGTAAATCTCCGGTAGGGTGGCGTCTGTAAAGCAACGGGCTGCTCATCCAGCACCATGAATTCAATTATCCTCTCTGGAATCTTTTTGGCCTTGTCGAGGAACTTTCTGTCCCGTTTCCAAGAATCCTCCAGTGTGTGTAACTTTGGTGCAGCCGTTACCTGAGATACCGGAGTGAACTCATTGTTTACTGCAGTATTGATGCAGCGTTGTTACTATCCCTTATCAAAAAGCTTGCATTGCAAGTGGCTGTTGGATTGCTTTCATTTCCAATTTATAGCATTTCCACACTGCAGACACTTTAGATGCTGCAAGCTGGGCTCTTATTCTACACTTCAGGCTGTTAGGTGACCCTTAACTTTAAAGCTGGTGTGGCTTCCATACAATCAGACAAGAAGAAGATGAATGAGAAGAAAAAGAAGATTATAAAGAAAATGATGGTGAAGTAGGTGATGATAATGATGATGACGATGAAGATGATGATGAAAATAAGGAAGAAGGAGATGAGGAAGGTGAAGATGATAAAGGAGATGATGATGAAGAAGACGGATAATGAGGAAGATGATTAAGAACATTAAGAAGGAGGTGATAAAGAAGAAGGAGATGAAGAAGATCGCACTCCGGTTCATTGATCAGTTAAGGGATCTGTCCTGATCATGGAGATTGGATCGTAGCATACCTGTAGATACATGGATGTTCTCGGTCCTTTTGTAAGCACAAATCTTAGATTGCAAAATAACTAGTAACTGAAGCTGTCATATAATGTAGTGGAGTAAAGAATACAATAATTCCTTCACATAAATGGTGGAGAAGAAGTCTAAAGTTTTATGAAAAGAGAATATATTTATCAATAAAATGTACACAGTACTGTAGAACATGTGAAATTAGATGATTTTAAAGTTCCTCAAGGGGAAGCAAAGGGGACCCAGTGGATGACATAACCACAACAGGAACATGCTCTACTATAAGGTTAGATATATGGAGCAGTACTGTACTGAGTGTAGGACTCATTGAGCTGGACTGATTTTCTGTGGCTCAGCAGACTCCATGTTTTCTGTGTCTGTGTAATAGCAGTTTATGTAACCGAGGGAAGGCATGGCCCGAGGCATGACTACTGGTACGCAACCAACCGTGTGTCGTATTTAGATAAGAGCTAAACAAAAATGCCTAACATAAGCAACAACACTGGTTTTGTTTTGCCCTCCAACCACAGCAGCCACCTCGAAGTCGTCCACTCTGTCATGTATCAGCTGGAAACACACTTCTCTGTCTCATTGGTCCCATTGACTCACGGCTGCACAAAGGCAACGGGTGCTCAGGGGGAACTCTGTTGTGTGAAGGATTGCTGGTGTTTGTACGTTTGTGTGTCCATTATGTCTATCCATTAGGCTGTAAGTAGCAGACAGCTTTATTTCACAATGAGCAGCAGTGAGAATCACTAATAAGAGAAAGAGCAGGGGATCAAAGGGTGCCATGAGTGCTACTTTACTGTGGTTGCTATGCAACACAAAATTTGCCATCTGCATGCAAGATATGCTGTCAGATGGTTATCCTGATGTAACAAAGAGGATAAACTTAAAAGAAAATGACACAGAACAGTTGATGATTGGCTTAGAAGATGAGTCACTGGTTCTTTGTGGTTAAACGATTATTTCTTGTTTGGAAATCACATGTAGTCTGGACCTGTTTCTTAAGAAGCCACTCAGTAAAATAATTGGAATTGTGTTTCTACCTCATTTAACCCTTTTGGCGTTGAGGCTCCCGTCAGCCAGGCTTGTCACCTAAAAATCAGTTTCCTATTGTGAACTAGTAAATAATTGCCTCCAGTGTGTGAACTGCAGGGGAGTAAGACATGAACTCAGCTGGAAACATGATGTGTGAAATTTGGTTGTGCTCTAAAACACGGATGACATTTTTTGCCATACCTTTTTACTGTAACTTCATCGTCATGTAATCTGCATAAAACTTGGCTATTATTGATGTATGATCACTAACTTACTCAAATAAAGATACTAATATCCATGCTGTTGTTGGCATCACCACGGAAGTGCAGGGACATAATATCAGAAACTTCACGCACTTTAACTCTAAGATGATGATAAAAGACAAACTCTTGATGCCAGCTGCCATAAAACTAAACCAAAATAACAAAATTGACCCTAACGCATGTTTCCCAGCTCTACACAGACGTCATGGAGTGGATTAGGGTGGATGAGCATTTACTGTAGACCTGAGTTAACGTCCTGCTTACTGTCAAAATACTGGACTAAAGAAAGGTCATGGTTCGGTACAGAAAACGTGCTGTTTTGTGTCACTGTTGAAATAATGAACAGATTTGTTCCCCATCTTGAGCATATGCTGTGAGGAAAGGCATTATGCTTTGTTCAAAACTATTAACCCTCCTGTCGTCCTGTGGGTCAGAATTGACCCGTTTTAAAGTTTGAAAATGTGGGAAAAAATATATTTTCACAGTGAAACTTCTGATGTCCACGTTTTCAACATTTTTGGGAAATCTTTGAACATTTTTTGGTGGAAAAAAAGAAATGTTAAAAATGTGTCTTTTTCAGAAATTTGGGTAATTTTTTGGGGGAATTTTTGGATTTTTTTTTCAGACAAAGAAGCAGTATTTTTAAAGGTGCCCATAAGTGAAGACAACAGGAGGGTTAAAGTACAGGGTAAGTAGGTAGGTGCAGTCACAAAACATCAGGTTATTCAGCGACTGTGCAGCCCAAAATACTGAGGAACTGAAGAATTATACAATTGCGTCATTCATTATTGTATATATTGTAGCTTGGGGAGCATAAACTCTGTCAAAAATAGCAGTATCTCCTATTAAAGCAACAGCCAAAATGAGAGTATTTAAGGCGTCAATGGAATCCATCATACTCTGTGGATCTGACTTCTGGTCACTATTGAAGACTCTCCCCAAAAATAATTGATGGGACTCATAAAGGATGGTATGGATGGTACAAAACATCTCCTGGAAATCGCACCTCCTCAGCAAGTCGCTATATGGTCCACACCCACGCTTATCAGCCATCATTAGTCAACGTAGACTAGCCCTGGATGGACATGTGGTGAGACACAATGAAGCAGCTGGTCGTTGTTATGGAAACCTGATACTGTCAGAAGGGTTTGCAGGCCTAGCACAACGTTAAGGAAGGTGCTAGAAGAAGACTCTGGTCTGGAAGGCAAAGAACTTCTGGCTGCAATGCTGGACGGAGGGAGCTGGATGAAGAACTTCATTCATGCACTTGACTGACTGACTGATTGTAGCTTGTCTCCTCATGAAATGTACGCTCAGACCTGACGTGCACAGCTAGATAGGGTGTAACACAAATGAGCTACAAAGTTAATTTATAGCCGAACTGAAAGGTGCGCAGGTTGTAGACGTGTAGGTCCCAACATGACACGGCTTCCAGCATCCAGACTGATCAGCACGCTAAATGTGAAGGTGTGCTTCCATCCCGTAAAAATCCGCCTTTAACCCATCCCCAGAATAGCTTTATCCTGTTCAGGGAATTTTGTGATGAGCCACCTGGTCCCGGTGTCACATCAGTCAGGTGGAATAATTTCCCTGTTAACCAGCCCCAATAAGCCACCTGAACACTACCAGACACAAGATGGAAATTGCAGTGCGAGATTTAAATTTTGGAATAAAAGCTGGCATGCTACAGCCCAAACCGAAAATCTACAGTCGCAGACTAACTGCCAGACATTTCATTTTCAACGAGCACAGCAGCGTGCTCTCAAATTCCAATTATTTCTGGAGTTCAGCTGTCAGAGCAGATTTATTAGTTTTCTCTCTTTCTTGTTATCAGTGACTGCAAATAAGTAAAGAATAAGATTTAGAACAGAAGCTGAAATATTTAATGTGAGTCTAATATTTCTTTTTTTTACGATAAGCAGAAGTAGAAGAAATTAATAAAACTGAGGTGGAACTGTCGAGCTGGTCTCCGGAGCAGGACTCCATTAGAAGTGCTCCGAATTTGCTCGACTGAAGTGAGGAAACTTTTTTTAATCACGTTACGCTTCATCTTGGCTGGTGTTGGAGCCGGTGTGTGGTGCCGTTGTACCTAACTACGGGGACTACAGGTGAAAATTACTTTTCAAAATCTGCGGGAGGCTCATTTAACTGGTCAGACCCCGTCGAACAAACTGAAAGATCAAATCAGCCACAATGGATGCAGCACGGTTTACCTGTTGGAGTTATTTTAACGTTGCGCAGAAGCCACACGATTGGATTTAGAAGTTAGAGATACTTTGTGGTGCGTATTGGAAACAAATATATAAACACAATACAACGGAGGGTAACATTTCCTGAACAAAATGCACTGCGTGTGTCCTTGAGGCTTTATATGTTACGCTATATGTTAAACACTCAGACAAACTCAGTCTCCTTCTTTGTTTTGCTCATTGCCACACTTACTGGCAAGTTATTAAATCACAAAGCCCAGTCGCACTCAAGCAAGTACACATTTACCATCAGAAAACTAATTACTTTGTAATGACTTCAATAGGAAACTCCAACCTGTCACAAAAAATAGATATACAGACATTCATTTGGCATTCCGATTACACTAGTGCCTCAGAATTGTAGGCATTATTACGATAACGAGGTTTAGACGGATGTGTGTTTGTGTGTAGTGTCAGGTGTGTTAGCGCTCACAGTCAGATCTAGTGGTTGCCACTTGTTTGCCTCTCCTCAGGTGCAACCAGGCTCCTCTTCTTTGTCCAAAGCTGGATTATTTGGTTTCAGCACCTGTCAGACAACAGCAACCATAAAACTAAACGCCAGCCAGGCCTCCAACGGTCCCTTGATGAATCTGTGGCTGATGTTACAGACGCCGTGTCTATGTTTTCCTGCAGTCTGTGTTCTCATAACATCCCGATTGCGTCAGCTGTCTGAGCCTGTACAGAATTAGAGCGTCCCGTTAAGATCTTAGCAGCTCTGGCTGTCAGTACAAAGGCAGTCACAGCAAAACATCTCCCTCATAATTGAGCCTCTGCCAGATAAGCGAGAGTTGATCTCTTAGCATGAAACCAGGCATTTTACTAATTTGAGTGGCTGCACTGGAACAGAGTTCAAAGCAGAGCTGTGATTTGCGGATGCCTCCCCACGAGAGAGGAGGCCAGCTCCGTTGGCAGCACGACGAGCCACCGATTGCTCGCTCCACTCTCCATGGACCTCCCAGATGGAGACGGAGAGTATTACTGGACAACAGCCTTCTAAAGTACATGAAGATTACTGAGCTGAGCACAATGAGACAGACCACACAAACAGCATTAATCACCTCCTAGGTAGCAGGATAAACCGCAAGTGGGAGAGAAGAGAGCATCAGCAGACTCCATTTGTTCTTTGTCTCTGGATCTAAATTGGTATTACAAATTGCGGCGTGTTTATAGTTTCTAAAATTATCACTGGATGTGTCTGCAAGAACGTGGCCAGACACTCCACAGAGTACATGCCGTTATATATCCTTCTGCATGAATGAAATCTAACATTTTTTTTTTAGATTAACCTGCAATAAATGAACACTTCAATTTATTTTGCTCAAGAAAGCTGACAAAATGTGAGTCCCTGGAAGGTACTAAAAGAACAGATGGCTGTCTGATGGTTAAAGCTCAGTCATATCAGAGTCATAACAGCAGAAGTCACATGTATATCGTTTGGTCGTAGAAGCTTGGTGACAGGAACAGCAGTAGAACGTCAAGAACTGCAGTAGAACGTCAAGAACTGCAGTAGAACGTCAAGAACTGCAGTAGAACGTTAACTCCCCACTGAGTAAAGACTTATGTGCAGTCAGCTCCTTCTCTCGGTTCCTTTAAAGGTCAAACATTGTCAACAGCACAGATGTTCGTGTCAGAATTTACTGAAGTTGCATTTTTTTTATTTGTTTTTTGCAGATTTCCAACCAACCTCCAAGTGAACCAACAGATCAGTTCTAAATATGTTGCTGTGTGCTCTTACGCTGCCTATTTAAACTTCCTGGCAGTGCAAAGCCACATTTCGTGCACCGCGGGGAGCCCTTTTGCCTTTCGTGTGTGACCCTCAGAGGGCTAATCCTTAATAGAGCAAAGGCGTCCGGTTCTGTCTGAGCTTTGTGATGTTCGGAGTTCCTCTAATTGACCACCTGTGACTGCCAAGTGGAAGCTTTGGGAGCGTGTTGGCCTGAGCCCAACTGAGCTGGCCTCCATATCCGTGTGTTCATGTGATGCAAATGTGGCTAACTACTGATGAGTTTTGTTTCTCTTTCTGTTTTCTTCCAGAATGCAGGAGAGGGACCTACAGAGCATGTGCAGAAGGGCGCTGCTGCTGACCGTCTGTATGGTGTCTCTCTGGGGACAACTGAGCAGTGCATCATCACACAGAAGCCACATAGGTACGCTGCATGTGCTGATGTTTGTCTAGGATCCATAGCTGAACATGGTGCTGTCTTTCATTAAGGATTTTTTCACTCACAATATACGAAAACACACGTTGTTGCCAGGACGTCTGGGCAAAATGCCAAAAAGTCTTGACTGGAAAAGCTCAGGAAGAGCGCAGATATACAGTAACTGTATTCATTTAACTTATCCTCATTACCATTACCGTCCATGAAGAGTCTACAATGACTGATCTTTTGTCAGAAAACATTTTTAAATGTACGTTTGAAAATAATGAGCAGTTTTGACTTCCGTTATGGCAGGAGAATAGAAAGCAGCAGCATCAGACTGTGGCAAATACACCAGCAGGGTAGATATTTCATGGCAATTAATGGCAGAGTGAACAAAACACACACGCTATCACAATGCTGGCATTATCCCAGAAGAGCTTGCTTGAACAGAATTTAATGATTATTGAGCGAAGACGGAGCATTAGTCATTGAATTTCCCTGCAAATCAACTCTCAGAAAAAGTTTTATTGAAGCAAACTCGGAAAGATACGGCATTTTAAACTCCTGAACACAGATTCATGTCGAATTACAGCCATTTTTATCTGTAAACCATCACCGTTTTAAGATTTTGAGATGCATCATAACAAGTACAATCACATCACTTTACCAGTAAATTGTACCACGTCATGTGGGGGGGTGATTTGGAACGATTACAGCTGAGTTCTTACCCTGACTGCGTTGTGAATACATTTGCACAGCAGCCCCAGTATGTCGCAGCCACTTCTTCATGGCTCAGGTCAGTCACATGTACTGGCCACATTTTCACCTCACTGGCTCTGTACAGAGAAACTGATATAATTAGCTCAACTTTCTTGGCTTCTGTGCTAAACAGCAAGGCAAAGATGTACTGTGAAGTCTGTGTTTTGTGCACATGACAGTTCAACAGTTTAGCAGCCATGCGAGTCAACCACCAAATGGAAAGCAGTGATACCAGTACACTGAGTGTGTGCAAGCATCTCTGTGTGTGCGTGTTTGAAGCGGGGGACAAGACCTTTCAAAGCGATTTTCTTTAATGGAGAGACGGCCTGATCCCTGGGCGTAACGGTAGAAACTGTGACTACACATTGAAATAATGAGCCTTATTCCACTGGAGGACAAACGGCACACAGTGGCTGCAGGGAAGCAGTTCTACGTTAGCTGAAAACAAAAACATGACAAGCAAAAGACTTTGATAGGATAGACGACGTGGGGATGGGAAACACAAACTATATGAAAAAGATACAAAATGCGTCTGCCTCGTTCGGGTGTGCTTCTGATCACATCAAAAAACACAAAGAGAAGAAGTTGTGACAGCAGTTAACTCTCTGTCAGCTCAGGTTTTGACTTTGCAGAGGACTGAATAATTTCACCATTTAAAAGCTTCGTTTCAGGTTCACATGTGGAGACTTTGTTGAATGAGGGTGTGTGTTTTAGTCTGAAGATGTTTCCAATCTTTGAAACGGATAAAGATGGAAGCACTCCATTTAATTTTCTGTTGCTATGTCTAAATCCGCACTATTAGGCAAAAGAAATGGATGCTCACAACTGCAAATAATTTCAACAAATTCTGCAAAGAGCTCTGGGAATGTCTAAGTAAATACAAACACAAGTACGGAATAGTAATCATTTCTTGCCTCATGTGAAGTTGCATTTGCTGTCACATGATTGGACGTCTGTTTTAAACTGTGTACCGCCTACCGCTGGCGCACTGATTGCAACCATAAGTGGTGAGCGGTAAGCGACAAACTTGAACATTCCCAGTATGCCAGAGATATCTTGACGACAGAAAAAAATCAACTGTAAATAACTCTCAAAATAGCATATGTGAGTGTTTGCAAATGAGCTGCAGGAAAAATGAGGGCCTGTGACTGAATGGAATATGTTTAATAGACATTCAGAATTGGTATTTATGCAAGATGGTGCCCCTGCTCACACTGCAGCAGTGCTGTTCTGAGCATCTACCTGGCTTTTTGCTTAAGGCAGAATGGCCACCAAACTCCCCTGACCTCGAGCCAGTTGTTGGGGAATCCTGAACAGTCGCATCTTTACCAGTTCACCATGGAACAGCTCAGCTCTAGGGCTGTGTGGGAGTGGGAGAAGATAGAACCATCTACACTCAGGGACCTGTACATTCATACATTCCACACCTGAAAGACTGAAAGTCATGAAAAGGGGACATGATGGTTATTGAATAAACTGATTGTACTGCATATTCAGTCTTTGAGCTTAGTTTTTTCTGGAGAGAATGAACTTTTGGGACACGGTGCATGTAGGCCTAGTAAAGCTTTAATGTTCATACAAGCTCAACACTTAATGTCATTTTTTCGAATTAGAAATGGATTTTAGTGAATAAAAACCCCCCTCCCTCCCTTGTATCTGGGGGCCGACCTTTATTTGTTTGTGTCGACCACGCCCCCAGTAACCATTGGAGACCCGATATTTAACAGTTTTTTTTCTGAATTCTTTCAATTAAAATGTTGACATGAGCTAATTAGCTAGTTAGGCAGCAACCAACACCAGTAACTGCTGTGAACAGTCTTATATCAATCAGAACTTTGTATTGATTACATGTAACAACATGTGTCAGCTGTCATTATAATGATCATGTAGACATGCTGGTCATGTGACTATGCAGTGCATTACTGTAACACTTGTAGTATACCGTATAATTATGCAGTATGGAGCCTCCAGCCATGTGAGTCATTCTGGATTCCTTATGGCAAATATTTTTCTGTTTTGTTCCAGGTGACGTTAGTTAGATGTTGTGTTTTGAACTAACTGTAGAAACAGTATTCTGCAGCAAATAACACACAGTACAATAAATAGTGTTTACAGTACATGGTAAAAAATTGCCCCTATCAATAGCAAACTGATAAATGAAACACAATCAGTACACACACTGGCAACTTTGTGTTTACTTTATGGATGAGCTTTTATCCATTTTCCAGTGTGAACACAGAGCATTTAAAACCCTGTTACAATAAATATGTCATGATGGATGTGGGGTGCAGAGTGAATATTATGCTTAGCAGTGAAAAGCAGGTTCTCTAACACTTTTCCTCTAGAAAAGAATCGTGAAACTGAAAATAAAGTGCAGAATATATAAGATAAAATACAGCCAAAAGGAAGTGCTGCTAAACTCCCCACATACTTCCGTGTGCTTTTGCTAGGGGCCTGTTTTTAATGTTTTCATCAAAGACCTTTTGTGACCACTGAGATATTTTACACAGTGATATTTTTAACAGCAGTGTTTGTGGCAGCAGTGTAAGACAGGCCTTTTCCTGTTTAAACATGACCACTCACAGACCCAGGTCCTCAGAGGAATGCTGCAGTCTGAGTTTGGTGTTTACCACTTGACTGGTCTGCACTGAGGTCTGACATCTCCCCATCCAAAACCTCTGAGATGAAGTGGAAAGCTGACTGCAAGCCAGGCTTTATGGTGCATCTGGGGTGATAAACTCAATGCTGAATGGCAGAAAGGGAGAGCAGCAGCGGGTTGTTATAGCAACGTGTGACCATTTGTTTTTGTCACTTCCTTAACTTCAGGTGTCTACATACATGTTTTAGACTCATTTTTGGCCACTGTAACTGGAAAACAACGTGTTTGCTCTTAACCTTCTCGTGTGATCGTCTAATCACTACATTCAATGTTTTCTGAATATATATTTCATCATTGCTGACTGACAGTGCAGCACCAAATCCCACTTGTTTGACTGCAAACGTGTTGGATAAACCATTTAATCTTCAAGCTCGCACTGGACTCTCTTTGCTTTTTGCATTTGTCCCGCTCTTGTGCTTCGTGCACTTATTCCTGAGATTTATTAGGAGAGAGACGGGCCAACACAAGCATCCCGGCCCTGTTCTCCCCAGGCTGCTCTGACACTTCTGTAATCACGAAGCCTGTCCCTGAGCTACGGAGGTCAAGCCAAGGTGGGCCCAATAAACAAACCTCTTTAGCCCTTCTGTTTATTGAGGTGGGGGCTTTGCCAAAGCAATTGAACCTTTCACCATAGCCTGACTGGAGCACGCTGAGCTTCCAGCGCGCTCACATAGCCCCTGTAATAAGACGGCTGCATCCCCCAGAGCACCATCTACATTCATTAACTAGTCATGAAAGAGTGGAGAGGGTGCGAGAAGAGAGCGGTCTGGAGAGAGAGCCAGCAAGCACAATAACGAGTACCTTTCGGCTCTACAATTTGTTTCGGTCCCATCGAAAGGATGTAGACTGATGATGTCACCAGGTCAAATGGGAGCCTCATTACTCAGCTATTTAGATAGTTGGACACTTTTTTTTCTTCAGGGTAACGCACTCTGTCTCATTTAAAAATCAGCAATCAAGCTCTCTGTGGTTTGTTGGTTAGTGTCTGTGAGGGAAACTGTGGTAGAGAGGGAGACATTTCCCACTGCAGCATGGCAGCAGCTCCCTCTTTCTGGGATAAAAGCAACTATTTACAGGTCCTAAACTCTGTTAGATTTTAAAATATAAAGCACTAAGCCGCATGGCTCATGGACAGCTCCAGAAAGTGCAAAATGACTTTAGAGATTTGGCTGACACTCCTGTTCTATATTCACATGCACACCTTATTAATAAGATGAAACTGTGCACTGGCTCTCATTTGAATTGAGTAGAATATTTCCATATTTGCTTATGGTGGAGACTTTCTAAAAACTGTGTGATGCACTCTAATGGCTCATTCTCAAGCTGATTTTCATGCTTCAGGGGATTTTTTTTTTTTGTATTCTATGCAAATTGGCTGTAACTTTTTTCACTCTTCATTTTCAGTGTTTCAAATTATGAACAAACGGATTCACCGGAGCTCAAATTAATGGCAGAATCCAACAGAAAGGGTTTTTTTTTTTCCCCTGACACTGTCCCAGCCAGATTAATTTTTGGAAAAGATATATGAAGATGTGTCACTATAATAAAAATATAAATAAATTAAAATATGCTCACTAGATAAAGTGGAATTGTTTCCTTGTGCCAGCCTGGAGGGGAAAGAGGCTATGAAGAGAGCTGAGCTTTTCATGGCTGATGGGTCTCGAGGACAATCTGGCAGCAGCAGAGTACTTTTTTCTTTGTGTTTAAAAGCTTAGATTATTGTAGGAATTCAAAATAACATAGTCTTTGACAGCATCCCTTTGAATAGCTAATAATAGTCATTGTGTTTTGAACAAGGAAAATGATTTTTCTTTCTAAACAGTGTGCCACTAAGGAATAATAAAAAGAAACTGCCAGATTATTATTTTTACGCTGCATGGTGTTTTCCTCAGCTCAGAGTTAAATAATTTCTGCTTCTTTCCTTATTCACATTTTCATGGATCATCAAACAGGTACTAAAGCTGCAAAAAAAAAAATATAAAGATGTCTCCCATTGTGGTCATTGATGGAGAAAATTAAACACATCCACACACATAGTGTACAAATACCCTTGCTGAGATCTACGACGACAGCAGCTTCAGGTGGGAGTAAAAGTGAAAAGCAGTTTAGTGTTAAACCACCGTTTTGTTAGGTAGCCACTAAATACACGTACACACATAGGGAAACCTGCTCACTGCTCTGATTGTGTCATAAGAACTGGATGCCAGACTTAAGAGACTCACTTAAATTAAAAATGCTCACTGAGTGCAAGTTTTCCTGGTTTTATTCTGTTATTTGTCCTGCTGCACGTATTTATTAGTGTTTCTCCCACCGGCCTGCAGAATTTACATTGTGATGACATACTGCAAATTTAAATCTCTTTTTTAGGGCTCTGGGAATTCTTTACAAATACAAAACCTCCACGGATTACACACAAGACACAATAGAAAGAGTAATAATTGAACGAGTTTTACAGATATCTCTTTTTAACGATGCACTGTGGGGCAAATGCTTTTGGGGTCGAAGCAGATTTTTTTAATTTTTTTATTTTTTACAAAGCTTTTTTGCAGTACCACAGGCAGTGACTGTGAGTTGGCAGCAAAGCCGAGTTCCGGCTCCCTGGAAATGGGAAATGTTGGAGGGGGATTGTCATCACATTCTATTACCTTCTGGGAACACGTTTGCCGTTTGTGGCAAACATGTCAGCTGGTTTATGTTCGCCATAGATGGCATTTCTGGCAGTAAAGGTATCATTCCGGTGTGGTTGTTTTGTTATATTCCGTTATTATCTCACCATTTTTGCTTGATTTAAAATGTGCTTTACCTGGCTTTCCCAATTCTTTCCCAGCCATATTTGTCAAGATTGATTTTCTTAGTGCTTGCACAGCAGTGAAGTAATTGAAATTGTTGCTTCGCAGCAGGAATGTTCTGGGTTTGAATCTGCTGGTTGGCTGAGATGTTTCTGTGTGGAGTTTCTGGGTCGTTTCGTTTGTGAAATAATGTTTGGTTTTAAAGAAATATTTGCCAGAAATGTCTACATTTCTGACATACTTTCTGCAAACAATAAACCTTCTCTCAAAGCAAAAAAGAAAAAGAAAAGAATTAAATATTCATAGTTTGCCATAGATTTTCCACAGCTTTAGTCAGAATTACACCAGAAGTTTGCCACAAACCAAATTTGTCACATGAAAATATTACCTTGCGGCAACATTGCCAAAGGTGAAACAAAACCATTTAGCAGTTTCTGGGCTCGATGTTGTTAGAGAAGCTGCCAGAGAAAGAAAGAGATCTAATGTGAGCACTTAAAGAGCTGGGATAACTGGTGAATAAACTGTGCCGGCTGCTAAACAAGCCATTGGTTTTACTGGCTGCTCCACAGGTCAATTAGGGTGTCATTTGTCAGTTCACCCACACAAATTAAGGCATAGGATTAGCAATGAAGAAACATACTGGGAGGTGATTTTGATCCTCGTCAACGGACTCACAAACTGTACATTTTCTACCTCGTTATTTCTCACCAGGAGCCTCGCTGTATGCAGGTTGTTTTGGTTGACTGGCCTGTAAAGAGCTCTGTAATGCAGTAGATGCTCCGTCTCTGGCTCTCTGTCGTTGTCTGGTAGCATACATTACCCTGCTGAACACTCCACAGCAGGTCAGCGTGGAACCCTTGCCCAGAGATAGCATGACATTATAGCAGGCGGCTGCAGAGCAGGTCACCCCCGCCCCGGGGGTGTTCGGGGGATGCGACTGTGGAGCATTCGTCCTGACATTTGGAGAGCAGGTGGACGACACAATAGTGGGGAGCTAGCAAGCAGAGAGAGATTGAGATGGAGATGTGGCGCTGTGTGAGATGCACCGTGGGGATGACAGGGGTCAGCTCGCCAATAAAAAAATAATATAAAATAAAAAAAATATATAATAAAATGAAAATATGGGGGGGGTTGATAATATTTTTTTTTGGGGGGGGGGGGGGGGGGGGGGGGGGGGGGGGGGTTTTTTTATATAGGTTTTGGGGGGGGGGGGGGGGGGGTTTTGTTTTTTGGGGGGGGGGGGGGGGGGGGGGGGGGGTTTTGTGTGTGTGGGTGTTTTGGGGGGGGGGGTGGGGGGGGGGGGGGGGTTGTTTTTTTTTTTTTTTTTTTTTTTGTGTGGGGGGGGTGTGTTTGGGGGGGGGGGGGTTTTGGGTGTAGAAGGGAAGAATTGTGGTTTTTATGATTTAGAAAGAGAGTGTAATGGGGTGAGAGGGGGGATGGGGTATGGGGGGTGGAGGGGAAGGGGGTGAAGAGGGGGGGGGGGGGGGGGGTGGGGGGGGGGGGGGGGGGGGGGGGGGGGGGGGGGGGGGGGGGTGGGGGGGGGGGGGGGGGGGGGGGGGGGGGGGGGGGGGGGGGGGGGGTTGTTTGGGAAAATATGATGAGGGGGGTGGACTGTGGTATGGGGGGGTGTGTGGGGGGGGGGGGGGTAGGTGGGGGTAGGGGGGATGGGGAGATGGGGGGGGCGGGGGAGGGTGGCTGGTAGGGAATGCGGGGAGAGGGGAGGGGGGGGGGGGGCGGGGGGTGGGAAGGGGGAGGGGGAGAGGGGGGCGGGGAGTGGGGGGTGGGGGGGGGTGGTGGGAGGGGGTGGTGGGTGGGTGGTGATGCAGGGGTGGGGGGGCGTGGTGGGTGTGGGTGGTGAGGAGAGGGGGGGATGGGTGGGGTAGTTGGGGGGGGTGAGGGTATGGCGGTGGGGGGGGGGTTGGGTGTGGTTGGGGGGTGGGACGTGGGGCGGGTGAGGGGATTAGAGGATTTTGTTATTATGGGGGGGGGGAGTTACTTTGATAAGAAAGGAGGGGTTGATGGGGGGTGGGATGGGTGGGGGATGTATAGGGGTGTATTTTTTATATTTGGGTGGGGGGGTGGGGGGAGGTGGTTTTGAGTGTAATGTGGGAGAAGGTGGTATGTTAGGAAAATGTGGTGAATTTTATTGTGAATTAGGATGAAATGAGAATGTAAAATAGTTTGACAGCTCAAATGTAAACCCATTATCCCTCGCCACATTATGGGTTACCTCTAGCTATTCTGAAACTCAAAGAAATGAGGATTTTTGGATTTTGATCGAAATTGAAGGAGAGCCCGGTGATAACGATTTGAGCTGATGAATGCAATTAGTGGAGAAGTGCTAACAGCATGGCAGTAATTGGGTCTTACAAACTAAAAGCCTGCCCTTACCCAGCAATTAGAGCAACCTCCTTTAAAGTTAGTCAATTGTATTGCTGTTAATGGTCTATGCTTGGCTGCAGCTTAGCATGAGGAGCTACATTCCCCTTTGAAATTGGCCACGGCTCTGTTGCTTATCGCAAGGTTTCTGTGCTGTGTTGAAATTTTAATGCGTTGAAGAATTTTTGAAGTGATTAATTTGTTTGTGACGGTGATTCACTGCTCCACAGACTGTGTTATATGGGAGGCTGTTTGATGCATATTGCTACATAACATTAACTCCGGAATTAGTTACTTATCAGAGTTTATGTTTCATAAAGAATAATGGTGCCATTGTTCAGCTTTCAAACATATTGCTCTTAATGCGCTGCTAGTGTTGCTAATGATAAATGAAGGAGGGGACAGCAGCACGCTCATAACTCAGATACAGTATTTTATTTTATTTGTAATCATACAGCTTAATGTTTTGGCACATATTGCATCTCTCAGGTCTAAAAAAACATTGGACTTAATTAGTATACGGGATACATACTGTATAGGATGGTGTTGAAATTAATGAGCTCACAGTGAAATGAGGAAGGACAGATAGACAGATAGATACAGACAGGTGACAAATTTAGGCAGGAACCTAAATAAATGAGTGGAGACACACAGTGAATGCAGATGCCTCCCTACAGGTGCACTGTGTGGTACAGTAAAGCAGTCATATTCTGTTGCATCTATAAAAATGCTGAGCAGACCTAGTCGACCCTGATTTTATAATAAGATGGCTAGAGGGAATATTGAGGTGGCTTTTAGAGACGCGTCTTTGTTAGGGCACGGATGGCAGGAGCTTCAGTGACAAAGATTGCAGTGACATCTGCATTTAGATCGACGAGTTGGAAATTGTGGTTGACTGTGCGTTTATTGATGATGATGCTCACGCATTAGTGCCATATATAAGGAAAAACTGGAGAGCAGCTCCTCCTTTGAATTGCATTACAGGATGTGATCAGACTGTCAGCAACAACTGTACAGAGAGGGATATTATAGTAAAGTAACAGTGCATAAACCTCTCATTAAAAAGATACATGCACAATTTAGAGTTCAGTGGTGCAAAAACCACAGGCGCTGGTCTACTGAGATGTAGAACAAAGTGTTACTGATGAGTCATCCTTTACTATATTCTCCACAAAAGGGTTGAGTGGCATTCACCAAGAGGATGCTACACGTCTGAATGTTTGGCTCCTACAGCGAAGGGGTCGAGTAGCCCAGTTATGCCATTGGGGGACATTTTTTGCCATGATTTGCATCCACTTGTCCCCTTCGAAGAAAGAGTCACTGCAAATCAATACACATTGATTTGAAGAAGAAGAGTTAAGAAAGTCTGATGGGAAGGTAAGGGTTATGCAACAACTGGATGCTGAGATGAGGACATGGGGTTGATTGCTGGTTAATTTGACTTCACCCAATTGCATCATGCATCCTTTGTAATTCTCAGGCAGGTCGTGTACATTGTGTTCGTGTATGAAAAAAAAAATCTCTTTCAGTTTTACATCAGTGCCATAGTAGCAGCATGTATACCAGCATAAAAACACAGAACACATTTATTTCTCTGATGTTAAAGGACATTTCAAGGGCACCCATGTAAAAGCTCTAGGATTTGTGCCTTGAACATGTTAATACTTGGGTTGTGGTACATTAAATGCTGTACAAATGCATTTTAGTAGCCGAATGTTTTCTGGAGTGGCACACGTACGGTAAGTCTGTGCGGTGTATCATAGCGGTATAATAGCTTCAGAGGAGCAGGCAGGGATATCTGAGTCATGATGGAAACTGAAGCAGACAGATGCAGCCGTACTTAGAAAAGCCTGAGATGTGTTAGTGCAAAACCAATCAGATGGAGGAAAGAGAGAAAGACAACCGAAAAACACCGCCAAGACTTTCCATGCGGTTACATTTTGAGGAAAGGTTTTCTTTAATTCAAATGACTGACATATAGCGGCTCGACTCGCACACCTTTATCTACGCTACCCAGTCTCCTGTAACAGCACATCCCATCTTAAACTGGAGGATCAAAGTCCAACATGCAGCGTGTTCATACAAAGCAGAGGGCACTGAGGAACAGGTCTGAGATGATGGTCTGAGCAGATTGTCTGGGAGTTTCAGGGGCTTTTAAATTCAGTCTTAACCACTGTGGCTGACTCACAGGCTGATCTGAGCTGCCCCTATCTTATCAAACATATTTGATATTTACAACCTGATGTCGGCAACGCTGGTGCGTAGGGATTACAGACTTCAAAGAGCCAGACCAACTGCTGAGTTTATAGTGAATCCAAGCCAAAGAACCATAAATAAAAGTCTTGACAGATGCCAGAAACGCAGTCCTAGTTGTAAGTTACAAAGGGTGAAATGGTGCTTGATTAATTATGAATCTGTCATGAGCCTGAAGTGTGAACACCGGTATCCATAGCAAACTTAACTCTAATTCCCTGGCTGTCAGGTCGGGTCGGGTCAGTTAAAGGTGAATTCTGTGACTCTGTGAAAGGATTGTTGATATTTACCTGTTTACCATACAGTATATAGATATTTAGCATAGGTCAGATTTATGATCCCTCTTGCTCCCGCTGCCTTTTTTCTCCCTTTCTTAATTTGCCCCTGTGCTGTGCATGAGTGCAGACATGCAAAAGAGTGCACAATAGTGTTGTGCAGATCATTCCAAGCCATTTATTTGTTTGTGACAGGGCTGTGAAAAAATATCTGATTTTTTTTTGTCTTTTTCGCAGCGCACACAGAACTGATTTTGGCCAAATTTGCCAAAAAATATGGATGGATGGATGGATGGATGGATGGATGGATGGATGGATGGATGGATGGATGGATGGATGGATGGATGGATAGATAGATAGATAGATAGATAGATAGATAGATAGATAGATAGATAGATAGATAGATAGATAGATAGATAGATAGATAGATAGATAGATAGATAGATAGATAGATAGATAGATAGATAGATAGATAGATAGATAGATAGATAGATAGATTCTTTATTAATCCCGAGGGAAATTCAAGTGTTGAGCAGTTTACATACAACAACATAAATAACACAAAGGCAGGTTAGTAACATTAACATTAAAGGTTAGTATATACTCTGAAAATCTTGCTGTACAATACTATAATAAAACTTCTAATTTTAAAATCTATAGAATACTAAATGTAATTAAAATTCAATATACAGTACTTACACATTTCAAGGCACGGTGATTTGAAGTGAATTTGAGTGATTTAACTTGACAGGTAGTAGGAAAGCAGTCTTATCAAACTACCTAAGGTGGATGGATGTTTTACAATCACAATTGCATACTCCACCTGTAATTGAAAGACTTAAAATCATCAGCAGAAGGTGCAGTATGTGGCACTATTACAGAAAACTCACTCAAATATGAACCAGTGTCCTTTACAAAAAGCATAAATCTGCGATTAGCTAATTGGCCAGTTTTAAATGGCGCCAATTCCCCACAATGCGCACAAATCTAGACCACAAAAGCAGGGCTGTTTTAGCAGCTCACAACATTACTCACTGAATCCATCCCCATCCCCAAAAACATCCTGGGAACCGTTTCTTCCCAAACTTCTAGCGCGTTTGAAAAGCTTGTTTTTGTCTTCAGGGTGGCCCACAGAGCCAGACAATAAAAACTCCTGTTTCAGATCAATTCTAAGCAAAAGAACTCGCTTTGAATTATGTTACGTGTTTGTCATGATCAATTGAAATCCATCTTCAGGGTTCTCTTTTTTCCTCTGGGCTGGCTGCTGTAGCTCCTCCGTCATTAAGACTAGTGAAGCCTTTCAACATCTGTCTCTAAATTGGCATGTGCTATTATTTCAAGATGTCTGAGAACACATCGGGAAAGTTTAATGTCCTCTCTAAACGCTAATTCCCTGTACTTACTATTACAGATTTGCAGCCCCCAATCGTAAATTTAACACATTTGCCTTAAAAACTGTCCCCTGAAACATCTTTTCCGTGCAGTTTGATAATATAAATCCTAACAGACATTTATGAGCGCTCATCTGTAGTCAGGCGATGACGGGAAGGAAGTGGAAGAGAAACTCGTCAGCTGTTCAGCCTTGGGTAGTTTCCTCTTTTCTTTTGAAGTAATGCTATTCTATGGCCCGGTGGTTATTCACCAGAGGCTGGATACTGACTGAATAAAGTGAAATATAAGCTCCTGAAATGCCGTCTATCAATTGCTTGCCTCCATCTTCCGGCTGTGCTCCATGACTTTTCGCCTTTTGGCTCACATCTCCCCAGGAATGAAGTGCAGCGTGGAGTGTCCACGTCGGACCATAAAAACAGCAACCGAGGCTGAGCATCAAGTTTATGTGAACGGACTGGAGCATAAAATGTAATGGGTTGGACCATTGGAGTTCTCTTGAAATGGCTTTTTTAAAAGGTTTGTCGACATATTTTTCAGCAAGATGGTCTATTAAAAAGAGGAACATTTATATTGAGCTGTCAGTGGGTGGACGGGTCAGATGCTCCTTTAATAGTGTCCTTAGGCGGCCCGCAATTCAACGGGGGATCAGCACGGGTGGCTGTCTCACCACAAACGAGACGATATTGTTTTCCAGGGCCAGGTTTGATTTAGAGCAACTGGTTAAATATACCTCTCAGTTAGCAGCATTGTTAATGTAATTACGTGACAGTTTGATTTAGAAGAGAATAATCTCCGGTCCTCCGCTATGAATAATTTGAAGCCGACCGTTCTTCTGATTTTTCAGACGCTGCTCGTCACTCTACTTTTCTGTCGTCTCCGCCGTCTAATGGAGATGGATCTGTCTGCGGTTCAGATCATTGTGGCTCTGTCATTGTTGCAGAAATGTACAGTTTAACTGGGGACCCTCATCCCCTTTCAGCTGAACCACTTCCCTGTGTTCCATGACACCGTGCCTGTCACTCAGCTCTGAAAGGCGTCAGTGGAATCTGCTCAAGATGAAAAACATGCGAATCCAGTTGGAGAGCGGAGATGGCAGCCGTTTAGAGCAGACATGACATCCGCTTGACAGATAACCAGCATGTGTGCATGTCAGATGAGAGACCAGAGACAGGAGAAGAGGATTTCTGGCTTCTCTTTTGTCTGCCTCTCTGGAGCCCAACACAGGCTTGATGACGCTTGGCATGGAGAGCTATTGATAATGCTTTCAGGTAATGCAGTTTCAGGCATTCTGTGATGTTTAGCTCAAGAAAGGGGGCTCTTGTTCGTCTGTATAAGAAACGTTCTCCGTTGGTCTTCTGTTGGATTTGGCTGTCCCCATTGTGCACAGAAAATACAACAAATACAGCATTTAGAATATGAACATTTGCCAGAGAAATTGTAGTTAATGTCATGCTGCTGAGATCAAATTTTCATCTTATAGGAAAATGCATATTCATGCAGATTTGTTTAGGTCACTTGAGCTCTCCATCAAGGTTAAATAAAGATTTTGATGTTGGTTTAATATTGAAGCCTGAAGCGTGAGATGGAGTCCATTGATTTTTTTTCAATATTTAATGAAAACCACGATCCCTCCCTAATGGTAAATATTTTATAGGCTTTTGTTAACACATATATTTGCTTCCAGTTTTTCCTCAAAAAACGGTTAGTATAGATGCTGAAGGCATAACAAGCAGTGGCCAGGAATACGTCTGTGTGCTTGTGTCACAATATACAAATTCAATTCAGTTTTATTTATATAGCACCAATTACAGGTCAGATTGTCTCAAGACGCTTTACAGAACCCATACAACCAGGATACAAATAAAACGGTGCTATTCATCGCAGCAAATAGTGCTACTAATAACCAAACACTCCACAGCTGCTGTAATCATTTCCACTAATCAGGAAATCTGTCTGTATACTATAACTCTACTCATACCCATGTAAGGTTGATGTTACCGCAGTATGAAGTGCTCAGTCTTCTTGCAGATGGTGTAATTAGTTTAAGATTGCTTTATAGTAAAACATATTTATATATTGAGACTAGTAACAAAAACCAAGAACAAGTGTTGTTTTCCTGTTCATATAGTATAATATGCAAGAGTTTTCATTCTGTTTCGCCATGTCTTTTATTTCAATTACATTCCCAGTAGCACAGAAACAACTCAATATGCAGTCTGTCTGTGAATGAGAAAACAAAAACTCTTTGTGCCAAGTTGCATCAGAAAGATGCTGTCAGGTTATTTTGAAAGAATTTTCTTTCTTGTGTGTACACTAGCGTTCCAAAAGTTTGGGGTCACTTACAAATGTCTTTATTTTTGAAAGAAAAGCAGTTTTTTTTCTCAATGACGATAACATTAAATGAATGATAAATCCAGTGTAGACATTGTTAATGTGGTAAATGACTATTGTAGCTGGAAACAGCTGATTTTTAATGGAATATCTCCATAGGGGTTCCAGCAACCATCACTCCTGTGTTCTAATGCTACATTGCGTTAGGACAAACAAGAATGAATCTTTTCCGATAGAAAACTTCCAACCATCTCTTACTGATCTTACAAAACTAAATCTGTCAGTAGATTCACAGCAAAGGAAAAAGGAAGTGAAGCAAGGAGCTGATCGATAACTTTCATGGTAATTAAACCTAAATCCCAGCTTTAATTGTCTTTCTCTTCATACTTGTGACTCCGCTGTGTCTGAGTTTACATGAAATAAACATGTAGTGCCACAGTGATGGGGTATAAACGCCAGACTGTTTTTTTGAAGTACTTGCAGTGGGTCACAAGAAAGAATATGTACAACGATGCCTTAGATTGGATCTCGCAATGTTGAGATGAGATGATGAAAGATGAGCATACAGTATCAGACTCTAAAAGTGCCAGAAAATCACGTCTGACGAAATGAGAAAAATGCCGTAATGGGTCTTTGATGGTCTGTCTGAACATCCCTTATTACATTTCCAGCGACTGTAGAGAGAATGAGTAACAGCGTCAAGACAACACTTTCTCTGCGGAGGGCTTTGAGTCTGTGTATAAGTCTTTTTCTGCCTCTCTGCTGTCCCTGGATTTAATAACTTCAGTAGCCTTTCACTTATAAGGCTGTATGATTCCTTGAGGGACTCCAATTGATCAGTCAGTGGTGGGCCCTTACATAGTGGCAGCCAGATGAATGGTACTGACATGGACTTCATCTAAACTACTAAAGCATACACTCTGGGAATGTGAGAGCCCACTCATCTGTTTCTATATTCTTTCTCTCTAAAGATTGTCCTCAGTGGGTAAAAGATGAAATAATAAAAGAAAATTCAGCGCTTTTTACAAAGACACTGGCCTATGAGAATAAAGAGCGATGAGCAAGCACTGCTTGTTCTTTATTTTAGTAACTGAAAGTCTCCGTGCTGCTCCCTTATTGTATAATCTCAGAAGCCTCATGCTGCAGTCGGGTTATGATAAGCTTGATTTCTGGGTTGGCTGTTCTCTGAATGTACTGTATTAGCAATTATTCTCTGAGGGGAAAAGTCCAGCAGACAATCTGGGTGTTATTTCGTGTCATAAAATCATTTCAGTCCCCATTAAGATGTAAAGATAATAGATAAAGTATCCACAAGCATGGCGCTGCCTCCTAAAGATTTAGCAGCAGTCTCAAGTCACACCTCAAACACTAGTCTTTGGGTCTGAGTGAGATTCCTGAGGCTGTTTTAGCCGACTCCAAGCTGTGAATTATTTACAATAGTTAGTAGTCACTATCATCAGCTGGCTAGTTTGCTTTAGTTGGATCTACTGTGCAACAGTTGCTTCGTTTGCTGCAGGGATTTAGGATGATCTCTGTTCAGTTTAAACTTGCTGTAGCGTTTTTTGTGTGTCTGTTTTGGACTCTTGCAGTGCTGCAAGCTGTCAGCACAATAATGGCCACATTCTATGGTGCTGTTACTGTCAATTTTTTTCCAGATTTCAGCTGTCGGAAATGATACAACGACTGAGCAGCCTTGGAGGAGTACTGCACTCTCTGAGTGCTTTTCTAGTTTCCCTGTGCTAACAAGAAAGGATAGGATTCAATATAATATCATGCTGCATTCATATTTTTCTTCAGAATATGCTAGCTGGATAAATATTGACAATCTTTTGCCAAAATCACAGTCTTCATCTTTAATAGTGTAAATGCAAATGGCCACATTTGCTTTATTTCTACAGTCTTGGAGGACAACTAAATATTATCTTGTCCATTATTTATCATGGTCAAAAGAATGAGTATCAGGGTGAGAAATACTAGAATTCCCCTTTAAACTTAACTCCTGATGCTGCCTCTCTCACATGTGAGTGTGTTCTTGGATGGTGCTGTGCCTGATTGTCAGCTCAGCAGGTTTACAGCTGGGTAGAAATGAGTCGGTGTTTTCTGAATATGGTAATCCAATTAGACACTGGTCTTGCGAGACATCACTTCGTGTTTCTCACCAGGCAAGAGGAATGAATGTTTCATAAACCAATATCTCAGTATGTCTCCAGTGTCTTTTTTCACATGAACAGATTTTTTTTTTACTTTTTCCACATGGCCATTTGAATAGTTTCACCTGGATCTATTTTTAATAACCACTCGTGTCTGTTTTTAATAACAGTTTCTGCTGTGTGAAGCTGGCAGATGTGCTCCTTCATAGGCTCTGATTCACCTGGAAAATACGCTGCAGGTAGTTGTGTTCAGCATGTGGAGGCTTTTGAGTTGACCAAAATGGGTTATCGGCGTTTGGAGCAAACAAGATGATCGGAGTCATTATTAATTCATTGGGTGTCTCTATTGTATGGCCTACAACCTCTGTTTTTATGGCTGCTGCTGTTCCTGTGTTTGGGCCCTGTGACCAGGACGTGACTCTGTTTTTAGCGTTTTGATCTGCCTCCGCATTTGCCGACTGAAAAAGGCCGGCTTGCAGCACACTGTGAGGCAGGATTGAAACGGGAGACGCACACTGTATGTTTTGCTCTTCGTCCCTCTGCGGTGAAAGCCAGCTGAAGCCGGACTTGCTGTTTCATGCCTTAGTGGATAAAGAAGTTTGTTTCCTGTCAGGTAGATACGTCTGTTCATGTCAACAGGATGGTGAAGAAATAACATCTGATTTGATGGTAATTCAGCTGAACGTTTTGGGGCGCTGCGTTCGGCCTCCCGGCTCCTGAGATCTGTTAGGTGTTTGATCTCTTCACTCAACATTCACATGACCAGGTGCTGCGACTCGCCGTGAATTGCTGTGTAAGTGGTGTAATTATTATGTTTAAGCTATAATGAGCTTCACTAATTGTGTGTTTTCTTCCACACAATCGCAGCTCCGTGAGCGTTCATGTAGGAGAATACCCAGCTGATAACTGTATGACCTGCCATGTGATTTGTTGTGTATTGACTCCTCTTGGTTTAGGAACACAGTCAGTAATGCTTCGTATTTTGGCTCATCGGGGTTCTTGTAGTCTGATGTCGCTACATCAGCATCTGCACAGTATTAATCTGCAATGTAGAAAATAATACAAATCAACTTTTGACTGGTCGTGGATATAAAAATAGTCAGACAAACTCCACAATAATGTAACGTAATTAAAAATACTCCTCACTAATTAATGAAATAAATCCTTTTTGTAAAAACATGAACAAGATCATTTGAAATGATATTTTCAGAGCTGTAAAGCACAAAGACGTGTGAAATAAATGTGCTAATATTAATATTCGTGTTTTCCTATGATGTCATCACATATTCTGGATATTTCATGATGATATCAAAATCCAGAGTTGGATAATGACATTGGCCAATATTTATTCTAAGTTATTTTTATGTTTGTTTTTTTTTAGCTTGACTTTATGACATTCAGCAAAGGCTCCCAGTTGAAACCCAACTGGGAACATTTCAGATACACTACCGTTCAAAAGTTTGGGGTCACTTAGAAATGTCCTTATTTTTGAAAGAAAAGCTGTTTTTTTTTTCAATGAAGATGACATTAAATGAATGATAAATCCAGTGTAGACATTGTTAATGTGGTAAATGACTATTGTAGCTGGAAACAGCTGATTTTTAATGGAATATCTCCATAGGGGTACAGAGGAACATTTCCAGTAACCATCACTCCTGTGTTCTAATGCTACATTGTGTTAGCTAATGGTGTTGAGGGCTCATTGATGATTAGAAAACCCTGCAGTTATGTTAGAACATGGATAAAAGTGTGAGTTTTCATGGAAAACAAGGAATTGTCTGGGTGACCTGAAACTTTTGGACGGTAGTGTATGTGGAAGGCTATGACTCTAAACCTTTACTATCATTAACCTAAATGCATATTTCTACATGAATAGTTCAAAACTTTAATAAAATGTATTTTCTTGCTATAAGCTGAAGCCTGCAGCTGGCTGACTTCTAACTGAGATAAAGCCTGGAACGAGGCTAATAAGCCTGGTTGTGTCCAAAGGTAGCACCTCCAATTCTCACTAGTTATAATTCAATTCTTTTTTTGTTACTATTTTTATCTGTTAAAAAAAAAACAACTTTTTTGTTAAAATGACAGGATGCTAAGTACAGGACTTAGCCCAGGTACTTCTGGTTGCCTGGCAACCTTATGGTAATGATGAAACACCATGAAGTCACTGCTTCTTGCCAAAGAAAAGCAAAATTACAGTTGTTTTCACGCTTCCTTTCTACACAGCGTTGATATGAATTGCAACTTTTTTTATTGGCTGTTAGCACAGAAGTTGATAATTTTGTGATAGGCTGCTGTTCAGAAGTGTTGATTGGCTTTAACAAGTTACACTTGTTTCCTTGACAACTACCGATACCATCAGTGTTTTTCACCTCTGCAACAAGAAGAAAAGGTGCTGGTGTTGCCGATGCACTGGTAATGTTGTAGATATTCACCTTGAGTACTTTGTGATGTTTAGTAGTTACTCCTCTCTTTCGAAGACATTCAGTCTCATATTAAGCCAAACATATTATTTTAAAGTATGGACAAACTCTTCCAGTGGCACATAATGTCTCCTGGAACATCTGAAGTATAATAGATCTTGCTTGTTTTGCAATTTTGAGCAATGAGCAATTTAGGACAGATTATTGAGGAAAACTACCCCATCCTAGAAGTTCATACATAATTCCCTCATAACGACAGGTTCTTTTTAGGACTCATAATAGATGAATGGTGTAGATTAGAGTTTTTTATTTTTTTTTTAAATCCAGAATAGCTCCTGAGAGTCACGGTGACAAATGAAAATCTTCATCAGTTTTGGCAGATGAAGTCTTTGTGACTGTGGTTTGCTGCCGTCAGTGAAGGCCTCCTCTCTGGATTAGAATGAACACCATGCTTGTGTTTTTCCTGTATCCCCTGTTGTGCTTCTATTACTGTATGATGTGCTTGACTGGTCAGCTGAAGCTGATACATCCAGTCATGCAGCTGACAGCTGGCAGTGTGTTGTTCTGGATGCCTCCCTACCTGCACGTTAGATCAATTGTTTGATTGCTGTAGGAGCTGAAAGCAACCTGTGGCTTTGTTCTTTCCCATATGATCAGTTCTGTGATAAGGACAACAGGACAGCGCTTTGCCCAGCGACTGGCAACTACTTTTAGTACAAAAAGTGAATGTACAGCACTGTCCCATAAGGTTCAGTCTCCAGCGGAACTTCTCAAGGACTTTTTCAGCTGAGACTTAATTTATTTTGAGCTGTAGGACAAATTACATCCTACATAAAACATATATGTGGCCTTTAGGAGTAAAATTTTGCAGATATGTGCAACACTGTGCATGCATGCTTAATGTGGGATTGACCTTGGATGTATCGTCAGATGGAATACTTTATAAATGAACAGAATGCCTGAATATAAAACCTGGGTTATTTAAATATTCCATTCAGGTCTCTTTATTATTACTTAGTTGTAAGTGAATGTGAGAGGCAGCGTTTGAATAAAACTAATCATTTCCTGATCTACGTTGACTTCTCAGATGCATCGTGCTGCTTTATGTTGCTGTTTTTCACCATAAATGTTTAACATGTTCATGAAAAGTTAAACGCCTTACTCGTGAACACATTTCATAAATAAACTCAAGGGACCACAGTTCTCTTTTTCCTGCCTGCCTTTTGCCATCATGTTAGCAAATGCCTCCATGAAAAACACGATATGAAGTCAGAGCCAGTGGGCAGAGTGACAGGTACAATGAGCGGAGTGAAAGGAGAGTGCATCCATCAACGCTTCCCCGTTCTGCATCAGAGGATTCACACATCAAGTCTTTTAAATTCAAATGGCTCATATACCTTCGTAAAAGCACTGACAGGTTTATATTTTCTACTTTTTGATGTTCCACACAAACTCACGCAGACAGCAGTGAACTTCACAGTGTTTGTCAAACACTAGTTTTGTAAACTGGGTGACTGACTGACTAACATACTGTCAGAAACATGGCTTTCAAACTGTTTGATTTAAGCACCACTAGTTGAGCTGAAGTTAGTCATATTTAGCTGTTAGACTGTAATTGTAGTTCTTTTCACCATGTGGGAATTAGTGTAAAATCTAATTAAATAAATGGATAAAGACTGGTGGAATTAAGTTGCAAAAGAAAAGTCAATTAAAACTAATTGAATACTACGAAAACAAGACGAAACAGTCTTTAGAAATGTCAAATATTTCACTGAGACAAAGTTGGTTTTTTGTTGTATAATTTCCCAACTAGTTTTCACCTGTTTTTGTCTCAGATGACATCACTGCTTTTACAGGTTCACTGTGTTTTACTCATTTATTTTACAGTAATACAGATGATGCAAACACTAATGACCACAATACACAATGTAGTATGTGTTGGCTTCAAACATTCTGTAATTATTTTTATTAAATGACACGTGACAGTGCATGGATTCACGTTTCATGCTTTATGAGCCAGTTGTAATCATAATCATTTCATGCAGGAGTCGGCCTGTGAGCCTTAATGCTCTAAAACAAAAGCTTTTCATTTGTCCGATTGTGTTTAAACATACATTTAAAACGGATTAAAGAGTCTCGTTTCTGATCCGTACAGCCGGTGTTTTAAGACGAGGACAGAGCAAGGTGAGTTTCCCCATTTATTCCTGTCCAGCTCTGCGTGGGTCCCGGCTGCACGTTGACATTTATCAATCAGGGATCAATTCATATGATTGTAGAGCAGAGTGCTTTGCTACAGAGTGGTATCGATTGACCGGAAGGTTCAGCCTTGTGCCAGTTCTCATTAGTGGTCTCTGTCCTTTCACCTTTCTTTGTCTCGCATCTCTCCCTCCTGCTGACGTGGATGCCTGCCGATTCAAACTGATGCCAGTCCTAAGTGCTTTAATAGAAATGTATTGATCAGGGGGCTTATGAGCCATTTGTGTTGCCACCTGGATATTCACGCTCCGAGCAGACGACACGCTGCCTCTCTGCTGCATCTACGTGTCACACTTTACAGCTCAGTGCTCCGCTGATGTCATACTAAGTCTGGTTTATACTGTAAACTCAGTGACAGGGTGACCCCGGTGCTTTGACAGAGCATTTTACAGCAACACAATCAAAGGTTCACTGGTCACCTCACCACTGTCGAGGTGTCCTTGAGCAGAACGTTGACCTTCAGCTGCCCTCAGCTGCAGCTCTGAAGAATGCATTTATCTTTGACTGACAGAAACTGATACTTATTATATACTCTATACATGTAGTATTGTGTCAAATAGGTCCAGTGAGTTCTTTAAGTGTAACATGGCTGCTAATTTAAAGGAATAGTTTTATAATTACATGAACTATTGTAGATTAAGAATATTAATTAATGAACTTTTTAGGTGGTAGTTTGTATCCGAGTTGCTGTCTCTACATTTTCACTTTCACTAGATACCATACAGGGCAGGAACTATTTTCCAAAATGTTGAACAACTCCTAAAACATTTCTCTAAAATATGGTGTAAAACTTATTTTATATCTCTCATTCATTGTTCACACCTTCTACACTACCAATCAAAAGTTTGGGATCACTCTGAATTTTTTTTCTTTGAACAAAGGGAAAGCAGAAAAAAGAACAAGAAAACAAAAAAAAATGAGGGAACCCTTTTCACAGCCGCTTTCCAACTAGTTAATCTTTTTTAACACAGTGAAAGCACAGATAAAGATCAGATCAAAGAGCTTGATCTTGGAGACAACAGTTAGGAAAACCTTCTCCATTTGAAGACCTTTCACAGAACCTCTTAGGAGCTAATTCAGGATTGTTCTAAGAAGTTCTTTACTCAACTGTACCTTTATCTCTTGTTCTGAGGAACCATGTTTTTGGCAATAAATGTGACAAGCACACTTTGCCAGTGTTCAGCCAGTTGAATACGTTAAATGTGAACCATCAGCAAATAGATAGTGTTAAGATTATCAGTCCAGCTGTGGTGCAGCGTGAACACAGATATGAATCAGATAAAATGACACATTTTTTCTGTCCAACCCTTGTTTTCAGTATATACTCTGAATCCAGGATGACTCTGCTTTAGAAGAAACTAGTGAGAAGATCGTTGCTGAATGTAAATACGCTGAACGGCTAAAAATGCAGACCTAAAGAGATTTCAGGATTTGAGCAAATGCATAACTTCTTTCTCTTGGTTATTTAATGCGCTTCCTCTGCTTCTGCTCCCTCCCAGACCCCATATCCAGCATGTAGCAACAGCAGTCAGACAGTTGATGCTTGCTTCTTGTCATATGGGTGATTATTTGGGTGAGCACCACCCCCTGCTCTCTGACCCCTCGTCCTCTCCTCACTGCATGGTGTTTTCGGGTCCAGCCTTGGAGTCAGTGACCTTGGCCGGCGGCTCCAGCTTTAATCAGCAGTTCTCTCCACACAGGCAGCACCAACCGGCCGCTTCCTGCACCTTAATGAGTGCAGAGTGTCGGGCCAGACCAAGCCGCAGCCTTATTTACCCCTTTCTACATCACGGAGCAGTTGGCCAACGTGCAGCAAAACTACATGAATGAAACGCATCGTTGTTTAAGACGAGCAAGTAAGAGGGAGACGATTTTAAACAATTGGAGTGTGACATCTGGTCCGTGATGCCTGTTTGCATGCATTCAGTTATGCTGTGAGAGTGAAGAAAGCTATCACCTCACTGCTTATTTATTTGACTTACTGAGGAGCACTTTTTTTTTGTTTTTTCCCCCCTCACAATCGGGTGATTTACAATGATTATCCTCTTACACCTCTTGTGATTGCCTATTGTCCACGCACATATATCCTTTAAACAAAGTTTGAATATTCTATCCAAGCTATTCCAACTTTTGAAATTAACTTTGACAGGGGGGCGTGCTGGGGGCTTAAAGATAATCACATCAAGGGCATGGAGCTTGACCTGTTTTGCATCAATACGTTTCTGCTCAGTGAAAAGCACTCAATCGGCAAATGTTGTCTTGGCTTTTGTGGGAATGTGAATAGCACCTTATTGATTGGAGGCAAAATGTTTTTAATGTTGTAGTTGAGATTTCTGGATTGCTAGCTAATGGGAAGATGGAAGCTCGCTGCAATCTATTTTCAAGTCAAGTTCCAAATTGAAAATCTTTACAGGCATAATTAAGGCTTATCTGAAAGGAATGTCAAAACTTTTCAAAAGCTTCTTTTTTTTTCTTCTATTTTTTCCCCCGCTCATCCAATCCTGATTGTTATGTGTAAATACACAAACATGCTTAGAATTGTGATGGATCTATGCAGAAAAGTAATGAATATAAACTAGGCAGCAGTATTGATGTTTGATCCAACCTAATGGCAGTGAAAACAGCGTCCTTGTAATTGATATTGTAACGTTCTTTCACATAAATAAGCAGTTCAGAGGTGCAGATCAAGTCTTTTTCTTGAAGCATGTGTGTTTTGTAGTGTTGCGTAATTAACTACATTAGCCAGACCCCTATGGAGAGATTCTCTTTTTGTCCTCTGGATGAGCTACAGGCTCAGTGGATTAAGTATGTTGCTCAAGGATATGTGGACAGGTGGGGTTCAAAGCCGGGCTCCTCCACCTGGGGGATGACCTGGATTTCAAGTAGCCATTGTGTTTGGATGTCTGAAGCTAGACTTCACGGAGGAAATTACTCAAATACCCTCACAGGATTCTCCTCATACCAAAGGAGATGTGGAAGCACCTTGTTCGACCTTGTGTAGAGCCAGACTTATGTTCTGACAAAATAGGAATCTCAATCTTCATCTCCGCTGAACATTTCCTCGGCACTGTGTGTTCTGCGCCGTATGAATAGCCTCTTTGGATCTCTGCATAATGTGGGACTGGTTGAACGTTAGAGATTCATATTAGAAGTGAGCAGTAGGATAGATTTATTAGCTGGATGGTTGCCAACACACATTCATCCAGCTCAAAACAAGCCTGTGCAGCCTGTTTAAAGGAATGTGGCGGCATTTTGGAACAGATGCTTATTTTCTCTCTTGCAGAATTGACGTAACGCTCATATCTGTGTAATAAATATCAAGCCGCAACCTTCGAGTGGTTAGCTTAGCTTTGCACAATGGCTGGAAACAAAAGGCCAGCAGCTAAGTACCTTCTCTCTCCCTGGAATTTCAATAAATCCCCAGAAAGACGATACCCAACAATGAAGCGATCCATCCAACACATACTGCTTACAGCCCAACTTTGATATATTGTGTTCTTCTGAGCCACACAACTCTATTGTTGTCCAAAATCTTTGCCCACATTCATTACTCTGGCAAGAAACGCAGCCGAGTTATGTTGGATCGACAACAAACGCAACTGTCATTCAATTATATGAGTTGTTAACTAAAAGCTGAAGTGCGTGTCTGATTAATTACTACAGATTACACTAGGTATTTGTGACAGATGGAGCACCAGAAATATAGTACACAAATCAGAAAGTAGAGAGATACGGGCTAATGCATTGCCGCTTTTGATCTTTTAATGTGATCTGGACTTTTCCGAAATATAAAATAACACCAGCCTTATCATTTACACAGAAAATAACGATTGTAGAAATACATCAAAGAGAAAGTACAAAGTGTATACAGTGTGTGTAGACGTCTGTTATGTTTGTTGATGTTGCTGTGGTGAAAAACTTGAAGAACCGTGAATTTACCGTCTGCTCATGCACTCTAACCGCTGTGTGTGTTTGTGCTTCCAGTTCATGTGAAGGCAGGAACCTGCGAGGTAATTGCTGCTCACCGATGCTGCAACAAGAACAAGATCGAAGAGAGATCCCAGACCGTCAAATGCTCCTGCTTCCCTGGACAGGTGGCGGGAACAACAAGAGCGGCTCCATCTTGTGTAGACGGTAATGCCAGGCTTCTCATTACAGCGTTGGTAATGATATGAGACCGACTTCGGATTCGGGCAGAAATGTGGCGCGGTGCAAAACTGTCACACCTGTCACTGTGCCTCTGGTGCTTATCTCACCGATCGCTGGAGTATCAGAGGTTTATTGTATGAAAGAAGAAGAAAACATGGCGGTGAGATGTTCGCGATGCTGCTGCTGTGTGACCCAAAGGCTTCAGTCTTCAGAATCAAATTACACAGCAGTTCATTTACTCCTTTCTGTTGTTGGGTCTGTATCAGGCGTGTTCAGCGGAGGAGACAGAAGGCCAGGTCATTTAATATCGTGTCCAAAGCGGCCTCAGTTACAGGTGAATTGATCCCTATCTCCTCTTTTCACTGTAATAGCTCTGACAGGGGCTTCCTCCATTTTGACAGTTCTCTCTTCACTTTAGAAATGTCAGGGGAAGCTGTTTCTCCCCGGTAAGGCCTCCTCGAAGCAACAGAAGACCTTGACGTGCCAGCCTTCCTTACTCCTCCTACATACAAACACCCACCCTCCTCACAGCGAACACAGCTGCTCACAACACTCACTGGCTTGACATTGAACCCTGGCCTGTAATTCAGACCTGGAAACACACCGGGGCAGGACTGACAGGTCTCACAGATCAAGACACTCTCTTCAATCGCCAGCGCGTATATAGAAGCCGAAGGTGCTTGTTGTTGCTTCAGCCGGCGCTGATCCGAGCTACACCTCCAAACAGCGTGCTGTTAATTGCTTTCAGTACTGTTTTTTTAACGGATTTTTTTCCCTTCTTCTTTTGTGTTGCTCCCAGCATCCATAGTTGCACAGAAGTGGTGGTGCCAGATGCATCCCTGCATGGATGGAGAAGAGTGTAAAGTGCTGCCAGACCTCAAAGGATGGAGCTGCAGTACAGGAAACAAAGTTAAGACAACCAAGGTGGGTTAGATGACTAAAATATGTCTTTGTTTGTGTGGGCAAATAGTGGATAGTCTTAAATTATCATGGGCAAACAGTATTCAAGATTTTAGAGGGAACAAAATGACTACAAATTCACAACCCAGAATAACAGTTGTAACAGAATGTGACCGTTGAATAATGGAGGAGGGCGAGGTAAAAGAAAGAAACAGGAGCTAAAGAGAGCACTGAAAGATTTTTTTATCAGCTTCAGATGAGTGCAGAGCAGAGTAGGAGGCAGCAGGAGAGGAAGACGTGACTCACAAGGGAGAATCAGTGAAGTGTGTCTTGAAGCGATCGGCTTCTAACACTACAAAGGGGTGAGTTAAGTTCAGCTATCTGTTTAGCTACAGCCCCATTTTGTTGTAGAAGTCTTAAGTACAGGTGCTTTTATTGTATTTTACTTAAGCTTCTAATTTGGTTGAGCTGTGTAGAACAGGTAGTCAGCAATCCAGGGGCCTCTGCTGGGAAACACCACAATGATCTGGTGGAAGTACTCCCAAATGAAAACAAACATCCTCTCGGATGCATCACAGTTAAAACCAAAGGACTCTTCACACAATGGACGAGTATTGGTGTATTTTCAAGCTTGTGTTGTTTTGTGCAGCTTTGGTTGAGACTGTGTTTGGTTTCCCCTTGGAACAATTTGTTTGGACACATCTGAACTCAGCAATCTTGGTCAGGTGCAGAACAAAACACCTGCGGAGGAGCAAAATCAAAACAGCTGGTGGCAGCTAGCCAGAGAATTAATCAGGTCTGACCTGAGCTAGCAACAAAGTGTGTTGACTTCTTGAGGTTTTGCAGGTAGGAGCTTCTTCCTTTCTTTACTTTTTCACTCCTGCCCCAAGCACATCTAACCAATGACCCAAATGAACGTTGTCATGTAGCTTTTGGTTTAATTGTTTCCATGTGATTAAACCAAACCAATGGGCAACAATCTATAGGTGGGCCAAAGTAGGTAGTTTAAACAAATCCTGGTACTTTTTCTCATTTGACTCATTCAGTTTGTAGTAAAAAGTGTCCTATGTTGTGGACTGAGGCTGCCTGAAGAGAAGGTTCTCGCTGTGCTTCCAGCTGCTCTACTGATGAATGATTGAATGAATATTTCTCCACAGCCACATGGGCTTACAAGTTACTGCTTGTGTGTGCTTCAAAGGAAACAAAAAGAAAGCAAGAACACACATGGTACTGCACACACGATATAAACTTAACAAGTGAAGCATGCAGCACTCTCCTATGTTAATGATCACATCAGATTAATAACTGGAGACCGTCATCTTAATTGACTCACATTTTGGCTTTAGTATATGACCTGACATAAATACAGCGTTATTCATGTCTCTATGTGGTGGCAGTTTATTGCCCATTTAGCTACTGCTTAGCAGAATGTGTTCTTCTGTTACCAATTGTTTTCTCAAACTATGTCATTTCTCGGGCAACTAAGTCATGATCTCACATATTTAACAGAAAAAACGACTGGCACTTAAAACGTAATGTAGTATGATGTCTATTCTGTGGTGTCAGTGTAATAATCATGAAATAAATTTAGGGTTTCCTTCACAAGCTGACATCTGAGCATGTTTTACGACAGAGCGCTACTGCAAAATAGAATATTTAGTAAATTATTTGTGAATATTCCTGATGTGCCACATTGACATATGCAACAAGGTGTTTGTCTTGTTTCTGCATGGACCTGTTGCATAATAACAAAATCAGAGTTGCAGGCCTCAAAAGATGTTCAATCACATACACTGAAGATGATAAGATCAATAACACGTTTTCTCTTGAGAGGAAAAGAATATCTGCATTATATATGAACAGATTAAATAGAGAATTAGAAATAAAATGATCAAGATGCTCTCTCTCTCATCTCCTCAGGTAAGAAATGAGCAGTGGAAGCATACAGCAGGCGTACACTTCAACAACAGAAAAATAGTTACGGCTTCCATAATGGACCCCTGATTGTGCACCAGTGATCTCATTGGCACATGTTGGAAACTGCAGCCTCTGGGGAATCATAAAATGTTGCTGACGGCTCAGCAGAAATCCAGCTCGCGTGCATCCATCTGATCCTCAAGGTTTTAGCAATAACGGTAAGAGAGAGCAGGCTTGAGTCGCGTCTCGCCTGCTGAAGAGGCTCGCATATGACTTCAAAAGTACCAGTGAGAGACAAAGCAAAGGCGAGAGGAAAGCAGGAGAAAGACAAACAAACAAAAATCCCTCCAGGAAGCAAAATTGTGGAGTGGGATGCGCTGAAGCAGGGCAGGAGGGCTGGAGCTCTGGCACTTCTAGAGATTAATGGAGGTTATCTGGACGCGTGTTTTTGGGTTTCAGGGTGTGGTAGACCTGAAGTGGATGGTAGGTGAGGAGGGAGGGGGGCACAGTAGGCCCTCAGCCATCCATCACGCGCCACTGTTTGACTCACCAAACGCCTGTAGTTGAGCTGCCTCTTCCATTATTCATGGCTACGGGAGGCCTGGATGAAGCAGAGCTTTTTATTTTTGCCGGGTTAATAATTCATGCCCTCTCACACAGCCACGGGAAAGCAGAAACAGAGGCCCAGACAAGCAGGGGTCCAGGTGGCTAGTAGGACCTGTCAGAACCTCGGCTCTTTTTTGATTAGGGAGTCGGCGGGGGTCGCTGCATGCTCGTGGCCTCGCTGCCTCCCACGGAGAGCCAGCAAGGGACGGCTTGTGTTTGCTCGAGGGCTCTGTGTCCCAGCTTCCTGGACAGTTAACATCATTCTGGGGAATGAGCAGAGGGCTTTCTCTGGATCGAGCTCGGCTTCTCAAGGCTGGCGTTCATGCTGTGGCTGTCTCTGTAAAGTCCTTTATTCTGTCGATAAAAGTTCCAGCAAAATTCAATTTGAGGAGCTCTTCAAAAAAATTCAACAATACAAAAATCAAACCCATTATGCCTGCTTTTCAACAGATATAGAAAACCCTGGTTAAAGATATGTTTTATGCATTTTTCAGTCGTATGCGCAAACTCTGTCAAGTTACAAGCTTTTATTAGAGAGCAGTTTTTCAGGTTTCTTAAAGCTGACTAGAAAAATGACCCAGCACCTGAACATTTTTATATGATTAAGGCCATGTCCATTCACCGAAGGAAGTCATTTTCAAAGAGGTTTCGGTTTGAACAGCGTAACAAGAAAAGACCTGAATTCATTCAGCCATTTTCAAGTCGCAAGTGTTTCCCAAAAGCAGTCAGGTCCAAGTCTTAAATCCCCATTTTTTATGAAAAAAGCTGTTGTAATCCATGTTTTTATCATAAAAATGGATCAAATTATGACATATATGAATGGGTAGTTAGTAGTAACACACACATGGAAAATATTCCCTGATTTATTTGACTGTGTTTCCGCTCCTTGTTTTGTTTTTCTGGCCCTCAGTTTGTCTCAGTTCCAGTTATTACCAACGCCGTTCCAGAAGCAGCAGGCAGATGTTGTTTTATGTTTGGATTTTTTGCTTTCTTATTAGCAAAAATGTAAAGAAGCAGTTCGACCCACTGTTCTGTGCTGCCCAGCACCGACCTGCTGTTTCAGAAGTTACTGGAAGCTGCACAACTTCAACTTGAGTCTCAAACTTGAACAGCTAAACTAAAAATTTGAGAAGTCAGGCAACGTTTTTTGCTTTATTGAAAAAAAAAAAAAATCTTTAAATATCTTCTCAAAACATGCATTTTTCAGACAGCAGATTGGATTTTGGGGGGATTTTTATTTGATTTTGATGTGAAAATAGTGTTATTCTGTTGCAGTTCAGTGATTTTATAGCGGGCGACACAGTGGCTTGGTGGTTAGCACTTTCACCTGGCAGTTATATCATCCCTGGTTTGCGTCCCAGCCTTCCCAGGATCTTTCATGTCCCCCCCCACCACGACCCTAATGACCCTAAATGGATGGATGGATGGATGGATGGATGGATGGATGGATGGATGGATGGATGGATGGATGGATGGATGGATGGATGGATGGATGGATGGATGGATGATTTTACAGCTTTTGATTAAGTAGGAACCACAAGCTAACTACTTTATGAGGACATAATGTCAGGGTTTGTGTATTTATCCATCCATCCATTATCTACACCATAAATCCTCATTAGGGTCTGAAGTCTATCCCAGCTGACTTAGGGTGAGGACAGGGGACACCCTGGACAGGTCACCAATCTATCACAGGGCTACATATACAGACAAACAATCACACTCCCATTCACACCTACAGGCAATTTAGAATCACCAATGAACCTCAGCATGTTTTTGGACTGTGGGAGGAAACCAGAGAACCTGGAGAAAACCTAAATATGTACAGGAGAACATGGAGACTCCATGCAGGAAGATCCTGGAAGGGCGTGGGAGGCGAACCGGGGATCTTCTAGCTACAAGTTGAAAGTGCTAACCACCGAGCCACTGTGCAGCCCTTATGGGTATTTACAGTAGCTACAAAGAATGAAACAATCCTGCTTTAAGACTGATCCTCGTCTAAAGTCTGCAGCTCTGTGAAATGTTGTTGTATCGCGTTTTTGGTTTTAAAAAGTCAATAAGTTAATAATTATAATAAGCAAAAGAAAAATATTTAAATGGGTACTACAGGTGTAAACAAACTCCTCACTTGCAGCACCCGCCTCATACAGCAGCTACTATAAAGCCTTTCTTCTCCGATGTCTGGCAGTGGCATTGTTGATAAAAAATGATGGCGTCGTTTCACCTCATGATGAAGTCACGTCAGTAAATCAGACGTCTTAACACCCTCCAGGCCCCTTCCCAGACAGCTCCAGTTGTTCCCTCTTTCTCCACATGTCCGAGAGCCACTAGTTTTATAGTCCTGCTGGTAATGTCAGGAATTATAACCCCAGCAGCTCCTGCTTTTCACTTCCTATCAATCAGAGGACAGAAGGCAAAAGAACCACAGAGCCTTTTCACTTGACAGGTACTCTGACGCTTGCAGAGAGTGTGTTGAAGTTTGGTGATGGATAGCTGTCTGAGAGACATTTCTTTTCAAGACGTAATGAAAATATGACTTGCATTTGCTGCACCACAGCTGTGTGAAATATCTGTATTCTTGCTCCAGTATTCTGGAAACATACGTAGATGCAGTTCAGTTGTGGCATGTTTATGAAATTGACAAATTAATACCCGTAGCTTGAATCGAATGTCTTCTATGACCACAATTAACCTCCATAAGAGAAGGTTATTATTCATAAAATTACAATATTATGCTCAGAATGAGTGCTTTTATTATTAAGACAATACAAGATAAACAGAAGTTGGAATAAAACACGGAAATTAAACACTGCGTACTCCATCCATTAAATAATACAGCTGATGTTTTACTCAAATATTGAAGTGAATGCATTAAAAATGTCATCAAAATGTAGACCAGTGCTGTTTTACAATACAGTGGTAATAAAGTTCAAATTCAAGTAGGAAAAACACAAGTTAAACCACCTTGTTTCGCCCTACACCCAAATTCCAGTTGCCCAAACCAATCAGTGGGAGCTGGCAGTGCAGTGACAACAACGTGATCCGTCAGCGGCTTTGCACTCAAACGCCACCTGTTGTCTTTGTTGGTATGCAACCAAGCCAGGAAAGCTGCTGCCATGAACTGAAATCTGGCTTGTGGGCGAGTGTTTTATCCCTGTGCTACCCAAGAGTCCAGCACCACGTGGTTTGGGAGACTCTCCTCATGTTAAAAGTTAGTGTTAAAGACCCCCTCTGATGGAAATGAAGCTGTTTTCACCTCGTTACTATGTCCATATGGTGTCTGTTTACATGCTAGAAGATGTGTCATGAGAGAAATAAGCAATGGAATAGAACCGCAGTGGATGACAGTGACAAAAACATGGATTCAGACTTATGGAGTTTTATAGGTAACAATGGAATAGAATCAATCCCATCTGCTTGTTGAAAGGTGCTTTCGGTGTCATTGTCCTTCTCCAAAACCTGTTCAAGCATAGATGACTGAGCTCCTCCAATATTACAGTTTGCCATTGTGTAGCATAGAGTAGTTTTACAGTGTTTGAGTAGAGCTGTTATTATTATTTTTGTGGTTTAGCCTTTATTTAACCAGGTCAGTCCCGTTGAGATACAATGACCTCTTTTTCAAGGGAAGTCTGGACCAGTGGTGATGAGTTCCTTCAGATTCAGACGACAGGTGCAAAGTACTTCAAACAGCGTTTCCCAAATTCACAATGGACCTTTGGCACGTTTAAATTAGAGGTGAGCTGGTGTGCTCCAGCTGCAGGCAAGCAGTGGAGAGCTGATTGGTGAAAGACATGGGGAGACTAGATCTGTGAGTTACATCGAAGCCATTTTAAGGCTTGAAGGGGTTGTTTTCATGGGAAAAGCTTCTAAAGTTTCAATTTTGATGTCCGTAGTTGAGTTTCGGGTTTTTGAAAACTTGTAAAACATCACTTTGTTTTGTCTGTTTTGTGGCAGAAGAGAAATTGAAAGTGATGACATGGCACCAAGTTGTTTTTTGGTTTATTTTTCTCATCTCTGTATTGTCAGTTCAAAAGAGCATGTGAGTAAAACTAGTATTGAGAGGTAAAAGGTAGGAAAATGGTGTGAGATGTTTAATCAATGGATAAGCCTGTAAAGAGGCGCTAAATCATTCTATTGGTGATTGATTTGGTTTTTTTTAAACATCGCTGGAGGCTGATATCGACTTTGTAATTTGTGTTTTTAGAGCAACGAAGGCTGAAAAAATGTCCTCAGCACTAGTTGGATATAGTTAGACTCCTGCATTAAAACTGTGAATATTCGGAGACGATTATTCTTTTGTCGCTCTGGTAGATAATGACGAGCATTGGATGCACACAGATGTGAACATGCTAAGGCACGTGTGCTTCAGTCGGTCTCCATCAAAGGTTGGGTCTTAGTTTGTTTGTCGATGGGACTTTGAACCTACAGCTGGCCAGTCAAGTGTAGCCTTTCATCCTGAGGCAACTTAAGCATCAAACCCAGAGGAGCTGCCTTCTGTTCTGCTGATTCCCCTTTGTGTGTTTGCTCACCGGTAGCCCTCACGGTGACACCCGCAGCACCACAGCATGCTAATTGGTTTGATAAGGTTTCACCGGAGTTCAGGGGTTTTTTTTTTTTCTTCTGCTGACATTTTCTGCATTTTGTTAACTCAGTTTTTACGTGTGTCAGCTTTTTTTAATCTTTCGCTTGTCTCTTTTCAAGTGGAATACTCCTTAAAAGCTGCTGCTGCACTAACAAATGTGTTGTATTTGTTTGCCTCATCATGCTTTTGCTCGTCTTTCACAATATGAAAGCTCTCATATATGTAAAAATAGACTATGATCACAGAAATCTTGCACATATATGTAGCAATTATCAGTAGAGCAATAATCTGCATGACACTGCTTGTAAATCCATATAAAGTGATTCCTGCACCACATCAGAAATATGCCAGTTTGCCTCTTCCAACACTGTGACCAAACAGCACGGTTTAACTAAATGCTGCAAGTGTACTGAGACCAAACAATTTTCATATTCTCTCTCACACCCATGATTCCTGAGGATTGTCACACAGAAGTGAAAATTAAATTGTGGCTCCCCAAACAGCGAGCTCTGTGTCGTCATCTGCAGCTCGAAGCAGCACAAAAATCACACGTCCACGACGTGTTTGAATTGCATGGCTCAAAACGCTGACCGTGTGCGGTAAAGCTCTCGTCGATTCAACTGGTGAGACCTCACTCGCTGCTAACGAAATGACAGTAATTCCCCAATATTCCCACAGGAGCACATGTTGCTATTTCCGTGTGTCTCTGTGTGCCTTTTAGAGTGCCTCCTACATCACATACCAAGTCAAAAAGTTACTTCTGTTCTACTTTTTAAAGGGCAAACCAACAAGGAGCAACATTCGCCCCTCGGAGTAGAGCTACGCTTAAAACGAGAGTAGTACAAACCACATCTTTCAATCCTTCGGATTAATATTCATGAAAAAGTCTGAGAATACTTATGCCGGCAGTATGCTATCATGAATAATAATGTTGCCCGTGTTTGCATGGAAATCATTGACCATGATGTACATTGTATTACATCTGACTTCTAGTAATTTTCGCCGTGCAGCTCCACAGATGTTTGAATTCCAAACATGCCAGCAGGGAATGTGCACACCTTGAACCTGTCATTTTTTGTGCCAGACAGACTGTTGCTTGTTACCAAAATAAGAGCTTGTGTTAAAAGGATCGCTGAAGGAGAGCCGAAATGATTCGTCAGTTAATCAGTTAGTCGCTGCAGAAGCACACAGATAAGAGGCTACAATCATGCTAATGGACCCTCTTTGAGGTGATACTTGTGCACAGCAGTGATTTGGGCTAAAGGATTACATCAGCATGTGGTTATGGTCATGAGGAAAATCCTAACCGGCTGATGTATTGTTGTCATTATTATATTTTAGATTAAATTGTTGTAGCTATAATTGTGCTAGTTTGGTATTCAGGAGCAATATCTTTAGATCTGAGGGTATTTGATTATAAACCACATGCTGACAAATGGAAAATTTGACCGGATGAGGGTGTTGGGTGTTCATCATGATCCAGTCATCTGGATTCATCCTCTGGATGCCGTGAATGTCTACAGAATTTTAAGTTAAGGCAAGTGAAATTTAATAAAGAATGACTGAGGAGTCAGAAAGAAAACAGGAAAGAGAGCAGACAGGGAATTATTGCAGGAAATAGACTGCAAATGACATTATTTTATTTTTCATTGAATAGTTTTTCTTTTCCATGTCTTCAGACCAAAATGTGAATCAGAAGAAACAAACAAATCCCCTAGTGTCATAAGAGAGAACCAAAGATAATCATAGTCAATACAGCTTATTAACCACCATTTCCTTAGCTGTTATGGCATTTATGTACTGTTTAAAGAGGAAATATTCTTAATAAGCAACAATCTTTAACATAAACTGCCAGTCAAAAGTTTGGACACATCTTCTCATTCAATGCTTTTTATTTATTTGTATCATTTTCTGCTTTGCAGATTAATAGTGAAGATTAACACTTTGTTGTTTCCAACATAATTCCATTTGTATCATTTTGTAGAAGATACTTAAATAAAGAGCATTGAATTAGAAGCTGTGTCCAAGCTTCTGACTCGTAGTGTATATTAGTATCCTACTCTGAATCCAGCCTTGAACAGAAAGCCGTTCGCTGGGTCTGAACCTGTTCCTGGTGCACTTCCTGAAGCACATTTAAAACAGGAATTGAAACAGAAACAGAAGGTAGAACACAGTTAAAGATGAAATGAAGGTGTCACGCTTGACTTGACTCTAGGTGAGTCTTCAGCAGTGACTTTCTAAAGTCTCAGCGGTTCTCACAGGGAAAAGAAACTGTTCCAGTGATTAGGAGCAGTTACTGCAAAGCCTCGATCATCTAGATGTTGGAACATCCAGTCAGCCTCAGTCCTCTAACCAGGGTATGAAAATCAAAGCTTTGTGATTTAAAAAAGAACATGGTGCCAAACCATTTAAAACCTTAACAACGATACAGTAACAATAGCAAAAACAATCCTGGAACAGACCAGTACTGGCATGATGTGATTGAGTGTTTATTTTCTCTAGATGCATTTTGGGGTTTTTTTAAAAATAATTTTAACACATCACTTTGAAAATTATTGAAATACTTTAATCTGGACTAAATTGGAGGATCCAAACACCAACGCTGCTACTCCTAGTGCCATGATGCTAGTTTGGCTACAACAGTCAGCAACAATTTGAATAATGAATTGGAAGTTCACATTTTTTAAATGCAAAAAAGCCCAAAATTCATTGGTATCCATCATTCAATTTTGAGTTTTTTGGTTCTGAAAATAAACTGTTTGAATATGTAAATTTGGTCTTCAGAAAATTAAGGTAAGCATTTCCGTGTTTTATGACATTTTACAGGATCGGTTTTTCATCAGTCACTCATCAATTACAGTCTTGGTGTGAAGGAAGGAATGTCTTCCCTCTGAAGTGATTCTTAGTACAGAGAAACTATTCATGACATCAAAGGACAGAGGAGACTGAAGACTGGTTACACAGATTTTTATACAGATTTTAGCTATTTTCTTTTGTCAAATTGATGTTTTTGTTGACTCTAAAAGTAGGATCAACTAGAAAAGTAAAGAGGATTTAACTTTTCTGTTCATCTACCAAAGGATCTATCACATTCAATGTCAGAGAGCACTTGTTTTGCAAGCCCTACAACTATTTGTTTTCACCATTCAGACAAATTCCCTTTTAATCCTCAGCATCCATTCAATATCTCCTTTTTTTGTTCTTTCCCTGTGTTTCTAGGTCACCCGATAGTTGTCTGTTTTAAGGATAACCTTATGTGGAACCAGACGCTGTTTCTTTGACAACACCATCGGACATTTGGATATCATGTGTTTTGAGGATTGGTGGAAACCAGGGACCAACAAGGACAGTTATCACGGACATTCCAGTGAACAAATGGAGGAATTGGACCAGGGAGCTCCGTATAAGACTACATATCCAAACAGATTCCTGACCTTTGATCCAGCATCAACAGTAGCTGTCTCTGAGCTCTACTGCCCACCAAATCTCTCTTTGTATTATAGTTTTATTGCTATGGACTAGAGGACTCAACCATGAAGATATTTATTGACTAAAAGACCGTGGATTAAACCAGAAAAAAAAAAAAATCACCCTTAAAACGAAACCATGTGATGTGAAACTTTTGTGTTATTTTCTTGCCCCAGGACTCTTGATGCATATCTGTGTTGAAGATCTCGTGAGATCATAAGCATTTCCATTCCTTTTAGCCTTATGGAGCAGATATCTCTTCTGTTTCTTTTTTTGTTGATTTGAAAGTGTCTGGCTTCTTTACGACGTCAAGTCTCCCCTTCAAAGACAAAAGAAGATGCCACAACGATAACACCCAGAAAAAAATGTAATGATGTTTGACTACAAGTCGCCAAGGTCAACGTAGCTGAGTTCTGCCAACATGTTTTAATGGTATCTGTTGTTTTCAAAGCCTGGTGACTACTATTCATTACAAATGTCGATATTATCTCAATAAATCTAACTAAATGGATATAACTGGTAAGACACATTTGGATTTTTTGCAGTATGTGTTCATGTCGTGTCCAGGTCATAGTGCTGTATAGGCAGGAGCTGCTGGGACTTCCATCAGCAAGTCAAGCAAATAATTGGACAAAAAGGTAGATGGCAGAGCTCACAGCTCCTCAAGGCTGTGTTCATGATGGATCTGAAATGTGAAAATCAGCAGATGCAAAAATAGGCCATGTGCAAAAATACAAAAGGGAAAAATCTCTCCACACTGTATTTCTTACGATGAACAGACTTCACAAAAAGCCATGTGAGAGCTGGTCCAGGGAGGGATGGATAATTAGCTCTCACCCTAAAACAACCTTAATCCTGTTTGATTCATTTCCCAAACTAGATGCTGGTGTCATCCAAGTCTGCGTTTATGGCCTTACATTAATGCTACCCATCACCAGGTAAACTATACAACTCTGTTTCTTCCTTTTTGGTCCGAATGATTTCCCGTAAGGCATTTTTTTTTTGTTGGAAATCCAAAATGAATTGTTCTTGTGTGTCTTTAAAAGCTTATAAAAAAGGCCTTGTGAGGGAGTTGGGCTGGGTAGCGTGGTGCGTAGGAGATAATGGATGGAACGGAAAAGGATTATTTAGCCTCAGCAGCCTCGCTAGCCATATGAATCAGTGGGGTCCAAGGACAAATAAAATGTCCATCCATTTTGACACATATAATTTGGCTGCTATCATTGCTGATATCAAAGCTCCATTCCCCGCTGTGTGGAAGCCAGGCAGGTTAGAGGCAGCTACCTGTGAGGACGCAGAAAACAGTCGGGGATCTATTTGCGTTTCACCTGCATGTGACACACACCTTAGGGAAAGGAAACCGCAGTATATAATGCAGGGGCCCCTCCTCTGATATGATAATAGGATATTTTTGAAATGTAAATTTTGTCTATGGCTGTCATCTCACCATCTGTGTCAGAGCGACAATCAAAGAAATCAGAGAATTTTTTTCCTGTAACAAAAACACGGTTGGCACTAAGCTTGCATAGAATTCACACATGGAAGCGCAGAAAGCTTCAGTCAATTATAAGGACGTCTAGACTCCAAACAAACCTTTGCTTTAAGGGGAGATTCATATTTTGTAAGTCAATTTCCGTCTGTAATTGAAACGGTACATTCACTGCAGAATGCTTCGTATACTAAACACAATTAATTAGGCAAAAATGTAGAAGCCTTGCTCCCAAAGATCAGACCCGTGGGACTGCTGCTGAAGGGGAGCCGTGTGGGGGGTTGCTATGGTTAGCGATCCAGGTTGCCTCTTGTTTGGTTAGAAATCATTAAATTACAGTAATGACTAATTTCTCATTCCTGCATGCAATTCGCCGGAGACCACCATGGATTTAATAAAGAGCTGGCGATGAATTACAAACAGCGGATGGCTGAGGAAAGGCTACGTGATTATACAGAGTAATTCAAAAGTGCATTAATAAAACAATACAGAAACATTGCTAAATCATTTGAGATAAAGGCTATTTGCATAATTCATTAAGATTAATCAGACCAGGCAATCTACCACAGTGCTCCGAGGAACAGAGAGAGAAGACATGAATCCAATCCCCAGGAAAAAACCCTTTATAGCTACAAACAATGATACAAATCTACCCTTGGATCAGAGAATTAACCTCTGTGCACTTTACAGCCCCTGCAGTGTTGAAACGCAATCCTTCAGTCATTCACCTTTATGTGAGCTAATATTCTATTAATAATGAAAGATCTTTTCATACCATTGCTCCTCTGGGTTTTGTTGCTCTGCCATAAAAGACCTTCACAAAAGCTGAATGGAAATGCATTCTGCGTGTTTGGAAACCACAGTGTGGATTTGAGGTCTGGCTGCTTGACAGTTTTGTGTGCTGCTGTTGGCTTCTGCATTTCACTTCTCGGCAGTAAAATGAGTTGGACAGGATGCACACGGGATGAGTTTGGCACTGGACACGGACCACTTACTGTAGATGTCACCGGTTATTCAGGCAGAGACCACCTGGAACCCCTCATGACCCTCAATCCCGTTATCTGCTCTGTCATTATCAGTCCAGGTGTTTAAATTAAAAGCTGGACAAAATGAGAAATATGCATTCTCGCTCTTTCAGAGCAGAAGATTGACACCCCTTTATGAATTGAAATATTTTGTGATCATTGACGATGTGATTAGTTGAGTAAAATAAGTTCAGTCTTAGGCACCATTCTGGAAATAGAGACATGAAATTTAATCTAGGAATCAGAGTTTGAATAATGGATGAGATAGCTAGGTGGGTAGGTAGATGGATAAATTACTTTATTAAAGGATAATTTCTTTTTATCTCATCCTGGCATATTTACTTTTCACTCCCCACTTCCATTGTAGAGTTTCAGTCGCACAGAGCATCTCCTCCTTTTTTTTTAATCGAGTAAAAGCTTTGCAGATATTAAAACAATGCACTGTGGCGTGGAACATAAGTTCTAAAAGGAATTCTGCAGCTGTGGGACGTTAACGCGACTTCAGTAATTGCGTCTTTTGTTGTCTTCGACTGCAATTTGACATGAAGCTACAGTGCGGCCTTGTGAAAGTAATCTAGAAGGAATGTTGCTCGCATGCACAGAATGTGACTGAGTCAAAGCAACGCCTAGCAAGATGACGACGTGTTACGATTTCAACACGACAAATGACGCGTGATGCTGAACGTTGGTGACCCTGGGTTGTTCTGCCAAAGCCCTAGCACCCCCGCTGCATAGCCAAGCTGCTGTTATCTAGGAGTTTATTTCACACAGGGATGACGTCAGTCTGACCACGGCAGTAGCTGGTTTAGTTTAGAGCAAAGCTAGGCCTGCTGGAGCACTAGTTAGAAGGTTTATGGTTTAACACCCAACTGCTTGAGTTTCCAAATCATGGCTGGTTTTGTGTGCTTTTAAACAGCTTTCAACAACTGGATAAGTGCTGTGAATCCTGGATGAGAGGAGAACGATATTTTCAGTCATCACTGCCACTGCTAAAAGCTACTTACTCATTCAGAGACTCTGGCAGTTCAGGGTGGGGGTGGGGAATGTTGCTACAGCCAATAATATTTCGTTTTTGTGCTGAATTTTCTTTAAATGCTGCAATTACCCTGTCATACTATTCTGCATCATCCCTAGTTTTCTTCTTATCTGGAGGGAAATACCTCAGAAATTGCATTTAAATCACTCTGCACATTAAACTTCTCCAGTGTATCTCCTTCTAATGGAATTCTGTGAGGTGTGTTATATTATGTAGGTTATTAGCTTATAGCTGGTTCCATTGCAATTTTTACAGACCGATGCCTCTGAAGCTGTTGATTTAAATCCTCCCACTAACTCCTCCTGGAATAAACTCCCTGGTCAGCCATCTGAAGGAGAAAATAATATTCATATTCACATTTTGTAAGTGTGGTCAGGGAGCAGCTCATGTCTTCCTGGAAGTGGATAAGCCTGACTCACCAATCTAGTGTTTTTATTGCAATTTGAGACCAAAATTTTCTGTCAAACCTTATCTCAGACTTGCAGCTTTCGTATTTGTAGCCTTTTTAATTTTTTTAAAAAATTGAGCAATACCTAAAATTAATGAAATAAGTCAGTATAATATGAAGAGCGTTAACAACCAATCTGTTTGTCTTTTAGGCTCATCTAAATCAAACAAGATAGAAATCAGAGATTGGCGAAACTGAGACAATTTTCCTCCTCCCAAAGAAAACAGAAACAGAACACGCTGCATATTTAGTTCTAAATCAAGAAAGGTCTTGCTCTTTGCGAAGTGTGCAGTGAAAACAAAGCTCTCAGTTACACAAACACCATCTGGTGGGTTTGCCACGGCTTTATCTTGACAGGATGAATTAGTTTGAAAAACTGTCAGATACACCAAGCAAAATTAGATTTTCTCATTTCATAATGAAAGCTGACAGACTGTAATGAAAACCGCTCGATCTTGAAAAACACCCCAGATGAACTGTAAAAGTCTGCCTGGAAAAACTTTGCCGCTTTAAAAAAGAAAAAAAAAAAAATCTAATTGTGTTATTCTCTCTTTTCAATATCTCGGCTATTTTTCTCCGCTAAATTGGATGTTGTAATTCGGTTTTGGTCGGAGTTTGATGTTATTTCTGATGGCTGTTTGTGTTATTCTCGTCAACTGTAAGCAGTTTATTTTGAAGTGAGTTGTGCCTCTCTCTGTGCGTGCACTGCTGTGACCTGAGGCATAATGGGATTATCCTGCTCAAGGCAAGACGTAGATGACTTGAATTCTGATATCAAAGTATTCCTGGCTGTACCTGACGCCTCCTCCTCCTTGTGTTTCTCATGCCTGACTGGACTGAGAGGGAATTAGCCCGTGAATCACGACGCAGGCCCGCAAGCTGCTTTCATCGAGTCGTTCACACATCCTTTCTGCTTCCTATCCAAAACGTATCTGTTTTTTCTGCCTGATTACAGGAGGACAGACTGTATTTTCAGGTGCACCACCACCACCAACAAATGGGAGGAGCAAATGTCAGCTGATCATACTGGGTTTTTTTTCTCCAGCCCAAAATGCTGTGGAGGAATCCGAGCGTTGCTCAGCAAGTCTGAAGCTGCTTCCGTATAGGCGCCGTTTGCACGTATGGTGTTGACAAGTCATTAGTGCTGGCCGGTGCGTTTGCTCTCGCCTCTCATCAGAGACGCTCTCAGCTCCCTCGCTGCATTATCACAATGCCCTCGGGTCAGTGAAAAGGCCTGCTGTAATTTGAAAAGGAAATTATCTTTTGTGGAACTCACCCAGACAGAACAAAAGTAGAGGGAAGAAGAAGAAGAAGAGGGCGGGTGAGTGGGTGTCGACAGGCGGGAGGGAGTTGATAGAAAGGTGAGAAATCTGGCTTCCTCCCTCGGCAGCCTGTGAACGGGTTAATGGGAGTGAGGTTTGCAATGAGCTGATATCTATCTGGATGACTAGAGAAAGGGAGACGCAGGCACACGCAAAATGACATTCTGATGGATTTCTAACTGCCTTTTTTTCCCCCCCTCCTTGGCCCCATTTCGTGACATGTAACTGTGCATTTATGTATTTATTTACCCCATTTTCTCCATGCCCTGAGTAGAATCCACTTCTTTTGCTAATGGTCAGGTTACCCAGCACCAGGAGCAGGGCAAGCCCCAGTACGACATCTGATGATGGAGGGAACAAGAAGATGATGCTAATGGAATTAAATGACGTTTTATTTTTTCTGCTTTAAGAGGTTGATAGGGTCAGTGGACTGTCGTTTTGCTAAAGGGAGTCTCTATTGTGTTTGTGGTGTGTAAGTGTCCCCTACTGCTTTACAGAGATGCAGCTCAATTAAGGTGTTTTTGGTGATAGCTCGTGGCAGGCTCAAGACATGACAGTCTTGGGCTGTCACTACACTGTTTTGGTTGAGATTATCCATCCATCCATCCAGTATTTATACACCACTTAATCCTCATTAGGGTTGTAGGGGCGTTGGAGTCCATCCCAGCTGATTCAGGGTGAAGGCAGGGGACACTGGACAAGTCAACAGTCTATCACAGGGCTACATATAGAGACAAACAATCACACTATTCACACCCAGGGACAGTTTAAAGTTACAGATTAACCTGAGCAGGTCTTTGGACTGTGACTGACTCGTCCAGCGCTATCTTTAAGTTGTAATTTACTCAGTTTTCTCATGATGAAATACCTGCATAAATCATTGTGGTAGAATACCTGCTAAACATCCCATCATTGATCATGTTTCATTCTGAGCTGTCAGCGTTTACCTCGAAGCACAACAGTAATACAGCCTCACAGAGCTGCTAGCACGGCTGTAGACTCTCTGCTGCCATCACTGACACGGTCTCATGAACTGATGTTTACACTCGGAAATGCTGACAAGGAAGTATAACAGATTCCAATCCATTACGTCTCCATGTTGGTTCCACCTTGATGAACGTGCGTTTCACAGTCGCTCAGGTAGAAATCGCATGGCCCTATTTACAAAGGGAAAACTATTTTCCCTCACATTTAATGCCAGTTGCAGATGCCTAAGTCTGTGTTTTCAAATGAAAATACACAGAACATTAGATTGTTGTCAGACTGTGAAGGCTGAGATGAGGAGCTACACTTAAAAGTGAAATCAGTGTGGTCCTAGAAAGTTCGAACGTGGTTCATATTAGGTTTCCATCACGCTGGGATCAGTGGAAGTTCACGTATCAGTCTGTCACAGCCATATGGAGGTGTACAGGTGGACCTTGGTGATTAATACAAATGATCTATCAAAGTAAATAGCTCGGGCTGCTCGCTCTCGATTTGAAGCCAAAGAATGATTTAAGATCTGCAGCCCATGAGGTACAGGGGAGCTTCCTCCAACAGATGTTCCCGACTAATTATCTATTGTAGCAGAGATCCCACAATCCCTCAGTTCCTCTGTTGTCTTCCGGTGGGAGGCTGGTCATCCCTGCTTCATATCCTTGGCTTGGTCTCCGCTTACCTGGGGCACTCCTTTCCATCTGCGAGGGGAAGAGAGACGCACGGATTCACCCACCAGCAACACACTGCGCCGTACACACACCTTTAGCTGTCGTTTTCAAGTGCAAACACCCTTCTATCCTGCTGTTTAAGCTCAACGGGAGAGGAGTTATATAAAGTGCAACAGTCTACAGCTGTTACGTTTAAGTGTGCTTTGCAAAACACAGCGGTGAGGTCGACACGGACGAAGCCATGTGGCTATTTACAGCAACAGACCTTTGGACATATTGCAGTTTGAAGCAAAGTCATACAACTTTCATTCAGATTCAATTTGTGCATCCAGTTCAACAGCAGAATTTACTTAGAAAAAGTAAAAAAAGAAAAACAACAAGCAAACATGAAACAGAAAGAGAGAATTCTATCATTTTTAAGCCCTGCATGCAGATGGGACTTGATTCAAAGGTACTGTAACAGCAGTGTGCAGTTAATGCGATGTGAATCCCTTTTCAAAAGAGTTTAGCATCTGAGACGAAAAACGAATTTCCTGCTCTTAACACCGTTCTGTACAATGAGCATGTTGGCACATTTATTCTCATTGAATAATTTAACAAAGGAGCATTTACATGAAGAGCAAATTGAAACAGTGCGCGCACTTTCACAAACACGGCCTGAATATTTCAGGAGGCGAAGGTCGGAGAAAATTGGCGGGTTTAGCTGCATAACGCGACGTGACAGAGAGCGCTGCTTCTGTCAGCTGTCTGAGTCTTCTCAGCCTTTACTAGCGTCTTCCATTCGGACTAATGGACTAGCTGGTTGAGAAAGCCCCTCGTATATGCAGAGAGAACTCCAGCAGCACCTCTGACTACTCGGGCCGAAGAAGAGCAGAGCTAGAATGGATTAAGATATGCGTGGCTGCCTTTCGCAGTCCTGTCAATGTGGGCTGGGTGTCTTTGCTGCACAGATCAGAGAGACACAGGAAGGTCATCGCCGCTGGGAAACAGAGGCAGTGAAAATATTGTCCTGACAAGATGTAGAGTGACTTCTGCAACCCGCGGCTTGTGTTTCAGATTAAACCATGTTGGCTGATAGAAGAAGTGAAGTCAGAGAAGGTGTAAAAGAGGAACTCGAAGAGTGTTGATGTCGCCACCTTTGAATTAGCGGCCCCCTCCTTCAAACCAGTTTACAGGAGAAGGATTCCGAAGCATACATAATGAAAGATTGTTACATTTCCCGCCAATCCTACATCTCTGGATCATTTGTGTTAAATTTTTTACCATTATTTAGTTACCAAACACAGTAGATAGAATCAAATGAGAAGAGTAGTACACAGAGTAACTGTATCATAACATGTTTTTCTGTAATTGTGGAGAAATCAAATTTCATTTATTGCTCTAAGCCTTCTTCTCATGGTGTAAGTCTGCCAATATTTACATTTCTGTCAGCCTCAAGCCAATTTGTTTCTGACAAAGACCTTGATATACATTACCATTCAAAAGTTTGGGGTCATTCAGGCAATTCCATGTTCTCCATGAAAACTCCCACTTTTATCCATGTGCTAACAGAACTGCAGGGTTTTCTAATCATCAATGAGCCTTTCAACACCATCAGCTAACACAATGTAGCATTAGAACACAGGAGTGATGGTTGCTGGAAATGTTCCTCTGTACCTCTATGGAGATATTCCATTAAAAATCAGCTGTTTCCAGCTAGAATAGTCATTTACCACATTAACAATGTCCACAGTGTGTTCACTGATAAAACAAACTGCTTTTCTTTCAAAAATAAGGACATTTCTAAATGGCTCCAAACTTTTGAACAGGAGTGTACATGTCTTATAATGCTAAGCAATTTACTGAAAAAGCTGGTGACTGCAGATTTGAACAATTCTTACTCAAACAGGATAAAACAATAACTATTTGTGTGAAAGAAAAATTACTCTCTTTCCCCTTATTGAGGTATTTCCTCACAGTTGTTAGCTGAAGACATCCCAGAATATCATGCAGGTTGCATCTGTCAACTACAAACACCTGAAATCAAGTTATAGATCCTATAGGTCACCTTGTTCCTATTCTATTGATGCTGCCGGTGTTGCTGGTTGTATCACGTCTCCTGATATCAGTAAACCTTGTGCTCAACATAAGCCATCTAAGTCTTCAAAGTGTCTCTGAATCTGCCTCCGCGTTCGTCTCTCGAGATTGCAGAATTCCCTAACAATTTGTTTTAAACTGTGTTAGAACACACACACATATCAACATCATTTTTAATATAAATTACGGTGCCCCTGTTTCTGTTAATGATGTTTGGTGCAACAGTTCAGCTCACTGTGTTTTTGGTAGTTTTTCTGAACACTGAAGGACATCTATAAGCTACGTCACATTTTCGGTGTACAGGATCAGTTTAATGCTGGTTTGGCTCTTCCTAGACTTTATTGACAGTAGAAAACAAAACATATTCTTTCATATGTTTTCCACCCTCTGATGTATTTCTCTTCTGTGACAAACACTGCGGCCCCTTTGTTGAATTATTTGAATGATCGCAGCTCAAAGATGTGCATGTAAGCAATCCTAAATGATTCAGATTCTTTATAAATAGACTCTATCCAACAGCAGAAAGACTTTTTTTGTGCTGTTTCATGCTCTTCACAGTTTGTTTTTTTTTGTTTTGTTTTTATTGCTCATTAGTCCAGCTGGTTATGGAGCCATCGTGCTGGTCTTCCTGTTTATCCCTCATGCATTTTGCAGGTTAGGCGTGGTTCTGGCATGGTCCAGAAAGACCTCAACAGCACTCTCTATTATTTTGGCTGATTCAGGGTTGTTAGACATTTTTAATTTCCCATTAGACCCACAAAAACTCTATTCATGTTCTCTCTCAGGTAACTCATTAATTTAGTGTGATGCATGTGAGACGGTAAGTGAGGGCCTCTCGCCAAGAGTTGCTTAGCATTTTATGCATAAAAGAAATAGAGAGTGGAGCAGATGGTTACATTAGGGACTGATGATACTGACACAATGCAGCGTGCAAAGTGGCCTGTGTGTTTGTGTGCAGGTGTGAATAAATTACATAGTCGCTGTGTGTGTGTGTGTGTGTGTGTGTGTGTGTGTGTGTGTCTGTGTCTGTTGTACAGGAATATTAGGATGATGATGTAGGTCTCTGGTATATCTATGTGTGTATACTGAATATATACTGCAAGCAATCTGTGACTATCTCCTCAGATTAGGAATGACTGTAAAACTGCATAGATTAGAAGCCACAAAAAAAATCAAATCTAACAGTGTTTTTAAGCACAATGAAGGTGAAAGTTTGCTCATGGAGACATTTCAGCCTGTGGTGTCCGAACAAGTGAGGCCTGACAGAAGGCTTGGAAGACCCCACACTGCAGGACTTCACTTTCATTAAACTCCATGTGAGTCTCAGCACACTTTCCTTTGTTCAACCTGTTCTCTGCACAGTTAAACCATTTTTCACTTTGCTATATACAGTTGGCTTACCACTGCGTGACTCCGGCTTATGAAGGTAAGTTGCTGGATTTAATTATGTTATGTAGCTTCACAGCAGTGGACACACAAACCTCATTGCTAATAAAAAAAAAAACTATTATTATGTGGATCTAGGACTGCGGCCCGTCATTATTTTTTTGTTCTCTACTATCCTTTCTTTTGAGATCAGATTTTTTAAATTTCCTGATCAAAATTTCCTACGGCTGTGGCTGCAACACTGAATTCACACTAATGTAAGCTAGATAAAAGCACCTCTTCACTCTTGAGAAGCAGCAAACCATCAATCGTACAGTATTGATCTGAAGCACTTATCAAAGAAAGTCAATCGCTGCCGATTAATTTTCTGTCAATGAAATGATCAGTTAATCTTCTACATAGTTGCAGATTAATGTGGGTTTGTCTTCGATCAGAGTAGCCAGGTTTGATTGACACACAGCTTGGAGGGAAGATGTCAATATTTTTAAATAAAGCTGCCAATTGCACCAAGCGCTGGTACAATAAATGGGTTTCGGAATATGAATTTTAGAACGATGAACAAAAATGATCAATAAAGTGACTGACTAATGATTTATTGAGTGATTGGGTGAAGTCCATTTAGTGACACTGAAGCCAGAAATTGTGGGAATGTACAAATTTTTATGCTGGAATTCACACAAAAGGATCCAAATCAAATTCAAAACAACAGAAAACATGAAAAAACACAATAATTAACAACAAAATCTAATCAGTTGATCCTTGTGTCATTTCAGACCTTCCCTGAAAATTTCATCGACATCTGTTGGTCCGTTTTTGAGTGATGTTGCAAACAGACAGACAGACAGACAGACAGACAGACAGACAGACAGACAGACAGACAGACAGACAGACAGACAGACAGACAAACAGACAGACAGACAGACAGACAGACAGACAGACAGACAGACAGACAGACAGACAGACAGACAGACAGACAGACAGACGTACGGCAATCGTCACATAACTCGCATTCCTTGGTGGAGTAAAGATGATTAGAAAAACAGATTTCAATATGAAGGCATTTCAAGGACTTCCTTTAGACAACCAGCTAAAAAAGCAATACGTCAACTGCTTGATAAATATGTTTGTTCATTTTTAAAAATTATTATAATTGGCAACTTTTTTAAATTCATAAGCCAATATTTACATGAATATGCTTTCTGTAATCTCCAGTCTGAAGTTCATTTGCAGACTGCTTCTTCTTGCCTGTAGTAGTTTATAAAATTACAGCCTCATTAAAATGTTAATATCCATCCAAGGCTGAAACTGAATTATGCTTCCATGTGTCACGCTAACACCCTCTGCAAATCATTCAAATATATCTATTCATAATGTGCAGATCCTGATTTTATGTTTTCCGTCTTTTTTTCAAGGGTGGCAAACATATCTGACATGAAAATAGTAATCAGTGGGAAGATGAAAAGAAGCAAAGGAGCCCTCATGGAAGAACCTCTGAGGGGCTGGAGACATGGCAATTATAGAAACTATTGACTTGTGTTTCCCGAGGTATGATCAATTGCAGCGGAATAATGACATCTCTGTGTTGTTTTGACCCATTCACAGCGAAGGCAATTTATTTTGTGTGACAGGAGGCTTGCGAGGGACAACTCAGCTGATGTGTGCCAGAGAGCAGCCAGAGGAGAGTTCTCACTCGGAAAGACAGAAGAGAATCAAAGGAAGGTCATTACTTTGTACATTGGCCTCTTTTAGGATAAAATGTTTTCATTTTTGAGTACACGGTCTCTCTATTGAGCATCTACACAGTTAAAAGTAAAGAAGAAGATTTTTTTTTTGTCTTTTGCAACATGAATTCAGCAGACTTCTGTGCTGTCCTGTGAGATTTGATAACAACATACAAGTTCAACACTCACAAAAACACAACTCCTTAATGTCATTTCACCCTGACTCGTCAAACTTATCAGGAGTCACTTGTTTTAAAGAAGATAAGCATTCTGAAGTCAAGGCTTAAATCAAAGGTTGACCATGTTTTTGCTGTTAGGGCCCCTCGGCTTTGGAATGACCTTCTTTAAGAGATAAGACCTGAAGAATCAGTTTTCTTCCATTAAATCTCCTCTTAAAACCTTTTTCATAGATTTGCTTTAACGTGATGTCATCTCTTTTTCTTTCTCTGTGGTACTTTTACTATTACTCCACCAAGGAAGTGTACGTTTGTCCAGCTGTCTGTCTGTTTGTCAGCAACATTACTCAATAACAGATTGATGGATTTGGATGAAATTTTGAGGGAAGGTCAGAAATGATGCAAGGACCAATTGACTAGATATTGGCAGTGATGCGGCTTATAGTCTGGATTCACGGATTTGTTATAGATTTCTGTATCATCGCAAGATAGCGGCATGGCGTCACTGTAACTATGACAACAAGTGAACACTACGTCAGCTGCCTGCTGATGATCACATGATTGTGATGCTACTACAAATCCACCACCGCAGACGTCGGAAATGATACAACGTGTTTCTGAGTCCCATCAATCCCCGCCGCCTGCTACATATTTAGGTCACGGTATTCGTGCATAATGTACACATGCATAACACGCTTCTGTGCTCAGTGTAAGGTCATTTTTACGTTATGTGACAATCGGCGTATGATTGTCTGTGAATCTGTCTGTCCGTGTGTAACATTACTCAAAAAAGGACTAATGGATTTGGATAGGGTGACTAAGTGTCCCGCTTTGTGCGGAACTGCACAGCATTTTCATCCCTTTTTCCACATCCCACCCACTGAGACGCTGTCCCGCATTTTGATTGGCAGATATAATTTTCAAAAGTTAAAACCCTAAAGGACAGATGCTGGGAGTTTTGTTTTTTATCTGGCTTTTTTTCTATGTTAGTCAAACAGTGCAGATGTGCGATCACGACCAGAATAACCTGTCAGTGTCTTGCTGCCGTACCTTGTTGTCAGTTGCCGTAAATTGTGCCAGTCGCGACACACCGCAAAGCAGACACAAACACCAAACTATGGATTTTGGCGGAGATAATGGAAAGTACAGCAAAGAAGAGGAGATGCAGCTTCAACAAAGACTGGGAAACTACATATCACTGGGTGAAGCCGCTGCAAGGCGATTCTCAGAGAGTTTTCTGTGAAGTTTGCCGGAGTTCGTTTTCCGTTTCACACGGTGGGGAATACGACGTGAAGCGACGCAGGACATGCGAGACCCACAAGAAACGTGCAGCCCAAAAGGAGATGTTCCGATCAATGGATGTGTTTTTGCTGAAACCCAAAGATGACTGCCAGACAGACAAGGTAACGGCGGCTGAAATAACCAGCGTTTATCACACTGTGCAGCTCTCAGTCATATCGCTCAGCAGACTGTGGAAGTAAACTAGCGCCGAGCATTTTCCCAGACTCGGAGATTGCAAAAAAAAAAATGTCATGTGGTCGCACAAAAGCAGCGTCCATAGAAACAGATGTGCCTGCACCTGTTTAAGAGACCTAAAAGCACAACATGCTGGAGACAGGTTGGACATTGAGCCAGTAGTGAACAAAATGTTCAGTCACTTTTCAGCATCTTCAAAACGTACAGAGGAATTGAAAGGAGTGTTTGCATTTGTGGAAGAGGACTACCAGGTTTTACTGAGACATGTACCCACAAGATGGTTAAGTTTGTGGCCTGCTGTAAAGAGGTTAAATGACAGCTGGACAGCTATTAAGAGCTATTTCTTGTCGCTGTGAGAGGATCACTGCCCCAAGTCACTATGGCAGCGATTTAAGAAAGATCAGGATGGTGAAGGGAAACCCCTTGAGCTACAGGTCTACCTATCCTTCCTCACGAACGCACTAAAGATCTTCCATGATGTTGTGCTGCTGTTGGAGGGAGAGGACAGGACCGTCTGTGAGCTATATGAACTTATGTTCACTCTCAAGACAAAACTCCAACAACGACAGACGGATTGCTTCTTTGGAATGGAGACCAGCTCACTCCTCCAACAGTTTCCAGACCAAAAGACATCAGAAATCAAACATGATCTCATTGCTTTCTACAAGGCTGCACTCATCTACCTTGAAAAGTGGTATGACTTCTCAGACAGCAGCTACCAGAAGAATGTTGCAAGCTTGGCACTGAAGAGCAAGTTCACGTTCTCACATCTCTCTGATGCTGTGGAGCTCCTCCAGATAAGGGAAAAACTGGACATGGATGAACTGTATGAAGAAAACTGTGTGACTTTTCCACGCCAGCAGGAAATTGTGGAGCAAAGAGCTTCTGTCCTGGAGAAGTGGTCAACCTTACTTCAAGGCACAGTGACACCAAATATGACTGCTGGGGCGTCCTTTCTCTTCAGCATCCCCAGAACGAATGCCTCTGTTGAGAGAGTGAACTGGTGCTCTGTGGAGCTTGTCAGGTGTGAAATTCAAGTCAAGAACAACTTTGGATACAGTTGTAAGGAATTCTACTCCTATGGACTGAAGGAGAAGGCCTTATTGGAAGCTGCACGCTCAAACAAGAAGTATGAAGTCAAGAAGAGCAACTAAGGAAAGGTGAACTTTGTGAAGAATGTAATATTGTGAGCCTCTAATGTGGTGCTAGGTTTAAATAATGTGCTTTTTGTTCTTTGGTTATTGTTTCAGCCATGTTGCTGAAGATGCTCCAGTCAGGTGTCCTAGATGAGGTGCTAGAGGAGCACAACCTGTGTGGACTGTTCTGCAGCTGTTGCTGTGATAGACAAAATTGAGGATTTATTTGAATTTTATTTTTTGTTCCCTCCTGACTGGTTTTGATTTGTATTAATGTTTATTTATCGAGTATTTTATTTTGTGCCTTTTTAATGAATGCACTTGGTTAGCAGTTTGGTTAGAAGGATGAATTTAAGTTCAACCTCAGTCTATGGTTCTACCAGAGTCTCAGTGGCTTAATGTGGTGTTTGGAAAGCACAGTTATGCCATGCGTTCTCATCTTTTGCTGGTGAAAATAGTGGTTAAATGTTATATGAATGAAAAAGTACTTTATTCTCCATCAAAGTTTGCTATTTTTTAAAGTTGGATCGACATTATATAAAAAAATAAGACCCCCCTCTCAGCTTTGGTAAAGTGTCCCACATTGTCCCACACAAATATGCTCTTTGTACCACAGCTGGTTTATTGAGATCTGGTCACCCTAGATTTGGATGAAATTTTCAGGGAAGGTCAGAAATGACTGCAGGACCAAGTGATTAGATTTTGGCAGTGATGCAGCTTATAGTCTGGATCCATGGATTTGTTAAGGATTTTCCATTGTGAGATATAACGGCCGGCACGGCGTCGCTGTAACCATGACAACAAATGAACGCTGTGTCAGTGACCTACATCAATTCACTCAACCCGCTACATATTTTGGTCACACAATTCGGTATCTGTACGTAACGTATGCATGCACAACACATGCCTGTGCTCATGCTACGTAGTTTTTGAAATGTATTTATTTAGTTTGTGGGTCGAACTATATTGCCGTGATTTCTGAATACACAAATTGAAGAATGAAAAGTCTTGGCAGTGCTTTTCTTGTTTTAGTTGCATCAATTGGTATTTGTTCTATTGACTTATTTATAATTAAATTCTTCAGTTTGCATGTTATATATTTTACCATGATTTATAATGTTTATTCCTCCAGTTTTTGCGTCACTGTTTTTTGTTTGTTTTTGTTGTTTCTGCTTGGATGATGTTCTGCTGTAATATTGTCTTCCTGAGTATCCTGTTTTTTAGCTTGTCTTTAAAGCACTTTGTAAACTCTCTTTTTAACAGGTGCCATATAAACTGAGTTATTTTTATTCTTACTTTCTTTATTGCTTTTAAATAGTATAAACATACTGAGCATAAACAGAACTAACAGTCATCAAAACCTTCCAAGGTAAAACCAAATTGCCTCTAAATTCAAGGGGAACTCACATTTGGAAGAAATTAATTGGAAATATTTTTGGCTTTTGCCTGGTAAAAACATCAGTTTATCTGTTTTTTTCTCTCTGAAATAGCAAATCAATTTTGATTCAATTTAAATTCCTGTATTTATAATACTGCTGATCATTCTTTTTCATCTGTGAGCAGATTTTAAGTCTTGAGATTTATTGTGAAATTTCTGACACATTAACTGTCTTTGTGGACTCTTTTGACCAAACACCTGTATTCAGTCAGTGCACCTTGTTCACTACAGCGCCTAATTAAAGTCACCAGGTATGCTGGTTCCCTTCACTCAATCCGTTGTGCCCTTCCTGTAATTTCACCCATGTTCTGTGTTAAGTTCTGTCTCTTCTGCGGCATTTTGAGGAGGAATAATGATGTTTTTGTCGTTGTGTTGTTTCTGCCTAATTGCTCTGTAGTATCTATTGTTAGCCAGACATTTGTCAAATCAGCGAACGGCCTCAAAGCAGCGCTTCAGGCAGGAAACGTTTCCCTGTTGGCAGCCTGGACTTTGGTGGATCTTCACAGCCCTGCAGACACACTGAGGAAGTCTTCATCAAGGTACGTGGGCCTGTGCAACATGTCCATACCTGTGTCCATTCTCTATATGAAGGCAAGGCAGGGCAGCTTTGTTTGTATACAACATTTCATACACGAGGGCAACTCAATGTGCTTTACATTAAAACCTTAAAAGCATTGGAAACATTCAGACAAGGATAAAAAAGAACAATTAAAATGATAAATCTAATAAAACATAGAAAAGAAAAGGAAAATTAGAAATATATTTAAAAAATAAAGTTACAATTTGTATTTAAAAGAAGTTAAAATAAGCTACAATAGGAAAGCAATGGCAACCAGAGAAGTCTTGAGCTGTGATTGAAAAGAAGTGAGAGTTGGAGCAGACCTACAGCTTTCAGGGAGTTTGTTCCAGATATGTGCAGCATAATAAGGAAACACTGCTTCACCATGTTTAGTTCTAACTCTAGGGACTAAAAGCAGACCAGGACCTGATGACCTCAGAGGTTGAGATGGTTCATAAAGTGACAGCAGATCAGCTATGCATTTTGGCCCTAAACCATTCAGTGCATGATAAACTATCAGAAGGATTTTAAAATCTATTCTCTGACAGACTGGAAGCCAGTGTAGAGATCTAAGAACTGGAATGATGAGATCTACTTTTTTGGTCCTTGTTAGGACTCCAGCAGCAGCAGTACTCTGTATGAGCTGCAGTCGTCTGATGGACTTTTTAGGGAGTCCTGTAAAGACACCGTTACAGTGATCTAGTCTGCAAAAGATGCATGCATGGACCAGTTTTTCTAAATCCTTCTTAGACATTAGTCCTTTAATCCTTGATATGTTCTTAAGATGATAGTAGGCTGAGTTTGTAATTGTCTTAATGTGGCTGCTGAAATTGAGATCTGAGTCAATGACTATACCAAGGTTTCTGGCTTGGTTTGTACATTTCATTGTAACACACTGGAGCTGTGCAGTAACCTTTAACCTTTCTTTCTTGGCTCCAAAAACAAGTATTTCAGTTTTTTCTTTGTTTCACTGAAGAAACATCCACTCATTGGCTTGTTTGATGCATTTACTCGGTGTTTGTATGGAACTATAATCCCCTGTTGATATGGTGATGTAAATTTGTGTGTCGTCTGCATAGCTTTGGTAATTTATTTTGTTGGTTTCCATTATCTGGCCCAAGGGGAGCATGTAGATGTTGAATAGCAGAGGCCCCAGAATGGATCCCTGAGGTACTCCATATACCATTTGTACTTACCAGATGTGTACTTACCTATAGACACAAAATAGTCACAGTCATTTAAATAGGATGTAAGCCAATTTAGAACTGCACCAGAGAGTCCCACCCAGTTGGTAAAAATTACCACCTTAACCTATGTATATGAACTACAGTACTGATTATGTTATGTGTTCCTTCTGCAAATGTAGCTAAATTTAGTACACAAGTGGGTTATCTGCAAAGAAGTGCATGGTTTCAGCATGTTAACATTAGGACTTTTTTTAAACTCAGTTTGGATTTTTATATTGGTTTACACACAGTTACAAATAACGTTATTAATGCCTCCTCAATGGAAAGGCCAAAGCATAAAGAAAATGTAATCAATCAGACAATTAATCAATCTTTCAAATGACAAAGGATCGGGGAAACGGCTCAGAAAAATCTCCAAAACCATCAGTGCACTATGTTGACTTCTTGTAGTGTCTTGTAGAGTGAAATGCTAAAACATCATCTCTATTTATGGTCAGGTGTATATAATGTATTATGGATATGGGAGACTGCGTGTCTGCTCTATAGGTACTTGTGTACAAATCATTTTGCTCTTCTGCGCCTCCCAGATCTGCTTGAGGTTAATGTCCTGCCTTCTGCTGTCGTGTTTGTGCTGATCTCCCTCTGTGCAGTGTTTTCTCCAGAATTAACTCAGAATTCATTTCTTGTTGTGGCTTTAAATTTTTTATATTTCATGCTGATGAAGGCTTTTGAGTGCTTTATTTAGCTTTAGCAGGTAGATGCTATGGTTTTGTGCTGAAAGGGTTTTTGCTGCACTGTTGTCGTCGTTGCTTTTGTTTTGGGGATTTCCTGCTGGTTCACTGAAAACTTTCAAGAAGAAAACAATAGTCTATATTGACATTTGTACACACGAGTGCTCTCTCACTCCTAGCAAAATTGCATAATTTCTTCACTCTTTCATGGGGAAATCAACATGACATTTGTCACACATCACACGGTTAGTTACATTCACATTTTCTCCACACGCTTCACACTCAGCAAAGTAAGCATCAGAGATATATTTTTATTTCAAAACAATAGGTTTATCTGACAGCTTGCTCTACTTTTAACTGCTGAGCTGCTGTTCTACACTTTATGCTGCTTTAACACAGAGATGCTGCCACTCTGAAGCTCATATTTGTATACTGATGGTCAGCTATAGCCCTGGTTTGTACCTCCTCAGTATCTTAAGTTCAAGGCTTTGCTTGTTTTCTCATAAAAAACAATGAGTCAGTAATGCTAAAATCTACATGGTTATCTCCACATGCTTCTTTTCTGTTTTTATGTTTAAAACCAAAGAATTCTCCTTGGGTTACATATTCTAACACAAATTAGCATCGTCTTTAAAAAAAAAAGACTACCTAAACCTATGAACATTATGAGTAAAGTACTATTAAAAGTGTAGTGAGCTTTTCTTTCTTCTAGATCAGAATTTGAAAGTTAATTTCAGCCACCAGATTGTCTTTAAAGATTGTGAAAATGCAGTCAATGCATAGTACTAATTCAGTATTAATAAACTTTCTGCGTTTTTCAACATGACTGCTTAATTATCATTTAGAGAAATTCATTGTGAATCATTGTAAGTTCATTTAACTTAAAAGCATAAGTTTCCCTGCTGCCTTAAAAATGTGAGTTAACAGCACTTTGGTTGATTAATTAGTTCATCATGTGCATTATGAAAGTGTAAAACTAGCTCAGCTAAATTAACTGAACTTAAGAAGACAAATTCAATAAACTTAAGATATTTAGTTGAATCAGCTAGTCACATGTGGTTACAGAGTTGCTTTCCTTTTATATTTTCCACATTTAACGCATTTCTTCTTCACCTGCTGAAGTCAAATACAGAGAAAATTCTTGAGGCTGCTCCTGTTTACAGTCATATAATTGGGAACTGAAACAACCATAACTCAACTTAACAAAGACAAACAGCAAGTTTCTATTGTGTCTGTTTTATCCAAACTACAAAAAAGAAGAATATCTGAGGAGTGTTAATTGTCTAACATTGTATAATTTATTTAAGTCTTCATTTAAAGCCAAAATGTCACAAGTTAGTCATAAGAACTCATATTTTCAAGCTGTAAAATGTTCTTAAAGGGAAAATAAAACATTTTAAGTTCACTTAACTACAATTTAGCAAAACTCATATGTTAAACTAGAAAATATGAGATGATTTGACTAAATCTCCTTGGCGATGCTTTACAATGTAGTCCCTTCTGTTAATGTGAATGTACAGAGGAAGAACAAACTGGAGCTATAGGTCAGCTGCTACATTTAGCAGCATATAATATCATATAAAAATATATAAAAAGATTATTTGCTTTGGGGCTGCACAGTGGCTAGGTGGTTAGCATTTTTTGCCTCTCACCTAGAAGATCCCCGGTTTGTGTCCCGGCCTTCCTGGGATCTTTCTGCATGGAGTTCACATGTTCTCTCTGTGCATGTGGGTTTTCCTCCAACAGTCCAAAAACATGCTGAGGTTCATTGGTGATTCTAAATTGTCCATAGGTGTGAACGTGAGTGGGATTGTTTGTCTGTATATGCAGCCCTGTGATAGACTGGAGACCTGTCCAGGTGTCACCTGCCTTCACTGTAAGTCAGCTGGGATGGACTCCAGCACCCCACGACCCTGATGTATGATGGATGGATGGATGGATGGATGGATGGATGGATGGATGGATGGATGGATGGATGGATGGATGGATCAGTTCATTGTGTCTCGCTGGAGTCATCTAGAGGGAAGTAATCTCAGTTGTGATGAGCTGGTTGTTTGTTTGTACAATGTGAGGTAATAGGAGTTCACGCTGTGGTTGTTTTCAGTGATCAATCTTCTTGCTGTGCTTTGGCTGATTGAAGAGTTCATAAAGTTGGGTAGTCTTGTGTGTAGACAATAATGCCGGAGTCTCACGCTGCCGCTTGTCTTTTTATTAATCGAGTGTTAACGATGCTGTACGAGCCATGTGTAGACTACTGTTTATAAAATGAATCCAAAGATGACTCCAACAACTTTAAGCCTCACCAAGTGGTTAGAATGTTTTTAAATTTAGTGCCTCTGTCACGTAGGAGACGTTTCAGTCCCCTTTCTCTCTTCCTGGCATCACTCCACTTGTTTCTTTTCTCTTTTTTCTTCACCGGAGAGACTCACATGTTGGAAATCTTTCCTTAGGGCTTTCCCTAGTCATTATACTGGTATCTCAGAATGAATGTAGTAATGATGTATTGATGGTAAAACTCTACATGCTGCGCCTTTTTAATCATAGGTAAAATGTTTACCATATAAATAGAGCATTCCTCCTGGACTTGCGTATGAATCTCTTGTTCAGATGAAGTAGCAGATCGAAGTGATCATCACTTGGCTGTGCTTTCCAGCAAAATACTCCTCAAAATGAACTCCCCTCTTACTCCTGCACATCTGTATTTCACCGTGACACAGACAAATGGGACAATTGGGGACAGTAGGAAAAAGTACTCCAAGTCCTCTCGCCTGCTCACAGAAAACGATCCATCAGGCTCCCGCCGACCCCTCGGTCCGTGCCTCTGCCTTGTCTGCAAATCGCTTAAATCCCAATCCCAGTTCCACCCACACATCTATCCTCACTATATTGCTGCTTTCTCTCATGACTGAATGGCACATCTTGGGCACAAGAACCCTGTAATCCTTCCACAGGAGGAGCTGGAAGATAAGCCGAGGCGAACAGGTGCGATACTGGTCGCCGGGCAGAAGGTTAATCTAGACCTGCCAGATGAGTCAATTTCCTGAGATAAATATGGTGTCATTTAGATTCTGTCCATGTGGCATGTGTCCTGTAGGAAATTAACCCAAACATCTCATATATTACTAAAACGGCTGCAAAGTGAGTCTGTTAGGTTGCAAAGTGACATAAATGTGCTGGTGACTTTGGACCTGCACTTGTGACGAATCAAGAGTTTAAAGACTGTGCTGCAACACAACCAGCCAAGTCCATTTTATAGTATTTAGACTCTCACTTGGAGTGTTTGGAAGAAATGTGAAAAAAAATACAATATTTTAGCACTGAAGAGTTAACCCCTTGACGCCTATTGTTGCGAATTCGCAACATCCCACTTTCATTCTGCAGCTGAGATAGCGTATCCATTCCCTTAATGCTGGTTAGTGCATATTCAGTACGTACCTCAGAACCTTTCGCAAGCACTGGTTTCTTGGAGGATCAATCGGAGTGGGACCTAATTATTATGTATCTGTTATTATTATTATGTATCTCTTCTATGTGTACTAGACAAATTAACAATCTCCACTTACTTTAACGTCAGCTGGAAAGCAAAAACATGCAAAAGTTTTTTTTAAAAATGTAATTCTAAGTAAGGCGTTAAGTGTTAATGTGTCTTATTTTCAACAAATCCCACAAAAAGAACATAGTGCTTCTTAGACCTCCATGCACCCTGATGCTGAACACAATGACTGGCTCTTTCATTATAATGCACAGTTGCACTGTTGTTTACTTTTGAGGAAACGCCACATACGCTGCCCCGCTGCTGTACTCACTAATGCAACACTTTGCAGGTGAAAATAGCCCCCAAGACATTCACCGTTTACTGTTGCTTGAGTAATGTTTGCTATTAACTGCAGTGTCCAGCTGCTTTGGTTGGTTACTCAGACTTTCTAAAAAAAAAAGTCATATTGTGTTATGTCGTACTTTGAGTCAGAAGGAATAAGTGCATTATTAGAAACTGGGTGACAGGAAGAATAATACAGAATAATGCCAGCTTAAGTGTTTTCTCTGCCCTTAGATGTTTTGTATTTGCATGCTGTAGATGTTGCATTTACAATAGCCGAAGGTTCGAAGGCTTCTTGAACCTTGAGTATTTGTGAAGTCTGCTTCAGGCCTATTTCTGTATCTATGAATCAGACACTGTCATGTGCAATTAATTATCACATTATGCATTCTCTTAACACTGTGTATCAGTGCTTGTTCATCGGGGCAGTTTAAAAAACATTTGTTAACATGGCTTTGATTGGGTGGACTACAGATGTGATATCTCACCCTCAGGTTTCCGTGACGTCAGTGTCTACCGCCAGCTGTTTTGTATCGTGTGAATCACAGTCGACGATCGTTGATCATTTTTCACACGTTGTTAGCTTTCGTATGTGTGAGGAGCCGTGCTAAGGTTTCAACACTGTAAACACCAGCAAGTATGTCTTTTCATAAGTGGAGCAGTGAGAGAGAGGAACTGGCAGTCGCTCTCCTGTTCGCTCACTGATCAAGGACTAAAGGGTGATGAGAAGGAAGCACACATTTCGTGATGCAATTTCTTTAATTAGTCGCCAGAGTCTTGAGAAAACAAAAAAGAAAAAAAAGAAGAAGAAGAAGCAGGGAGAGGAAAGGAGGTAGAGATGGAAGGAGATGAGGTTGTTAATTCCACTGCTGTCTGCTTGCATTTGAGTACTCATTAATCTGAGACGGGGCACACCCTGTTGTCTTGCTGAGCATCTTTTATAAAAACCAGCATTAGCACTTCTGCTGCACTGAGAAATTGTCAGTGATGTTTCACAGGAGAGATGTGCTGAGAGTGAGAGAGGGAGACGGACGCCGCCAGCATACTGAGCCTCTCTGCTCAGGGCCTCCCAGCCAGCCACTGAATCCATAACACTTTTCCACACAAGCGGAGCTCCTGGACTGTGACCTTCAAAGTTTACCACGAATCCCAATCAGCTGTGACCGCTTCAACATTAAATGTATCGTATTGCAGTTAATTGAGTTATTGTTGGCAAAGATGAACGAGCTCGCTCCGTTTGTTTCGCCATTAGCGCTGATGTGATATCAGGAACGATTTACAGATAGTTTCTTTTCCCTCAATTAGAGTAATGTAATCTATGTTTACAGAATACATCTCCGTGCACTAAAAATATCCATTGTAATTAGAAACCGGGCGACTAATTAAATGCACGATAAGTCAATGGAAATCGAACAAAGGGTTATGTTTGTGTCATTAACTCAGCGCAATTGGTAATTCGTATGCGCTGCGTTGAGCTCGTGAACATGGTCTACGCATGAACGCCTAGTCATTACCTCGGCCACTCAATCCACACAGCAAGAAATCTCAGCAAAGGTGAACGAGAGGCTCAACCTTTCTAACCGTCCATCATCGCGGCTGCTCGAGGAACGCTGGAAACGCGGTGTCTTTATACATGTATGTGTGCGTTTGCATTGGTGTGGGGAGAGTTTCTCCTCTCTCTCCTCTCCACCCGAGGCACTGGCACCTCCTCTTCTCCTGGAGCCTTGTCAATAACACCTCTGCCACCTCCGTTCTGCCCAGAGGAGAGCACCACTCAGCTGGGTCCAGGGTGCAGCCAGACCCCCCTCTCCCACTGCCATTAATCCACTCCTTTGCCAGACAGAATCCATCTCCCCTTGGCACCTGTTTGACAGAGGGTAAAAACAGGGATGAGATAGCAGGGCGCGGATCAATCCCTTCGATCCCGGCCTCCATCCCAGCAGTCATTCATCAGCCAGTGGTTGTTGTTGTTGTTGTTGTTGATGTTGGTGTTGTTGTTTGGCCTGACACTGCCCCATGCGCAGTCCCTGAAAATGGAGCAGCATGAATTATTGTTAAGCAGAGGGATACATCAAAGCATGACATTATATGGACAGCTTTTTAATAGATAAGCAAAAATAAATCAGTGGTATTAATTAAGTTTTCTAATGCGATTTTTCCTCACTCTGACATTTAGAGCAAAAACAAATAGTTAATTGATTATCAATAAGTCAGCAAACAAAATTTAATGGCGAAATGATTTTAGTCATTTTTCATCCACAAATCGTAAATATTCTCCGGTTTCCTGTTAAATGTATTAAATATTTGCAGTTGTTTATCTTCGGTTTTGACTGTTAGTCAAACAAAACATGCAGTTTTAGGAAGTGTATTGTAATCTGACAATGTGTAATTTGCACGTTTAACTATTTTCTGACAGTTAAGTTAAAAAATCATACATCAATCTATTAATTGCACGTTGTGGCAAATTTTACAAAGATAAATTGAGATACAAATAGTCTCACAAAAACAACAGCTACAAATTTTCCAAGATTAGATTATTAGTTGAGTATAAATAGTGTCTGAAATAAATTAATCTGATGATTATTTGTTTTTTTCTACTGACATAGTTCGTGTTTAAACTTGTTAGAATTCCCAAAACACTACTAGTCAAAAGTTTGGACACACTTTCTCAATCAATGCTTTTTATTTATTTGTATTATTTTCTACATTGTAGATTAATACTGAAGATGAACACTTTTTTGTTTACAACATAATTCCATATGGATTCTTTTACAGTTTTGATATCTTCAGTATTAATCTGCAATGTATAAACTAATGAAATAAAAACCCGTTGAATCACAAGGTGTGTCCAAACTTTTGACTGGTAGTGTTTGTCTGTTTAGCTTTCCAAGGTTGTCAGGCAAAGATTTGAATTGCCCAAGGAGAAAGTCTGGCCTTCAATTAGAGGTGATGTGAGTTCCACTGTATGTATTTTTTCAGGTACCTGTATGCCCTAATGTCCCTGCCACTATGGCCCTCGCTTTTAATGATACAGTACCTGATGCAGTGCAGCTACTGCTGACAAGTTGGGACCTTGGCTGTGATGTTTGTCCTTTGTTTGTCCCTGGTAACACACTGCAGGTTTACAGTGACTGGTGAAGGGTAAGGCAGCGGCTCTCCTCTAACGTCACTTCACTGTGGAAGTGGGAAGAAAAAAAACATCAGTAAAAGTGGTCTGACATGTGTGTGACTGCATATGATGTAAATACATATGTACGTGACAATGTGTGCACATATAAAGATCATACACAAAAACACTTGCAGGAATAACAACACATTTTTGACGTGTGGATAAAAGCACATTTGCTGTGTTGCTGAATAAATTGGTGCTGGAATCACAAATGAGCCTTGAGTGCAGGAAAACAAATTGGTCATCAAACGAAAAGGTTTTAAAAAGGTGAACTCCGATTAAAATAATTTCATAAACACAACAACTTACAAAGTCCAAGCGTCTGACAGAGTGGGAGGTTAATCCTTTGTGGTTTGCAAATAGTGTTTTGGATTAGTGATTTATAAACAAGACATTTCAGTGCTCCCTTGCTGCCGGCGGTGACATGCTTCTCACATCTTATGATGATGGATGACACGAGCACACACACTAGCCAAACAAAAGAAGGAGCAAACAGAAAAAGAATGGAAGATTAAGTCTGATTTAAAGCCTTGTATTGTAGCCTTTAGAGGGATGGCTGTACTGCCCATTGCGCACATTGCAACACAGAGCCACGAACATCTTAATGATCCCAAGGACCGTTCGGCCACCACACAAGAAGAATCAGTCCTGATGCACATCATCAAAAAGTCAGAAGAAACAGCTACAGCCAAAGCTGGACCACATATGGTCCTGGGTGACCAGAAATGCTGTGAACCTAAGATAGCAGCCTTTTGTTGGAGGGATGAAAGGACGCATTCAAAATGTACAAAAACCGCAGCCTGCAAGTCAGTTCTGGCGCTTTTATAGAAGAGTTAATGAAAGGCGTCAATTTGCCCTTTATTCTGCGCCCTGATGGATCCATGAGCATGGTGGAGAAGCCGCTGTTTGTGTAGAGATACACACTGGCCCAAACGCCTGGCACGTGTTCACAACGGAAATCTCACAAATTGTTTTTTAGCTGGAGATTTAATTTTGCAGCCATTTTAAACTGCAGCAGTTTTGATATTGGCATGTATTCAAATGACTGAGGCAAGTGAAACAGTCACAGTGCTCAACCCACTGAGAACCATTCTGCAGCTTTGTTCAGGGTTTATCTTGCGTGTGGATTCGGTGACGGTTGTATACCCATTTGGTCTGTTGCTGTTTTTTTCCAGAGAGAGACAGAAGTAAAAAGGGAGAGAAAGAACCGAACATTTCTGTTTGGCACATGGTGTTTGACATACTCACATATTCATACAGTCTGTATTCTCTAGTCTAAGTGTATCAAGGACTTTGAATTTATGAATATTACACATCCTGATCATACGAAAGCATGTTTCCGTTTGGGTACTTTAAAGGCCCAATATAATAAAAATTGGTTTTATTGTGTTTGTTATAAACATAGAGGTATAAAATATATTCCTCAAGCCCCTCCGCAACTAGTTAGCCTCACAGCTTTACAGGTAAGTAAGAATTTGACCCAGGTGCAAGCATGAATGATGTTTGTCATCTCATCTCAATGGGTGAGATTGAAAGCAAGTGTATTCCTCAGAATGTCACACTGTTCCAGCATTTTAGTTAATAAACCCTTGAGTCCATTCTTCTGCAACTATTATTGTGTCACTTGAAAACATAAGGTATTTAGACAGACAGACAGACAGACAGACAGACAGACAGACAGACAGACAGACAGACAGACAGACAGACAGACAGACAGACAGACAGACAGACAGACAGACAGACAGACAGACAGACAGACAGACAGACAGACAGACAGACAGACAGACAGACAGACAGACACTTTATTAATCCCGAGGGAAATTCAAGTGTTCAGCAGCGTACATACTATATAAAATAACAAAAAGGCAGATTAGTAACATTAATATTAAAGATTAGAATATACTCAGCAACAAATTCAATTAAACCTAGTCCTAAAGATATAGTACATGCATTGTTTGTGCATTAGTTACATGCTATTCCCTCTCAATTATATTTCCAGTAGCAGAACTGCTTTTGATAAGCCACCTTGAAACATGAAGCATTACCTCATGGGTAACTGTCCTCCCGATTGAGCAAGAATGGGCAATGTGTGCTTGAATGAAAAAAACATTCATTGCCATTTTCAAGCGTTTTTTTCTGTTTCTTGTTTTGCTTTTGCTTGGAACTACTTCCTGTCATTCGTTGTTCATTACTTGTGCAATCCACTGTTGAAGATGTAGACAAGGTACTCTCACTGGCTGCATGCTGCCTTTGAATAAACGACTGGGGCTGATTTGCCATCTGGAATACAAGGAAGGGTAACTCAGTTGAAGTGGTAGAGTGGGTCAGACATTTCTTTTAGGGTTGGTGGTACTGTCCACATTTCTAAGTGGAATTAAACAACATACAAAAGCAAAAACACCAACCATGGCCTAATGAAAGAAAGGGATAGGACAAGTTTTTACTGTGAGCACTCATGTCATAGTTTAGACATACTAAACAATGACATATTTGGTGATATATTGGACATATATACTAAACTATGACATTTGTTGCACATTTTGGACGACAAACTATGACATTTTTCCCACATTTTGGACGACATACTTAACGATGACGTTTTTCCCATATTTTGGACGACATACTAAACTATGATGTTTTTGTCACATTTTGGACGACATACTAAACTATGATGTTTTTGTCAAATTTTGGACGACATACTAAACTATGATGTTTTTGTCAAATTTTGGACGACATACTGAACTAAGACATTTTTTTCACATTTCGGACGACATACTAAACTATGACATTTTTGTGATATTTTGGATGACATACTAAACTATGACATTTTTGTGATATTTTGGAAGACATACTAAACACTCCAGAAAGGTTTTCTTTGAAAAAATAATCATCATGAAATTTGGGGCAAAAAAAAACGCCTTACTATACTATGTCGAAAAAAAATGCAATTTTTCAAAAATGTTGTAAAAACGTGCCATATGATGAAATAATGTAAAGGAGGCCGTGAAAAACACTCCAGAAAGGTTTTCTTTGAAAAAAAAATCATCATGAAATTTGGCGCAAAAAAAACGCCTTACTATACTATGTCGAAAAAAAAATGAGATTTTTCAACATGTTGTAAAAACGTGCCATATGATGAAATAATGTAAAGGAGGCCGTGAAAAACACTCCAGAAAGGTTTTCTTTGAAAAAAAAATCATCATGAAATTTGGCGCAAAAAAAACGCCTTACTATACTATGTCGAAAAAAAATGCAATTTTTCAAAAATGTTGTAAAAACGTGCCATATGATGAAATAATGTAAAGGAGGCCGTGAAAAACACTCCAGAAAGGTTTTCTTTGAAAAAAAAATCATCATGAAATTTGGCGCAAAAAAAACGCCTTACTATACTATGTCGAAAAAAAAATGAGATTTTTCAACATGTTGTAAAAACGTGCCATATGATGAAATAATGTAAAGGAGGCCGTGAAAAACACTCCAGAAAGGTTTTCTTTGAAAAAAAAATCATCATGAAATTTGGCGCAAAAAAAACGCCTTACTATACTATGTCGAAAAAAAATGCAATTTTTCAAAATGTTGTAAAAACGTGCCATATGATGAAATAATGTAAAGGAGGCCGTGAAAAACACTCCAGAAAGGTTTTCTTTGAAAAAAAAATCATCATGAAATTTGGCGCAAAAAAAACGCCTTACTATACTATGTCGAAAAAAAAATGAGATTTTTCAACATGTTGTAAAAACGTGCCATATGATGAAATAATGTAAAGAAGGCCATGAAAAACACTCCAGAATAATAATAATAATAATAATACCTTTAATTTATAATGCACTTTACATATAAAATCTCAAAGTGCTACAATGCATTTAAAAGAAACACTTTAAAAACGATAAGTATGTTAGAGCTTAAAATAAGAATGTCTTTAGCCCTTTCTTAAAAGACTCCAGGGACTGTGGGGCCCTCAGGGGTGGTGGTAGTGTGTTCCACAGTTCAGGAGCAGCTGTCTGGAACGCTCTGTCACCCATTGTTCTCAGGTTGGATCTTGGAGTGCACAGAAGGTTGGTATTAGTGGATCGAAGTTGTCTGGAGATGGTGCGAAGGGTTAGGAGTTCTGAAAGGTAGTCCGGGGCATGTCCATGTATGCACTGGTAGGCAAGCAGACAGATTTTGTACTGGATGCGTTTTGTGATTGGAAGCCAGTGGAGGTTACGGAGGACAGGTGTGATGTGAGCGTGTTTGGGCGTCCTCGTCAGGATCCTAGCGGCGGTGTTTTGCACGTGTTGAAGCTTTAGGAGGCTTTTTGCTGGGATCCCGACGAGGAGGGCATTGCAGTAGTCCAGCCTGGAGGAGACAAAGGCATGAACCAGCTTCTCAGCATCGGAGGGGGAGAGAGTGGGACGAAGTTTTGAGATATTTTTTAGATGAAAAAATGAGATTTTACAGAGATTTTGTATGTGGTGTTCAAATGACAAATGTGGGTCAAAGATGACTCCCACATTTCTTACAGAGGAAGAGAGAGGAATGGAGAAGTCAGAGAGTGAGATAACAGAGATGGGAGAGGATCTGAGCTGGTGAGGGGTCCCTATGAGAATGGCTTCAGTCTTAGAAGCATTCAGTTGAAGGAAGTTTTCTGCTAACCATGGCCTTGTCTCCTCCAGGCAGGCTATCAGGGCTGATGGTGCTGAAGTGGAAGTGGGGTCAGTGTGCAGGTAGAGCTGAGTATCATCGGCATAGCAGTGAAAGGACATTCCATGCTTGCCAATGATGTGACCCAGGGGGAGCATGTAGATGTTGAAGAGGGTGGGGCCAAGGACAGACCCCTGGGGGACCCCACAGGTGACAAAGTGGGGTCTTGACTTGGCATCCTCCAGGACCACATACTCAGTTCTACCTGCCAGGAATGATTTGAACCAGTCTAGCACAGTACTGGACAGACCAATATTGTATTGTAGTCGGTGGAGAAGGATGCTGTGATCAACTGTATCAAAGGCAGCTGTTAAGTCCAGGAGGATGAGAAGTGATGGAGAGCCCTGGTCAGAGGCCACCAAAAGGTCATTGGTGACCCTGACCAGGGCTGTCTCTGTACTGTGAGCTAAACGGAAACCAGACTGGAATTTCTCGTATAGTGAGTATCTGGATAAATAATCGTGGAGCTGGCCAGCTACAACCTTCTCCAGAACCTTCGAAAGTAATGGAAGGTTTGAGATAGGTCTGTAGCTGGCCAGGTCTTGAGGATTAAGGTTATGTTTTTTGAGATGTGGTTTTCTTTGAAAAAAAAATCATCATGAAATTTGGCGCAAAAAAAACGCCTTACTATACTATGTCGAAAAAAAATGCAATTTTTCAAAAATGTTGTAAAAACGTGCCATATGATGAAATATTGTAAAGGAGGCCGTGAAAAACACTCCAGAAAGGTTTTCTTTGAAAAAAAAATCATCATGAAATTTGGCGCAAAAAAAACGCCTTACTATACTATGTCGAAAAAAAATGCAATTTTTCAAACATGTTGTAAAAACGTGCCATATGATGAAATAATGTAAAGGAGGCCGTGAAAAACACTCCAGAAAGGTTTTCTTTGAAAAAAAAATCATCATGAAATTTGGCGCAAAAAAAACGCCTTACTATACTATGTCGAAAAAAAAATGCGATTTTTCAACATGTTGTAAAAACGTGCCATATGATGAAATAATGTAAAGGAGGCCGTGAAAAACACTCCAGAAAGGTTTTCTTTGAAAAAAAAATCATCATGAAATTTGGCGCAAAAAAAACGCCTTACTATACTATGTCGAAAAAAAAATGAGATTTTTCAACATGTTGTAAAAACGTGCCATATGATGAAATAATGTAAAGGAGGCCGTGAAAAACACTCCAGAAAGGTTTTCTTTGAAAAAAAAATCATCATGAAATTTGGCGCAAAAAAAACGCCTTACTATACTATGTCGAAAAAAAAATGAGATTTTTCAAAAATGTTGTAAAAACGTGCCATATGATGAAATAATGTAAAGGAGGCCGTGAAAAACACTCCAGAAAGGTTTTCTTTGAAAAAAAAATCATCATGAAATTTGGCGCAAAAAAAACGCCTTACTATACTATGTCGAAAAAAAATGCAATTTTTCAAAAATGTTGTAAAAACGTGCCATATGATGAAATAATGTAAAGGAGGCCGTGAAAAACACTCCAGAAAGGTTTTCTTTGAAAAAAAAATCATCATGAAATTTGGCGCAAAAAAAACGCCTTACTATACTATGTCGAAAAAAAAATGAGATTTTTCAACATGTTGTAAAAACGTGCCATATGATGAAATAATGTAAAGGAGGCCGTGAAAAACACTCCAGAAAGGTTTTCTTTGAAAAAAAAATCATCATGAAATTTGGCGCAAAAAAAACGCCTTACTATACTATGTCGAAAAAAAATGCAATTTTTCAAAAATGTTGTAAAAACGTGCCATATGATGAAATAATGTAAAGGAGGCCGTGAAAAACACTCCAGAAAGGTTTTCTTTGAAAAAAAAATCATCATGAAATTTGGCGCAAAAAAAACGCCTTACTATACTATGTCGAAAAAAAAATGAGATTTTTCAACATGTTGTAAAAACGTGCCATATGATGAAATAATGTAAAGGAGGCCGTGAAAAACACTCCAGAAAGGTTTTCTTTGAAAAAAAAATCATCATGAAATTTGGCGCAAAAAAAACGCCTTACTATACTATGTCGAAAAAAAAATGCGATTTTTCAACATGTTGTAAAAACGTGCCATATGATGAAATAATGTAAAGGAGGCCGTGAAAAACACTCCAGAAAGGTTTTCTTTGAAAAAAAAATCATCATGAAATTTGGCGCAAAAAAAACGCCTTACTATACTATGTCGAAAAAAAATGAGATTTTTCAAACATGTTGTAAAAACGTGCCATATGATGAAATAATGTAAAGGAGGCCGTGAAAAACACTCCAGAAAGGTTTTCTTTGAAAAAAAAATCATCATGAAATTTGGCGCAAAAAAAACGCCTTACTATACTATGTCGAAAAAAAATGCAATTTTTCAAACATGTTGTAAAAACGTGCCATATGATGAAATAATGTAAAGGAGGCCGTGAAAAACACTCCAGAAAGGTTTTCTTTGAAAAAAAAATCATCATGAAATTTGGCGCAAAAAAAACGCCTTACTATACTATGTCGAAAAAAAAATGCAATTTTTCAAACATGTTGTAAAAACGTGCCATATGATGAAATAATGTAAAGGAGGCCGTGAAAAACACTCCAGAAAGGTTTTCTTTGAAAAAAAAATCATCATGAAATTTGGCGCAAAAAAAACGCCTTACTATACTATGTCGAAAAAAAATGCAATTTTTCAAACATGTTGTAAAAACGTGCCATATGATGAAATAATGTAAAGGAGGCCGTGAAAAACACTCCAGAAAGGTTTTCTTTGAAAAAAAAATCATCATGAAATTTGGCGCAAAAAAAACGCCTTACTATACTATGTCGAAAAAAAATGCAATTTTTCAAACATGTTGTAAAAACGTGCCATATGATGAAATAATGTAAAGGAGGCCGTGAAAAACACTCCAGAAAGGTTTTCTTTGAAAAAAAAATCATCATGAAATTTGGCGCAAAAAAAACGCCTTACTATACTATGTCGAAAAAAAATGCAATTTTTCAAACATGTTGTAAAAACGTGCCATATGATGAAATAATGTAAAGGAGGCCGTGAAAAACACTCCAGAAAGGTTTTCTTTGAAAAAAAAATCATCATGAAATTTGGCGCAAAAAAAACGCCTTACTATACTATGTCGAAAAAAAAATGAGATTTTTCAACATGTTGTAAAAACGTGCCATATGATGAAATAATGTAAAGAAGGCCATGAAAAACACTCCAGAATAATAATAATAATAATAATACCTTTAATTTATAATGCACTTTACATATAAAATCTCAAAGTGCTACAATGCATTTAAAAGAAACACTTTAAAAACGATAAGTATGTTAGAGCTTAAAATAAGAATGTCTTTAGCCCTTTCTTAAAAGATCAAATGAATTTGGCCCAGAAAGGTTTTCTTTGAAAAAAAATCATCATGAATTTTGGCGCAAAAAAAACGCCTTACTATACTATGTCGAAAAAAAATGCGATTTTTCAAACATGTTGTAAAAACGTGCCATATGATGAAATAATGTAAAGGAGGCCGTGAAAAACACTCCAGAAAGGTTTTCTTTGAAAAAAAAATCATCATGAAATTTGGCGCAAAAAAAACGCCTTACTATACTATGTCGAAAAAAAATGCAATTTTTCAAACATGTTGTAAAAACGTGCCATATGATGAAATAATGTAAAGGAGGCCGTGAAAAACACTCCAGAAAGGTTTTCTTTGAAAAAAAAATCATCATGAATTTTGGCGCAAAAAAAACGCCTTACTATACTATGTCGAAAAAAAATGCAATTTTTCAAAAATGTTGTAAAAACGTGCCATATGATGAAATAATGTAAAGGAGGCCGTGAAAAACACTCCAGAAAGGTTTTCTTTGAAAAAAAAATCATCATGAAATTTGGCGCAAAAAAAACGCCTTACTATACTATGTCGAAAAAAAAATGAGATTTTTCAAAAATGTTGTAAAAACGTGCCATATGATGAAATAATGTAAAGGAGGCCGTGAAAAACACTCCAGAAAGGTTTTCTTTGAAAAAAAAATCATCATGAAATTTGGCGCAAAAAAAACGCCTTACTATACTATGTCGAAAAAAAAATGAGATTTTTCAAACATGTTGTAAAAACGTGCCATATGATGAAATAATGTAAAGGAGGCCGTGAAAAACACTCCAGAAAGGTTTTCTTTGAAAAAAAAATCATCATGAAATTTGGCGCAAAAAAAACGCCTTACTATACTATGTCGAAAAAAAATGCATTTTTCAAACATGTTGTAAAAACGTGCCATATGATGAAATAATGTAAAGGAGGCCGTGAAAAACACTCCAGAAAGGTTTTCTTTGAAAAAAAAATCATCATGAAATTTGGCGCAAAAAAAACGCCTTACTATACTATGTCGAAAAAAAATGCAATTTTTCAAACATGTTGTAAAAACGTGCCATATGATGAAATAATGTAAAGGAGGCTGTGAAAAACACTCCAGAAAGGTTTTCTTTGAAAAAAAAATCATCATGAAATTTGGCGCAAAAAAACGCCTTACTATACTATGTCGAAAAAAAATGCAATTTTTCAAACATGTTGTAAAAACGTGCCATATGATGAAATAATGTAAAGGAGGCCGTGAAAAACACTCCAGAAAGGTTTTCTTTGAAAAAAAAATCATCATGAAATTTGGCGCAAAAAAAACGCCTTACTATACTATGTCGAAAAAAAAATGAGATTTTTCAAACATGTTGTAAAAACGTGCCATATGATGAAATAATGTAAAGGAGGCCGTGAAAAACACTCCAGAAAGGTTTTCTTTGAAAAAAAAATCATCATGAAATTTGGCGCAAAAAAAACGCCTTACTATACTATGTCGAAAAAAAAATGCAATTTTTCAAAAATGTTGTAAAAACGTGCCATATGATGAAATAATGTAAAGGAGGCCGTGAAAAACACTCCAGAAAGGTTTTCTTTGAAAAAAAAATCATCATGAAATTTGGCGCAAAAAAAACGCCTTACTATACTATGTCGAAAAAAAAATGAGATTTTTCAACATGTTGTAAAAACGTGCCATATGATGAAATAATGTAAAGGAGGCCGTGAAAAACACTCCAGAAAGGTTTTCTTTGAAAAAAAAATCATCATGAATTTTGGCGCAAAAAAAACGCCTTACTATACTATGTCGAAAAAAAATGCAATTTTTCAAAATGTTGTAAAAACGTGCCATATGATGAAATAATGTAAAGGAGGCCGTGAAAAACACTCCAGAAAGGTTTTCTTTGAAAAAAAAATCATCATGAAATTTGGCGCAAAAAAAACGCCTTACTATACTATGTCGAAAAAAAAATGAGATTTTTCAACATGTTGTAAAAACGTGCCATATGATGAAATAATGTAAAGGAGGCCGTGAAAAACACTCCAGAAAGGTTTTCTTTGAAAAAAAAATCATCATGAAATTTGGCGCAAAAAAAACGCCTTACTATACTATGTCGAAAAAAAAATGAGATTTTTCAACATGTTGTAAAAACGTGCCATATGATGAAATAATGTAAAGGAGGCCGTGAAAAACACTCCAGAAAGGTTTTCTTTGAAAAAAAAATCATCATGAATTTTGGCGCAAAAAAATTCCATAGTATCCATACTAAACTATAACATTTTTCTCACATTTTGGACGACATACTAAACTATGACATTTTTCTCACATTTTGGACGACATACTAAACTATGACGTTTTATGGACGACATGCTATACTCTACAACCTTTTAGGTCAACATTCAAAGATTTAAGGTGGAATATTCCTTTAAAACAACCTAAACTTCATGTTTTGATCATTATCAAGTGAGAAACCTCAATCCAGACTCCTCGTAATGACGTTTGAGATTAATGCTGCTGTTATTTGTTTAGTCCAGACCAAATGACAGAAATCCACAACTGTAATTTTATTTCAGGACTGGGTTGTGAAATGTCGAAACAATCCATGTGACTCTAAAAACTCAAGAGCTTTACAAACTCTAACATTAAACTCTCCACAAGGATCCAAAATAAGTTGGACTTCTACATGAGAGCTTTAATTATTCTTCATCTACTTCCTGAAAAGTTTGGTCAATAAAAAAGACAAAAACTAATATTTTCAGCTGAACTAAAGACAGACTTTGTGATTTTTCTGCTCACATGTTGTGTTGTTGTAAACTTACTCTTTCAAATAAATATCCTCCTAACCCCCTGGAAACCAGCGTTTGTCCTGTTTTTGTGTTGCTCCTCTGCGACCCTAGACAGCCGGGTCCTAATGTTTTTTGAGCAACACACCATACTATGACGTTTTTACAATGAGGGTTCTACTATGGAACCAGTTTGACATGTTCAGGTGTTCTTTGTGTGAAAACTCAGAGATTTCAGGTATCAGAAGGTGGTTTTCAACTTTCTTTGTTAACTTTCTGCTTCAACTTTAAACTAAATTTCCTTGACTTCCCCAGCCCTCTGGACTTCCAGTAAGCTGTGTTCCTATTGGCTGTCCAGGTGGCTGCTTGGTGTTATCAGGAACACCTGAGCAGCTCAGTGTCTTCCTGCTTTGTTTAGCTGCAGACAAACATTTCCTCTGTTTCTCTTCACCACTGAACTGGGTTTGGCTCCGTTGCTTTAGTTTGTTCTTTAGGCGTTGGCTTGCAGCTTCCAGCAGTAAAATCGTCTTTAATGTGTTTCTTGGTGTGTTTTAGGGCTTTGTACTGGATAGTTGTCTTGGTAAATGTGGTTCTTTAGCCACAGTTAGCACATGGTGCTAATGTGTGCAGTGATTAGTGGATTTGCTGCAGCTGAGTTGTGTCTTTATCTTGGCTGTAGTGAGTCTTTAGAGGTTTTTGCTCAGACACATTCTGTATTCTTGTTGTGAGAACCAAGCGTTGGTTGTCCAGAAGGTAAGAGTTCCTGTCCTGATTCTCTGTTCTCAGAGGTTCTCTGGTAGGCTGCAGGAGACTTTAGCGTTTGGGTTGTGCTAGTTTGGTTTTTGTATGGTTTCATTTGGATGACTATCTTGAGGCCCCTCCATGTGGTTTAGTGAGGTTTTCTGGAACAGTTCTACAAAGCAACCTGCAGCAGAAGAGACTTTGAGAGTTTTTAGGAAGTTCTGGAGACCAGACTTTAGAGCAGCAGAAACATTTGTCAGCAGTTTGAGCAGGAGAAGGTGAGCTTCAGAGTAGAAATGAGATGGAAACCTTCTTGACCCGTGTGGTGAGGTCCTGTACCAAGAGTTTGAGCAGGTTGTGAAGAGTCTGTAGTTCTTTGGTCTGAAAGCACAAGAAGAGTCGACTCATTAAAGGAGAAAACAGGAGATATTGTTGGTTCTTCTGTCGCTCTGCAGTTTCCTTAGACTGAATATCAAGTTTATATTTTAAATGATTTCCCATGTGAGCCCAAGAAGACTTCAATAAACTCCCTCCATCCCCTGGACACAACACATTTTATTACCATGTTAAATCTTTTTTTAAAAAATATGTTTTTGAGTTTTAATCATAGTTTTAGCATAGTTTTTTCTCTTTGCTTGTTTAGTTTTGTCATCTGTGTGAAAGGTGCTAAACAAATAAAGTTGAATTGATAAACTGAATAATTGACTAACTCATGATTGTGACAACAGAAGTATTTTCATTGTGATTTAAGGGTTTGTTTCATTTTTAAGGTTGGGGTTAAAATCTTGACAGAAAAAAAGATTAAAGAAATAAACTACATTAAAAAAGCAATTAAATCAAAGGAAAAAAGCATTTAATACAATAAAACTTTTAAAAAGAAAATTAAACATTAAATACAATTGAATTATATTAAACAGACAAAATATTTAATTAGATAATTAAACAGAAGATACAAAACATGTAATTATGAAATTAAACAAATTTTTTTAAACAAAAATATTAAACATTAAAGATGAAATATTTTAGATAATTAAACATTTAAAAAATACAAAACATTTAATTAGATTATTAAACCTTTAAAAAGACAAAACATTTAATTAAAAAATGAAATGTTTAATTAGAAAATTAAATCTTAAAGACAATAAAACTTTAAATAGGAATTAAACAGAAAATACAATGAAGCATTTAAAAAGAAAATTAAACATTAAAAGGTGGTAAAACATTTAAAAAGAAAAACCTTAAAGATTTAATCGAAAAATTAAACATTGGGAAAGAAAAGGAAATTTTTCAAACAAGTCGATAAAACATTTGAAAAAACAATTAAACATTAAAAAGACAAAACATTTCGAAATCAAATCAGACATTAGAAAAGAATAAAAGGTGAGAAAAGAGCAAAACTAAACATTTAAGAAGAATCAAACTAAAGACAAAACATTTGAAAAGACACCAGTTAGACTTTAGAAGATCAAATTAAACAGAAGAGACAATAAAACGATCAAAAAGAGCAAAAACAGATCAAGATCTTAAAGCGTTTTCTAGTCTGAAATGAAAACATCAAGTTGTTTCTTCAAACATTTCCTCTTTCTATGTTCTTGGTTTGATTGTGGACAGATTTACTAAGAACTCATTTCAGAAAACTGCTTTCCAGATAAAGTCTACTAGTAGTTGAAGGCATGGATCAAACTAATGTTACCTTCTGATCTCCACAAACTTTACTGTTCAGTGAAGAGAATCAAAGTTTGTTGAGGATTTCTAAAAAACCCACAGGTGAAGGTCTGAGAAGAACTCAGATAGATGGTCTAAATGTGAAATCAAGACTCATGGTCACAAGTTTTAAGGCTTCTGTTAACCAGAAAGTTCAAACTAACAGAGAAGTACTGAGAAACTTTTAAAATTCCAGTCCTCAGACTGTCTAAAGGTTCAAACTAACAGAGAAGTACTCAAGAACTTTCAGGATTTCAGTCCTCGAACTGTGGAAAGGTTCAAACTAACAGAGAACTACTCAGGAACTTCGAAGATATCAGTCCTTGGACTGTGTGAAAGTTAAATCTATCAGAGAACTACTGTGGGACTTAGAAAATTTCAGCCCTCAGACTGTGTGAAAGCTCAGGTCCTGAGGACTCGGGAGGTGTGGAGGCTTTGGAAAGTCTTGGAACTGAGGGTTCCACCCTCCAGCACAAAGGCCGAAGTCCAACCTCCTGAGAAAAACGGTCGAGTCGAGACTCGAGAAAAAAAAAAACTCGAAAACGACAAAAAATAGATGATAAATGCGCAAAAAAAAGAATATTTAGTATCTGAGCGAGTAGCTCAGGAGGATAAGAGGATAGACTACCAAGTGGAAGGTCGCCGGTTCAAGACCGGCCAGTGGCAGTTTTCTTTCTTTGTCTTTGTCAGGATTTTCATAAAATTTAAGAAGGGTCTGGTCTTGAACCAGCGACCTGCAGCTCCATAGGCAAATCCTTAACTCACTGAGCTACAGATCATATAAAAAGAAATAAATTCGTCGTCCCTTTGACATCGTAGTTGCTGAAGTCACCACATGGGCGGAGGCAAGGCGGAGTCTGGGTGGAGTCAGGGCGGAGAGTAGGCGGGGAGGTGGGTGGCGGCCTCACCCCTCTACCCCCCCACCTCCCCCCACCACCCACCACACCTTCCCCCGCCTGACGAGTTCTTCGAGTCTCCACGAGTTCTTCCAGTCTCCACGGGTTTTCCCGAGTTTCTGGAGTATCCACCAGGTCAGAGGCAGAACAAGTTGTCATGAAGAGGTGTTGAAGTCGGCCAGGATGGACTGACTTTTCACAGCGACTAGAAGGAAGACCACTAGAAGAGCGGGTCTTTAACCACCATCCATAAAATCCATGGAGTCGCTCCACAGAAATGAAGGGACGTCAACTTTTATCAACCTCCATCCAGATGTTCAACTTCATATCTTTACTTTGACATTTTTAGCACCACAAACCTTTAGTATCACACTTTATTTTCATTTATAAGGACTTTAATGGAATCCACCAGCAGATTTAGTTTTTGTTGAGACACTGCAGTATTTAAAACTCTTCCTTCTATTTGACCTCATGTTTATTAGTTTTAGTGGAGAAACTTATTTTAATTGTCCATTAGTCTCTTAAAAACCAAATAATAAATTGGATTGGTCAAGAGCTTTAAATTTCTTACTTTGTCATATTTTTAAAAAATACAAAAATAAAGCGTCTTGAGACAATTTAACCTGTAATTGGCGTTACATAAATAAAATTGAATCAAAACTGTATGTATCTGTTAATGTTGGAGTAATTCAGCCATATATGTTGGAAAACACATTTTCTTTGTCCATTAATCTGTTGATTGTTTTCTCCACTAATTCATTTCTTGTTTTGGTTTATAAAATGTCAAACCCAAATATATTCAGTTTACTGTCATAAAAACCAAAAAGATTTACATTCATGATGCAGGAATCAGGCAGTTTTTAACTTTATATCTTAGTTTAGTCAGAAAGATAGTTGATTATGTGTGAATTGTTGCAGCTTGTGAGCCGTAAAAGGTTTTAATCTTTGGGGCCGAGTGTCAGAAAACATTTAGAAACCAACATCAACAAAACACTCATAAAGATTTGAACATCAGTAAAGGGAAATCCAACTTTTGCATGACAATGTCTAATTAAAGGACATTTATTTCCAACGTAAATGTGTGATATTCATCCTCTGGAGCTTTCTCTTCACATCGTCTTCCACCTGGACTGGTTTGGTCGGGAGCATGTGCAACAAACATTTGAAAAACTGCACTTTAACATCAATGAATGACACTGAAGTTTAATCTCCACATAAATGAGACTGAGTCTGGATGTGCTGCTCTGTCATTAACTCCTAAGTTTAGGGAAAGTTCAAACAAAAGTTCAGATCAGACTTTAGAATGAGCTTATTTTGAACAAACATCTCAGACTTTCTGAGCTTCAGCACCTCTAGCAAGATATTTTAACAACAAGCAACTCAAGCGATCCAGAAGTTGGAGAGAGTTAGCTTTAGCTGAGCCAAAGAAAATGTGGGACGCTAACCTAGCAAACATTTCAGACTTTTCTTTGTGAGTTCTGAGAAATAATTTCCTATTTAATGACAGAGCTACACATCTGAACTCAGTCTCATTAAAACAGACTCTAATTCAGTGTCATCCATCCATGTTAAAGTGCAGTTACCCAAAATGTTTGTTGCATGAGCTCCAACAAAACCTGTCCAGGTAGAAGGCCAATTTGACAAACAGGAAGTGGATGAATCCAAGCAGATTTATAGAAGGGGGAACCGGACTGTACTAAGTGTGGTCGAGTATAGAGGATTGTTTTGTGGGGTTTTAAGGCTGATAATGATTATTAGTGAGACATTTGCAGTAGATATTCATTAGCAGTAAATGAAAATATTTACAGTTTTTCTCAATTGATTCTCAATTCTCAACACTATGTCGAAAAAAAAATGCGATTTTTCAACATGTTGTAAAAACGTGCCATATGATGAAATAATGTAAAGGAGGCCGTGAAAAACACTCCAGAAAGGTTTTCTTTGAAAAAAAAATCATATGAATTTTGGCGCAAAAAAAAACGCCATAGTATACTATGTCGAAAAAAAAATGCGATTTTTCAACATGTTGTAAAAACGTGCCATATGATGAAATAATGTAAAGGAGGCCGTGAAAAACACTCCAGAAAGGTTTTCTTTGAAAAAAAAATCATCATGAATTTTGGCGCAAAAAAAACGCCATAGTATACTATGTCGAAAAAAAAATGCGATTTTTCAACATGTTGTAAAAACGTGCCATATGATGAAATAATGTAAAGGAGGCCGTGAAAAACACTCCAGAAAGGTTTTCTTTGAAAAAAAAATCATCATGAATTTTGCCGCAAAAAAAATGCCATAGTATACTATGTCGAAAAAAAAATGCGATTTTTTAACATGTTGTAAAAACGTGCCATATGATGAAATAATGTAAAGGAGGCCGTGAAAAACACTCCAGAAAGGTTTTCTTTGAAAAAAAAATCATCATGAATTTTGGCGCAAAAAAAGCCATAGTATACTATGTCGAAAAAAAAATGCGATTTTTCAACATGTTGTAAAAACGTGCCACATGATGAAATAATGTAAAGGAGGCCATGAAAAACACTCCAGACAGGATTTCTTTGAAAAAAAAATCATGAATTTTGGCGCAAAAAAATTCCATAGTATCCATACTAAACTATGACATTTTTCTCACATTTTGGACGACATACTAAACTATGATGTTTTATGGACGACATGCTATACTCTACAACCTTTTAGGTCAACATTCAAAGATTTAAGGTGGAATATTCCTTTAAAACAACCTAAACTTCATGTTTTGATCATTATCAAGTGAGAAACCTCAATCCAGACTCCTCGTAATGACGTTTGAGATTAATGCTGCTGTTATTTGTTTAGTCCAGACCAAATGACAGAAATCCACAACTGTAATTTTATTTCAGGACTGGGTTATGAAATGTCAAAACAATCCATGTGACTCTAAAAACTCAAGAGCTTTACAAACTCTAACATTAAACTCTCCACAAGGATCCAAAATAAGTTGGACTTCTACATGAGAGCTTTAATTATTCTTCATCTACTTCCTGAAAAGTTTGGTCAATAAAAAAGACAAAAACCAATATTTTCAGCTGAACTAAAGACAGACTTTGTGATTTTTCTGCTCACATGTTGTGTTGTTGTAAACTTACTCTTTCAAATAAATATCCTCCTAACCCCCTGGAAACCAGCGTTTGTCCTGTTTTTGTGTTGCTCCTCTGCGACCCTAGACAGCCGGGTCCTAATGTTTTTGGAGCAACACACCATACTATGACGTTTTTACAGTGAGGATTCTACTATGGAACCAGTTTGACATGTTCAGGTGTTCTTTGTGTGAAAACTCAGAGACTTCAGGTATCAGAAGGTGGTTTTCAACTTTCTTTGTTAACTTTCTGCTTCAACTTTAAACTAAATTTCCTTGACTTACCCAGTCCTCTGGACTTCCAGTAAGCTGTGTTCCTATTGGCTGTCCAGGTGGCTGCTTGGTGTTATCAGGAACACCTGAGCAGCTCAGTGTCTTCCTGCTTTGTTTAGCTGCAGCCAAACATTTCCTCTGTTTCTCTTCACCACTGAGCTGGGTTTGGCTCCGTTGTTTTAGGTTGTTCTTTCGGCGTTGGCTTGCAGCTTCCAGCAGTAAAATCGTCTTTAATGTGTTTCTTGGTGTGTTTTAGGGCTTTGTACTGGATAGTTGTCTTGGTAAATGTGGTTCTTTAGCCACAGTTAGCACATGGTGCTAATGTGTGCAGTGATTAGTGGATTTGCTGCAGCTGAGTTGTGTCTTTATCTTGGCTGTAGTGAGTCTTTAGAGGTTTTTGCTCAGACACATTCTGTGTTGTTGTTGTTTGAGAACCAAGGTTGGTTGTCCAGAAGGTAAGAGTTCCTGTCCTGATTCTCTGTTTAAAGAGGTTCTATGGTCGGCTGCAGGAGACTTTAGCGTTTGGGTTGTGCTAGTTTGGTTTTTGTAAGGTTTCATTTGAACGACTATCTTGAGGCCCCTCCATGTGGTTTAGTGAGGTTTTCTGGAACAGTTCTACAAAGCAACCTGCAGCAGAAGAGACTTTGAGAGTTTTTAGGAAGTTCTGGAGACCAGACTTTAGAGCAGCAGAAACATTTGTCAGCAGTTTGAGCAGGAGAAGGTGAGCTTCAGAGTAGAAATGAGATGGAAACCTTCTTGACCCGTGTGGTGAGGTCCTGTACCAAGAGTTTGAGCAGGTTGTGAAGAGTCTGTAGTTCTTTGGTCTGAAAGCACAAGAAGAGTTGACTCATTAAAGGAGAAAACAGGAGATATTGTTGGTTCTTCTGTCACTCTGCAGTTTCCAGTTTCCTTAGACTGAATATAAAGTTTATATTTTAAATGATTTCCCATGTGATCCCAAGAAGACTTCAATAAACTCCCTCCATCCCCTGCACACAACACATTTTATTACCATGTTAAATCTTGTTTTTAAAAAAAATACGATTTTGACTTTTAATCATAGTTTTAGCATAGTTTTTCCTCTTTGCTTGTTTAGTTTTGTCATTTGTGTGAAAGGTGCTAAACAAATAAAGTTGAATTGATAAACTGAATAATTGACTAACTCATGATTGTGACAACAGAAGTGTTTTCGTTGTGATTTAAGGGTTTGTTTATTTTTAAGGTTGGAGTTAAAATCTTGACAGAAAACAAAGATTAAAGAAATAAACTACATAAAAAAAGCAATTAAATCAAAGGAAAAAAGCATTTAATACAATAAAATGTTTAAAAAGAAAATTAAACATTAAATACAATTGAGTTATATTAAACAGACAAAATATTTAATTAGATAATTAAACAGAAGATACAAAACATGTAATTATGAAATTAAACAAATTTTAAACAAAAATATTAAATGTTAAAGATGAAATATTTTAGATAATTAAACATTTAAAAAAATACAAAACATTTAATTAGATTATTAAACCTTTAAAAAGACAAAACATTTAAATAAAAAATGAAATGTTTAATCAGAAAATTAAATCTTAAAGACAATAAAACTTTAAATAGGAATTAAACAGAAAATACAATGAATCATTTCAAAAGAAAATTAAACATTGAAAGGTGTTAAAACATTTAAAAAGAAAAACCTTCAAGATTTAATTGAAAAATTAAACATTGGGAAAGAAAAGGAAATTTTTTAAACAAGTCGATAAAACATTTGAAAAAACAATTAAACATTAATAAGACAAAACATTTCAAAATCAAATCAGACATTAGAAAAGAATAAAAGGTGAGAAAAGAGCAAAACTAGACATTTAAGAAGAATCAAACTAAAGACAAAACATTTGAAAAGATACCAGTTAGACTTTAGAAGATCAAATTAAACAGAAGAGACAATAAAACGATCAAAAAGAGCAAAAACAGATCAAGATCTTAAAGCATTTTCTAGTCTGAAATGAAAACATCAAGTTGTTTATTCAAACATTTCCTCTTTCTATGTTCTTGGTTTGATTGTGGACAGATTTACTAGGAACTCATTTCAGAAAACTGCTTTCCAGATAAAGTCTACTAGTAGTTGAAGGCATGGATCAAACTAATGTTACCTTCTGATCTCCACAAATTTTACTGTTCAGTGAAGAGAATCAAAGTTTGTTGAGGATTTCTAAAAAACCCACAGGTGAAGGTCTGAGAAGAACTCAGATAGATGGTCTAAATGTGAAATCAAGACTCATGGTCACAAGTTTTAAGGCTTCTGTTAACCAGAAAGTTCAAACTAACAGAGAAGTACTGAGAAACTTTTAAAATTCCAGTCCTCAGACTGTCTAAAGGTTCAAACTAACAGAGAAGTACTCAAGAACTTTCAGGATTTCAGTCCTCGAACTGTGGAAAGGTTCAAACTAACAGAGAACTACTCAGGAACTTCGAAGATATCAGTCCTTGGACTGTGTGAAAGTTAAATCTATCAGAGAACTACTGTGGGACTTAGAAAATTTCAGCCCTCAGACTGTGTGAAAGCTCAGGTCCTGAGGACTCGGGAGGTGTGGAGGCTTTGGAAAGTCTTGGAACTGAGGGTTCCACCCTCCAGCACAAAGGCCGAAGTCCAACCTCCCGAGAAAAACGGTCGAGTCGAGACTCGAGAAAAAAAAAAAACTCGAAAACGACAAAAAATAGATGATAAATGCGCAAAAAAAAGTATATTTAGTATCTGAGCGAGTAGCTCAGGAGGATAAGAGGATAGACTACCAAGTGGAAGGTCGCCGGTTCAAGACCGGCCAGTGGCAGTTTTCTTTCTTTGTCTTTGTCAGGATTTTCATAAAATTTAAGAAGGGTCTGGTCTTGAACCAGCGACCTGCAGCTCCATAGGCAAATCCTTAACTCACTGAGCTACAGATCATATAAAAAGAAATAAATTCGTCGTCCCTTTGACATCGTAGTTGCTGAAGTCACCACATGGGCGGAGGCAAGGCGGAGTCTGGGTGGAGTCAGGGCGGAGAGTAGGCGGGGAGGTGGGTGGCGGCCTCACCCCTCTACCCCCCCACCTCCCCCCACCACCCACCACACCTTCCCCCGCCTGACGAGTTCTTCGAGTCTCCACGAGTTCTTCCAGTCTCCACGGGTTTTCCCGAGTTTCTGGAGTTTCCACCAGGTCAGAGGCAGAACAAGTTGTCATGAAGAGGTGTTGAAGTCGGCCAGGATGGACTGACTTTTCACAGCGACTAGAAGGAAGACCACTAGAAGAGCGGGTCTTTAACCACCATCCATAAAATCCATGGAGTCGCTCCACAGAAATGAAGGGACGTCAACTTTTATCAACCTCCATCCAGATGTTCAACTTCATATCTTTACTTTGACATTTTTAGCACCACAAACCTTTAGTATCACACTTTATTTTCATTTATAAGGACTTTAATGGAATCCACCAGCAGATTTAGTTTTTGTTGAGACACTGCAGTATTTAAAACTCTTCCTTCTATTTGACCTCATGTTTATTAGTTTTAGTGGAGAAACTTATTTTAATTGTCCATTAGTCTCTTAAAAACCAAATAATAAATTGGATTGGTCAAGAGCTTTAAATTTCTTACTTTGTCATATTTTTAAAAAATACAAAAATAAAGCGTCTTGAGACAATTTAACCTGTAATTGGCGTTACATAAATAAAATTGAATCAAAACTGTATGTATCTGTTAATGTTGGAGTAATTCAGCCATATATGTTGGAAAACACATTTTCTTTGTCCATTAATCTGTTGATTGTTTTCTCCACTAATTCATTTCTTGTTTTGGTTTATAAAATGTCAAACCCAAATATATTCAGTTTACTGTCATAAAAACCAAAAAGATTTACATTCATGATGCAGGAATCAGGCAGTTTTTAACTTTATATCTTAGTTTAGTCAGAAAGATAGTTGATTATGGGTGAATTGTTGCAGCTTGTGAGCCGTAAAAGGTTTTAATCTTTGGGGCCGAGTGTCAGAAAACATTTAGAAACCAACATCAACAAAACACTCATTAAAGATTTGAACATCAGTAAAGGGAAATCCAACTTTTGCATGACAATGTCTAATTAAAGGACATTTATTTCCAACGTAAATGTGTGATATTCATCCTCTGGAGCTTTCTCTTCACATCGTCTTCCACCTGGACTGGTTTGGTCGGGAGCATGTGCAACAAACATTTGAAAATCTGCACTTTAACATCAATGAATGACACTGAAGTTTAATCTCCACATAAATGAGACTGAGTCTGGATGTGCTGCTCTGTCATTAACTCCTAAGTTTAGGGAAAGTTCAAACAAAAGTTCAGATCAGACTTTAGAATGAGCTTATTTTGAACAAACATCTCAGACTTTCTGAGCTTCAGCACCTCAAGCAAGATATTTTAACAACAAGCAACTCAAGCGATCCAGAAGTTGGAGAGAGTTAGCTTTAGCTGAGCCAAAGAAAATGTGGGACGCTAACCTAGCAAACATTTCAGACTTTTCTTTGTGAGTTCTGAGAAATAATTTCCTATTTAATGACAGAGCTACACATCTGAACTCAGTCTCATTAAAACAGACTCTAATTCAGTGTCATCCATCCATATTAAAGTGCAGTTACCCAAAATGTTTGTTGCATGAGCTCCAACAAAACCTGTCCAGGTAGAAGGCCACTTTGACAAACAGGAAGTGGATGATTCCAAGCAGATTTATAGAAGAGGGAACCGGACTGTACTAAGTGTGGTCGAGTATAGAGGGGTGTTTTGTGGGTTTTTAAGGCTGATAATGATTATGAGTGAGACATTTGTAGTAGATATTCATTTGCAGTAAATGAAAGTATTTAAAATCTTGGAGTTAAACTTAGAAGAGCACAAACTAACAGAAAACTTTGTTGATACGTTTTTGATTTTTTGACCCTCACATGTTGTGTTGTAAACTTACTCTTCAAATAAATACTCGTCTGACCCTCTGGAAACCAGCGTCTTGACTGTTGTGTTGCTCCTCACCTACTTCAGACAGCCGGGACAAAACAACGTTTTGTGGACTAAAGGCTTTTCTATGACTTTTTCGAGCGACATGCTAAACTATGACGTTTATGTGACATTTTGGACGACATACTAAACTATGATGTTTTAGTCACATTTTGGACGACATACTAAACTATGACATTTTTGTCACATTTTGGACGACATACTAAACTATGACATTTTTGTGATATTTTGGACGACATATTGAACTATGATGTTTTTGTCACATTTTGGACGACATACTAAACCATGACATTTTTCCCACATTTTGAACGACATACTAAACTATGACATTTTTGTGATATTTTGGACAACATATTAAACTATGACGTTTTTGTCACATTTTGGATGACATACTAAATCATGACATTTTTCCCACATTTTGAACGACATACTAAACTGTGACATTTTTGTCACATTTTGGACGACATACTAAACTATGACATTCTTGTCACATTTTGGACGACATACTAAACTATGACATTCTTGTCACATTTTGGACGACATACTAAACTATGACGTTTTGACATTTTGGACGACATACTAAACTATGACATTCTTGTCACATTTTGGACGACATACTAAACTATGACATTCTTGTCACATTTTGGACGACATACTAAACTATGACGTTTTAATGACATTTTGGACGACATACTAAACTATGACATTTTTATGACATTTTGGACCACATACTAAACTACGACGTTTTTGTCATATTTCGGACGACATTACAAAACTATGACGTTTTTGTGACATTTTGGACGACATACTAAACTATGACGTTTTTGTCATATTTCGGACGACATTACTAAACTATGACGTTTTTATGACATTTTGGACCACATACTAAACTACGACGTTTTTGTCACATTTTGGACGACATACTAAACTATGACATTTTTGTGACATTTTGGACGACATACTAAACCATGACATTTTTCCCACATTTTGAACGACATACTAAACTATGACATTTTTGTGATATTTTGGACGACATATTAAACTATGACGTTTTTGTCACATTTTGGACGACATACTAAATCATGACATTTTTCCCACATTTTGAACGACATACTAAACTATGACATTTTTGTCACATTTTGGACGACATACTAAACTATGACATTTTTGTCACATTTTGGACGACATACTAAACTATGACGTTTTTGTGACATTTTGGACGACATACTGAACTACGACATTTTTGTCACATTTTGGACGACATACTAAACTATGACGTTTTGGTCACATTTTGGACGACATACTAAACTATGACATTTTTTTCACATTTTGGACGGTATACTAAACTATGACGTTTTTGTCAAATTTTGGACGACATACTAAACTATGACTTTTTTCACATTTTGGATGACATACTAAACTATGACGTTTTTGTGATATTTTGGACGACATACTAAACTATGACATTTTTGTGATATTTTGGACGACATACTAAACTATGACGTTTTGTGACATTGTGGACGACATAGTTGTGATATTTTGAACGACATACTAAACTATGACGTTTTTGTCACATTTTGGACGACATAACTATGACGTTTTTCCCACATTTTGGATGACATACCAAACTATGACGTTTTTGTCACATTTTGGATGACATACTAAACTATGACATTTTTGTGACATTCTGGACGACATACTAAACTATGACGTTTTTGTGACATTCTGGATGACATACTAAACTATGACGTTTTTGTCATATTTTGGATGACATACTAAACTATGACGTTTTTCTCACATTTTGGACGACATACTAAACTATGACGTTTTAGTGACGTTTTGGTGACATTTTGTACGACATAATAAACTATAACATTTTTGTCACATTTTGGACGACTGCCGAAATGTCCAAAATTTCACATAAAGATGAAAGAAAATGGTTCCACGCTGTTGCTGTCTAGTAAAGGATGTGGCTAAGCTTAGAAGCACCTAGCTGGAATGGAGACAAGCTCTGACAGTGTTTCCTGAAGAAAGGAGTGAAGGACAGTATAAGACAGAAGGGTGAGTTTGTGTTAAAAATAAGGCTGACATCTGAACATAAATAAAGGCTTCATGAAACATCGGGAGCTTCATCATCGTCTGGCTGGGGTTTGCTACATTGCATGACCTAAATATGTAGTGGGCGGCAGGAATTGATGGGACTCAGAAACACCCCACAGTTTAATAATTTGTTCCTTGTATGATTTATATGACCCAGCGACAAAATGTGCCAAACTGAAAACACAAACTGTCAGAGCAAATAATTCAGTCAGGAATGACAGTGAGGGTGCTTCTCACTCCCAGATCAGGTACGAGTAATTTGCAGTGTCCCCGAGAGTAAATCCCTCCCTCCAGGAGTATCCTTACATCACTCCAGCTTACATCTTTATACACAGCAATAGTTTTCACCAAATCCAATTGAACTGTTCCACAGATAATTTTACAGTGGAGCAGTACTTCATATTGCGGCTCCTCGTCTGTTTTTTGTTTTTTTTTTGGGTACGCAATGACATACACAATTGCAGCATTCTCGTACCTCAGCTGCAGCATCTGGTTCTCTTATTTTTTTTATTAATCTTTTATATTTTATATCACTCTTGTAGAGTGTCTTTTTTTAATTCTGTTTTTGATGGTTGTGTTGTCTGTTCTTTACCTCGATTTCAAAGAAAGCCCTGCACACGAATTTCTATGTGCCTAACCTGTCTGTTAATGTGTACAAATAGCAAATAAAAATCTTGAATCACAGGCATGGACACTTGACACACTGTCACTTGCACCCGGGTTTGCCTCTTCCAAATGGACCTGGTCACAGATCGCTGCACTGTCTATGTATGGCACGCAGCGTTCACAATAGCCTGGTGTCATGAAATAGTGAAAGAAAAACATGCCAAGTCACTTTGTATGTCGTCATTACACATTTTTAGGTTTTCATGTCATTTCACTCTATGTCATCTCAGTAAGATACCCTCCCCTTTTCCTCTTTCACCCCACATTTGAATTATTTATCAGAGCAGGAAACTGCAAAAAATGAAAAAAAATGATCAAATTTCCAACTTTTTCACAGGCCTTAAACTAATCGTATGCAATGCAGGGTTCCATCAGGAAAATTAACCAAATTTAAGCTTAAAATCATGATGTTTAATCCAAATTATTTATTTTAAATTTCCCCAAAATTAAACATTTTCACCAAACTGATTGTATATAAAGCAAAATATTCTGTGCTCGTCAGAACAGTTGAGAAGTCATGATTCACTCAACCAAGAATCACATGACCAAGATTCAGCGACTGTTCAGCTGAAATGCAGGCTGTGTGAGCAGAGAGGAGAGAGCTATGGAAACTAATTAGAAATGAGAGCAGTAAAAGATATACACCAATCACTCACAGCATTAAAACCACTGACAGGTAAAAGTCAATGAACTGGATTCTGGACTACACTGCACCACATTGAACCAGGTCCAGACCAAAAACCAGAGAGCGTAGGTGGGTTGTAAGTTGTCTTACAAAGGCTAAAGACTCTATAAATCACAATTTTTGATCTGGAAAACCATTATTTTTTGTAAAATGGCATTAGTTTTAAACCGACAACTCAATAAGGAAAGTATGGTCTTACCTTGCTGACATGTATTGACTGCATCTGCAGTCTTCTTCAGAGCTTCATCCGACGTGTGATGACACGTCCTGTCAGAATGTGTCAGATCGACCATCCCCCTTGCCATCTGGTGCTCTCTGGAGGATGGAATCCCAGGTATGCGAGCGGGTGTAGGTCCCCCTATGGAGGACTAAAAGTGCCAAAATTAAATAAATAAATACATCATTAAATAAGTTATTAAATATGTCATTAATTAGGGCTGCACAGTGGCGTAGTGGTTAGCACTTTCGCCTTGCAGCGAGAAAGTCCCTGGTTCGCGTCCCGGCTTTCCCGGGACCTTTCTGCATGGAGTTTGCATGTTCTCCCTGTGCATGCGTGGGTTTTCTCCAGGTACTCCGGCTTCCTCCCACAGTCCAAAAATATGCTGAGGTTAATTGACTATTCTAAATTGCCCGTAGGTGTGAGTGCTTGTTTGTCTTTGTGTGTGGCCCTGCGACAGACTGGCGACCTGTCTAGGGTGTCCCCTGCCTTCACCCGAGTCAGCTGGGATAGGCTCCAGCACCCCCCCGCGCGACCCTAGTGAGGATTAAGCGGTGTATAGATAATGGATAATGTCATTAATTAATTAATTAAAATTGGAATAAAATACTTAAATGTGTTATGAAATAAATACATCATTAAATAATTAAATATATCATTAATTAATTAAAAATGAAATCCATCCATCCATCCATTATCTATACACCGCTTAATCCTCACTAGGGTCGCGGGGGGGTGGAGCCTATCCCAGCTGACTCGGGCGAAGGCAGGGGACACCCTAGACAGGTCGCCAGTCTGTCGCAGGGCTACATATAGAGACACACAAGCACTCTCACATTCACACCTACGGGCAATTTAGAATGATCAATTAACCTTAGCATGTTTTTGGACTGTGGGAGGAAGCCGGAGTACCCGGAGAAAACCCACGCATGCACAGGGAGAACATGCAAACTCCATGCAGAAAGATCCCAGGTCCAAGCTGGGACGTGAACCAGGGACCTTCTCGCTGCAAGGCGAAAGCGCTAACCACTATGCCACTGTACAGCCCTAAAAATGAAATCAAATATGTCATTAATTAATTAAAATTGGAATGAAATACATAAATGTGTTATTAAATATGTCATTAATTCATTAAAATACCAATTCATTTCAAGTAAAAAAAAACATATTATTATTTCACTGTTTAATTAATTATTTCGTGGTCCTTGTGTCGCAGTGGATCATGAATTTATTTTATCTGTCAACCTCGTCCGTCAAAGTTGGTGGGCGGATCTTAGCAGCTGATTGGTTACCCTGCACATCAAGTCAAGGCAAATCGATTCCAGATAATGGATTGATGCAGAGCTTGTGAACACATTCCGATACACTGGGTGGCGCTATTCACCTCTACGTTGGTTTGGATACTCTATTAAACAAAATTTTATTGGCAACCGCTAAAGACTCGGTCCTCTAGCCCAAATGTTCATACAGCGCGGTGCAAGACAAACTTTCCTTTAGCATCTACTCGTCGCGCCACAGCTCGTCTCGGTTTAGTTGTTTTTCCATTACATTGAGTACCACCTCACCTTGGGTTGAGTCGTCGTAGCACTGCGGCCCGAAAGTCCCTTACCGTCATTTGTGTGCGACACAAACGCAACACAACAACGTACATGGAGGCGATGGTTCACCTGCTGCTCGGTCTGTGGCTTTCTGTCAGATTCAAAGTAATAGGAGAGTCGGAGAAAGCTGAGAGCGGCGAGTCGAAACACTCAGGAGACACACAGGAGAGTTTGGGAGGCGATGCAGCAGCATCAAGCTGAAGACAAGAGGATATGAACGAGAGGACATGTGAGAGTAAGCTAATGCTAGTTCGCTAGCTATCATGTATCAGTCCTGTGAACGACCCTGTAATGGCTGCAGTTTATCGCTATTAGGTATTAAAATATGTATGCTGTGTATGTGTTTCAGATGGCTCTCTGATGAGACTTCATGGGATTTACCTGAAGCAGCAGCACATGAGCCTGCAGTGGCACAAGGTGTAGAGGAGGAGGGCAGAGATGTACAGGATGCACTGATGCAGTACGTGTCATGCAAAGTTATTATTCTTGTTATACTTCTGTTTTTCGGTCCCCGGACCGCTATTGTTTTCTTTAATGCAATTCTGACAATAAAGTTTTGTACCTTTTGCAGATGTGTCTATGCTATTGTTTATTTGTGAAGGTTAGAAAGATTAAATGAGAAATTAAACGCCAAAACATTAAAACAGCTGTTTTAAGAATCTTCCAGTTTGATAAATCAGTATTGCTTTGGTGTAATTCAGTCAACGGAATTATGAACCATAAAGGAGTTTGTGTTAAAACATGTTAAATACCATTAAACACAAATACATTATTAGGGAATACAGAATTGTTTAGTTCAGACTGTTGACTCTTTTCCTACCAGTGTCTTAACAGACAAAATGAAAAGTTATGATGCAATCACATAAGTCACAAAATAGTTTATTAGTCAGCAGCGAAATCAAAACTATTTACAATGTGCAAAGTACAAACTGTGGTGGGCCTGTCCTACAGTGGAGGGCTAAAAGTAAAACTATATACAACTACAGGTGCTGGTCATATAATAAGAATATCATGAAGAAGTTGATTTATTTCAGTAATTCCATTCAAAAAGTGAAACTTGTATATTATACTCATTCATTACACAGAGACTGATATATTTCAAATGTTTATTTCTTTTAACTTTGATGATTATACCTGAATACTAACGAAAATCCCAAATTTGGTATCTCAGAAAATTAAAATATTGTGGACAGGTTCAATATTGAAGACCTCTAATCAGCTAATTAACTCAAAACACCTGCAAAGGCCTTTAAATGGTCTTTCAGTCTAGTTCTGTAGGCTACGCAATCATGGGGAAGACTGCTGACCTGACAGTTGTCCAAAAGACGAGCTTTTTCATGATATTCTAATTATATGACCAGCACTTGTAAATCTCAAGTCTATGGGAGGTGGACTCACTCACACTCGCCGGCTGTCCACTGCCTGCACCAGCTGCCCCAGCACACCCAGGAATGACTGGTTGAAGGCAGCATTCTGGACCATCTCCTCCCCGCTGCAAGGCCGCTTCATTCTCTCTTGCCTCACTGAGGAGCAACCAGATGTTCTCATCATGCTGGGCACGGTTCAGCTCCTTCTCAGCCTGCATCTGCACAAGTATACTTGGAAGGTCCAATTTTCTGTGGCCCCTTTTCCTCTTGCCTAGACCAAAGACAGAAAAGTGATCAGAATCAGCTTTAATGGCCAAGTAAGTACACAACATACAAGGAATTTGGTTTCGGCTGTTGGTGTCATCCTAGGAATATGGAAGAGAATAATAAAAAACAAAGAAACTATAGAAAGAGGAACAGGAAGGAAAAAGAAATAGTAGTAAAATACAACACAGTATAAACAGAAATGTACAGCTAGACCGGAATATATGAACACATTAGCAAAATGGTAATTGCTATAAACACAGAAGTGCAAAAAGCAGAGAATGCTGTTCATGGTGAAAAATACTGTACATGTCCATTGCAATACTGACTATTGTACAGGTGTGTAGTAATGGCTCAGCTGTTTATTAGCGTGATGACAGTGGGGAAGAAACTGTTTTTGTGTCTGGTGATTTTTGTGTACAGGGATCTGTAGTGCCTGCCAGAGGGGAGGGGGGAAACAGTTTATGTCCAGGGTGACTGGGGTCTCTGATGATGTTTTCTGCAGTCTGTACTATAGGCTGTAGTCTGTTTCTGTCCTGCTGTGTGGCTGATCCAAAGGTGCACAGGACAGATCGGATGACTGCAGCGTAGAACTGGATCAACAGCTCCTGCAGCAGACCATGTCTCCTCAGCTGTCGTAGGAAATACATCCTCTGCTGAGCCTTTTTCAGGATGGAGTGGATGTTCATCTCCCACTGCAGGTCCTGAGAGATTGTAGTCCCCAGGAGCTTGAAGGACTCCACAGCTATCTATGATGTGATGTGTTTAGCCACCCGTACATCCATTTTCAATCATGATCATGTCTTTGATACTTTAATAAACTTCTGGCACTCTTCGCTCTAACCAAAGGACAAACGGTACCTCCTCCACCACAACTAAAAACAACATGGTGTGAACTTCATTTCATCCTGTGCACATTTTGAAGTTGCTAAGAACAGCTGTGCTTTCTTATTTCTATGTATATTTTCATCCAGTCATTCAGTTTCACAGCTACCTAGTGACTATAAGAAGAATGGTTGCAATACTACACTGCACCAGAACGTAAATTAATTAGAGTGACTTACTTAGTCAATGGAAAATAAATGCAGCTGCATGTGTTCTGTTTATGTGTCACTGCAGCTACATGTAGCTTTCATCAGGCGTTCCTGAGCTGGCAGTTGCACAGTTTGCATTTACACCTGCCTGAATTCTTGGTCGTTGGTTTCACTGTTCTGATCATGCTTGCAGGCATTTACACCTGCAATAATATAATAATAATGCAAAAATCAACCATGGTCTCTGTTTACGGTGCCTTACCAGTGATAAGACGTTGCTGTGACGTGCTGGAGGTTGATGTTGACAGTGTCGGTGTCCGAGCTGGTACTGGTGGTGGAGAGGAGGCAGGGGAGCTGGGGTCTCCATGATGGAGGTGGAGTAGGCTTCGCACGTGGAAAGGGATTCTTGAACAGAAATAAACGTTCACCCTAAGTATACGAAAAATACGACATTGTAACTTGTGAGAAAAATAAACGTGTAAGACCACTAGCTTAGTTAGTCATGCTGACTGATGTATTAGCTTCTGAGAGCTAAACGTTAGAAACAGCAGCACGAAATACAAGCGGAGCACGGAGCTAGCGCTGATGGCTAACTAGCTAGCGCTGATGGCTAACTAGCTAGCTTATTGTCTGCTACAGGAGACAACGTTACTTTCTAAATATACTTGTTTGCTTAAAGGGAGTTTGCCACCAATGGGATAAGTGATGAAAAAGTTTCTTGAAGTCACAAAACACTCACCGTCCTCGAACGTCTCCAACAATGCAGCGGCTGAGTCTCCCTCCTGTTGCTGGCGGTGCCAGTAAGTAGCGTCCATTAAACCTCTTCCAACACCTCCTGGTTGACCCACGCCGGCCGCTGTGGTCCTTGGTGGACCGATAGTCATTTTTGAGCTTTTTCAGCTTCTCCCTACACTGTTTCTGTCCTCTTTATATACAGTCTACTGTATGTGTGAGCGGCCATCCGCTCAGAGACCTCCTGATAAACTTTCTATGTCCAGCTCCCTCTGTATTCTTTGGTCCACCACCAAAGACAGAAAAGTCTCGACCTCTTCATTCACCCACGGTACAGGTCTGGCTGTCATATTAAAATCTGAAGAACAGAGAGGTCCGTGAAGAGCAATGCACACCGTCGCTGCTAACAGTTGTTTTTTAATGCAGGGTTTTGTTTTCGTGCTGGAGTTGCTCTGTGTGTCGTCACTCCTTGTCCAATCAGTGGCCTGTACTATGTAAACGCCACATTATCGGCTCATCTCAGCTCGCTGGGAACATCCAGGCACTAGTCCGTATGGAAACGCTCGCAAACAAACATGAGACGAGCCGTATCGTGCAGAGTAGATGCTTGTGGGATCGCGGCTAAACAAAGACGAACCGAGCCGTGCCGCGCAGAGTAGGTCATAAAGGAAAAGCGCTCGACACTCCGAGCATCGCTGCAATTTGACAGGCTGGTAATCCACAAAGAACGTGATGTTCCAGAACTTCCCTCGGTATGCCAAACGCCCTGGTCCCTGTGTGTGCGCTCCTGTTGCGTCCTGGTACCAGAAAAGCGGCGGAGTACTTCCTCTGAATTTGCAGTCACTCTACGGTCAACATCTTGGTCGGAAAGTGCGGAAATAACTCCAACAACTTCAATAAATTCCTCTGCTTTACACGCTACGTGCTCGGGGTCAGCAGGTCCTGCTTCCACATGCTCGGCAAGGTCTAAAATATCTCTCACCAACTCTCTAGAAAGTTCACAGCGATCCTCCCTCAACACAGCCGCCATGTTTAGAAAGACTTCTTCTACTTCCGGTTTCAAGCCAGACAAAAGCAGTGGATTGGACTAGATTCGCGTTAGTCCCGCCCACCGACTTTGACGGGCGAGGTTGACAGATAAAAGAAATTCATGATCCACTGCAACACAAGGACCATGAAATAATTAATTAAATAGTAAAATAATAATTTATGTTTTTTACTTAAAATAAATTGGTATTTTAATGAATTAATGACATATTTAATAACACATTTATGTATTTCATTCCAATTTTAATTAATTAATGACATATTTGATTTCAATTTTAATTAATTAATGACATTTAATTAATTATTTAATGATGTATTTATTTATTTAATTTTGGCACTTTTAGTCCTCCATACTCCTCATCCCAGTTCATAGAACTGCTCACTCGCTTTCTGATCTCGATGGTCTCCTTCATCCATTGTTTGTCATAAACTATCTGTGGCTGCCGTGTGTTTTTATTCTCTGGATCCATCGATCAGCTGTTTAGTCTAAAACGTGGATGAGAGGTTCCTCAAATGTCTGGTTTAGTCCAAACATCTTCAGTTTTCTGTCCCAGAGGAAAGGAACCAGAGAACCTCTCATGAAGATGATGCGATCACTGAAGTTATTGACCGATTGAGTTATAAGTTTAAAAGTAATGCCATTTTATATTAAGAAACGACAAAATGAACATAATCCAACCATCATTTTTTGTGTTAGAATGTAAAAGCATGGACATTTTAGTGCATTTTTTGCATCTTGATCACTTTACATCAGATCCAGACCAAAGGCCAGTGAGCTTAGATGGATCAAATCTGGAATAAATGGTCGTACAAAGGCTAAAGATTGTTTAAAACATAATTTTTTAATTTGTAAACTATTATTTTCTGTGTTAGAATGTGAAAAAAAAAAGATTTGGGTGTGTTTCTTTGCATCTGGACCACTCTAAATATGGTTTCAGATCAAAAACTTCTATGCTACAGTAACAAAACTGAGGTTCTCCTCGTCCACTTGATCCAAAACCAACAGCTTTTCTCTCAACATTTATAACTCCTCCGTTTCACCCTCCCCCCAGGTTAAGAGCCTGGGTGTCATCCTCGACAGCACTATATCTTTTCAATCTCACATCTAACATTACTCGGTCTGCCTACTTCCACCTACGAAACATCCACGCAACTATCCTTACCTCACCCTCCACACCGCCACCATCCTTGTCCACAGCCTCGTCACTTCCTGTCTGGACTACTGCAACTCTCTTCTCCTTAACAAATCCCTCCATAAACTTCAGCTGGTCCAGAATTCAGCTGCCCATGCCATTATTTGAACTCCCTCCATCCACCACATCGCTCCTGTTCTCCAAAAGCTCCACTGGCTCCCGGTTCAGTTCCACATTCAATTCAAAATCCTCCTGTTAACATTCAAGGCCATCCACAGCCTTGCCCCCTCATATCTGTCCGACGTCCTCCATGTTCCCACTCCCTTACGCTCTATCAGATCCTCTTCTTCTGTACACCTGTCTGTCCCCTTCACCTGTCCCACCACCACTCTGGAATTCATTACCACCACAACTCAGAAACGTCGATTCATTCCCCCATTCCAAGTCACATCTATTATTATTATTAGAACAGTTTGTACTGGTACAAGTCTGATCCATGAAGGCCCCATCCAGTAACCAAGTGGCCCTAAGGAATCCACTGTCAATGTCCCAGCACCAGACATTACAGAACACCCATAGAAGTCCCATGTCCATGTCCCACCGATCAGAGCTGTTTTGGCAGCAGGTGCAGGTGGTTTTAATGTTTTGGCTGATGGTGTGCAGTAAAATAGACTCAAATACACTCCAGTACCGTATGGACACCTAGTGTGGAAGCAGTCTGAGAGAGGAGTAGACCTGCTATTGTAACTCAGTCAGTTTACCAGTGTCTACACCCACGTTTTACCACAAGAGGACATTTTTGTCAGCAACCAAATGCTGTTACATTATCAAAGAGCTATGGGAGGTGAAAATTACATGCGTTTGTAATGATGGTGTTTGTAATGGTTAATGTTTGAATGTTTTAAATTAAATACCACCAACACCCCTGGCACACACACACACACACACACGTCACCACAGGACTGAAGCCTTCACACACTTCCAGAGCTGGGATCACACCTTATTCAGGTCACATGACTCGCCGTTGCAGGTGCTGCACTGCGTCTTCACAGCTGAGTTCCATCTTCTTTATATTATCAAGGGGACATTCGTAATGCTGTCATAAAAATCACGTTTTGGCATCTGAGAGTCAATTTCAGAATCATTAAAGATAAGAGTCACATTTAAATCTTTTTTTTTTCTTTCCCATCCGCCCCTAATGAACTTTGCTCTTCTGCTTTTGCATGGTGTTGCTCGTGTTTTCTTAGCGCCATATTGGCTTTTAGCGTGAGAACACTGAGCAATGTGTCGTGTATGTTTTTTTCTTCCTTTTTGGTGCAGTGATGTAGAGTGTATCCACTTCATGCATGCTAAACCACTGGTGTCTGAGATGCCCTTGTGTGACTGAGTGGGCCATCATCACACCCCGGTGTGATGTGCAGGCTTTCACAGTGTGCTATGGGTAAGGTGAGAAAACCGGGAACTGCTATGATGTACTATATCAAGAGTGAGCTCAGAGGGTTGCTTTGAGCCATGAGATGAGAGAGATGACAGCAGAAATGAAAGTGTTTCACTGTATTAAAATAAAAGTTGTGAATAAAACAGACGGTTAGAGTTTTAAATTTACAACTGGAATCCTGGGTGGTTTGAAGAGCCGGCGTTTGGTTTGTCTATCAGAGGACCGATGGATACCAAAAATATAAAGAGGTAACAATGGGAACTCACAAAAGCAGAATAAATCCTGTAGAGCATCATGCACCAGAGGCTAAATCATAGTTAACATAAGTTGGCAGTGGACCTTTAAGAGTGTGATGACGCCTGATATCGGCTGTGGGGATTTAAGCAGGGTGTGCCAAGGGTCTGAAGCTGTTCTTTAGTAAACCCGCAGTGTTTTAACCCCGTCCTCTAGCAGGAGATCATTATTTCATTGAAGAGCATAAAAGGAATATGCTACCAAGCTTTTAATGACTGGAGCAGTCTTGTTTAAGACGTGACAGACTTGTTGGTGTCAGTGATAAAAGGTGTGATTGCTTCAATAAATAGAGACCACTAAACCCCAAGGAATGGAGTTAAATAATTGGACTAATAACTTCTGCTGGAGTTCCCCCTCTCTCCCTATACCATTTATATGTTAACCATGTCCCTGAGGGTCCCTCCCTTTCTGTTTAATTTCAGCTATCCCTTTTCTAATCAATTTTCTTTTATCTCACAGCAGTTTGAATGCAGATACATTCTATTTAATTTTTTAATCAAGGGTACATGTGTGTGAAGCATCAATTATTTGATGAAAAAGGATCCACAGAACAAGTTTGCATTGATTAAATAGTCTCTCACCTCCAGAAGATTATGTTTTCTTAGACTAAGTGAATGTGATGCTTGTGTGGTTCATTGGCTTATGAGGTCAGAGTCAAAAGAAACAGTCGTCCCTGGCAGAGGAAGAGAAAGTGAGAGACAGACGGGGAATAATGCCGGGCATGCTGCTGGGAATGGAAAATGAAAATACGAACAGCAAGGAAACAGAATGAGGGGACAAGCTTGGAAAGAAAATACCTCGTCAGTAGTCGCAGGGCAACGCAGACTGTCTAACCTTGCGGTTTTGGTGACATGCTGCTGTGAGAACTGAGCACACACTGAGAGCAGGTCTGCAAATTGACTCACTACAAATGGCACTAAGAAGAGCTGTAAAAAATCCATAAAAGTGAACATGGATGTGCCGGATGCAAATCTGAAGTATCAGATGTACTGAATACATCTAGTCTGAATATCTTATGTACTGCATAGTGCCAAAAGAAAAACCCCTGCGGCCCTTTTAGGTGAAGTACTTAGAGTTCTCGTGACTGGGAGGGAGGCAGCGGCTAACATAAATACACTCTCAGGTTGCCTCACAGTGGGTTTGGGGGCAAACCACCCACACTCGATTCAGTTCCTTCCAGTAATCAGTGCTGTCTCGTTTGACCCATTTAGTGTAACATTATGCTTACCCAGCTGGTGTGATTTCAGCCTTCTTTGCCCTCCTCTGCTATTTCCTTCTAAGCAAACTACCCAGATGAGAAATCCAAGGTACTGATGAACAGACAGGCTGTTAAAAAAAACAAAAAAAAAAACAAGTTCATATTAAGCCTTCAGAACATTAGTCCTCCTCTACCTCGCTGCTATTCTCCCAGCGGAGGTGCCAAAGCCTTGGTTTGCAATGCAGCAGCTGCAGCAGCAGCAGGCTGCCTCTGATCTGTGTGACCCCCAGAGAGGGGTCCAGGGTCCTGGCTGCCTGTGGAGAATACAGATCAACCTCCTACATGTCCTGAACCCTGCCCTCTCTACTCATTACTGCTCCGTTTCACTTACCATGGGGTGATGGTTGCAGGCGATGCTGAATAGAGCTTCAGTTTGACATACTTGCTGGGAATGCGGATGGTGGCTGATGCACAGTGGAGAAAATATAGCAGGTTTTATGCCGTGACATTTGGCAAAACTGTGTCTTTGTGTTATTTTGTGTAATCAACTCATTTTGCTGCTCAAGGGTGGAGATTTCCTCAGTTCCAAGAGTTTCTAAACAGCTGTCCAGTTTGTCAGCTGCTGTAATAGCCCACAGGATGATTCCATAGTCAATCAAATTGACGGTTTATCTCCATCATTTAGGAGAAAGGGTGCATCAACTTGATAAGAAATGGCCGGCAGCAACCTGCTGGAATCCAATACCTCCACAAAGTTAACTATTAATGAATAACGGTAAACAAAAAAATGAAAGCTGTTTATTTGCTCTTCAGATCAGAGTTCACTGCTTTCTTTCTTCTTTGTTGCTGGGATTGTGAAATGTTCCTGCAGATATGAATCCATCAGTTACACCCTGAAACAGGTAGAACAAAGTCATTGCTTTGGGAGTAGCAAGTTAAATCTTAAGTTTTGACTTTGAAGTCCAGAGTTGAGTCCTAAACTTTGAAGATAAACTGCTATATATGTGTATGTTCTCCCTACCAAACATAACGTCATTCTGGCATTTCAACAGTGATGCATTAGTAAGGGTTTGTGATTAAATAGTATAATAATGCTTGATCGATAATTCCTTCACCCTCTGCAAGCCGTGAACAACAGCAGACCCTGGTTCAAAAGACTGTCTTTTTAATTTTTTATTTAGCAACTAAATAATGTGCCATGACTGACCTTATTACCAGAATTAAAAGACGTCCTTTCATCTATCAAAGGCTCATTTTTTTGGTTTGAAAGGTGGCAATTAAAAGTTTTCAGTGTTCTTTAAACAACAACAGCTTTGGCCCAGTGTGAATTAATGTCAGTGAGTGTGCAATTTATTCTGAGTTGCCACTGCAGGACAAAAAAACAAATCTCAGACCACCAATGCTGGGTAATCCATTCTCTGCTGTTCTACACAGTCACAGTTTTGCCAGAATAAGACCACCGTGTGTCTTTCTGTCATCACCAGGAATCATAAGTCAGTGGTGTAAAGGTCTTCTGTCTGGTCTCACTTAGGGACCATTTGAGGACGTAGTTTTATCTGGATCAAAGTGATCCACACGTGGAAATCCCATGTTTCCCTGATCCACTGTCTTGATTTTACGTCAGTGCAGTTTTTTCATTGCAGCACTGGTTTGGATCATCCAGAACCATATACAAACTTTTACAGATTACCAAATCCGATGCTCTGAATGGGACTACATTTCACAATGTAGACCATTAACTATATAAAAATGGTCTAATCACCAGTGTAGCATTGGATTTATGTATGATTGTGTTCGTTTGCATTTATTCTATTTTGTTTATTATTTTGGTGTTTATTTATGTTGTGTCTTGAATCTTATTTCGTAGATTATTTGAATTGTTTGTTAGCTTATTGTTTAGTATTTCCTTATTGCCATGCTTGGTGTCCCAGATGTTGGTTCCGACTTCTTGTTATTTCTAGTACGACCCTTTTAAGTGAGGCACTGAGAGTGAGAGCTGAAAATAAAACTGATGGAAAACTGTCCTGCCGTTGTGGTAATGTACTGCTACTCCGTAATGTAGTACAAGACAGCAAAATATAAGAACATTATAAAAAATTGTAACCCACCTGATCCACAGCCCTGGAGAGGTGAGCAACAGCTTTCAGGGTTACACCAGCATGGGCTCACCTGAGGTGTTTTTATTTGTAGATATAGAAAACAGCACAATTACCCCATGCAAGCATCCGTTTCAACTGCACTATTTTACTGAAATGCTTCATAGGTTAGCTTATGTCCATCTTGTTCATTGATGAAGTATCATCAATGTAACGGTTAAACATATCAAGGGCAAAATATATAGAAAGCTTTATATATACACTCCATTATACATATGTTGTTTAATGTGATCAAGGTAAAGGTTGTCAAACATTTTGTTCCTGAAATCCTCCCTGAATCCACTCTTCCACTACAATAAGAATAGCTGAGTTGTTTTTTAATCAAACGTATCCCACTAAAAAATGTTGAACAGCACATACTGAAGGTTGGATACAGATCAAAACCAAGACTGGATCAGATGGTCTAATTTGATCCCAGAATCCTTTTATTTTATTATTATTTGTTTGTTTTGTCTTGATCCTATTTAAGCCAAAATCTGATCAGATTATTTCTGTCCAACTGCGCCCAAAACACAATCCTCGACACCAAAGACATTTAGTTTGAATGGTATCGACCCATTCAGTGACGGCGTCTTTGCAGCTCTGTTCTAACTTAAAAACAAAAAACAATGCTAAACTGCAGCAGCATTACTACTTCAGAGGTGGATTTACTCCGCATTTGGATTGTCCAGCTGTGCAAGCTCAAACAAAGCCCACTTCATCATAATGGAGCTCTGTCACAGTGGATTGAAGGCCCTTGTAATGAATAATTATAGCACGGGGAAGGAACATGGCAGAATACAAAACAAAGAGGGAGTGTGGGAGGGGGCAACTGTCGAGAAAACAGGTGTATGCCATGAATTATACATCTGGAGAAATGCCACCATACTGCAGATAAACGCATTTCAGATTGCCTTGTGCTTACTTGTGTTTGCAGTCACAAACTGTCTTATGTTTACTAGATGAACCCGAGACATATAAAAAGGTAAACAAGGCAAGAAGATGTAACGCCGTGGTTGTTTTCGAGGAACATGGCACATTCTGATGTTTTAGTTAGTGATGCAATCCACCTTTGGGGTATTTTGTTAATTATGCTACATAGAGATTAATTAGAGAGGACACACACCACGTGCAAAGACGCTGTCTGTTAATTACACATGAACCATGAGTGCACCTACACATGCACAGCTCTCTCTGGTGTCCTTGCTGGAAGCCATGCACCCTGTGCTGCGGGTCGCAGAGGTGGGAGCAACAAGCCGTGAAGCGAGGACTACCGGCTCCACAGTCCTACTGGCCTCTGACATCAGTCTCTGGCCCTTCTAATAAACCGGCTACTCCTGGACCAGCGGCCACCAGGGCCAACTTAGAGAAAATAATGACCAAATAGCACCTGTGTGTCCTATTAGTTTGACTAAAAACCAAACAAATTAAAGTTATATGTCTTAAAAGACTGAACCAGACCTTTCCTAAATGAACACCAGTCAGATGTTGTGCCAACACAATTACCATATGATTGGAAAGCTAAAATAATCCAAAATGACATGATCTCATTCTTAATATACACACCCTTCCTAGTGCAGCATGTCGAATGAGATTTTGGAAGACTTGACTGTTTATCTGAAAGTAAAAGAGTATTCTTCATAGTTTCTGCTATGGCAGGTTCAAAAGGCTCAGGAGCAAGAAATGAAACAACACCAGCGTAAACGTTTTAAAAATGTTTTTATTCACAACAAGAAACTCAATACAGGAACTAGAATCTTAGACAAAGAAGAACTAAACTACTACTAGAACTAAAAAACAAAACCCATCTAGAGGTACGGAGGAATAACTACATGAACATGGAAACTGAAACTAAGGTTAACCCACGTATGGTAACACCAAGGTAGGGAAACAAGTGAAAATACTAAACTAACCCAACCTAGACTACCAGTAGATGACCCAGGTTAAGCTGGAGACAGGTGGAGATCCTCTGGAGAAGAAGGCAGAATCTGTGGTAGGGCGGAAAACCAACACATGAAGGAACCCAGGCAACTCAGCAGGCAGGAATCGGCTTTCTAAACACAGAAAACAGAATTACTGGCAATTCTAGGCTGGTGGCAAAGACAGTTCTACTCCCAGCACTAACTGGAGATCAGACAACAGTCCAGCTTCAAATGACAGGTGCAGTCTGCTTTTATATAGACGCTCAGAGACCAGTCACTCAGCTCCTACCTGCAGCTCGTCCACTGATTACGATGCAGCACACCTGCTGCTAGCTTCACCAACACACACCTAGGAGAGAGAGAGCAGGAAGCACTACCACAGTCCACAGCCTGAAGCTGTGGCTGTGGTAGTTTCCCCCTTACATATGGGTTTGTTTCACCCTGAAACACATCTACAGATACATTTTTTTAAATTTTTTATATTATCCCTTCTTTATCCCACGAGGGGAAAATCTGATTTTCGCATATCCTCCCAATTGGGGGAGTGAGAGCGATGGGTCAGCCACGGTACAGCGCCCCCTGGAGCAGGAAGGGTTAAGGGCCTTGCTCAAGGGCCCAACAGTGGCCACATCGGGGCTTGAACTTCTGACCTTCTGATCAGTAGTCCAGAGACTTAGCCGTTGTGCCACCACTGTGAGTTATAATCTCAGGTGGGATTACCAGCTTTAGCCACCAGAAGGATCCATCATTGGTTTACTTTCATATATAAGGCAATACTTGGACTGCTGCCCTCCTACATTTGCTCCTTAACTGCATAGAAAGGTTCTGATCTTTACTCTCTCCGTTCACAACACCATTTGTTGCTTTCTGTTCCATATACTCGCAGTGAACTGGAAAAAACGGCTTTTGTATATTCTGCACCTTTTGCATGGAATGTGTTGCAGAAAGACCGGAAACTAACCGAGTTAATCTCATTGAGCGCTTTCTAATCCAAACTGCGAGCTCTTGAGGTCGACTCCACAACATGCACTTGTTTGTCATAATTTGCTTAATATTTTTATTTATTTTTTGCCAGTGTCTTACCTGTGTTTTACCTGTGCCATTTTGTATCCATGTTCTGTATTTGCTGCTGCCTCTCTCAGCCAGGACTCCCTTGAAAAAGAGGTTCTTAATCTCAGTGGTATTTCTTCTGGTTAAATAAAGGTTAATAAAATAAATAAATATGATTACTAGCATAACAGCTGCACATTAGAGCTCTTAAACTTTACTTATTTAAACATGATATTCAAGAAGTGCATTCAGGTACCTGCAGTACCTGCAAAATCAGCAGCGTTTAATGAGCTTGGCAGCAAATCGGGACCAAATATAAAAATATATTTCTGTATCACCAATTAGGTGCACGTAGGTTCCCGTGGCAACGCAACACACACAGTTTGCTCACTGTAGCTCCACGGGTTCGTTCAGCAGCATCGCCAGCATGGGTCAACAGGTTTGCAGAAGTATACAATGCAGTCACTCGACTGAGAACCTGTATCGCTCATAGGGAATGCGAGCAGGCGAAAGGGTGATGATTCTTGAAGCTAACTGAAATCTGAAACTCTAAACATCACATCTTCCAGAGCATAAGGTCCCATGGAGATGGAGCCAGGTTAAAATAAAGCCACCGTCATGACATTGAAAACACTGACTCTGGGCTCAACACGCCTCGTTATCCCATTAATCTTGCTTCGTGGTACACACCTCAGATCTCCTAAGCCCACTTTCTGTCAGTGTAGTGACAGATAACGGGCGGCTTTCGAGCTTTTCCCGTCTTCTAACGAGGGGAAATAGTCTAACTGAACATTTGTTGCAACAATTTGAGGAAAGCGGGCAGACTGAGCAGAAGCAGGATGATAACAGTTGTTGGGTAATATAAGCAGAAAGGCACAAAAGACTCTAATCCCAGTTTAGGAAAGCAAGTACTGACAAAGCGAGCTTGAAACAATACTTTTAGCTACAACAGAAAAAAGTTAGCAGTGCTAGAAACACATCTAGAAGTCAATACGTTCGGAATCAGAAGGCCAACTTACATCCGATGACTGAAGCTGCACCATTTATGATATATTGTGATAATTAGCAATTCATTTCAAGATGACCGATCGATAAAATGTGACAAGCAGATGTGTCTGCTGCATAGGACAAACCCAGAAGACAGCTGTGTGGGGGAGCACAGTGACTCATGATTCTTGTTTCTGATCTCAGGGCTGCTTACACAGAATAAAACCATGCAGCGTAATGTCGACAGTGTCAGTAATTAGCAGCCTAGCAGTCATGTTTATGCTGCGATTTGAATATGATCATACACTGGCAGTCCAGAGGGGTTTCTGGGATGGAGGTCTTTAATCCATATTATTGTTGAATTGTGCTAGAACTTTAAATGGTGCATGCAGGTGTGCGAACGTTGCAAATAAGGCACCTGCAGACCACCTGACGCCGTCTGAGGCCATCTCCTGCCTCACCTCCACCATCCTCTGCCCGTCCTTGACAGATCGCATGGATACCGGCTGCCTGCTTAAGCAATAACACCTCGCCTCCAGTTGATAGAGGAGCGGCTTCCCTTTCTCGCTCTCTCTCTGGGATGTTTACATCCAATCCTCCAGGTCGCCGTCTCAGCAGCGATCATGTATTCAGTGGGGATTTGGGAGGGGTGGTGGCGGTGGAGGGAGGCGGGATGTAAGTGCTCCTACGGGAAATAAGGGTCACCCCTTTAATCTCTGATGTGGAGGATATTTCCAGCTTGTGTACGAGACGCCAGCTTGTATGGGCCGCCTGCCTGCCGTTAACGCTACACATTATGCACGTCTCCTTGGTAATCTTACTGTTGGCATTTGTTCTCCTGTTCATGGAAGAATAAAGGAGGTCACGGCCTGCACTATAAAAAAAAAAAAAAAGTTGTTTTTACGGTAAAATTCCGGCAGCTCTGATTGCCAGAATGCTACCGTAAAATTACAGTTCAGCTTTTTCGACATTTACGGTAAAGAAATGTATTGATATTGTTGATTTTAGGGTTAAAAATACAGATACAAATTAGTCACAGGTGTTTGCAACTGAATGAAATAGTATTTTACTTTATGATCAAAACGACAAACGAAAAGACAAAAAACAACAAAATATTACAAAAATGAGACACAAAGTGGCAAAAAAAGAGACAACCAACGCAAAGGAGACAAAAAAGACACAGAACGACAAAATGAGACAAAAAACAATGAATAAAGTGAAACAAAATGAGAAAAATAAGACAATAAACACAAGCGAGACAAAGAGGAAACACAAAAGGACCAAAACAAGAAACAAAACAACAAAAACATGAGACAAACGACAAAAATCAGACACAAAAACAACAAAAACAAGACAAAATATTACAGAAACGAGGCACAAAATGACAAAAGAACAATGAGCAATCTAGTATTTCACTTTATGATCAAAACAACTTGTCATGGTCTAGAAATTATTTTAAATGTACAGTTTTACAAATTTACAATTTGCAGTTAATGTCTTCTCTACAATTTTTATACTTTACGAAGTCCTCCTGCGGGCCGGATTGGACCCTCTGGAGGGCCGCTTTTGGCCCGCGGGCCGCATGTTTGACACCGCTGGTCTAGAACAATGTGATCTGAACACCAGAGACAATTCTAAAACAAGGATGATTTCTGACTTCCTCTAACATGAGCTACAGATTTGTCTTCTAATATTCACAATGTTCACATTATGTTTGTTGAGTGTGTTATTAAAAGAGGTTGTATTTTCATAGCCGTCTGTCTGTCCTGTCTGTCTGTCTGTCTGTCTGTCTGTCTGTCTGTCTGTCTGTCTGTCTGTCTGTCGTGTCTGTCTGTCTGCAACACTATGCTGAAGCTGCCAGACTGAATTCCATGGAGGCTGGTGAAGAGGTGGAGCACAGGCAAAAGTAGCACCCATTAAAGTTTTGTGTGGATTCGGATCATTAGGGTCCGAGCACCGAATGGTGCGAAGACCCTATTGGAATGCAAGGAATTATTTATTGTTATTTTACGGACTTTTGAATTGCATTTTTGGCGGCCTTATCATACCCCAAAATGCGTCAAACTTGGCATGCTCATCAGGACTGGCGAAAAATTTGATATTTTATGGGAGTTGCGCATGTGTGTGGCAAAATGGCTCCATAGCGCCCCCTACAATGTTGCAAAAAATGGTCATTAGGTCAACTGGCAGAGTGTTTCATCTACAGCTACAAAATTTTGTAGGCATATTCAGCACATCAGGAAACCCAAAAAAGTCAATCATGACCACGCCCTAAACCCAACAGGAAGTCGGCCATCTTGAATTAGCTGTAAATTTTTTAAAATTAATAACTCATTTGGGATGAGTCCGAGACACCTCAAATTTGGCAAATATATGCAACAGTCCTCCCTGATGAAAAGTTATCAAAATGCTCCGCAAAAGTCAAAGGGCGTGGCCATGGCGACTCCCAAAAATACTGATCCTTCGCCATGAAACAGGAAGTGGGGTCTAAACCTCTTGTACATGCTCCAATCTGCCTGAAATTTTACATGTATGATCAGTGTACTGCCCTGACGACATCCATGTATTTGTATACATTGACAGGCATAGCGCCACCTTGTGGTAGCAGGAAATAGACATTTTTTTACACTTTGATGTACTATTCTTAGCACGTTGATCAGATTCACCTCAAATGTGGTGACATAAGACTGAACATGTTGATGATGATTCCCAGAGAAAATGGTGACTTGTCGTCAAGGGGCGTGTCTGTGGCAGCACGGCGAATTTCGATTTCTCGCCATGAAAATTGAATTTATTATATCTCAGCTGGAAAGGGTCCAATCTGGACCAAACTTCATGTGACGGACACCCGTCCGGTTCTGAACACATCCACACTCATAAATTTAGAAATACTCATAGCGCCACCTATTGGCAACAGGAAGAAATTGTCATTACATTTGCACATGCCATTGCTGGAAACTTTGTCAAATCATTCTGAAAATTGGTCAGCTCAGTGATTCCCCCTTGACGATGCCACAGTGTGAAGATTTTGACGATTCATAAAACGTTGTTGCCGTGGCAACGTATCGTTATCGTAATAAACAAAGTACTTTTTGACAGGTTAGGAACGCTCATATGCTCACTAAAATTTCCACACACATCAGGACTCCTGAAATATTTCATATTTTAGATAAATTGTCCATGACTGTTGCAAAATGGCTCGATAGCGCCACCTGGAAAATTTCAAACATTTACTAAGGGCCGTATGTGTCACCTACAGTTCTGAAACTTGGTAGGCATATGTAACTCGTCAAGACGCACAAAAATGTAATTGACACCCATGCCCAAAACCCAACAGGAAGTCAGCCATTTTGAATTATATGTCATATGTTTTGATGAATTTGGGTCATTTTTGTACATTTTCAAAAGCTATAAAGTCAAACAGGGTAACAGCGAGAGAGCTGAAATTCGGCCAGGATGTATTCCAGGCATGGGTGATCAAAAGTTATCAAAATGCTCCACAAAGGTCTGAGGGCGTGGCCATGGCGGCCTCCTGAATTTTGATGCTTCGCCATGAAACACCAACTGCTGTGTAACTGCCCTAAACATGCTCCAATCTGCCTCAAACTTTACATGTATGACCAGAGTCCTGCCCTGATGACATTCACATGCTGAAATACAGCCACAGTCATAGCGCCACCTGTTGGATGGACAGGAAATGCTGTATAACTAGCTGTACATGGTCCGATCTGCCTGAAATTTTATATGTGGGATCAGAGTCCGACCCCGATCACATCCAGTGGCCAATATACACTCTCGGTTGCAGTGCCACCTGGTGGATGGACAGGAAAGGCTCTATAAGTAGCCTGAACATGCTCCAATCTGCCTGAAATTTTACACGTGTGATCGGAGACCGGCCCTCATCACATTTAGAGGCCGTCATGCACTTTCGGTCGCAGCGCCACCTGGTGGACATGCGTGGATTTGCCGACCAGCAAGGATGCGAGGACCCGTCCAATGCTGCTTGCAGCTTTAATTTTTTTTTGCTGTCTAAAATGGGGAGGAAGTAGCTCAAGGGACATTCAGATTTGTTAATGAAGAGTTATTGGAGTCTTAATTCATTCTGTTTTGTTAATGAAATGAGTAAGAAACCACATTTTCAGAGATTTGAGAACCGATGGGACTGATTATAGAGTTGAATCTATGAAATCAAATCTTTCAATACTCAGCCTTGTTTTATCATCCTGTTTAATAAAGCTTTAAGTCTGTTGTTTTTAGACTTTCATAGTAAATGACTCCTTAAGTGTTTCACCTTTTTGTCCTGCTGTTTATTTTTCTTTTTTGCATTTAGCCACACTTTAATCTGTAATTAAAACTTTCTACTGTGTCTCTCTGCTTCCTGAATCTCCCACCTGCCTGCAGTCTGATTGCAGCAATGAGAATCAGCTGTCGTAATCGGCTCACACCAGTCACCTGTTTGCAATTCCACCTCCCAGCATATAAGCCAGCTCTGTCATTCACTCCCTGCTCCACCATGGGCTTGCACATCCTGTGTCAACTCATGACCACCAGAGCTTCTTGGACACGACGCTGCCCTTGTACCCCTGTTTGGGTTTCCTACCTACCCCTTCAGCTGAGTTTCTTCTCGTTGTAAGTATCCAGTTTTGATGGATTAGTTTAGGTTATTCATTTATGGTTTTCTTAAATTTCCCCTCTGTTGTTAGTTTAGAGTCTTTGTTGAATTTTGTAGTCTTGTCTGTTTTCCTGTAGGCCATCAGGTGACCCCCAAAAAAGTGGCTAGAAAATGAATTCTGCTCCACGGAAGGGGGACTACTTGTTCAATGCATTTTTTGATAGATAATACCCTTCTGAACACTGGGTTAAAAGTTCACCCAAACTATCCTGACACCATTTTTATCTGGAGCCATAAATGTGTATAGAAGTAAATAGCCAAAAAACGAAAATCTTGTACTGCCTTTTTTGGATTTAAAATGTCCTATATTAAATTTAGCAACACGAAATCTGTCTGAGATGTCATAAACACATGTACTTAACATCAGAAAGAAGTGTTTATTTTTTGGGGTTTTTGTTTTTTTGCACTCCAATGTGAATTCAGATCATAAAATGTAGCTAATTTGTTCTTCAAGTAGTTCAACAGCAGCACATTAAAAACATGAGCTACATTTAGCTAAAAGATTATGTTTTATATGCTAAAACAACTCACAATCGACTCAGGTAAAAAAGAAGTAATGCATATATTTGCCCAAATGCCTGAATATATTACCATGCACCACAAAAGTGGACTAGGGCAAAAATTGACTAGATGGAAGAAGACTCATTGAGGGCTACATATTTTTTGTGACATATAAAACATTTATTGAGATTAAATATTGCCATATAATGTAAATCACAATAACAAAAAATGTCCTTTGTCAAATAATAATAGAATATGTGTTATATTATGGGTCTTTTTTGACAAGGGAGGAAGCAAGGGAGGGTATGGCTCATACTTACAGTAAATTAAAAAACATTTAAAAAAAAAATAAAAATAATAATAATAATAATAATAATAATAACACAATAATAATAAGAAGAAAGGTAATGAGAAGAAAGGTGGAAGGGAGTACTTATGAAGAAGACAACTGCTTTAATCACTTAAAAGAAAGACTAACGTTATCTATAAGCACATTATTTTCATCCCTAATCTAAACATATTTGTCATATTTAGAATGTGTGAAACATACCTGCAGTCAATGTTTTTGCTTGAATGAGAGAATCCCTCTTTTGTAGTGTAGCTACATGGATGTATTTTGTAGCTCTTTTGCAGATAATGCAGATGGCTGGAAGGACAGGTCCAGCAGAAGCGAAGGCCAAACCTGAACGGGAACGTAGTTTTTTCCGGGGAGTTTCAGACTGTTCTGCAACTTCGGTTGTTGTAGCCTCCGGAAGGGCTGAAGTGCTCGGTGTTTCAGATGTATTGCCAATCTGTGCAGATTGTTTCTCAGCCCTGACCAATTTCTGCTTATCTGTGAAACGACGGTAGCATGTTGTATGGAAACCAGCATCGATGGGAATATTGTCAAACTCTATATCCTGGCAATGTCTTTAAATTTTGGCTAGGTCTCTGTTTATGCCATGAAGACAAAGCCATTGCTTTAAACAGGCTCTGTATGTGTCCCATCGCTGACAGGTAAAGTCCAACACGTCCTCGTTCTTTACGTTTAAAAGATGCATGCTGTAATTGGCTTACACCAGTCACCTGTTTGCAATTCCACTTGGCAGCATATAAGCCAGCTCTGTCATTCAGTCCCTGCTCCACCATGGGCTCGCACATCCTGCGTCAAGTCACGACCACCAGAGCTTCTTGGACACGACGCTGCCCTTGTACCCCTGTTTGGGTTTCCTACCTACCCCTTCAGCTGAGTTTCTTCTCGTAAGTATCCAGTTTTGATGGATTAGTTTAGGTTATTCATTAATGGTTTTCTTAAATTTCCCCTCTGTTGTTAGTTTGTAGTGTTTGTTGAATTTTGTAGCTTCATACATATGCACTAGTGTGTGGCTTTCAGCTTTCTATAGTTTAACACATTTTTTTGACGTTTTCCTCCCCCAGACCATCTGCTACAAAGTGTTATTGGGTAACAAATGTACCTGATGAAGACCAGAAATGTTCAAGCAGAAAACTTCAGCTTCCATGAAGGGTGAAGACCCAACAACCTTCAAAGCCAATTTGAAAATGGGTAAGAAATGAATGTACACACTGTTTAGTCTAGACCATCATTTGTGCTGATGTCTGTGCTTTTAGATTCTATTAAGATGGGAAAAATAAATAGTGATAAAAGTGTAGTCTGGGTAAAATACACCACCTGCTTAAGCATGACTGGCTGGATTTTTAACTGACCTGCTGATAAATGTTTCAAAGGTGACCATGGACCTTTCTGGAGGATGTTGCACAAGGAGTTTTGTCATTGTTGCCACATTCTGGTTTTGACTTGACTCCATTTGACTGCATCGATTGCCTTTTCTATTTATAGATTATTGTGAGAAATTGCAAGAATTGTTTTTTTTGTTTTGTTTAATGTTTTGTACAAGTTTGTTGTCAATAAAAACCTTTATATATTGAGAAATTGTTTGGATTGTGAACTATTGTTGCAGGAAGAACATCTGTCACTGCAAGTTGATGCTCTGTTTTTTGTTACAGGAAGGAAGGCTGTGCTGCAAGTTGATGCTGTGTTTTTGTTACAGGAAGGAAGGCTGTGCTGCAACTTGATGCTGTGTTTTTGTTACAGGAAGGAAGGCTGTGCTGTAAGTTGATGCTATGTTTTTGTTACAGGCAGGAAGGCTGTGCTGCAAGTTAATGCTGTGTTTTTGTTACAGGAAGGAAGGCTGTGCTGTAAGTTGATGCTATGTTTTTGTTACAGGCAGGAAGGCTGTGCTGCAAGTTGATGCTGTGTTTTTGTTACAGGAAGGAAGGCTGTGCTGTAAGTTGATGCTATGTTTTTGTTACAGGCAGGAAGGCTGTGCTGCAAGTTAATGCTGTGTTTTTGTTACAGGAAGCAAGGCTGTGCTGTAAGTTGATGCTATGTTTTTGTTACAGGCAGGAAGGCTGTGCTGCAAGTTAATGCTGTGTTTTTGTTACAGGAAGGAAGGCTGTGCTGCAACTTGATGCTGTGTTTTTGTTACAGGAAGAATGTCAGTGGCTGCAGTTTGTTGCAGGAAGAAGTCAGTGGCTGCAACTTGATTATTTCCTATTGTTGAAGGAAGAAGTCAGTGGCTGCAACTTGATTATTTCCTCTGGTTACAGGAAGAAGTTGGTGGCTGCAACTTGATTATTTCCTATTGTTACAGGCAAGTCAAGTCTGCTTGTTTTTGTTTTCTTGTATTAGGTTCTTTTTCTTTGTTTCTGTTAGCTTCTTTGTTTTCTCTTTTCTTTTCTGTGTTTATTCTTTTCTGTTTTAATTTTTTTTATTTTTTTTTTATTTTTTTTTTCATTTTTTGCATTGGTTTTTACATTTGGTTTTTCGGTTGCGCGGAAGGGAGTCGGGAGTCGGGAGTCGGGAGTCGGGAGTCGGGAGTCGGGAGTCGGGAGTCGGGAGTCGGGAGTCGGGAGTCGGGAGTCGGGAGTCGGGAGTCGGGAGTCGGGAGTCGGGAGTCGGGAGTCGGGAGTCGGGAGTCGGGAGTCGGGAGTCGGGAGTCGGGAGTCGGGAGTCGGGAGTCGGGAGTCGGGAGTCGGGAGTCGGGAGTCGGGAGTCGGGAGTCGGGAGTCGGGAGTCGGGAGTCGGGAGTCCCAACCTGAACCCAACTTCAGCTACTATGATATTGCTCATGATTGTCAAAAACATACCACTTATTATAAAGAACAATTACTGACTAAGATCCAAACAAAACTAATAAAAACATTCAAGAGCACAAAATTCCACCAAACACCTGCATACTGTTTGTATAAATATGTTGTATGTACACACAATTCCATCCCTGTAACTGATAAAAAAAAGCAGCTTAATCTCAACCATAAACCAGTACAATCCCTTCACATTACATTATCATTTTTCCTCATAAATAAAAGTGTAACTTTCAAACTGACAATTTAATGCTCAAAAGATGAACTGTCAACAACACCACTGCAACACACACAATGGGATTTTCCTATACTTCTACATGTTTTGCAGTGAAGCTGTACTTCATATTAAAACTTTCCACAGTCAAACTATTTCAAATCATTTGCTAATTTCATTTTTTTTTTTTTTTTTAGAAGAGCCAGGGGGTGATGGAGGGTTCCCGAAATAGCTGCCCATCTATGTATAGTTTGCCCACAACCAGTGCAGTCCGTTTACCTTTCTGTCTGTGTTCTTTCATGATGGGGTATAGTACTTTGCGCCTCTCATTGATTTCCCTGGGAAACTGGTCATTCATCCCGAACGACGTGCCTTTCAGCTCCCGTCCTTTGCTTCTTACGAGCACTTTCTGCTGGAAGTGCTCGAACTTTGCAATAATAGGACGGTGTCGGTTTCCTCCTCGGGGTCCGAGCCGGTGGACGCGGTGGAAAGTGATGTTTTTAACAGTTTCCGCAGGGATTTTAAGCGCCGACACCATGAAGTTTTTAACAAGAGTCTCTGGGTTATCCGGTGTGGACTCAGGGATACCAGAGAAGATCAGGTTGTCCCGCATGCTCCTCGACTGGATGTCCAGGACGGTCTCCCTCAGGGTTGTGTTTTCTTTTTTAAGCGTATCCACCTCTGAAGTGACCGCTGTCAGCGTGGACCGGAGTTCGTTGTTGTCCCTCTGCAGATCCTCTATCTGCTGGTGGGTGAACTCCAGGCTTGCTTTCAGGTGTTTTATTTCCTGGTGAAGCAAACTAAGGATATCGAGCTTCTTATTAATGGATTCTAGAACACTTACCTGGATATCCGTGACCTCCAGGTCTTGTGTGTCAGTCGAAGAGTCTGCCTTCTTCCTCTTGCTCGGGTTGGCGTCTTCCATCACGCACCGGACGAAGTAGTCGTCAATGAAGTTCTCAAGGTCCTCCACTGTGAGCACTACCGTTTCCGATCTTGCGCAGGCTATTTAGCTAGGTTGTTGGTTTATTTATTTATTTTTAATACAAATACGTCGAGATAACGGCGGTTTGTTTACTTCGCATCTAGCAGCTGGGAGCCGCCATGTTGAATTTCGTCACTCTCGCTGAATCTCGCGATCTCACAGCATCACGTTCCCTGTGTTGTTCTCATTTTTAGTTGGCAGGCATTAAAGTCACTCAATCTTTCCAATTATCTTGCTAATTTCAAACACTGAACTGATTTTATTATTTCCTACAAACAACTAATCTGTACTACAATTAATACCAGTGTTTAGCTGACAAAGAAGGTCTCTTCCCATCACACTCAAAAGTGTTACTTCAACAATCACATACTATACTCCACAGCTGATCCTGCTTTTCAAACATAAACTTGATGAAAAATTAATTTACTTATGGGGCGCCTGAAACTCCTACAACAATTGCTTTACAACTACAAATGAAAACATTATCAGTGAAACATACAACAAAAAGTATACCCCCTTTATCAATTCATAGCTTCAATTTAATTACATAATGACACACAACATTTTGCAAAAATACTTTATCGAAATATTGATAGACACAACTGGTAATATATTTTGACTTATTTCACCTATTGATCATCTTGTTCTATTTATCCTGCTCTCAGGATACTCTGTAAAACTTAAAAATAAATTTAATATTTATATAATTTCCTTAAGCTACACAAATTAAACATTTAACACTATTATTTACTACCAACGCATTAATTTACTTAATATAGTTAACTTTTAAGATCATAGTTAATTTTAATCCAGCACACATGAAATTTTAGTTTCTCTGTATGGACCACAGCAATACCAAACCATTACATTCTCAACTCAAAGCGTAGAAAAAATCCACTTTATATTACACAAATAATTTTACATTGACCCCTTTCCTTTTTACTACTGATCATATTAGATTTCCAATAGGAGACTATTAAACTCTAGTGTTTACAGAGTTCAAAACATTCCATTCTACTGACAAGCTCCTTACTACTCTGCAGTCTGTGGCCCAGTCTCTCATTCTCCTATAATTCCCACATTGTCTGCATTTCAACTGTGTTCAGGGAGCAGCCTTCTGATAAAAACAACACCGGGGCTGATCTGTGAAATGAAACAATTATTTAACCTTAGCACATCATTCAGTGGAGAAACAACCATCCTTCTACATTTCCATCAACACATGCATTGAGTCTATCCACACACTACTATGCCATGACTGATTTGACACTCTATACCTGTAAGAAATCTCACGACACACACTCTAGAACTAAGGCAAACACCACTGTGATCTGTTAACCATGTCTGCACATCTAGCTCATCAGGTCACTGGACATTCTCAGTGGGAGGTAGATCAAAAGATTCCTCAACCACAGACCGCTCTGTGCCAAAACATACAGTGCAACAATGACTTCATTCTTCATTCTGGAACCACAACATTAGACAATGTAGCTGTAACTCACAACCAATCAAGACATTTCATCACACTAATGAAAGGATCTGGTGCACTAAACACTATATCTCGGGCCTCCACTGAACTCCAAGGCTGACACACAGCTGTGTTAACAATCATGCATTTACACAAAGCTAGATTAGTTTCAAAAAGCTCTGACTCCTCCATCTTATCACTTTGAAGAAAAACACATGAAGAACATGCAGACTGTTAAACTTTTTTCATCAACTCATCATTACTCTGTCCCTTTTCTACACCACCATTTCCTGAAACTTAGCCTGATCCTCAGTCCGGTTCTGTGTTAAGTCAAGATTCAACCTCTTTATCCTTTATCTTAGTCAATTCTTCCTGAAGAACAGCAATGATCTTAAGTTTCTTACCTGTGTTCTTAGCTCTGACTAATGACTTAATTGCTGCTACACTGACCAGCATAAATGCATCAGATTTAATTTTAGCTGTTAATGCATCACAGTTAGATTCAGATTCTTCTTTAGGCAAATTATTCATTGATTTCACATTTTAACAACAAGTCTCACCTGATTTGGACTGATGACAACCCATGATTATTTTCTTTCACTCAAAAATAGGCATTCATAGAGTGTAGTATGACTGTGCAACAATGTAGACAGATATGGGCAATAGCAACAAAGAGATATTTGCCAAAAAAAAAAAAACATGTGTAAATGTTAATTAATTAGTGGTTGGTAGCTGCCTCCATATCTCAACTTCTGTCTGTTATGTCCACTAAGTGTTATCCTTTTTTTTAATAGTCACTTGTCAACAGAGTGGTTGTGTTTTGGTCACACTTTCTGGTCACTGTCCCTTAAAGTCCCATCTGACAGGTCAGTGGTTGACAATTTGTCACCATTTGAACTGCTCTAAAGATTTTTCTGCATGATTGGCTAACTTCAACCCTTTTCTAAGCATCACATTAGAAAATAAATGTCTTTCTTTTGTTTCCTGCTGCAGCCACATTTGGTCTAATATCTTTCTATATCACATAACGGATGTCTGTGACCACTGTGCAAAAGTTCCATTTCACTTTGGAAGAGCATTTGCCTGTTCTCATTCCCTCAACCAAAGACATGTTTTTCATTCTCATATAGTCTCATTACAATTTGATCAGGGGGCAGGATGTACCAAATGATTGTTTCTGATGTTTTCTGAAAAAAAATCATGTTACCTGGCAGTAACAGTTATTATTGTGCAGGCTTTGAACAGTCTGACTCCCAGATAGTTAATTGCTGTTTATTGTGAAGCCACTGGAAACCTCGAAACTTTTATTCAGTACAAGCAAACAGCTAAATGTGTACAAAATGTGGCCACAGGCAAGCAAACAATTTAACTTGTACAAAAAGTAGCCGATCAATTGTTACAAGCTTTCAATTAGACTGAAACTATCTCAACTTTTCCACAGTTTTTTATGTAACGAGCACCAAATTATGATATAAGTAATATTTGAGGGGAGGGGAAAACATTAGAAATAAGTAGACTTTTGTGTTGTAGAATGATGTTTCTCCTGTCCAGTTCAGTTCATCGTATCATGACCCCTCAGCAATCTTTGTATAAACTGTAAATCAATACTAGCTTCAAAGTACAGCACGAGTTACTCCACCAAATCCTAAAATGGTCCTTTCAGAGATGCCTACATACCAAAACAAACCAAAACAAATAAAAATAAATTAGCTTTAAATAATTCCCCATTAGAGGAAAGTTGTCTTTCTATTTGTGTACTGCAATTTTATTCAAACCACACATGAAACCTGGTTCAGTTCAACATTCATATAAACTTTTCTTTTGGAACTTTTTAATTACATGAATCTGCTGGATGAGTCTAATGGTACTTTTATTTTCAGTACTCCTTCAAGGACTGTTGTGCGGCTCAGTCATTCTGACAAGTAAAATACAAACTGTTGTGTGGCTGCATTAAATAGATGTAGACACTAACTTGATGATTAAATGGCAGAAGAATGTTTGACTTCTTGGTTTAAGAAGCACAGTTATTCTGCTTCTGCTGCCACTCAACCTAACTGCATACAAATCCTCCTCTTTTTCTCCTTTGACCTACATTCAATTTAAATTCAAAATCATCCTGTATACATTCAAGGCTATCCACAACCTCGCTCCCTATCGTCTGATCTCCATCACATCGCCTCCTCCACCCGCTCTCTCAGATCCTCTTAGTCCATCCACCTCACAGTGCCCTCCATCCGCCTCAGCACCATCATGGGCAGCAGGGTTTTCTGCCGCTCTGCTCCCAAACTCTGGAACTCACTCCCACCGGACATCTGTAATATCGACTCTCTGCTTCTCTTCACATCCAGACCCAAAACTCACCTGTTAAAGACTATTTATTCTCTGTAATTGCCTCTTTCTTGTATGTATAGTTTTTATCTGTTCTGTTGTGTTTGTTTTTCTTATAAAGCATCCTTGGGTGTCAAGAAAAGTGCTTACAAATAAAATTTATTATTATTATTATTATTATTATTATTATTATTATTATTATTATTATTATTATTATTATTATTATTATTATATTCTTGTGACTTTGCAGCTCCTCCTATGGGATCTCCAGGTGTTCCTCAGCATGATAAGATATGCGGTCCCTCCAGCGAGTTCTGGGTCTATCTAGCGGTTGTCTCTCAGTTGGACGTGTCTAGAAAACCTCCAATAAAAGGCGCCCAGGAGGAATCACAGTCAGATGTTTGAATCACCTTGGCCGACTCCTTTCTACACAAAGAAAAGGCAACTTTACTGCAATATGCCCAAGCTCCTGTCCTTATGCCATCCTGACTTTGATGGCAAAGATTTCCGAGAGGAGCTGCTGGCATTGCTTCCGCTGGAGGACAACACCACAATTCTCCACAAACGCGGTGAAAATGATGCCGTTGGACGAGGCGTCCATTCAGAGCGAGCTGGCTGAAATCCAGGCTGCTCTCCATGGTGCTGAAAACCTCAGCACATTCTGGGTGTCTTGTCCCGAGGACTATGGCACATTGAAGACGCTGGCTATGTATGTTCTCACCATGTTGGGTTCAACCTACACCTGCGAGGCTGCGTTCTCCAAGATGAACTCGATAAAAACACTGAGAGGAACCGACTGTCAAACCAGTCTTTGGAGGACTGTTTGCTCATAAGTCTGACAGCGGCCAAGCCTGATGTGGAAAAGTTGGTGTCAGAGGGGAAATGTAACTTCAGCCATTAAGCAGTGTGAGTAGCCCATTTCAGCCTTGTGATTTGAAATCGCTGTAGCCCACTTAACGTTTTATTTGATGTGCCAACATTATTTGTGACCTGTTTTGTTCTGCTACCAGGTTAGTATTTATTTACCAAGCTATTTTAACTTATGCCAGTTGGTTTTTCCTCCTTTCTTTGTCCTGAGAAGTCTAGTAGTATGAAGCATGTTGTTGAGACTTTGAAATAAAAACCAAATGTTAAGTAAGGGCATGAGGAAAAGTTATGTTAACAAAAAAAAGAACTGTGTGAAACAATAAATGTTAAACAGTGCAGCCTAAATAGAGTCATAAATGGTGGGGATTACTGATAGTTAAGAGTCTCAGTTATTGTTGTTTTCAGTTGCTTTAATAGTGTGGATCACATGATATTTTCTCTTTGATCCTCACAATTTTGGAATCCAGTCGCGGGCCGGATTGGACGGTTCGGCGGGCCGGATTCGGCCCGCGGGCCGCCAGTTGATGATCACTGCATTAAAATATATGTGAAACATTATGGAATCTTTAAAGTAACTTTGTTGTTAGTAAGTTGCTGCCACTTACAGCAGTATTGACAGGCTTTTTTGAGAAAATGCAGTCATAGTCTGTTCATTACACCCGTGTTTAATTTGAATAAAGGATAAAAGAAGCAGTGTAATGCTTTGTATTTCTTGTTCCCATTTTACGCTCTGAACATAATGAACCATGATCTCAAAGCTGAGTGTGTGTGCCGAACAGTGATCTTTGTGTACTGCTACACCCTTACCTCTTCCTGTGTAATTCAGTAGCATTTGCCATTTATTGTCCTCTTGCACTGCTGTGACTGACACTTTGTTTTTTGCTTCATAGGACCAGACCTGCTGGGATCTGTACAGATGTCTTGATGAGGGTGGGAGTGGTTTCAGCAAAGGAGAGCTGGATCAGTCTACAAACACATATTTGTAACCAGTGTGGGAAAGCTTTCAGGCAGTCAGGTTATTTGAAACGTCATATGCTCCATCCACACTGAAGAAATTAGTTTTTTACTGTGATATTTCCTCATGTTTGAGAAAGTAGTTATTATCTTAACTGTGAAATAAAAGCCCTCCTTAAACATTATTTAATCTAGTCTCTTTTTCAAAAGAGGCCTGAGAACAACAGACATTCCAATAAATACCCTTAGTTAGTAAACTGAAACTAAATCAATCGTATTTTTAACTACTGTAACCAAACCTCCACTGCCATATTAGAACAGGATATGCTTTTATTTCTAAAACATTGCCAACGGTTTTGACAAATCATTCTGTGGTTTCATTTGAGAAAGTTGTTGCCCCAGCATTGTCCTACAGGGGGCAGATGTTTTAAAACTACATTTGTCTTTCATGTGTCACCATTTGCTTGCATATTTCATAAACATCACAATCACTAATTTCCAACTCTATACTGATGATACCTTCCTGGTTTTCTTAGCTGGCAGGAGATGAATTTTTGCATCCGTACCCTGATTTTCATTATCGAGGCTCGCTTTTTCCCCTAACATTCTCCCACAACGGGAGTATTTGACCTTTAAAGTCACGGTTTCTTCTACTGACCGGCACCTTTGTGATTAATCCTTGCAGCTCTACTGCATGATCTACTGTTTGCTTTACCCCGTTAGTCATTCTGTAATAACAGTGCAGTTTCTGCTGCTGCTGGTTTTCAACAAATTCCAGGAGAAGAACATACATTTCTCCCATTCACGTCTCCCTGTGATTTACTATTGATTTAGCTGATTTAGCTTTAAAGCACAGCATGCTCCCCTTCTGTCTTCCGTTAGGCTCTGCTAAGCCTCCTGCTGCTGAAGCTTCTTACCGGAGCATTGGTTTGGAAAAATAAGCAAAAAAAAGTCCAAGGATTCACCTATGTGGGCCCCTCAAAATTTTTCATTATCACTCCCTGTTTTACCTCTACTATTTTTTTCGTCATGTTTTTTAACGGTTTATTCAGTGTTATTAGGGTCCGAGCACCAAAGGTGCGAAGACCCTATTGAAACCCTGTGGTTTATTAGGGTCCGAGCACCAAAGGTGCGAAGACCCTATTGAAACCCTGTGGTTTATTATTATAAACCTATTGAAACCCTAAGAATTATTAGGGTCCGAGCACCACGAAGTGGTGCGAGGAACCTATTGAAACCCTAAGAATTATTAGGGTCCGAGCACCACGAAGTGGTGCGAGGAACCTATTGAAACCCTAAGAATTATTAGGGTCCGAGCACCGAATGGTGCGAAGACCCTTTTGGAATGCAAGGAATTATTTGTTATTCTTTGGCGAACTTTTGAATTGCACTTTTGGCGGCTTTATCATACCCCAAAATGCATGAGACGGGGCACACACATCAGGACTGGTGAAAAATTTGATATTTTATGGGAGTTGAGCATGTGTGTGGCAAAGTGGCTCCATAGCGCCCCCTACAAAGTTGCAAAAAGTTGTCATTAGGCCAACTGGCACAGTGTTTAATCTACAGCTACAAAATTTTGTGTGCTTATGCAGCGCATCAGGACACATGAAAAAGTCAATCATGGCCACGCCCTAAAGCCAACAGGAAGTCGGCCATCTTGAATTAACTGTGGTATTTTTTGAGATTAATAACTTAGTGGGGGTAAGTCCGAGAGACCCCAAATTTGGCAAATATATGCAACACTGCTTCCTGATGAAAAGTTATCAAAATGCTCTGCAAAAGTCAAAGGGCGTGGCCATGGCGACTCCCAAAAATACTGATCCTTCGCCATGAAACAGGAAGTGGGGTCTAACTCTGCTGTACATGCTCCAATCTGCCTGAAATTTTACATGTGTGATCAGTGTCCAGCCCTAACGACATCCATGTGGTTGTGTACATTGACAGTCATAGCGCCACCGTCTGGTATTAAGAAATAGACATTTTTTACATTTTGATGTACTATTCTTAGCACGTTGATCAGATTCACCTCAAATTTGGTGACATAAGCCTGAACACATTGATGATGATTCCCAGAGAAAATGGTGACTCCTTGTCAAGGGGCGTGTCTGTGGCGGCGCGGCGAATTTTGATTTCTCGCCATGAAAATTTAATTATTAATATCTCAGCTGGAAATGATCCAATCCGGACCAAACTTGATGTGATGGACACCAGTCCGGGTCTGAACACATCCACATTTATAAATTTAGAAATACTCATAGCGCCACCTATTGGCAACAGGAAGAAATTGTCATTACATTTGCACGTGCCATTGCCAGAAACTTTGTCATATCATTCTGAAAATTGGTCAGGTGAGTGGTCACACCTTGATGATGCCACAGTGTGACGATTTTGACAATTCATAAAACGGTGTTGCCGTGGCAACGCATTGTTTCCGTAATAAACAAAGTACTTTTTGACAGGTTAGGAACGCTCATATGCTCACCAAAATTGCCACACACATCATGACTGATGAAATATTTGATATTTTAGACAAATTGTCCATGACTGTTGCAAAATGGCTCCATAGCGCCACCTGGAAAATTTCAAACATTTACTACGGCCAGTACGTGTCACCTACAATCATGAAATTTGACACACATATGTAACTCATGAAGACGCACAAAAATTTAATTGACACCCATGGCCAAAACCCATCGGGAAGTCGGCCATTTTGAATTATATGTCATATGTTTTGAAGATTTTCGGTCATTTTTAGACATTTTCAAAAGCTATAAACTCAAACAGGGTAACAGCGAGAGAGCTGAAATTTGGCCAGGATGTATTCCAGGCATGGGTGATCAAAAGTTATCAAAATGCTCCACAAAAGTCTGAGGGCGTGGCCATGGCGGCCTCCTGAACTTTGATGCTTCGCCATGAAACATCAACTGCTGTGTAACTGCCCTAAACATGCTCCAATCTGCCTCAAACTTTACATGTATGATCAGAGTCCAGTCCTAATCACATCCATAGGCCGACATACACTCTCGGTCGCAGCGCCACCTGTTGGATGGAAAGACATGCTCTATAACTAGCCTGTACATGGTCCGATCTGCCTGAAATTTTATATGTGGGATCAGAGTCCGACCCTGATCACATTCATAGGCCAATATACACTCTCGGTTGCACTGCCACCTGGTGGATGGACAGGAAAGGCTCTATAAGTAGCCTGAACATGCTCCAATCTGCCTGAAATTTTACACGTGTGATCGGAGCCCAGCCCTCATCACATTTAGAGGCCAACATGCACTTTCGGTCGCAGCGCCACCTGGTGGACATGCGTGGATTTGCCGACCAGCAAGGATGCGAGGACCCGTCCAATGCTGCTTGCAGCTTTAATTTTCTTTAAAATTTCAAGGTAAGGCATTGGTCTTGGCAGAGCTCTGCCCTCTCTGACTGCCCTTCTGTTTGGTAGCTGTAGAATGAAGTGAATACGTTATAATCCAGTCTTCCCTGTCTGCAAAACTGCATTCTAAAGTTCAGCTGAGCCAAGCATGAGTTTCAGCAGCCTAAATCAAAGAAAAGAAAGGAGCTGTACTCTGTGGGCATCTATTAAATGCAGCATTTTGTTTTTCTCTCTCTCTCTTTCTCTGGCTGAGCTGCATTGCTTGGACAGATCGCTAGCAATAGACCCACAGGTGACTAACAGGATAAATATAGATGCTTGATTTGGATTACTAAGAGCACTGGAGCCTCATATTAGCTTTGTCTTTACCTTTAAAATGCACAGAAGGACTGCACTGCCAAAATTGAAAGGACAGATAATTACAGCAACTCTCAATATTCCAGCCCAGTACTGTGTAAATCATAATAATACCTGCTGATTCCTCACCTCGCATTTTATAGTACCTCCAATACCAACTTACCAGCGCTGCACAGAGGTTTATAGCACATTTCAGCTCATTATTGAGCCGCAAGTTTACAGCTTACAGTCACTCTCACCCGTGTCATAGTTTCATTGTTCTCAGCAGAAATCTCTAACAGCCGTCTGTATGCTACCTGCTCAGCACTAAGCAGCTAGCAGACACAGTAAGCAACTAGCTGATGGACAGAGTTAACATTTAGCAGCTGAAGAGCAAAATATGCTCTCACACAAGTGAGAAAATATAGGACTTAAAAATCACACTTTAAAAGCAATGTGAGGAGGCGTTTATTGGCACGCAGATGATAGAATGAAGAGTAGGAGGTATGATTCTGTTACTTTCCAATATTTCTGTTGAATATCCTCATTCTTTGTAAACATCATCTATATATAGATTCCTCTTAAAATGAGTGTTCTACCTGAATGTTTGCACCTAATAATGTAAGCGTGCACTTCTAAATCAGTTAATATCTGATGTGATTTTATGTACGTTGTTGTAATTAACATTCATCATGTGACGTGCTTTGAATTGTACATCAGGTGTGGACCCCAGGAAGACTGGTTAATTGCTGTGGCATTCAGCTAATGGAGGTCTTCTGAATAAACAATTAAGCAAATTACATCGGACGCCAAATGAATGATGGCTTTTCAGCAGCTGCTGGATCCCCACTATCTGCATGTTCTCCACAGCAGCAAGTAGAAGATATGTCCATGTCATGTTCATAAGCTGTTCATGCTGCTCCAAGTAGAGAAAAATCAATTACGGCATCAATTATTCCTGCAGCTGCCATTAAATAGAGCAAGAATTAAAAATAAATAAAGTACGATTAATTCATTTGTCTATTGCTGCTATTCTTGTCTGGTTGTAAAGTGTACGTAAATGTAGAAGAAAAAGCGCTGTTAGTTTGTCTTTGATTGATTCAGCTTATTAGACCTCTTGTAAACTGTAATTCCACCAACAGGAAGTCTCACTCGCTGAAAGTTTGCGTGGTTATTTCTGACTTCTCTCTCTCTCAGCTGCTTTGGCAGCTTTAGTGTGAAATCCTCTGGGAGTTGTTTCTACAAGAGCCACCAGCTTTTTCGGGTCGGAGCTCTTAATTATGGCGGGTGTAAATGAGAGGACTGGAGAGAGAGCTGGCATGGCTGGCCAGGGGCCCCATGCGAGGCTGACAAAGCTTATAGCGGCACAGTGGCTCTCAGCCTTAGGCTCTGCACAGATGAAAGGAGGACAGAGAAAAAGACAGAACATAAGGCATGTATGCTAATGTGTCAACTCAGTAAGCTGGCAAGCGGATGAATAAAGCTGCTTCGTCTCTCGCAGTGCGAAGCAAAGCTGATACGGTGAGACACATATTTTACTAATTACATAATATATGAATGCTTTTAGGTTCCTGTGTCGCCTCCGACATGGAAATGTGTTGTTCTGGAGGTCCACGGTTCATTATTTGAGGTGCTGGTGTTCATCCTCCAGCTTTATTGTGTATCCAACTTCTATCTACCTACCTCACTGTGCAAGGTGCAGAACCACAGTGGAAGCAATGTGGCTTCAGTGAACGATTAGAAGTAAAGCAACAGAAAATTACACAGAGCCATAATAAAAGGGTATCATTACCCAACACACATTTACCGTTGTAGCATGTTTTTATCCAAATCTCATCCGTTGAATCACAACATAATTATGTGGTGGAGACAATGAACTGTACACTGCTTTACAGCTGTTTTGAATATAATCAGTGTTTTTATGTGTGTCCATATTATTAGGTGTAGCCAAACAAGTTTCTCAAAAACATCAGATGAAATCATTCCACAGTTAGGAAGAATGTTGGTAAAGGACGACTTTCACATTCTGGGAAATATTACCTGGGACTTTAAAAAGTTCTCAGCCCCAGCAGAACATTACAGGAGATGGATTGTTTTTGTGTTATATTTCAAGATAGTCGCCTTTAACTGAGCATACAAGTGAGATATCAGTTTGAGAAACAAACAGAGTTCAGACAGTGCAAGCTGGGTGAGGAAGGTTCATGGAGGAACAGTTCAAAGCCACGTTTAGCAGCTTCTGCCACCTGTAGCGTGGACAGACGCATTGTCCTGGAGCAACAACAACCAGCTCAAAGCTTTCCTCTTCTTTTTGCAGTTGCTTCAGACATTTGAGTTGTTGTGGAAGGTGTTAAAAGGCTTAACAGTATACAGTTATGCACCATGTTTCCAGGTTAGGGACCCTTGCATGTATGTTCATTTTCTTGCTAAGAGTTAGAAAAGAGAACAGTCATATTTTCTGGCTAAATGTCCACCTACCAGAACCTGTAATGCTTCACTGTGTTGTATGTGTTTCTCCTCTGGTTGCTTGCCAATAGCATGGAACAGAAACCAAACCATTTATGGACAACGTTTTCATTTTTACTCATGTTTCCGATCACCTGGTGAATGTCACTCCGATATTCACAGTTACTGCTCTCTACCATTCTCACTTGTGTTCACCTGCTGCCAGTAAAGTTTGGGTAAAAATCCTGTGCAGTTTAACTGCTGCATGCAACACCTTTCCCTGGTCACACTGGGTGCAAAAGCTGCCAGTTTTTGTTGGTTCTTCTGGTTCAAGTTGCTTTTATGTGCAGGTGATGAAGAAATAAACTCCTCACTTGACTTTCATTTTAAGAATATGCCTGACTGTGTGAACTCCATCACCTGTAGCATCAATGATTAATATAAAAAATGGACTGGTTGGATGACAGCTTGTGCAGTTTTTTGCTGCTTGGGTCTGAATGTCTCATTTCTCCAGTTTGCTTTGGAGGTCTAGATGGCTAAACAGTGATCTAGATCAACAAACACAAAGTCTGGTGGTTACCAATTCTTTCAGATAAGCGCGAGACTCAGAGGCTCTGCTTCCACAGGGCTGAAGGATGTGTTGGGTACGAATCACTCAGCGGCTGGGGGACAAAAAAAGGAGGAAAAGATGGTGGGGAGACAGAAAGACGGAGAGAGAGAGAGAGATGGAGTGAGCGATAGACGTAGAGATGTAAGAGAGAAACTGAAAAGTTGAGAGAAAATGTGATTTGGTCTGGGTGTTTTGGGCTGCATGCTCCATTTGCCCTCCCTGACAGAGAAGGAGAGTGACGGGCATTGGCAGGAATTGAATCAGTAGATTAAACACCCCCTCCTCCTCCTCCTCCTCCTCCTCCTCCTCTCTTTTCTCATCTCCTCTCCTCTCTCTCCCCCCTATTCTCCCGTTCCATTGACGGGGGAAATGTGGTGGAGATTGCAGGCAGAGATGTTCTTGCCAAGTGTAGCTAAGGAGCCTTTGTCACAGGTAAGATTGATTGGGTGATTAAATATCCAGCAGTAGAGTATTAGTAGCCACTCTTGACCATTAGTGCCAGGCGGCAGCAGAGATGCATTAAGAAACTGTCTGTGGCAAAGGCAGAACCTCTGCTCCGAGTTATCAAATCCTCTCTGCCGTCGTGATGGAATTCGCTTCTATGTAGCAGCAAAATCGAGGAGCCAAGATACTAAAACTAAAATCATTACACCGAGGCTGTATGTGAAAAAGAAAAAAAACTGACAAGCTTCAGTAGCTACAGCAAATGTACTGTGCAATGAATGTAGATGTATTGATACTGGCTGCACGTCAATATATGTGGAATGAATGTACATATATTGATGTGCAGCTGATCCTGCTTTCAGTTTCATGTGTGTGAAGAGCGAAGGTCTCCATGGAGACTCGTCCACGTGCTGAATCAAGTCATGCTTTTGTTTGGTGAGATGTTGCTGCTCAGGAGAAACAGATTCTGCTGCTGCTGCTGAGAAGTTCAACTTTCACATCAACATCAGCAACACTAGTTAAACTGCTCTAAAGTTACCGTTCATCAGCTGATATTAAAGAGCTTTTTCAATATTAATTACATAACAACATTGAAATTTGTTGGTTTAAATCTGTATCTAAATAGTTATCCCCAAAGTCCTTATTGTCATCAGCCAAATGTTAAACCACTACGTTTTTAATCAATTCTTTTCTCCTCTCATAAGAAATTAAATTTGAGAAGATATTTTTTCTTGAAAAATGAAAATTATTTATCAACAAATTATCAAAGCTTTGCAGTACATCAGCAACATTTAAATGCTAATAAACGCGTCATAAGTAGAAGCGATCAAATGATGTCTGGGGGTAGAATCCTGATCTGAATAACAATTATTGGTTGTATATCGGGCTGAATAGTTCGTCACAATAAAATGTTTTATTTCTGTGGATAATTGTTGATTTTAAAAATAGCAAGACCAAGAACAGTAAAGCTTATTTTGAGATTCACCAACGTACTTTGATTTAACTCACTTTAATTAGTTTTAAGAAGAACACAAGAATAACCTTCTGCTTTGTGACTGCACCTACCTACTTACTGTACTGTAACCCTCCTGTTGTCCTCATTTATGGGCACCAAAAAAATATTGTTTATTTGTCTGAAAAAAATCCAAAAACTCAGCAAAAAAATTCCCCAACTTTCTGAAAATTTGCAAAACCTCCAGAAAGAAAATTCCAATAATTCCTTAAAAGTTTCCCTTAAAAGTTTCATTTAAAAAAAAAAAAATCCTCCAGATTTGGCAAGAAAATCCTTTTAAATATTTTCAAAAAATGATTAAAAATCTTCAAAAAAATCCTAAAAATATCTAAAGTGATTCCATATATATCAGTAAAACTTCTAATATTTTATTTAAGAACATTCACAAATCATCTACCAAAATCCAGTGAATTGGATTTTGGTTGATGATTTGTTTTTTTGTAGATGATTTATTGATTCTTTTGTGAATGTTCTTAAGAAACATTTTTAACATTTTTCTTTTTTTCCACCAAAAACTGCTCAAAGATTTCCCAAAAATGTTGAAAATGAGGACTCTTTTTTGGTTTTACATTTTCAAACTTTAAAACGGGTCACTTTTGACCTGCAGGACGACACCAGGGTTAAAGGGAAACTATGGAACACTTTTCTCATTGTTCTTAAAGAAGTTTCTGTCAGTGGTACGTATCGCTCTTCTGTTCTTGCCTACATCTAGTTGTGCAAAGGATTGCCTGGATGCAAAGCCTGTTCCTTCAACTCAGAGCGAGAACCCCAGCTTACAAATATGTGCATCTGCTTTCTCTTTGATTTTGTCCTGAAAATTGTGACCAGAAGCGGTGATTTGAGTCGATGCAGCTTTGACTCTTGTCAGTCTGCTTGAGTGTCACAGAAAATGTTTGCACATTGTTTTACATGCCAGTATGCTTATACCTCCAGTTTAACTTCTGAATAATGTTGAATTACTGTTGTACTGTTGACATCATTTAGTTGCTAATATACACTTCTATAATCGTAGGAGCAAAGATTGTTTGTAATGGTGCAAACGGCTGAGAGGTGAGAGGTATGTGTGAATGAGTTTCTGTTCTGTATGCAGCTGGACTTGCTGTCACTCCTGGTGCAATCCAGCCGAAATCAGACTGTTCTTTGGGATATAAATATTCCAAATGTTGTGCATATTTGCCGCACATCTCTGCTGTAACTCTGGAGTAAGCTGAAGCGATGGTGAATCAAATCCAGCAGCACTCAGCAGCCAGTGTTTTCTCCCATGTGCCCTTTGATGTCACTGCTTTGATCTGTATCTGTGAGGTGGAGCTAGAGACTCCAGATAATACAACTATTGATGGAGATCAATGGAGCCATGTTGGCAGGGTCGAGTCAGAGAGTAGCCATGTTCGTATTTTTGAACTTTCATTTCACGAGTCTTATTTCAGAAACAGTTGAGAATGGAAGTGATGTCATTTAGGCCAGCAGAAAGCTTAAAAGGAATTTGGAATTTAACTGTCAGGAACTCTTGTTAACCATCACATGCAGATGGATACTAATTTAATGTAAGCAGTTTAATTGAGTTTTTAGTTGTTTTCTAGTAAGGCCTGTACAGTGGCTCAGTGGTTAGCACTGTCACCACTGTCATCTGTGTCCAGGCCTGGGTTTGGGATCTTTCTGCATGGAGTTTGCATGTTCTCCCTGTGCATGTGTGGGTTTTCTCCAGGTTCTCCAGCTTCCTCCCACAGTCCAAAAACATGCTGAGGTTAATTGATAATTCTACATTTCCTCTAGGTGTGAATGTGAGAGTGATTGTCTCTATATGTAGCCCTGTGATAGACTGGTGACGTGTCCATAGTGTCTCCCTGATAGACTCCAGCTCCTCATGACCCTAATGAGGATTAACTGGTATATAGTGGATGGATGGATGGATGGATGGATGGATGGATGGATGGATGGATGGATGGATGGATGGATGGATGGATTTTTTTCCCCTAAGATCAGAGTTCTCCTACATTTTATCAGATTCAGATTCTCTTCTGTGACAGCAGTTGGCAGTTTTCATGAACAACGCAGAGAGAATCTTCATAGTTTACATGAACTTTGTGTCAGCTGTACTCCTAAATCAATGTTTTACGAGTATCACACTATTACCTCTGGTGTTGATTGACTTGTCGGCATAAGAAACATGCTTTTTTTTTTTTTCTGCAGTTGACACAATGTGTATCGGCACAATCTGAACTGAGGTTGGCATCTTCTGAAGCAGCACTTTCTTAAAGATGCAAAAGCCCTTTTTCTGCTTCCAGCCAAGAAGTCCTGCAGTTAACAAAAGTGGACTTAAGCCGCAGTGAGGTAATATGTCATTTGCCAGGTAGATAAACCTCTTCGCCATGCACTGTCTCCAAGTAATCGCAGACCCTGGATCCTCTATACTGACCTTTTGCTTTAAGGTGGTTACGCTGACCTGGAAATTCCACAGTGCTGATTGGTTTAGGAGCTGGAGATGCAATCTAGTGATGAATACTGAAAAGGTCAACGCAGCCTTTCTAAAGCAAAGCCGTTCCGTTGGGTTACATGCTGTCTAAAATGCATCTGATAAGGCCTCTTTCTCTGCCTGTGTGTGTCTCTCATTCTTTATCCTTCTATCCATTTGTTGAACATTGTGTTTTAGCCACAGCTGGTGCATCTGCTCATTAGCCTCTGAAATGATATTTGGGAAACACAGAATAAACTATTCCCTCTGAGTGTTTGGCATCTTTATTAATTGAGAGCAGAAAGTAATCAGATATTATATGAAGCCTTGTCACCTTTACATACAAACACATATCTAACTGGCAGTGATGCAGAGGTGGGATTTTGATCTAAACTGAGCAACTATTAATACTGAGCTTGTATGAATGTTGAATATATGGTTATACAATTCTGTTTTATTTATTATTTGCTGAATACTCAGGGAGAATATTAACTTTATTTTGCTTAGCAAGAAATCAAATGAAAAAGTTCAGGCAAGGCTGATCCAGGATGTGTTAAAATAAATCTTTGCTAACTGCCATCAGCTTGCTAAGGAAAGGTCTATAAATGTCCTATATTAATTATTTGCATAAATATCACTGGCGTTTTTTCTTTTTTCTCCGTTCTGTGATGTTACGTTTCCGTTAACAATGCCAAATGTTGTTGAAACACATTAGTTTTACTTTCAGACTTCCATGTTTCACACAGTTTTTTTGAAGCATATAAAACAAGGCTAACAGAGTGGACACAGCAATGACTCCTTAGCCGACATAGAAACCAGTCAAACAGTCATAGAGCATCTTGTGCTTTAGTGGCGTTCTAGCAGAGCTAATCAAGCAGGTTTTTGCTGAGAAGATGAGTGGTTGAGTTTACCCAGCTTCAGCTGGGAGCATTGCGGGGTGACTGTGTTCCCCGCTGAGCTGAATATTTGTTCAGATGCTGCACTTGAGGCACATGCAGCGGTATTTGTGGCCACCCAGGATAATTACAGTTTGATGTGTTACCTGCTCCTGCTACAAACACAGCACACAGCTTTGTTAGTGTTGGCTGGCTCTCCTGTAATGTCCAATCAGAGCCCAGAATATTTCCAGTCAGGGTTGGTGGCATTTTTTTTTAAAGAGTCCTTTATCCCAGAGAGGCAGTATGTGTTGTGCGTCACAGTTCATGTCATCACTAGAATGTACAAAAATGATGCGTTGAGATTTTTAAATACCTTCATCCTGTCATATCACTCAAGCTATAAGTTTATATTGTGATAATATGTGTGTCTGTATATTTGTTTTGGAATTCTTCTCTCTCAATAAACCAGTCTATGCATATTTAATTGTATGTCACTTAGTGTCCTCATGAAATCTCAAGCCAAAACCTCAATAAACTCTTCAGAGAATGCAGGAAAAAGCAACGAAATAAGAGTCTTTATGGTGTTCTTTTGATTTTGAATTTCCACCCTCCTGACACTACCTCTGTTTTCTTAACATTTCCATGAAGGCAGAATAGATATTGGTTCCCATTTGCACCGTGTAATGTTGATACAGTCTATCTCACTCAAGCCCTAAATGTCACTCCAGGAAAGTCGAGGCCTTTTTGGTAATGGCATGTGGTTGCAAATGTCAGGGAAAGTGCGCTGCTGATGACTGACTGTTGTCTGGCAACCTATGCGGCTCTGATGCAGACACACAGATTGTCTTTGATATGGGGGGAGAATAGTGGTTCCCTCATGTGAACTGAATGCTTATCACGATCAATCCCGGACACACTCTGATACGTGCTTTTCATCATGTTCGTATGCAGGTGGTTCGTATGTGCGCTGCTTCTCTCTGAAACAGGATAATGATACGCTGACGGATAGATGCTTATACTTCCAGAAATACCCTGACATGAAATTAAATGAATGTGCTGCCCCTGCATTTATCAGATTGCTGCAGATGTTTATACATGTCACACTGACAGGCAACATTTAATGATTTCATCTGGTCCGGGGAAAAACGATGCACCAGCCAAATGTGTTTATACAGTCTACGGTGCCTGTTGCATGTGATTTTATAGCTTTAGTCGTGTTTATTTAGCCGCAGAAAACAGCCTAAATATTTCTGTTTACCACAAATATTCAACAAATAATGAGCAAACATGGCAGCGAGTCCGGAAAAAGCATCCTTATTATCCATATCTGAATTACTGCAAGATCAAAGGCACGGTCACACAAAAAAGAGATACAGCAAAACTAATCCACACGTTTTTGGAAATCATGAGTGAACTCGCATTAGTCAGTCACAACAGCCCCTGGAGATGTTCTCCACACTCCCTCTAGCCATTTTGCCCACCTTTGTACACCAGTTGTTCAATAAAAAGTTAATGAAGAGTGAAAATGAGGCTCATTCAGGAAACTCTTCATCTTGTTAGCTTAGCTTCATCACTAACAGAACACTAAGTTAACACAGGTGCTTTAAAAGCCATTAGTGCTGGAATAGCAGGACAGATCTCTCCACCTCCACTCATAAAACACCAAATGAGGGAATATCTTTTGGAAAAATGTTGTTCCATCCCATTTGTAGATTTTTTACTAAAACACTTTATGTTGGTATTTTCTTTAATTTGTCACTCACCTGTACAGGGGGTCCTCAACTTACATTGAGTTCCGTTCCTACGGATTGACATAAACTGACCTTCACCATAAGTTGGAGCTCTGGTGAAAATGTAAACAAAGCCGTTAGGTGCATCACGATATCGATCAGTTCTTCAGAAAAGTCATGAATACTAATGACTTTCATGCATGTATGAATCATTTTACAAGAAGATAACAGAATATATTGCACTGTTTTTACAACTTGAGTGTTTTATTTTTCTAAGCACTGCCATCAGAAGAGTCTGACTTACGCTTGGGAGCCACAATGAAGGGCAAAAGTTAGCGAATGTAGCGCAATCCAAGGTGGCGTACAACTGGAGAATGTAAACAAAGCCGTCTTATAACGCCATGTGACGACGTAGTCGTCCGCTTCGCTCACCAACTAGTTCCACGTAACCAGTTCTGACGCAACAATGAAATGCTGTACGTCATAAACCGAGGACCTGCCCGTAACCAGTTCCAACATAACGATGAAACGCCATAGGTTGAGGACGTCATAAACCAAGGACCTCCTGTATTTCCCTTGGTCTAAGAAGTAGTCTAAGAAGTGCTTTATAGTCTGACAGAGGACTGAAGATAAAAATAAATGGTGCAACATATCAGCTTTCTTTGCTTTGAACGTTTTGGCTCTTCATTCTCTGATGTCTGCGCTATCAGAATGACCTGCCATGAGTCAGTGGTGTACGTTCCTCCTGCTTAGATCAGCAGACAGCCCAACAAGTGTTGTCACATTTTCATTCAAATGCGGCTGAATTCTAATTGGCGCATGGAGGTATGTGATATCACCTTGTTCCATCTTGATCCTGCTAACTTCAAAGTAGCAAGAAGGGACGGGAAATCTTTCATGTGGAATTACTAAAACTGAGTTTGACAGAGAAGCGTGTGAAAATGTCGGACCTCATAGTTCATGATAAAAATCAGATTGAAAATATATATTTTCAGGGATTTATTGCCTTCTAGTCGTCACATGAAGGATGCATGATTAAAAAGCAAATTGTGTTACACAGTCATGAAGCAGTTTACTTAGTTGTTAATAACATGAGTGCAGCTAAATCTGTAGGAACCTCTAAGACTGTTCCTGCACCATCTTATTCTTACTGTAAGTTCTTAAGTCCCACCACCTTGACTCTGGACAAGATGCTTTAATGCCACGCAATCCTCTGTCACATGTATTGAGCCCCATCTGCCTTCTTTATTGTACACGTCTGGCCTCGTCTTCTTTTCCTGCCGCTGAGTGAAATTCCATAGCAGTGGAGATTATTATCTATATAGGAGGAATGGTTTTTCTCTCGCGTTCCCCCTCAACGCCCCCCTCTCTCCTCAGTACTCCACTTGCCTTCCAAAGGCCTGAGAATGATTCTGACTTCAGAAGGATATCTCCCCCTCACATCCGTGGCTCGCACCCTGCCAATGCAGAGTTAGCCTTTCCTTTCATGCTGTGCCCCTGGGATTATCATATCAATCTGCGTGACCTGATTACCAGGCTGCGGTTGGCTGCCGGAGCGCTGGATCAAGCGATCCCTCCATTGCTGCCGTCTAATTAACACAAGCGTGTCATTGCTGCACTCTGCCGCTAAATTCTCCTCAAAACATAGTTTGCCAGCTATTCTCGCCTCGTCCGGGGGCTTCTAATAGGTCAGCGCTCAAAGGAGCCAACATACAGTGGCGTGGACGACTTTTTCTCTCAGTTTGCTCTGTGTGCCGCTGTGTAATAGACTTGAAATGAGTGGGTGATTTATAGAAAATGACAGCAAACAATTTAATGGATTGCAGAGCTGAAATGAGAGGGTTTGCTGCTTGTCTCTGTTTTACAGCAATTGAGCATCTATGGGTTTCAAACTTATGATTAGACAAAATGACATTTGAAAACTGAACTTGGACTCTTTGATGTGCATTTGTTAGTATATTAGGGTATTTTTATTCGACAAAGTCATGCTTAAGGACAATAACTGTTAGCTGTTTGTTAGTAGATTTTAGTTTATTTATTGAAAAAAGTACCCTATTTTTGTCATTTATGTCATTTTAATTCCTCTTCCATTTGTTTCTGATTGGGGATTCAACAAAACATTAGAATTATCGATGGCAGTGAATGGATTGAAACATCTTTAAATGTCTTTTAGACCATCATCCCAAACACTAAATGAATTTTTCTGTTAATTTTAGTAATCGATTAATCAATTAGTCATCTAAGTCTCTTAGAACAAGGAACTTTTTGATGCTTCCATGTATACTGGAACATTCTGGGCTTTTTTTTTTTAAAGCCTTTTCTAGTGCAAGCTATTAATCAAAGGATTAACTGACAATGTAGATAACTGTCAGTTATACTCTTAGTCTGTAGCTCGGTGGCCAGAAGGGAGAACCTGCTGTAGCATCCATGCTGAAAATCTATGCAGTCGTGCCACTTCAGATGCCGAGCGTCTGCAGAAACGCCATATGTCGTGGTAGTTAGCGCCATCACAGGCGCGTCGATGTGCGCTTTGATTATGAGAAGTAGCAACTGCCACAACATCATGTGATCAGGTGTCACAACCAGATGGATATTAGAGGGAAATGTTCCAGTGGCCTGTCATTAACAGATGTGTAATTAATTCCCCATGATGGGCCGGTGTGACATTAATGCGGGCTGACTGTGCGGTGGGCTGCTCTGTGGGACTTAAATGACGACAGCCAGCCAGACGCGTCCTTGTCATCCTTGTGTCTGTGTGGCCTCATTACTCTGTCCAGTGACACTTCTCCTCCTCCTCCTCCTCCTGCTTTGCTGCTCTGCTTTTCCTCTTCCTCTTCCTGCACCCTGCATTCGTTGCTCTGCGCCACCGGTATGGGTGTTTACTCGCGGAGTTCGTGTGTTAGAACCGGATTTAGTCTGAAGCGTCCGACGACAGATGGTTCGGCCCTTTTTATTGGTATTGCAATACGTAAAAGGTGAAGCGTTGCCCAGAGAAGAAAAGTGCGAAACGAAGACAATCAGACATCACCTCATTAGGTTGCGTAGGTTATGCATTGTGCTGAGGACAAAGTCATTTGAGATGTCTACCCACGCCCAATAAATATTTGAATTATTCATAGCAAACGGAGAAATTCATAATGTCCCCGATTAGCATTTTAGCATAATTGATTCTCAAGAAAAGATGGAATAATAAATCACTGCCGGCCTCCTTTTACATGAAAGATCCCCTACATCATCTGCCCAACCCCTCTCTCTTCTCTGCAATGCTTTTTTATCTGCCATTTGTATGCTTTTCATTACCTATCTGCTCCCTAGTGACATACCAGTAATAGCCTTGGAGGCATGCTGGTAAACAGTTTTGACAAATTAAAATCGCCCAGCTCAAGTGAAGAGACTAAAGCTGTAAACTAGGGGAAGGAGGAGGGCGCTAGCTCTGTTTTCCAGTGACAAGGCCAGCTCAAGTACACACCGACTGTGTTCACAGCTTTACTCAGTGAGCTGTGGCTACACTCCCATTCAATTCTAGCGTAAGCCGAAGACAATTACCCACTCGACTGTTTCATCTGTGAGGATGTGAAGATAACACACCAGTGTTTTAAAATATGAAACAGTTTTAATGAATCTGGTCCTTTCCAGTGTGCCGGGGTTTGTTCAGGAGTTGCTGCACCATGATTAGCTCCTCAGGCTCCCGGGCTTTTCATAATAGCTAAAAAATGTGTGTGATGGTGACAAGCATGTTACACGAATGCAAGAATAATCCATTAATGATGAAAAACATGGCTAATCTGGCTAACATAAACACGTTTCTTTGTGACAAGCGTATTAAACATGCAGCAGGCTTATTAATCCTGAGACCAACACTTATTTTCTACTTATTTATCTATTTTGAAACACTCTTCTCTGATTTATACGAAGTACAAAATAATAAAAGCTATACATAAACATTAAATCCTCTCACATGGAAGTGCAATCTAAGCAGAAATACAAGCTTTTGATCAGCAACAACAAAACACAAACACTCATTAAGCATGGAGGACACGAACAATTTCTCAAAATAATCTATGAAAACATATTTGGCTTTAAAAAAAATGTCCTCAGTACCTCAAAGTGCTGCAATGCAGGCATTTATTGTGCAAGATTATCACTCCAAAAATGTTCTTAACTTCCTGCTCAACAAAATCACTTCCCATCCAAGACACCATCCATCTTCATTTCCTATCATGGCTCACTGACAGGGGTTTCCATCATGTGTCATTATTGGTGCATGAGGCAACTCAGCGGAACAATCCGCCACTCTGGGAAAGGCATCAATCACTGACTCCTTGTCCCACCCTGACAGCTCAGCTGGGAGACAACACGGACGGTGTCCCACCATGAGGACGCACAGCGGTCCAGGCTGGCTCAGGCTGTATACAGTAGGCAATTAAGATTAGGGACGGAATATACGTGCCTGAATGGCTGTCAGGCTTTACTACGTCTGACAATGCCGACAGATGAAGTAGGTAGAACTGTCAGAGCAAAGCTGCAGCTGGGACAGGTGTTAGGAACCCGTAACAGGAGAGGAAAGCATTGGAGTAATACATGAATAAGTCTGTTTAAAAGACAAAAGCTGCCATGTTCACGTTACATGCCAAAGATTCTCAGACACGTGCATCAACAACATGCAAACATTGCCATCAATAGACAACCTGACGATGGCTGTCAGCTTGCTGAATTGGTTGCTTGAGGGGTAACACTACGTACCCAACATTGTCAGTGCAGTGCTATATGTTCGAAAGCAAAGCTGTGCTGTTTCTGAGGGATGAAATACTACATTCACAGATATTTGATTGGTCAAATTTTAGTATGAGATGTCTCAAATTAAATCTGACTGCACTAAATAGCCAGATACCACAAAGATGTTCATTTTGATTCTTGAAAATAAGTTAATTCATGTGAAACTCTGTGCAGCTCCAATGAGCAAAAAGACTAAATCACAAATATACGGACCTCCTCTGAACCAGACTGTTTTTGTTCGTTTCTATTTTTCAAAATTATTTTCATATTTGCATTTATTTGTTGGTTTAGTAAACACTGACGTGGCTGCCATACATAACAGGGATATTTTTGCACCACCGTAAGTACAGAAGCTCGACTGAGCACAATAAATTGGGCTTTTTTATTGTTAGGCCTTGGGTTTCTGTATTATTATTACTGGTGCCTCATTTTTTTTTTCCCCCTGAAATGATTAGATAAGTTACATTTTTTGCAGAAATGCTACTTGGTAAACATTGTTGCAATGAAGCAGCAAAATGGAAAAGTCCCTGCAATAATGTGGTTTATACAGCATAAGAAAACAGTGTGACTCTCTAAACAACTGCCCTATTGCTGGATTCATTCTTAGCATGACCGCTTTGTTCCAGCAAGTTCACTGTGGAAACTGTGGATCTGTGTGCAACAGGCCAGTGTTCAATCCCAGTGACACACCAGAAGATGCAATCAGTTGTTAAAGTTAGCTCACCTGGTTCATCTGAGTAATCTGCACGAAGCCCCTCCCTTCATTCGGACACAGTATAGATCCCAGTGTGTGATGCCACAGCTGTTTAAATGAGAAAGAAAAGAAGCCAACGTTACATATTTGTTTGCTGAGTGCATGACAGACTCTTAACCCTCCTGTTGTCCTCACTTATGGGCACCAAAAAAAAAACATTGTTTCTTTGTCTGACAAAAATCCAAAAATTCAGCAAAAAAAATTCCAAAATTTCTGGCAATTTGCAAAACCTTCAGGAAGAAAATTCCAATAATTCCTTAAAATTTTCCCTTAAAAGTTTTATTTAAAAATAAATAAATAAATAAAAAAAATCCCCCAATTTGGCAAAAAAAAATCTTGTAAATATTTTCCAAAATGAGTAAAAATCTTCCATAAAAATCCTAAAAACATCTAAAGTGATTCCATATATATCAGTAAAACTAATATTTTCTTTAAGAACATTCACATAAAAATCAACCAAAATCCAGCGACATTCGGATCTCAAAGTTAATACCCGGATACCACCGTCGGGACCGAATATTCGGATATGCGGGTCCAGTTCTATTTGACATTCAAACTAATTTCATGGACGTTGTGCATTTCAACAAATGAACACTCGTATGGGGAGGTGGAGAGACACGCTGATAAAAACAGAGGATGAAAAACTGAGCGTTGCTTGGGTCATCTTTTAGATCTAAGATGTTGTGACTTGGTTTGACTTCAATTAAATCCTGGGGGAGGCTTCCCAGTCAATCTGTGATCTTTATCAAGGCACTGCCTCTCAGATCTCTATCTCTCTCTGCCACCCATGGGAAATGGAGATGACTTTCATGGCAATGGTTTGGACTCGATGCTATTTCTGGCCTCCTCTGCCTAACAATGCTGCGACTCTATTGACAACCCCAACCTTGAGCGCTGGTCCCACGTCTGACATGCCTTTTCAGTCCCCTCCCCCTACTCGTACTTTTATTGGTTTATGCTTTCAAACTGAGCAAGTATAGAGGTGGAATTTGTATTTTTATGCAGGAAATGACTCACCGATTGCTCAGGTCACTTGGGAAATTTAGCAGAGCTGCGTTTGATAATTTATGATGGAAAAGAAAATGTTGCCGCCCTAGAAATCTCTCCCATGTTCTGCACTGAGAAGGTTAACTATCTGAAAACAAGCCATGCTTAGGTATGCAGAAGAATGAATGCACATAGATACATGTACGTCATTTGCATCCATGGATGGGGGAGTAGTGGAGCAGGAGCAGCTGCTGCAGAACAGTTTCCTGCTTTTCACCCAGCCGCCATCCACGCAATCCCCAACAACTCCCTTAATCTCTGGCTCTCCTCCCTCTCTGGAAACTGTCCTCTGATGGTTAATTACATGCTTTGATCTGGGTTTGTTCCATCTGCATGATATTTCACGTGCTGTAATTGTGCTGAATATTCACACGGCCTGTCATCTGCTGCCAGCCTGCACTGCGTTTGCTCCTTTAGGTGTACAGGCTGTCTGCGTTCAAGGCTCAGGAAGTGTTTGGATTTTTAAATTGCATCAGGAGATATTAAAAGCTACAAAATGCAGCACATTCACCAGACAATATTTAGAGAGCAGAGCTGGAAGCGGGATGAGACAAAGTCCTCTGTGGACTCGCAGAAAATTAAATTGACTATTTCAAAATCAATTCCTTAAACTTCTCCCTCAACACTCAGACCACATGTATTTATTGGATACATGAGGGGAATGTGGCATTTCCAATACCTTCAGCATATAAAGCACATAAAGGCTGAATGCTCTCTGTCTGCTTTGCTGTCATATACAGTTGTTTGTTTTATGCATCTTTAGCAAGTCTACAGCACTTTCAGCATTCCTGTTCTTTAGTAAGTCTGCATTCTTTCTTTGCGCTAAAACAAACTGAGGCCTAATTCGGTGCTGTGATTTAACCACATGACACCATAATGCCAATAGAATCCTCCCAGTCTTTATCCAGTACTTTTATTTACTCAAATAAAGACCAGTCGTCCGTTTAAAGACTGCTGTTCGATAATGGTAGAATACAACGTGCGCAAAAAACAGCCACTTGTACATTTCTACCACTTTATTTTAATAAAATAATTAAATATAATCAAGCTATTTTCAACACTGTGTATTCTTGTCCTATTACAGTCCCGTTGCATGTATGCGTGTTAATTATGTCTCAGCCGACTGTCATCCTTTAATCCTGTCCGGCTGTTGTTGCAGGGGATCCCTGCAAATGTTTCACAATTAAAGTCCTGTTGAGAAATGAAAGGTTTCTGTACTCAGAAACAGCACGCTGCACTGAACCCTGCACAGACCTATTAAGTCATAACAAAACTTGTAATGAAATCATGTTCAACCAACAAACTACACTGAGTTAGAGTAATTAGATTAATACTTATTTTAGGATTGGAAGCATGAAGACGAGTTTTAAGGTTGATTAGTCAAAGCTAAGTTTTTCTAACTAGTATTTCCTCATTATTTAAAGGAAATTTTAAGTTTCAATACCATAATATGAACACAAGATAAGAAAAATAAATAAATGAATTAAGCTGCACCAGAGTTCAGTAGTGAAGAGAAATGTATTTATCAAGCCACTTTATTTCAATGACATCAACAACAATTTAGTGCTAAAATAGTTCATGCAGAAATGTGAGTTTTAATTATACACAGAACTAAGTTAATGCCTCTAATAGAAGCCTGTGTCACATAACAGGACTGCTACCTTCTGCAGTTTAGGCGAATAAAGGTCCATTTGGGGTCACTTAGAAATGCTCTTATTTATGAAAGAAAAGCTGTTTTTATCATTGAAGATAACATGAAATGAATGATAAATCCAGTCTAGACATTGTCAATGTGGTAAATGACTATTCTAGCTGGAAACAGCTGGTTTTTAATGGAATATCTCCATAGAGGTACAGAGGAACATTTCCAGCAACCATCACTCCTGTGTTCTAATGCTACATTGTGTTAGCTAATGGTGTTGAAAGGCTCATTGATGATTAGAAAACCCTTGTGCAGTTATGTTAGCACATGGATAAAAGTGGGAGTTTTCATGGAAAACATGAAATTGTCTGGGTGACCCCAAACTTTTGAACAGTAGTGTGTGTAATTAGGAAGAACGTGATGAAGACGTTCCTCCAGAATTTTCATTTACTTTGATTTTGCGTTTATTTAGTGGTAGATTCTGTGATAACGTTACCTTACTGTAACTCTGTGTAACATTACCGCCTCAGAACAGACAATAACTTACTCAGATATGTGACAGCAAAAATGTATGAATTGATTTGGTATGAAATAGATGAAAACAAATACTTTTCACTTTTTCTGTTTGCCATCAGACAAAAAAAAACTAAAAAAAAAAATCCAGTGTGGTACCATGAAACTGTGCAACCTGTGTGAGGAAATGTTCTCCGACCTTATTTTGGTGCGAAGTCACGCAAAATGAGTCTTTTTTTAATTAAATTTGACTGACAGGCTGTAATAACTGCTCAAAGGCATGACCAAGATGGCTGCTGAGGGATGAGAGTTTCCTGTAAGGGTTTTGATTTCGTATCAGTTTACTAATTTAATTTAAACGACACATTGTTTTGCTCTGTATCTTTGCAGCAGGTATAGCTGAGTATACAGGAAGAGGTGATGAAAAGCTCACTGATGTTGCTGTGTGTGTTCGGTAGGATTTCTCATCCAGATGGAGACAGACTCACAACTAGCAGCTCATACAGTTACTAAATGTCCAGAACATGTGCTGAAAACTTAGAAGATAATGAGGTAAATATTAGTCACTTGGGCCACAAGACTTGGACGGTTTACATTCAGAAAGCTAAATAGCCTAAAGGCTAAAATGTTAATTGCAGAGTAATTTATTCCCCTTAAATGTCAATCCTAACATGACTTAGTAGCCAGCTGTGTGTGCTGAAGATGTTGAGGAATCAAACCTAAAGCCAATTTGCACATTCTACCACTTTCTGTTTGGGGAACAAAAAAACCGGAAGCTGTTCTGTATCCCTAACCATGCACCATTAATGAATTATTCTTCCTGAAATCGTGCCAGGAGCTCCAAAACCCCAGATCATTCACATGTTGCTAGGTAGGGGACAGCAGCTCCTCTCTATCAACGCTCCATTCGTAGGTGGCACATGATGGATTTGGGAGTGGTGCTCTTTCCATCTCCTGACTGCAGAGATTGCTTGGGGATGCTGGCGGGTCCCTGACAAGCAGGGCCTCCTCCATGCCTCACCTTGATCAACATTCAGCGTTGCCCCCTGTATCCATCATGGGCTGTGACAACACGCCCCATTTTGGGCTTTTTATATCATAGTGGATGATGTGGCTGCTGCTGCTGCTGCTGCTGACGGTGATTAAGATGCAGTGCTGGTTTCAAAAATGGATACAGAACCTTTTATTGAAATTCAATGTATACAGTATTTTTGATTAATAAATAAATAGATGCACACATCATTTAGATCCTTGTCAGGGTTGTAGCCGGCTGAATAATGCATTATACAAGACCAGGCAATGTCCTGAAGCAACCACAACGGCATGCTAGACCTTTTAAATTTACGGCGCCGAGGAATAATCATTATAAGAAATGGTTGAGCAGGAAATCTCATGTCCTTCATGTGTCCTGCTGGGAACCGCATAGTACATTTTACAGACATAAAATGGATTTAGACATAAAACTGCAATATAGCACATAAAGTAAAAACTCATGATCTGAGCTCATGCACAAATATTTCAGATCACACAATCTTTAAATGTCTGTAACTGATCTGGTTCTTAATATGAAGTACACTAGCGTTCAAAAGTTTGGGGCCACTTAGGAATGTCCTTATTTTTGAAAGAAAAGCATTTTTTTCAATGAAGATGACATTAAATGAATGATAAATCCAGTGTAGACATTGTTAATGTAGTAAATGACTATTCTAGCTGTAAATTTTTAATGGAATATCTCCATAGGGGTACAGAGGAACATTTCCAGCAACCATCACTCCTGTGTTCTAATGGTACACTGTGTTAGCTAATGGTGTTGAAAGGCTCATTGATGATTAGAAAACCCTTGTGCAGTTATGTTAGCACATGGATAAAAGTGGGAGTTTTCATGTAAAACATGAATTTCTGTGGGTGACCCCAAACTTTTGAATGATAGTGTGAAGAAAGAACTCAATCTGAGAAAGAATGGCACGAGCTTTAAATGTCTGTAACTGATCTGGTTCTTAACATGAAATAAGTAATAATAAATAATGAAGTTGTTCTTTCATCATCATTGCTACTAAGTGGTCTAAAATGAATTCAAGACAGATGACCCAAAAAGCTTAGGATATTTCCTTGATAATCACTTGTTTCATCTGACATAATTATTGATTCTAATCTGCTCAGCTGCACGAACTTGTCTTGTGTAAATGTTTTAGTAGAGATTAAGTGTCACGGTTTACCTCATTAAGCCCGACTTGTCAGATCGCTTTGCCATCAGTGGGACGTGTTGTGAATGAAGCAGTGAGACAATTAAATATAAATCAACATCATGCAAATGCAATTCGTAATTATGATTGCATGTCAAAAAAAAAGAAAAGAAAAGAAAAACAACAAGAATCTGCATGTTATTTGATGGTATCCCCAGTAGACTGGACCACTGCTGTGATGGGATGGATGGTGCTGCAGAGGTAAACACAGATCTGACAGCTGACACATGAGCTGTCATCAGTCACACAAACATTTGGAAAGAGCTAGATTTAAAATGCACTTGTAAATCACCTCCTCATCAGTATGTTTTACGCAGCAGCTCGTGTAGAAAATGAACGTTTAGTGAACACAACGTGGAGTGAGCAGTTCACCAAGGATCACTGACGAGATTATCTCTCTAAAAAAGCAGCAGTGAAATGTGGATGTCCGGAGGTTAGAGGCTGGAAGGAGCCTGGTGTCGCCCTCTCATCCTACACCTCGGAAGCACATTTTTGCAAGAATATGCGCACTGGCTTTTCGGAATGGAAACGGCTCAAAATAGCCCAAAATGTCCTCTGTAAATACCATTGACTTCAAAGAGAAATTTCACCCTCCCTGTGTGTCGTTGCTCCCTCACTGCAGTGTCGGTGCCATTCCCTCCAGATGACTGCTTTTATTTGATATCAAACTAATGAGATTTCCATTCTCAAAGCATATCCTCTCGCTCCCTGGTCTTAAGGAAGATTCCATTTATGTATATACCCTGGAATGATATTTGTTTTGCATATTTACATAAGACATATCCGCCCTATCTATATGTTTTCCAAATGCCAATGTTTTATTCATATATTTCTCTATCATTTGCTTTTCATATCCTCTGCCACTTAAACCGCATAAACTGTCAGAAAGAGTGATATGTATTATTGGTGTATTGAACATATAATTTGGTTTGGAGCTTATGTGGGCGAAAGCTTATATGCCTGAATACACAGAGTCTCAATCAAATAGAGCAATTATAATTGATATTCTTTGTACAGAAGTTATTGAAAAATGACTTTGCCCAGCGCTTTTTCAGGAAGCCTGTTCTCTTTGTCTTTGCCTGGAAGAATCATACATTAGAAACGGCTGCAATTAATAACACAGGCTTCAGTTCTAATCTAATGCTGCTGTTTATTGTGCTATATTTGGCAGCAGCATGAAGAACGTCTCCTCAGAGCTCCACTGACAGTCAGTGAGCTTCTACACCAAGGGTGACTGACATCCCAGTGGAGAACATGACAGCGAGCGCTCAGACTGTCTCACTCAGGAAAACGACAGAAATCATCTTCAATAGTCATCTTTCTTTGACCAAGTACACAAAGAGTATATGAACACACACACACACTTACATGAACTTATGAAGAGCATCAGGGAGTCAAGTGTTGGAAGTCCAAGTATAAAATATGTCCTCCATGACTGCTGGAACACGTCCAGGTTGTACTCCACTCACCACCTCGCTTTGTCTCCCTCCATACGTCTCCTCTCCCTGGCACATCACACACACACACACACACACACACACACACACACACACACACACACACACACACACACACACACACACACACACACACACACACACACACACACACACACACACAGACACACACACACACGCACACACACACACGCACACAAACAAGCGCTGAATTATGGATGAACCCAGTGACACTGTGATGATACATTTGTCACATCTATGCGAAGTCATCCTTTAAAGGGTTGTCCCTCTTTATGCCGCCTAGAGTTCACATTTTGTCACTTGACATTTACAGAGAGGCTTATGACGGCCCTAAGCGCTGATGTCTCACTGCTGCTGACACTGAATCCAGACTCCACGGACCCAGACCCAGACACAGACCCAGACACAGACACAGACACAGACACAGACAGCACCTCAGGGCCTGGAAGGCTGCACAACACAGCCTTCATATTTGGGTTCGGCTTTGAGGTCCGCCGACTGAGCAGAGCGTTTGTAACGGAGAAATCCAGCCGTTTTTAAACCTTTAACTCCCTCCACCAGCAGTCCCACTCACAAGTCACTATTTTGAATACACTACATCATTAAAGTGGCCTTTCATTGATTTTGGACAAGTTTACTTGTCATGAGAACTTCCTTTCACCCCATGAAAACAGTTGTATAATGCTATTGTGGCTCTGGAGGGAGACAGAAAAATAATATAGCTCCAGTGATATCTGGGAATGAAAGGCACTACTGAGATACGGAGAATGTAAGCACCAGCTTTGCTCTTGTGAGCCCCTTGTGAGTCACTTAAAGTGTAATACACAACAGCTACAGTTTTATGGAAGGCTCTGTTAATTTGAAGTTTTAAATGTGTTTCAGTTCAGGGGCAACATTCACATTCAGCCCAATTCGATCTCAAGTGGACCAGTTAAACCAGAGCATATTAACCTATAAATAACCACAACTCCAAATATTTCCTTTGTTTTAGTGCAAAAAAAAGTAGAATTCGGAAAATATTCACATGTAAGGAATTATCTTTTCACAAAACATTATGAACTAACTGAAATTGTTAAATAAATGAATTATGCCTCAGTTTAGCATTTAGACATTAAAGCTTTCAGTGAGTCTACAAAGGTACAAAACATTTAGTCACAGGTATCTGGAACTGAACGATATAGTATTACAACAAAAACAAGACGAAATGTTACAAAAATGAGACACAAAATGACGAAAGAACAATCTAATATTTTACTGTATAATCAAAACTACTTGTCATGGTCTAGAAATTATTTTAAATGTATAGTTTTGCAAATTCACAAATTGCAGTTGATGTCTTCTCTGTAATTTTTACACTTTGAGGGCCGGATTGGACCCTCTGGAGGGCCGGTTTTGGCCCGCGGGCCACATGTTTGACAGCCCTGTGTTAGACTATAAGGTGATGCAAAGCTGGACCTAAAGGGCAACACAGACATGATAAATAGAGCATAAAAGCAGTTTACATGCATGAACATTATGCAAAAAAACACCATAAAAAGCAAAGAAGCTGCGACTGAACTGTCATTGCAGCAAAGTAACACAGACTTGGACTGAATAAACCAGGTTAGTGTTGGCTGGATAGAGTAACCAGATTTCTTCAACAACCTGTTTGCCAGAAAGCGGTTTTCTGCAAATTAGGAAGGAGGATTACAAAAACCTGGTTTACCAAAATTAATTACTGCTGGAAAATCCATTTCTTGGTAATGTGTCCTGGCAGCGACACCTAACAGGGGAAAGAATATCACAGTGACAGCAGTGTGGCAGGAACAGGAAGAGTGTTGGATTCCAAATAACTAAATCCCAAGTCCTGCCGAAACTGAAAACAAAAACAAACAGTAAAATCAAGAATAATTACTGTTAGAAAACCAAGCAAGTCGCTCTCCACAGCTAAGAATCAAATAATAAATTGTGCTGTAAGAAAAAAATAAAGCTTAAAGGAATGAATTGTAGAAAAGCAAAATCGCATTATTCAGTTTTATTATTCAAAAAATGTATTGGCCAAAGGTGAAAAACTACCCGGAGTAAAAACAAATTTGCACACTAACCAACACTGGTGCCCAGAGAGACGAGATATGACTACTGATCTGCGGGATGGAAGGGTAGTTGTTTTCTAAAGTAACCAGGTTGTTGCAGTGCAGTTAGTTGACTTTTTAAACTTGTGTTTTGTTTGCAGGTAAATGCTTTCCATCCAGCCATGTGAGTAAATGACTTGTGGATAGCTGAGGTATGAAAGGGCCTGAAACTGACAGTAGAAGTTCAGCAACACAGCGAACACGGACTAATACGAACACCACGGAAGGTGAAGCAGGAGAACTGGAGGCAGAGGAGGATGGAGCGGCTGTCGCCATGACAGAGTGGTTACATTTAAAGTAATCACATTTTCAAACATCCATCCTTTTTAGCTCAGACCAGCACTGGGTATAAGTCACTGTGTGGGTTTTGCTGGCGCTTAGATTTTACTGACTGCACATGTTCTTTGAAGGGTCTGCTGCTGCAGAGAAAAAAGTCTCCAGCTCCAGTCTGTGCAGCATCATCATGTTGGAAATAAAAACTTGATCAAATGCTTCCTAAAAATGACCCTTTAGAAACTAGTACAGTTGTCATGTGTCTGTCAGTAAGAAGTTTAAAAGACCTTGTTAATAACTGCTGAACCCTGATATATTTACTGCTCATCCTTCCGACCCCAACGCTATCATTTCTGTCGTATCCGCCAGGTGCTTTATTGATTAAAGATTTGAGGTAATAAATGATGAATCTACCTACAACACAGACATCAGTGTTGAGTTTTTAGGCAGCGATTGCAAGCAGATCCAGACTGACCATGCTGTGTCATTCACACAGTGTTCACTATAAATGAGTGAAAATGAAACACCAGAATCAAAGCATGTTAAATACGGTTTTAAGTACTAATGCAGATTATACTCATTATAGAAGCTGCAATTTGTATTAAAGCAAACTATTTGCTAATGAACTGTACCTTTCCCAAGGTATCTTTTCAGAGAACATGAATTATGTAACTAATAATCTTTTGTGAAGAAATTAGTCAGCATATTGCAGTGAAGTTTCCCTCTCACAGTAGTTTATTCTTGGTGGTTTCATTTGAAAATCTTTTTAAGCAGAACCTAAATTTATCTGCATAGAAATATGGGACAGTGAAGAGACATTTATTTGGGGAAAGAAATTAATTAAACATTTTACTGGCAAACATTCAGTGTGAGAATGTTTTTTTTTTTTCTTTTTCTCTGCGTGTGTGTGGGTTGCTAGGGCAGATTTTTCTCTTGGTGCTGAAAGCAAACATAATCTTTATTTAATTAGGCAGTCTCATTGAGATTAGAGTGTCTTTACCAAGACAGACCTGACAACAAGAAACATTTGCAAGAACACAATCAGCAGATAGAGGCAACAAAACAACAGAAACAAATAAACAAAATCAAAAATAGGATGAGATGAAGTTTTAAGCCCCTCCGATGGGAACGCAGGTATCTAGATGTTGGTGAATAGTACCTGAAAGAGACACAATGCATGAAACTTTCCATTTTTAAATGCTTTCAAAGTACCTCAATGCACGCATGTTGCAGAAAAATACGAGTGTTGGGAGATAATCTTTTTGAAAGCTGCATTTGTATGATACAAATGTTGCTTTTCATTAAAGGACAGATAATTCTGCATGTAAACGAATGGACGCTGCAGAACAGGATTAATTATACATGTCCTTTAAACTAATGGTTTAATTACATTTATTTAGCATCATGAAATATTAGCCTGAATGAACACATTGACCTTCACTGCTGTGTGCTGCTGCATCTCTTATGCTTTCTCCTTCACTTGGACAGATTTGTGAACTAAAGTCGTATCTGCATGGTGCTGTACCATCGTTACAGTACAGTTTCCTGCATGTTTTAGTATTTTGTCGATGGATTATTTGAAATTTGATGGGTGGGACGTAAAATGTCCTCCAAGTCTGGAATGACTCTTATCGTCCAAACACTTTGCTCATCGTGAACGAAGCTCCAGATCGAACATTTGACTGTGCAAGTGTCTCTCAACAGCGTTTGCTCTGTAGAGGTGATGTAGCCATATGTCATTCTGTCAGCTTGCTAATGCCCTGACATAAACTCTGCAGGGCGAGACAACAGAAGAAAATGCAGACAGGCATTGTTACACTGCAAGACAACAACAAAAGCATTGCAATAAATATTCAGTTTTGAAAAACGAGTCATGCTGAGACATATTCTGTTCAACGTGGAGAGAAACATGTGAAAGCTCCAAGAAAAGTCACATATTCCAGTGCTCCTGGTCTCCCCACAAACCTGAAAACGGTGCTTTAGACCTGTTTTCACGTCTTCATGCTCGGTGAGTGTTTGCATTAAGAACGGTTTCTTTCATTTTGCCAAATGGGGCCCGTCTCCGTGTTTCCTGGCTCACAGATGGCCAGTTTGGTCCCCGACTGGCTCTGCAAAGGGGCGTTGATTCAAATGAATTTCCATTACAGAAAACTGGCTGGCTCGAATAAATCATAATAAAAATGGAACTTGTGGCCTGTCATCTCTCAAAGATCGGCTACCTTGGGACACTGCTGAAACCTCTCCCATCATATGCCCCAGTGAAGCAGAGACGATGGGAAAGAGCATGGAGAGGATTTCTGTGCCAGAGGGAAAGATTTTGCAAAGAGATTAAAATACAGTTCACTTTTTAAAGGCTTCCTTTTCTTCTAAGAGCTGGATACAGCTGTGAATGTTGCGGTTTCCCCCCAGAAAAGAAAAGCAAAAATCCTACTTTATTGCTGTGACCATCACTTCTGAATTAGTTTGATCAATCATCCGCGTCATATGGGAGCAGCCGCATACACTCGAAGGTTTAAAGGGTTGTTGCACGTTCAGTCACAAACCAGAGACTTGTCAGCCATTGTCTTGGAGCAGACTAAGGGTGTATGCATCACTGATATGCTTATCAATTAGATGGCATGGAGAAATGTCAGGCAGCGAGACCGTCGGTCCCTCGGAGCACTTTTGCGAATATTGTTTGTCACTTCCCACAGACATTAAGCATGTCAGCGTGTCACACTGCAACTCTCTGCTTCTTTCAAATTGGTCCTCCGGGAACGGCTTTGTGCAATTTTTTTTCTCCTTTTTCAAATGTCAGGACACTGGCCAAACTTCATCAAAAAAGACATCCATCTTCGCCTACACAGCTCACTGCATCTTTAAGAGCCTGAAAGACCACATCTGCACTTTTATTCTGTAGTTTCACCCGAATCTCATGCTATTGTATGTTGATATAAACAGTAGTTCTGCAAGCATAAGAAGCGCCTTAATAACTCGGCTTAGCTTGAACAAAAACCGTCTTAAATAATTCACATTTGATCGTTCTGTCAGACTGTTATTCATTTGTCCTTGTTTAACACCTATTTGATATGCATGGTTTTCATCCACAGCTCATACGGACATAGCTGGATGTATAGCTCTTGTTTTAAAGAGGACACTAGGTTTCACTTGCAGGACCCTAAAGTGTCTTTTTTCCCCACTGGCTGATGTGGAAACAGGAACAGTGCCTTCAGTCCTCCAAGTCTCGACCTTCACTGGCGGTCAAAATGGTGGTTCAGAGCCGTTTGAACCAAGCCCTCGGGAACGCTGCAAGGCCATTTTGGCACAGTGGCTGCACTTGGTATTTCAACTTCTGGTGGCATCAAGGAACACACGGTGGCCGAAAAAGACTTTTTCCCCACTTACATGTAATCATGGGAAAAACTAAATAGTATATGTCGTTTTTCTGAGTGTCACAAATCTCACCACCTTGATTTTTTTGTCAATTAGATGTTGATTGATGATTCATTTGCTCCAATAGCATTTGCAAACTCTAGAAGAGCTGTACAATGCATTTTTTCACTCTCATTTCTTGTGGGTGGAGTCATCAGGAGAAGGCTTTTTCAGCTTTTATCCTCAAGGAGAAAATTTGAGGATTGCTTCTCCTGACATCCATGCTAGCTTTGCAAGACGCCAGTAGATACAGCAGAGGCAGTAGAAAGTAACACAAAACACTCAAACCAATTGACCTTATAAATTACTTCATTATTACTTCGCAAAGGAACGTGGCAGAGTAACGTGACGATCGGCGTACGTTTGTCCTTCTGTTAGTCTGTCTGTTAGCAACATTACTCAAAAATGGAATAATGGATTTGATGAAATTTTCAGGGAAGGTCAGAAATGACATAAGAACCAAGCGACTAGATTTTGGCAGTGATGCACTTATAGTCTGGGTCCATGGATTTGTTAAAGATTTCTGTATCATTGCAAGACAGCGGCACAGCGTCACTGTAACTATGATTTATTAGGACTTATCCGTCAGAATTCATACAAGGAATAATTGATTAAATTGTGGTCGTGTTTCTGAGTTCCATCAATTCCGCTACATATTCAGGTCACGCAATTCGAGATCTATACATAATGTACACATGCATAACACACCTGTGCGCAACATAAGGTAATGGATATGATACGACGACTGAGCAGCCTTGGAGGAGTACTGCGCTGTCTGAGAGCTTTTCTTGTTAGTACTCTATTGATAAAAGCAGTATTTCTACTACTTTTTCCTCCACATTTTAATTCACTTTAATTGAATTGTATCTACATGGCACCAATTACAGTTCAGCTTGTCTCAAGACGCTTTACAGAACCCAAATGCCTGAACCCCCCAGAGCAGCCCTAAGGCGACAGTGGCAAGAAAAAATTCCCTTTCAATGGGAAGAAATCTTGAGCAGAACCCGACAAGGAGACACTTAACACACATTGGCATACATGCATGGTATGACAACCAGATGATACATACAAAGTGATGCATAATGAATACAGAGTGGCTGGGGGTATACAGAGCAAGCCAACACTGAAACTGATCCCAAAGTTTACTGTCATGGTGTACGGCTCTGGCATTAAATATTCTGCATATATAGCTGGTAAGTATGATGCAAACAGTGTTTATATGAGCATATTGTGTATAGTAAGGGCAATGCAGAGGAGATTTACTAAAAAAGAATATCATCTGTTCATTGTCTATACACTGATTGATCCTCATTAGGGTCATGGGTGGGTGGAGTCTATCCCAGCTGACTTAGAGTGAAAGCAGGGGACACCTGGACAGGTAACAGTCTATCATAGGGCTAAGAAGGAATAAAAGAGCGAGAAATCATTTTAATCAGCTACAAAACTTGCTGAGGTTAAACTGTCTGGTGACGACATTTATTTCTTGGAGCTGAATCGCAGCTTCATCATACAGTTTATTGATGCATTTATTTTTACAGAAACATATGAGGTGTGTAGTTGTGGGTGTTTAAAGTTGAATGTGTGGTTTCAGTTTTATTTCACTGTGTATTGACTGCTGCAAGCTGTGCCTCTGCATCAAGACATTTTATGAGGAAAATATTTTATCTTGACCAAACACCTGCAACATATTTTCAGTCAAGTAGCTATATCATAATATCTGGATTCTGCTTCGACGTTATGAGATTTCTCTCTGACTGCTCCTTTCTCACATACAAACACACACAAACAAACAGCACATATCATTTCTTTTTCCTCCAAGATTCTTCAAAACATGCGATAAAAGAAAACACAGATGAAAAGAAAACATGACAAAAATGAACACATAGTGCTTTTTAATGTAAACCCACAGGACAGTGCTGTTGTCATTGAGTTAAAGCTATAATGCAATGTTTTGAATCAAATCCGTATGGGATACTGTTGGTCCCACCTTGATTCACTTCAGTTGGACAAATTCACAGCCCACAAGCTGTCACTCATCCTGATGAGGAGTCTACGTTGAAGCAACATCTAGCATTTAGAAACTGATCACAGGAGATGAAGGAGCAGATGGTAGCCACAGTGCAGATGCTGTTCAGTCCCATGACGCCTAGCTGCATGCAGGTATTAACTGCTGCTGTTGTTTAAGCTATTACATGCCTGAATCCAAGATCATTTAACTGGGATGGAATTTTTAACAAAAAATACGGCCAAATGTCAAATACCAGCAAGTCTTTTATGCTGTTGGTCATTTTTGCTGTTGTTGCTTTTATATTCATTAGTTATATTTCAGACTGAAATTATCAGCACGCATTGACTGTACATATGAATAGTGACTGCAAGTTCCCCTGAATTTAAACGTGTCTTAATTAAAGCCATCAGACAGCGAACAATATTTTAGTGACAGGAGAGTGTTACTGGCACCGACTCACATCATGTTATTTAGTTTATTTGATTCTTTCAGACCAGTCACGCTGATAAAGTTTGTCTTCATTCCTCCGCCAAGGAACGCAGTGGAGTTATGTGACGACTGGCATACGTCTGTCTGTCTGTCTGTCTGTCTGTCTGTCTGTCTGTCTGTCTGTCTGTCTGTCTGTCTGTCTGTCTGTCTGTCTGTCTGTCTGTCTGTCTGTCTGTCTGTCTGTCTGTCTGTCTGTCTGTCTGTCTGTGCACAACATTACTCAAAAATGGTCAAACGGATTTGAATGAAATTTTCTGGGAAGCTTAGAAATGACTCAAGGACCAAGTGATTATTTTCTGCAGTGATGCAGCTTATAGTCTGGATCCACAGATTTGTTAAAGATTTCTGTATCATTGCGACACAGCGGCACAGCATCACTGTAACTATGACAACAAGTGAACACTACGTCAGCTGCCTGATGAGGATCACATGATTGTGATCCTGCTACAAATCCACCATTGCAGACTTATCAGGACTTATCCATCAGAAATGATACAAGGAACAGTTCATTAAATTGTGGTTGTGTTTCCGAGTCCCATCAGTTCCTGCCACCTGCTACATATTTAGGTCACGTGTTTCAGTATCTGAAAGACTGAGCAGTCTTGGCGAAGTACTGCACTCTCTGACTGCTTTTCTTGTTTTTGTAATTTGCTTTGTTTCAAATAAAGGACCTTCTGACTGTGTATTTGGCATTTAGAAGTCTAATTTATGTACTTCTCTTATTGATAACTTTTTAACATTATTGTCAACATAATAAACAACATAAACATAAACAACATAAATAAAGGACTATCTTATCTTATCACCCAAACAGCTGGCTTTCATCTACACCCCAAAAAGAATGTTTGGGCTCAACAAAACAAAATATGTTCAACAAAGGGAGGAATCAGTCTTTCCTATGAAGTCACATGTGTTGTTAATTACCACTTACCACGTATAAACACAAGGTTTTTAAGTTGGTTATACAATTAAGTTGTTCCATAGGATTTACATGTTATTTGAAAGAGAGTTTTAAATGTTATGTACGTTATTAAGTGTGTACAGTTGGCAGTTTTTTTTAAAAAGTTACTTGCTTTTCTGTTACACTGGCAAGGGAGGAGAATTGAAATCCATAACTACGACCACTAATACATCAATGCAACCCATCCAAATAATGTTTGCAATTTAAAAAGTTTATTTAAATGGGTAATTGGATTTTTTTTTTAATCAGGCAGACATGTATTTAATTGAGTGGTGGGAAAAGGCCCTAGAATAACTGTATGTATCGAGGGCATAGATGTAAGATTTCCAATACTCTACAATTTATAAAATAAAAGTGTTACATGTAATGGTCTCCAGATGACATTATTTTCTCATTGTCAGGGTGAAAGTCATTGGCGGGTGGATATCGCCTTCAGGCAGCAGCTTGAAGCTGATTCCAAGAACCGGAGCAGTGATGGACAGATGCAGGTGTTACTTACACTGCTGTGGCTGCTGATGCCACAAGAGAGGTGAGAAGAAGAGACAGAGAAGGGCTAAGAAAGAGAGAGAGACAATGTTCTTTGAATGTTCCTCCCTTCACCACTCCTCATTCACACCTCTTAAAACAGAGCCACACTGAACAAGACAAGGTTTCCAGTGATCTACTTTCCACTAATGACTGGTTTTCATCATGACAGGTTATCAGTTGGTGCTAGTTTCTACCCATCTGCAGGCAGGTGCTTCCTCTGGAACACCTGTTCATTTGTACATTTTTTCAGCCAGCCAGTTATGTGGCAGCAGTACAATGCAGTAAATCATTCAGATACAGTTGAGCATCTTCAGTTAATGTCCATCAGGGATCATAGGTCGTTTTGACTGTTTGTCGGTGCCTGATGAGCTGCTATTATTTCTGAAACTACTCATCTCCTGGGCTGTTCACGTCAACTGTCTCTACAGTTTACTCAGAATGGGGTGTAAAAGGAAAAACAGCCAGTGAGTAGCAGGTCTGCAGGCCTGTTGATGAGGGAGGTCAGAGGAGAATGACCAGACTGGTTGGAGCTGACAGAAAGGCTACGGCGACTCAGATAACCACTCTTTACAGCAGCGGTGAGGAAAAGCATTTCTGAATGCACAGCCAGTCTTGAGGCAGATGGGCTGCAACAGCTGAAGACCACATTGGGTTCCACTCCTGTCAGCCAAGAACAGAAATCTGAGGCTGCTGTCGGCACAGGCTCACCAAAACTGGGCAGCATGAGGACAAAACGTAGCCTGCTCTGATGGAGCAACACCCAGCCTGTCCAGGATGGTGGTGGTGGTGATGATGTAATGGTGTAAGGGAGCGTTTTTTGGCACTTAATACCAGTAAGTCATGGTCTGAGTGCCTGAACACCCTCTGGTTATTGCTGCTCACTTTGTATCCCTTAATTACACAGGTGAGCATCTACCTGCAGCATGATGATGCACCTGAAGTTGCCTCAAACCTCCATCCATCCATCCATCCATCCATCCATCCATCCATCCATCCATCCATCCATCCATCCATCCATCCATCCATTATCTCTGTGCTGAGGTTAATTGATTACTCTAAATTTGCCTGTAGGTATGAGTGCATAAGTGTGATTGTTTGTCCTGTTTTAAGTTACTGTATTGTTTTTAAGTTATTCTCTTGTTTTTCACTGTGAAGCACTTTGGTCACCTTTGGGCTGTTGTAAAGGGCTATAGAAATAAACTTTGATTGATTGATCTAGACACCGTTTAATCTTCAATAGGGTCACGGGGGGTTGGAGTCTATTCCAGCTGACTGAGGGTGAAGGCAGGGGACACCTGGACAGGTCACCAGTCCATCACAGGGCTACACATACAGACAAACAATCACACTCACATTCACAGCTACAGACAATTTAGAGTTACCATTTAACCTCAGCATGTTTTTGAACTGTGGGAGGAAGCTGGAGAACCAGAAAACCTGTGCATGCACAGGGAGAACATGCAAACTCCACACAGAAAGATACCGGGGAGGCCGGGATGCAAACCAGGGATCTTCTAGCTGCAAGGCGACACTGCTAACCACCAAGTTACTGTAAAAGATGCGGGCGCTTCAGTGGCCTCATCACTGGATCTGAATCAAGCAGAACACCTCTGGGATGTGGGAGGATGGGAGGTGAGCAGTATGAGCTAACAAATCTACAGAAATGATCAGATGCCATCATGTCACCATGGAGCAGAACCTCAGTGGAACATTTCCAACAGCTTGTGGAAGAACTGAGGCTGTTGGAGAGCAAAGGGAGGCCCCACCTGGTATTAGAACGGACTTATCAATAAAGTATGTAGACTTTTGAAGGCAAAAGCAGCTCAGTTTTCAGTGAAGCTTGCACGAAGCTGTCATGTGGAAGAACACATACACACCTGATATATATTCTGTCAGCATGTTTTTTTGTTTGCACGTTCTCTGCTCCGGTGTTTATTTTTCAGGTTAGTGTGAATATTGGAAATGAAACACTGTGAGATTGTTACAAACTGGCATGTCAAGTTAACAGAGCAAACTGCAAACATTTTTTGACTTAAATTCAGTGTAGCTTTACTTATAATGTTGCTGATCGTTGTGAGAAGCGTACTGGAACATCAACGCACTCATTTAAAAACACAAACCATGTTTTTATAATAGACTATTTAATCCACTTTAGTCATTGCCTAATTTACACATGACATCATTTCCCCCATCTGTGTGATGATGAGCATATGATGCATGGCTGTTTTTAGTAAAACACCAGTGCATGTGATGCACATCAGTGGTTTTCAGGGACAGAGAGAGCAGAGAGTGAGAGACTGTGTTGAGTTGAGTACAGTTTCGCCTCTGGGTAGATCAGACTTTTCTTATTGAACTCCACTGTGAAAAGAGGAGCTCATCTATCTCTGAGAAACATACGGTGGTGTTACTGGTAGCTGGACTGATTGTTAGCGTGCTACAAGTACTGCAGCTCTTTCTGTACCAATTTATTTCAACATATACACAAGTATGTACATTATAAATGCTCAGAATTACTGCATTTGAAAATGAGACAGAATACAAAGGACGTACTTTTCTGTTCTTTTGAAATCAGAGATTAGTCCATCCAATAGCTTTGTTTGTGTTTGCATCCTTTTAATGATGCTCGGCTAGCTGACCCTTCTCCAAATATGTTACAACACAAGAGACTTTTTTCTTTCTAGTTATCCTTCAGCAATCATTTCTTCTGTCTTTAAAAATTCCTCACCTAAAAATAGTCTCCTACTCATAGAGCAGTGAAACCATTATACAGCAGTACACTCATCATACGTATGAACTTGTCTCATCTGACACCTTCTAGATACATCAGTGGTGTATCTGTTGTGGTTTCACAGCAGGACAACGTGGACATTCTCCAGTAATCAGAAAAGCTTTGTGAAAACTGTGAGAGATGTGAAAAAAAACAACAACAAAAAAGCGGTATAAACAGAATCTTAGACCCCAATACAGCTGGTAGGGACATATGGTGTGTATTTAAATAGGTTCTATGAATAACCACACTTTGTCAAAGACCTTTGTATTGATACTTATTACTGGGATCAATTGGAGGACATTTGAGCTTCAAAATGTTTGAAAAACTAACCTTCTCTTTTACAGTTTTCTGCTATATATTCATCAATAATAGGTAATAAACTATCAAACACTTGATTGGCTCAGCTTCCACATCAATGGCAGCATTTTTATTCCATGTTTCCTGTGCTGTTTGCTAACCCTACTCTAATCCATGCTAATGTGATCTTTTTCTCAGCAGTAGAAGCTAGATATTTAGCTAGCTGTTACTGCTGACCAAGAGGACAAACTGACTGATGGAAAAAAGTCAAGAAAAAAGTCGAAAATAATTTGTCTTTTCCTGATAATATGCTTGACTTAGAGTGAGACATTCAGTCAAGGCTGACAAAGTTATGAAAAGATGAAAAATAGAAGAGATGACAGCTTTGCTCTACCCATCCTTTTACAAAACTGTTTGATGACGTTAATTCCAGTGTATCATATGAGTCACTGTTTTCTTCTTCTTTTACCAGCTAAAAGGCTATGCTAACAGGGTGGCATGTTGTGGGGCACACGTTCCATGCATAATAATTATTATATAAAATATTATGTTGATTTAAGAAATGTTCCCACAATTACAAGAGACATCAATGAAAAAAACAATACCAAAAAAAGGAGATCTAAATTTCATTTTAACAGTTTCTGGAATAAAGCTAATTAGACTGTTTAACAAACACAATGTGCTCTAAGAAAAGGGAACTGATGGAGTTGTGTGGATTCTACATTTCTTTGCAAAGGAAACAGCTTGTTGTTGGGTTTTATTGACAGAGAAGGTTAAGTTTCATGACCCCTTAAGAGAGAACAGATTCAGTCTTTCAACCGAAAGGATCTATAAAATGAAAGTCATGTACCAAAGCACTCTAAATTTAATACTCAACAGTTCAATATAAGATGTATAAATACTGTCATTGACGTGGGGTTTAGAGCATTTAAAGAGAAACTGCATTTATAGCTGCAAACCATAACTGATGTTGCTTCTTATCCACATGAGATATGGACGTTCCACGATACAAGGAGCAAATGGAGTTAACTTCTTCTGCAGCGATCAGTCTCTAAAATCCACAGGAATCTACATTTTCTACAATGAAATCAGCAGAATGTTTTTAATAGTCCTTCCCTGCCTGGTAAATGTCGATGTCTTTCAACCTCCAAATCCCAAGTTTGAAATTCAGATTTAGTCACAAAAATGTATTACTCTCAAGTCAAGCCTGAGCCACAGGAATTACTATACTGCTCAATTGTTTTTTCAAGCTCTTCCTCCCCATTATGGCCAAGCTGGTCCTAGTGAATTGGAGTCTGTTCCTCTAAGTATTAAAGAGGCAGGGGTTAGGTTTTGGTTAGGCACCAAGGAGATGATTGTAGGTTCTCCAATAAGACGCTTCAGGAATATTAGACCTTGATATGTCACCGATTTAGGTCAAGTAATACTAGCTTTCAATTCCTTTAAGTAATTTCTCTTTGACCAACAGCACTGATGACATGTTAAACATGTCATCATTTTATAAAAGAATCACAGAAAGGATTGTGTTGTCAATGTTTCAAAGCTACGACAGAATGAAGGTTAATTCTCTAGAGTAGATCGTAGACATGTGGATGGATTATCGCCTTCTGTAGCTTGAAAAAGTTGAAAACGTCGTCTTAAGATCCTACGGCCCGTATCAGAAATGCTACCAAACAATCCAGTCCTGTCCTTTGCCACAGTGCAACAGAATTAATGATCTTATTATCTTAATGGCCATAATTTCATGCACAGTCGGTCACTAATGCTGCCATTTGTTGTATTGCTGAGCTGACAATTCCCACCATGATAGATCACTTGACCATGCAGGAAGTTCATCCAAAACCAGTCACTGCAGATATTATATACTTATAAATTTCCTCAGATGTGTGCCATTCAGAAAGCACTTACGCTCGATTACATGATTCCCAGCAGCAGAGATATGAAGAGGAGGCAGGAGGCCGCTGACCACACGGGCCTCTGTCCAAGATGTGTCATTCTGTGGTATCATGGATAATTGAACAACAAAATTGTAATTTCAGGGACCAATGCTCAATGTCCACCCTGTTCCCTTTTCAAAGTGAGCAGCTGATTATACACATCTGCTGTAGTTTCAGTTTGCCGTCTGACTTATTGTTGCATTTAAAGAACGAAAATGAAAACAAATTATTGGACAAAAATTAAAACCACGTGAGGTTAACGACGTTCCAGAAATGCACGATTTCTTTAGCGAGAGCGTCCTCTGTGTCTTTGTCTCACAACAACCACAAAAATACCCTCAAGTCATAAAACCGGGGATGATGAACATGCTCAGTGCAGATTTGTTGTGTTTTTTTGTGATTGAGTTTCAAAGTGCAAATCTCTCTTATCCTCTTTGTGCTGGACTAAAAGTCACTTATTATAGCATGCAAAATAAAGACAGAGCAAATGTGGTAAATGAGGGACCAGAATGTCACGCAAAAGCTTCATCCTGCCACAACATCAGAGTTTCCTCTAGTTTAATTACACTGCAATATGCAGCGATGGTTCCCTAATAATTAGATTATCTAAGAGTCTTTGGAAATTATTCAAATATGTATCTCCTAGAATATGACATGACAAAATGTATTTATGTCCACCAGAATGCAAGAAAGAGACACACTCTGTCTTTTGAATTATACAGCAAATGTACGAAATCTACTACCCATAATAACAATAAATTATTTCTTGAGACAACATTGACCTAAGATGAAAGGATGAAAAAAACATGAATGCATTTCTGAATGTGTGGGGTTATACAGCGGGCAAAGCTGCTGTAAACCCCACTGACAACATGTGTGAGTTATTTCCCTCTGAACTCTAAATGGACTGTATTCAGTTATCCATCTTGTCAGTGTTCTGTGCAGGGGTGGCAGATGTGAATAGAAAAGAAAGCCGTCAATCATTGCATATGTAGCTGTGTATTGTGCTACAAGAGTAACTTTTCCAAACAAAATCAGTTGAGAAACGATTAAGTGAGGGACCTAAATCTGCATGAAAATGTTCATCAGTTTTATTAGTGTTTTAATGGAAATCCAGCATTATAATGCAGTGCAGCAGACACAGTGGTCTAACACACCCACTAACATTCAGCGGCTTGTTATGGGAACATGTCTGACAGCTTTGTTTTCATTTTGCTGTGTATATTGTCGCGTTGCACGGCCCCTGGAGGGGTCCGTCATCAGGAGTCCAGATCTGTGGCTTACTGGGATTCTGCCCCTGTTAAGATTTACTGGGAATTCTCCACCAGCGACTGAACTAGCTGTAAATACAAACTCAGCAAAGGACACATTAAATTTAATGAGTCCGTCCATAGATTTCACCGTGCGCGGCAGCAGATATGACGAAAGTACAAAAGAACATTTCCCCCAGCTGTCTGTCACGACCCGTTTGAAGTTGCAACTGCACCTCAACAGCAGAGACAGTGACATGAAGCCCTGTTGGATCTTTTGAACAGTGTGACTTATTAACACAGCCTACAGTATGTAGTGAGGACAAAGGAACCTCCAAACAAAGGCAGAAAGAAAAGCAGAAAGAAAGAAAGAAAAAAGTTTGTTTATGAAGAATTCATTTAAAAGAAAGAAACGCCAGAAATTCCAAGTCCAACAACTATATCTTTCTGACTTTTCACACGTCGAGGCTGTCGTTTGAGCCGAGCAGTGTGCTGCCCTGCCACAGGGGGCGCAGTGGAGTGCAGCCTGGGCCAGCCGGTAACTAAGGGTTACATAATTTTACTGTTGTATTCAGCTCCTTAAAAGACCTGTGAGAAACAGAGCGAGCCCTCTTGCTTCTGCAGCAGCAGCAATCTAGGATAAGCCCGTTTAATGCCAGCCTCTTCAAACACACTGCCAGTACGAGTCAAAGGTTAATGAAAGGGCACCTGGTTGGGAGGATGAAGACATGGCAGCAGCCAGAACCAGAGGGATTAGCCCTGTTCTCATATCAAAGGCATCCCCAGCCAGCGAGGCTCAATCTGGATTTTGTGTGGAAATCTGTCTCCATCACAGAGATATTTGGTCCAAGTGCAGGCTGGCTGGGCTCATCTTCTCTCACACCTCCTCTCTCATACATACATACTTATATTCACACTGTCACTAGAACCTATAAGGCTGCAGATAAAATGCTGGACAGTTGTTTCCTCAGTCTGTCCTCTGTTTGTGTATAAACATGAACTACACGGCAACATGATTCTTAAATGACTTTACTATTGCAGTAGTTTTTTTTAAGAAAATCTGTCTAAAACAGCAAAAGCAAAGTGTGTCCAAAGTTTGTAACCACACTTTATGAATGAATGTTTTTCTGTGGATATGCATAGTTTCCACTGAAGCCAGTTTCCAAAAACAAAATGCCTTACCTAATGGAGCTAATTACTGTTTCCATTAGTTGGTTAATTAATTGACTGATCCAAATTTCCATTTCCTACATTGTCTGAGCAGTATTGATGGAAACTTCCTTTACATTAAAGCTCAACGTCAGTACTTTAACCTCCCATAACACATCTGACATTGTGTCCGAGGGTCTTTGTGTGCGAGCTGGCCTAAAGAAAAGTATCTGTGTGTTCCTGTGTCAGAAGGCTGAAGGGAATTGTTGTGGCAGAGATGGATTGGCTGCTCTACAGCCATCTTTATAAATTGGATACGGCAGCATAATACGGAGCTACTTGAACACTTTGCAGGCGCTCCCTGTGGTCCCACTGTGTGACAGCTTTTCTCCAATATGCTCTTCAGAGATAGGCCTACTGGATTTTCATAAAAGAGAGCCCAGTTGTTATGAAAAGATTTTAATGGATTTACAGCAAGTCATTAACATTAGGTTCTGTGTTTTTCTAAGGTGCTATTATCATGGGATGTCAACGGAATAATTAATGCGTTTCTTATTTATCTGTCTGTTCTGTGCCTTGTGAAACGCTGTAAGACACACTGAAATGTCTATTTATATCCTACGTTTCCAAAGCATTGGCTCTTTTGTGACAGTTGAAATAAATCATGATTACTCATAAATATACATTGACGGATTACTTGTGTAACACTGGTGCTTAATCAAACTAAATTCCTCATTAATTTGCAGTAGCCTATATTGCTGTAATCCTCAAGCCGCAATGAAATGAGCATTAACTGAAATGTGCGTTACAGTTTAGAGGAACTGAATGTATGTGAATAATACGTTTCTCCTCCACAAACACTGTTAAGAGACCCTACAGGTGACATCACAGGGGGAGATGACCATGTGATTCCATATCTCTAAGCACTGTACTGTCCCCGATACTCTCATGGTAAAAGATAGATCTATCTATCTATCTATCTATCTATCTATCTATCTATCTATCTATAGTCTATCTATCTATCTATCTATCTATCTATCTATCTATCTATCTATCTATCTATCTATCTATCTATCTATCTATCTATCTATCTATCTATCTATATCTATATCTATATCTATCTATCTATCTATCTATCTATCTATCTATCTATCTATCTATCTATAGTCTATCTATCTATCTATCTATCTATCTATCTATAGTCTATCTATCTATCTATCTATCTATCTATCTATCTATCTATCTATCTATCTATCTATCTATCTATCTATCTATCTATCTATCTATCTATCTATAGTCTATCTATCTATCTATCTATCTATCTATCTATCTATCTATCTATCTATCTATCTATCTATCTATCTATCTATCTATCTATAGTCTATCTATCTATCTATCTATCTATCTATCTATCTATCTATCTATCTATCTATCTATCTATCTATAGTCTATCTATCTATCTATCTATCTGTCTGTCTGTCTGTCTGTCTGTCTGTCTGTCTGTCTGTCTGTCTGTCTGTCTGTCTGTCTGTCTGTCTGTCTGTCTGTCTGTCTATCTATCTATCTATCTATCTATCTATCTATCTATCTATCTATCTATCTATCTATCTCTAAGCACTGTACTGTCCCTGATACTCTCATGGTAAAAGGTTTCTTGGGGAAGAGCTGACATTTAAAGCTTGACTGTCAAACTTAACAGGCTGGTTGTCAAAGTAATGCTGAATTAAAAGAGATTGTACGAAGTCATTTGTAGGCACTGCGACAAACTAGGAACACATGTAAGACATGGAAATACTTTTAGATGAACGGGGTACTTTCACTGCGCAGGAAGATAGAAAGCATGAACATGTTTACTCCCATTAGCCTGCCCACACCTTTCGGAAAGGTTATGCGGTGGCCCACAGCAACAGAGGAAGTTATTATCAAGTAAAACTACCATGTAAATGATCCAGTCAAGTTTCTCTTGATGTTTAAGCTGGGCAATTTGTTTGGTGATTATTACAGCTCAAATTTACTTGCAGGTATGAGTCATGTCTCTGAAGATGAGACAAGGGGGAGAGATTACAAGTTTTTTTTTAATCATTTAACAAACACTTTGAGATTCATTTTTCAATACTGCAGCATAGTGGTGTTTAGTACAAAGATTTTGAGAGGTCCCTGCATACACCTCACTGTCTGATACACCTCAGAAGTGTTGCAAGAGAGAAAATCCTCTCAGCTCTTCAACTTCTACATATTGTCTCTGTTCTCCAACAATTTCACCAATTTGGGATTTTATGATGTGGGTTTTGTTACATTTTATTATGAACACTAGGTTTGGTTGCGTTTAACGAAAGATTACAGTTTGAAATAGGAAATAAACAGCTGTCTCCCATGTCCATCCAGCCCGGCCTCCTCTCAACAGCTCCATAATAACATCATGTGACTTCCTGGTTGGCTCCTATCATAATGACAGTGCAAATGTATGCACGTCTTCTGGAGGCGCTTGTTGAAACGCATTCTGTGAATTTGAGGAGAACGATCGCCATTCTTCATGACTGACACAGGTGGTGCTTTTTGTTAATTCTGATAACAACTCACACAAAATAGTCTGCGTTATCATTTTATTATTGCGCTCATTTCCTCAGAGATCTCCGCTGTGTTAAAGCCCATGGTCATAAACAGTGTGAAATGAACCAGAAGCCAAAATACTCTTAGACTCCTCACCGAGGAAATACGAATTTACTGTCATTTAAACCAGCTGGAAGCAATTTATTACAGTTAATTTGTCAGCTGCGCAGATGTATCATATTTTGCTATAAGGTCTCAGCGGAGTTTTGTTCAGGTCTGCAGTTTTAAAGTCTGTTTGCCAGAAGTCAAGAAAATGCACAGAATGAGTGAATCACCGCACAAGAAAGTTTGGTGAATAGTGAAGGAAGACGAGACCGCATTGAGATTGTTGGTCAGAAAGTTTTCTTTTAACCCTGGTGTCGTCCTGCGGGTCAGATTGACCCGTTTTAAAGTTTGAAAATGTGGGGAAAAAATATTTTCACAGTGAAAACTTCCACATTTTCAACATTTTGGGGAAATTTATTTTTTGAACATTTTTTGATGGAATAAAAGAAATGCTAAAAAAAAATGTTTCTTTAAGAATATTCAGAAAAAAATCTACCAAAATCCAGTGAAATTCACTGGATTTTGGTTCATTTTTTTCTGAACGTTCTTAAAGAAAATATTAGAACTTTTATTGATATATATGGAATCACTTTAGATATTTTTAAGATTTTTTGCAAGATTTTTATTCATTTTTGAAAATATTTACTTTTTTTTTTTTTTCCAAATATGGGGATTTTGTTTTAAAATAAAACTTTTAAGGATTTTTGGGAATTTTCTTCCTGAAAATTTCGCAAATTTTTTACAAATTTGGGGATTTTGTGCCCATAAATGAGGACAACAGGAGGGTTAAAGATCTGTCCAGTGGCAGCTGGGATAAAAGGGTGGTTGTGTTAAATTTGTGCAACAAAGACTTTTCTTGTTGCTGTTAGCACCAGACCTAACCTTAGCTACGACAATCCTAGTACCGGCTAACGGTGCAGCCATCCTTCCATCCCATAATAGACCACTTTTCAAAACACTGAAAGTGCTTGAGTTTCGAAAAAGTCTTGAAATGTTGAATATAATTGGAGTTTTCAGTAATCTGTGAATGTAGTAGACAGATGAAAAACGTAGATAAATATCATGAAACCCAACATTTTTTTGTTTAAGTTCATATATATGTCTATTCATCGATCCAGTCGTCAACCAAAATGTATTTGAATTGAATTATTTTGCTTTTTTTTGTCAGTTATTACAAAGCCTGTAATTAATTTGATTTTTTTTTTAAATAGAGTCCCACCGCTAGTTTCTACCTATAATATAATATTGTAAGATCTTCAGCTTGTTATGTGAAGTGTCTTGAGATGACTTGTGTTGTGAATCGGTGCTAACTGAATAACACTGAATTAAATTGATTTAGAATAATGCAGACGTTACTGTAGTGCTGCTATTTGAGTTATAATCAGGAGAGTCAAGAAAAATGGATGAGTTTGGTGAAGAAAGGAACAAGCCGTCAACACGCTATGCATCTCAATCATGTTGTGTGCCAGCAGCTAATCTGTCAGCCATGGTCATAAATCTTTCTGTGGTTGTCACACAGTATTGGTTTTTTTCTCCTTCGAAGAGCGCAATATATGAAGGCATAGCCTAGAGGAGTAAAGGTGTGATCAAAGTGAACACAGAGCAAATTCTCAAAGCGAGGACATATCTAATGTCAATGTAAAGATGAATAGATCCAAATCACTGCAAATTTGCCCCAAGTACAAAGTTTATGGCAAAGATGCAAACTTGCACACAAGTCAGAAACTTGAAATGAAAATTGACACTTATCCAGTGGATTCATGACCTGCTTAATTAATGTGCAGGGAGAGGAGGGAAGAGACAACAGAGAGACACCAGAAGGAAGTGGAGTTCCTGTTGAGTTCTTAGATCAGCCAGCATATAAGCTGCTACATAAACAGAGCACAGGCACACTCCACACACACGATTAGTGCAGCTAATGTTTGCATAATTAGTACACACAGTTAAGGACGAATAAAAACGGTGTGCAGAAACTGAGACATCCAATTTTTGTGAAGAACATAAATTGACTCTGCATTGGGGGACTTCAGAGTATCACTGCCCCTGCTTTTCCAGGGATCAAAGCTAATCTGCCGTTTGAGCATCCCTTGTAAAATGACTGAATTTATTTTTTTTTTACGTCCAGTAAGTTGCTGTGCACTATCGCACAGTGAGTGATTAATAACATAATCCAGGCAAAGGTGGAGTTCAGTAACACCAGTGACTTTGTAATTGGTCACTTAAATATCAGCTGTCAGTCGACAAGGACCATCTGAAAGCACCATTTAACAACTGGCTCACAGTTGCAACACATAAAACACTGGTTCCATTTCTTGACTGCATTTGAAGGATCATTTGAAATTGAACACTTCTGTCCACTCATTACAGCGTATTCTGTCTTAATGTATGGATTAGAAAGAGGACAGCTCTCAAATTGGGGCACAGCCATCTTCCTCTCCCCCTTATTCTCTCCCACACTGCATGTCAGTGGCTCCACATATATGCAGTTGATAGAAATGTATGAGGACGGTTGGAAGAATCTGCAGATAGGAGACACTTTGAAACTGTGGAGGTGGAACACCTGTTATATCCCCCTGCAAAGTCATTCTTGGAGGGCATCTGTAACATCGACTGAAATCCTCTTTCTACGTTTTTCGAGCCGAGTGCCAAAACTGGCTCTGATAACTGCTTGATGGTTTGAGGTATAGGCAGTTTCCCACTGACCCCCTACAGAACATAGAGGGGCGGATGGAGAGCAGGTATTAGCCCCATAGATCATGTAAAATTAGCAGCAGGAACCCCTGTCAGCCCAGACATTGGCACTTAATCTTGGACTTTTGGCAGACTGTTGCCTTAACAGGTCAAATGATATCTATAAATCAAGGATCCCCTGGCGGAGAGTGAGAGGGAGTGGTGGAGAGAGGGGAAATGCATAGAGCTGGCTCTGGAACTCCAGGGAATTAAATCCTGGTCATAAAGCCTAACCCAAGGAAATAATCCAGTCTATTTCATAAAGGATTAAAACCTTTAAAGGAGATTGATTGCCTCTTTTTCCTTTTCTACCCGATGTAATCCTAGATTATGGAGACCACTTGGGGTTAGATTTTAAAGAAATTTGCACAGGATTAATGGTGTGTGTGTGTGTGGGGAGGCATCCATTCTTAAGTTTGCCTTGTTGGTTTGTCACAGAAAAGGTTGAGAAGAGGAAGTGATGCTTTATATTTGTGTGTCTTTCTCTTGAGTTTTTCCACATTTCATTTAACTTCGTTTAGGCACAGTTTACACGACAGCGTTTTCAGGATGAAACGCAAAGGTTTTCTTGTGCTTCGGCCTCCCTTTTACACAGAAACTGTATTTTAGATGACCTAAAAGGGAAACCTTCCAATATGGCCTCCATAGGTTGTGTTCTGCATGTGTACATTATGTACAGATACAGAAATCCGTGACCTAAATATGTAGCGGGTGGCAGGAATTGATGGGACTCGGAAACACCCCCACAATTTAATTAGTTGTTCCTTGTATCATTAGCGACGGAAAAGTCGCAAATGATTTAGGAAGGTGAGAAATGACACAAGGACCAAGTGATTAGATTTTGGCAGTGATGCGGTTTATAGTCTGGATCCATGGATTTGTTAACGATTTCTGTATCATTGCCAGATAGCAGCATGGCATCACTGTAACCATGACAACAAGCGAACACTACATCAGCTGCCTGCTGACGATCACGTGATTGTGATCCCACTACGGACTACAAATTTTTCTAAGGAAATCATACAGTGACTGAGCAGCCTTGGTGAAGTACAGCTCTCTGAATGCTTTTCCTGTTAATACTGTAACTGGACATCCCAGTGATATATTACATTTATATCCCCTTTGTCTGTAGTCAACATTAATTGGACCTATAATTTGGTGTCTCATTTTTGTCATTTTGTGGTCATTTATTTTGCTGTTTTTGTGCTGTGGTGTATCTTGTTTGTTATGTTTTGTCTCATTTCTGTGGTTTTGCATCTTGTTTTTGTCATTTTTTTTGTCTTGTTTGTGTGGTTTTGTGTTTCGTTCGTGTTGTTTTTCTCATGTTGTATCTAATTTTTCTTTTGTGCCTTGTTTGTATTGTTTGGTGTCTTGTTTGTCATATTCTGTGTCTTATTTGTATTGTTTAATGTCTTGTTCATGTCATTTTTTGTCTGGTTTTGCGTCTTGTTTTTGTCATAATGTGTCTTGCTTTGTGATGTTGTCTGTCATTCTTTTGTCACATTGTGTCTCGTTTTGTGTTGATTTTTTTTTTTTTAAGTATACAACATATATTTTTACATTTTCTGTGTGAATGTTTTAGAGCTTGTATTCCTTTATGTTAACACAATGCTGGTGCAACAGTGATACAAACCAGGCAGAGTTATGTTTCTAACCGATTTACTGCTGGAAATTACTAAATGTAATCTGTAAAGACAGGGTTGAACAGGATTGAACAGAGAGTAGTACATGAGGTATTATTATCAGTCAGATTACCAGTTATTTCTGTGTTGATGAGCATAATTGTAACTCCTGTGTGTGGAGCGTCTGCAGTGGGACAGGTGAGGTACGGAGACAGACAGACTGGAATATCAGGTGAAAGAGCCATTAATGATATGTAATCACAGAGTCTGGTTGGCAGCAGCAGCTGAAGCAGAGGAACTGGAGGCAGTGATGGAAATAAAGGTTTCTGGAGTGTGTGTGTGTGTGTGTGTGTGTGTGTGTGTGTGTGTGTGTGTGGTGTGTGTGTGTGTGTGTGTGTGTGTGTGTGTGTGTGTGTGTGTGTGTGTGTGTGCAGAGCGGACCTCTGGCGAAATGCTCCACCACCCATGGAACTAATTTAAAGTCCTCGTTTAGAGGCTGTCACACGGAGGGCTCTGACGACCACTGATCTCTGCACATTTAACGGCACAGGCAGCTGTCAGGGGCTTGACAGACAGGCCCCACCACTGACTGATTACATACAGGGCCAGAGTGAACTGTGATCTGGTGAACTTTATTTTCCCTGGCAGCTCCAACGTGCGGTGCATGCCCCAGTTTGGTGGCCATTCGCAAGCCTGCCCTGCGTCAGATAGGCTCCTCCGTCTCCTCCATTAACACCACATACCCACACCTGGAGAGGTTATGATTTATTAAGTTTGATGGAGATTCTGTAACACCTTAGAAAATGAAAAAATAAACACCTTGGGACACTTTTAGGGGGAATCAGCGACAGAAGCAGAAAAAACTCTCCTCCATGCTCGGTGCCCAGGATACTGAGCTGCAGTGTACTGGCATTAGCACTATTAATATAAACACCCTGCAAAGGTAGAGTATTATCTTAACACCTCACTTATCCTAAAGTCTGCGCATTTTATTCAATGGTAAAACCCCCTGAGTATTCAATTGGATTCAGTTTTATCAGGGAATTGTAAATGAAAGAAGTGTGCCCATGCCTCTACCTGCTGTGGTGCTGCCCGTCTGGGTGTGGGGAGGCAGTGAGAAGGCTATTTTAGGGATTCAGGCGTAGATTTATCTGCAGCCGCCTGGGGACGGAATAATCTGAATTAATTTCAAGATTAATCAGCAATTACTGCCAAACTGCACATTTCCCAAGTGGACACATTTCCTAAAACGGTTGAACCCATTTCAAAGAGACAACCTTCCTGGTTTCACAGGAAAACACTGGAAGGGATTTAGAAAAATAATTGCTGGAGTACCTTTTTAATTCTTTTATGTGTTTCTAATTGGTTTTTGCACACTTAAGGTATTAGAGCCCATATTTGCAGTTGTTTTTAAAGTATAAAGGAAATCGAAAGAGTGGTTTCTGAAGTGTCATTGCTGAAGACGGTGAACTGTGTTGGACTGAATGGTATAATCAGACCAATAAGCTGCTTTGTGTTCAGCATTTTCAGGGTGGATCAGAAGTAGCGGCTCGATGACGCACTGGAGCCACACTTTACATGAAACTACAACCTGAAAAACAATGGAGTGTAATTAACATCAGTGGCTTTTCCATTCGATCCGGAGTTACTCAACCTACAACAGCCTGCAAATTGTTGGGTATCTATGCAAATGAATCTACCGTCGCAACGGCTCAGTCTAAGAATGACGTGATGAAGCAATGCAACAAAGTCACACTAAATGAGAGTTAGTTTTCACCATCTGTGCCCACCTCTGCTGTGATCACTTTACACAGTTTTCTAAACATCAAAGACAACTGACCTTGGCCTTTGATAATCCACTGCTGGTGAATGAGCTGAACCAACCATCTCCCTCTCCAGCCTTCATCCTGGGTGAGGGGACAGAGAGCAAATATGAGCAAATATCAGCAGTGAGAGCTAACACTTTCAATATTGTGATGATTTATTACTGCTTCAGTCATTCGTAAGTAAAATGACCCATCCTTCATTGATCCTAGAAACTGATGCTTTTCTTTATTTTCTAATATAGTAAGATCAATGTGTTTAGTTTATGACTGTTGGGTAAAACAAGACTTTTGAAGACATCAACTCATGTTCTTGGACACATTTTCACTATTTTCTAGGACTTAAATTTCGATTAATTAATTACAGACAAAATAACGTGTTAAATAAATTAACGCATTTAATTGCACCTTTCTCACACCAGTAACACTGATGAACACTCCAGCCCAGTAGGTGGCAGCAATGCACCTAAAGTCTGTTTGCCAGCTGTGAAGAAGATGCACAGGACGCACCGAGTGATGTCAGCGCACAAGAAAGTTTGGTGAACAGCGAAGGAAGACGAGATTGCATTGAACTTGTTGGGCGGAAAGCTTTCTTTTAAAAATGTATCCGATGGCAGCTTGGATAAAAGCATGTTTGTGTTAAATTTGTGCAACAAAGACTTTTCTTGTTGCTGTTAGCACCAGAACAAACGTTAGTTACGACAGTCCTGGTACCGGCTAACGGTGTAGCCATCCCATAATAGACCACTTTTAAAGAGCTGAAAGCGCTTGAGTTTACAAAACGTCTTATAATGTTGAATATAATCGCTATAATTGCACTTTGAGTTTGCAGTAATCTGTGAATGTAGCAGACGGATGAAAAATGCAGATATAAATGAAACAAAGTTCATCATTTTGCTTATTGTGTCAAATATTGCTATTTGACAAAAATGTGATCAATTGTGATCAATTAATTACAAAGCCTGTAATTAATTTGATTAATTTGTTTAATTGCATCCCACCACTAGTTTCTACCTATAATATTGTAAGATCTGCAGCTGATTATGTGAAAAATGCAATTAATCGTGATACAATTAATTACAAAGCCTCTACAGGGGGGTCTCGACCTACAGCACGATGTAACGCGATTTTCGCCGTAAGTTGGAACTTACTTATGTACATAAGTAGCTGTGTCATCGGCGAATGTAAACAAAGCCGTCTTCCTCATAGCACCATGTGACGACATGTTCATCCACTCCGCTCGCCAACTAGTTCCCACGCAAAACACTGGAATGATAGAACAAGATTTTCTTAATAAATTTATGGAAGATGGTGACATTGTAAGCTGAGGACCTATTGTAATTAATTTTTTAAATCACGCCCCACCACTACTTTTTTCAAATATTTTTTTTGACAACACAGATAATCAGACAACTAAATATATTTGGTGGATTCATCAATAACGAAAATAATATTTGGATGCAGCTCTTGTCTGTGCAAAGACTGAAGCTTCTGAACTTCATTAGCCTAATGTCATTAACAGATGGTAGTTACAGTTAACTGTGAAAGACAAGAAAAGCTCTGATAAAACTTTCAGACAAGACTGCACATATGCTGGGCATAAAAACAAAGCAAACTACTGAGCGAGCTGCAGGAAAGTTTAGCTGACACAGTGGTGGTGGTGCTCTGTTCCACTCTGCAGCTCAGATCAACAAACAGGGTCTACATGGAAGAGTGATCAGAACCCTACCTGCGACCTCATCACTTAAAATCAACATTGAAATAGAAGTCTGTTTGGAAACAAGTGCTGCAGACAGATGAAGTTAGAAGCGAGTCTTTGGCCTCAATCACGAATCATGTATTGGAGGAGGAGAAAAAACTTGCAGCATTTGATAAAAAGAACTCCTTGGCATCGGGGTGAAAATATTCTGCTTCAGTGGCACAACATTGACAGACAGTGAAGAATGGATTTCAGCAAATATGAGTAAATTCCGGATGCAAATATCACTTAGTTTGCACAAGCAGATCAAATGTTTCTGTTTTTTTTTCCTTGAAGTTTTTAATGTCTACTCACAGTAGGGGTCCTATTTACTTCTTTTGACTTCATAAATCAACCAAATAGGCAAATTGCCCAGAGTGTCCAAAGTTTTGCACACAACTGTACATATTTTCTACTCAAACTTGGGTTGGAAACAAATACAACAGCAGCTTTCTTCATCTGTCATTGTGTAAAAGGGGGCTGCTGACATCTCTCTCCGCTTGGAACAAGAAAGCCATCAAATAAGAATTCCAGCCTGTCTACCTGCAAATCTCCCTCCATCTGTGGATTAGATTTAACTCCTCCAAAATCTTGGGCTGGTGCTACATCAGAGGATGTGCAGTGCCAGGGAAGTTACGTAACTCATTAAGACCTCACTGCTCTCTCCTGGGCTGATTCCTTATCCCTCTAAACTTGCAGCCTTTGAGCAAATAAAGCCATATAAGAAGGTTGAACTATAAGACCCCCGCAAACTCTGTAAAAACTTTCTGATCTAACAGCTTGAATTCAACTCGAGGGCAGCCCATTTGAACTGCGTCATTAAGCATCATTACACCCACTGTTCTGCTTTCTAATCGGCAGTGTTGCTCTCACCCTGTGCAGTATGGATTAACAGTCATAGAAGAAATAATAGCATGAGGTTAGTAACGTTTTTAATTGCAAGCAGTAAATTTAAACAGTCAGGTCTTATACAAATAAGTGAAATATGATCCTATCAGTACACCTCAGTAACTAATAGGTGGCATATTTCAGATTTTGTTGATATATTATAGTGCATATTGCATATTTTCTCAACCACAATCCATTTTTGTCAGCCTTTATTTCCTAATAAGCGCTTTGTCCTTCAAGAGGATCTTGGTCTCAGGTTTCCATTACCTGTCTTTCATGCTGCACATTAAGAACAACACTGCTATGATTGGCATTCTGCATTAGCAATCCCCTCTGTAGCCTTTTTCCTATTGTCATTCCACAGCTGCACTGGGCTGCAATGTTCTCCCTCACTCTCTCTGAACTGCCATGACAACGCGCTGGAAAAGCCTGACGAAGCCCGAAGGCCTCCTCAGTCAAGAGGGCTCCGCTCGCCTCTGCAGATGACTGCACTGTTTCATTTATTTTCATGAAGGAAAACAAAAGGCGAGATTGAGCAGGGGATAAGGCAGCCCAGCTAAACACGCCTGAGAGACTGACCCCACATACTGTAGCAGGCAGCGCACAATTTGCCACAGGAATCTGCTGCTGTCTGCGGAGACCAAAAATGATAGAAATATTTCAGTGTGGGTTTAATTACAGCCTCTGCTTTGGGTACTGAAATGGTGCCGGAGCCTGCAGCTCAGTGCTGCCGAGCAAAACTTCTCCATGCACATCAAAAGTGCTCATTTAAAAATGCAGCTCTTTGTCCAAAGCACTAGCGGATAATTAATTGCGATTGTTTTGGTTGGAATTTAGAGGAAATGTTCAGCATTCTGACAGATTTGCTTACTCGCTTTCTTTCGCGGCGCTAGATGGGAAGATCAATGTAACTTTTATGTCTGTCTGTTCAGTATGGAGCCTGAGGCTGGAGATGATTAGCAATAAATCCAGCACTTTGTAAGTGCAGCCATTCAGAAAACTCTTCTCCCACTTTATTTTCTCCCGCTTTTTGCAGCACTAAAGCCATAAAGGCCGTCATTGGATCCTTAAGTATTAACTGTGCTGCATGTCTTCATGCGTATTCTTTACTGTATCCGACTGCAGACAGCGGTTGTGTATGTGAATGTTGCTTTCAACAAACCTAAAAGAAATTCTCAGTAAGAAAATGTTATGGCTCACTGAAGATCTAACACTTAGCAAAAATATTACTTAACCCTCCTGTTGTCCTCATTTATGGCACCAAAAAATACTGTTCCCTTGTCTGAAAAAAATCAAAAAATGCAGCAAAAAATTCCCCAAATTTATAAAAATTTGCAAAATCTTCAGGAAGAAAATTCCTTAAAAGTTTCAATTTAAAGGTTTATTTTCTTAAATCTCCAAATTTGGCAAGAAATAAAAATTTAAAAATAAATAAATAAAAATTGTAAATATTTTCAAAAAATGAATAAAAATCTTCCAAAAAAAATCCCATGACTCCATATATATATATGTATATATATGTAAAAGTTCTAATATTTTCTTTAAGAACATTAAGAAAAAAATCAACCAAAATCCAGCGAAATTCGCTGGATTTTGGTTGATTTTTTTCTGAATGTTCTTAAAGAAACTTTTGTTTTAATATTTCTTTTTTTCCAACTGAAAAATGTTCAAAAATTTCCCAAAAATGTTGAAAATGTGGAAGTTTCACTGTGAAAATATGTATTTTTTTTCCCCGCATTTTCAAACTTTAAAACGGGTCAATTTGACCCGCTGGACGACGCGAGGGTCAATGTCACTTCTTCTTTTGACCATCGCTGTTATCGAGGAACATAAAAAAGGGAAAGTTGCAGCTGGCAGCCGGCTCTCCTTTGGAAGCCTTCAACCGTCGTTCATCCATGCCCACTCCTTTCTGCTTTGAAAGTGCTGCATCTGCCAGACCATCAGAGGAAGCGTGCAGAGGAGGCCTCTCTTCTGAGATCCCTTGCTGCTTTGATGCCTCAATAGACCCGCGGCCAATAAGACACAAAGAGAGGTGGAGAGATTACTGATGCAACATATCTGAGTTTATAGCTGAACGAGGCGCTTCGGGGCAGTGAAGTAAAGTCAGACACTCGGCCTGAGAAGAACTTTGGTGTTCAACTTCAAGTTTGTGGCTTTACAATAAGATTATTCTTCTCTGGAAGTGGTGAGTTTTGCTTTTCACGGTGACAAATTAGCAACCTTAACATTTATTTTTACTAGCCTGATTACATCGTACTTGAAGTATGTTGCAAACAATCCAAGCCAAATGTTGTTAGGTACACAAAAATATGTCAAAACTGCTGAGCGGTTCCTCTCTACTTTGCCTCTAATTCACACTCACTTTATGGGATTTTGTAAAAGCTCATTTGTGCTCTTTGTCTTGTCCGAACAATGTAATGAGCAGAACTGTTTTTTAGAATTAATGATGCCCTCCGGTGAAAATCAAGCCTCGTTAACATGTCCATACGGCATCTTGTACATGCTGAAAGACCTCCCAAAAATATACAGCTAGACTACACGGGAACATGTTGTTTGCTGATTCTTTTTGTTTGTGACATATCAGAGGACATTTTAAATTAGCACATCGTTGTAATTTATTTCATTGCTTTACTGTCGCTCCTTTCCAGATGAGAGACTCGTCACCCTGGCAACCCAGAAAATGGAGGACAAGCTTCAAACAAGCTGTGAAATGGTTGTATTTTCATCCAATCCGTGCTGTTTTCTAAAGCCTAACCAAACAATGTTGGTGCCAAAACTTAACCAAGCTTCTAACATGTAGTGGTTGTTGTGAAAGTGCCACATGAAGTGAATTATTTCCATTATTTGTGAAAATTGAAAGTAGACAAGTGAAAATGAAACTTCTCCTGGATGAAAGTCCTGTTGCTGATTTATGCCTCCATCCTCCTCATGCAGACTTTGTCACTCCTTCCCTACTGCATCACAGTCTCAGCTTTTGGGAGAAAATATGCTTCTTTCATATCATAAATGAAAATGCAAAAGCAAATAATGCCGGGGTCATTGTGCCTTCAGTAACAAAATGCACACATTGCTGGGGCTGTTGGTAAATTTATTATTACTTACAATTTAGAGAATAGCACTCCATCATTGCAGCGGGCGAGAGACAAAATCTGTCCATCGCCTCTCTTTCTCCCAGAGAACAACGAGAAAGACGGCTTGTTAGTTTGTTGAATAGGCTGTCGTATGGTATGATTTTCCATATCATGTAAAACTTTAAGTCCTACATTAATTTGACACCTCAGCTTCACAGAGATGAAACGACGATGCCTCCACAGAAAGATCTGAATCTTCATTTACCTTCCTAGTAGACCAAAGAGCCTCAACAGACCTGAACTCTAAACCTGAGAAAATCTCTTTGGTTTTGACTACTGCTGTATAACAGTGACACCTCACATTCCCAAAAGCAGCTGCCAGCCTGTGAGGGTCAAGGTTACTTTATTAACACCCAGGGGTAGATTTCTCTTGCAGAAAAAACATAAAAGTCATTCGGCATTGCATAACAAAACACACACTGAACCAGGTACTTGATAGAGTGACACATGGACCCTGAACGATCTTTTAATACATACACCACAAACGTGGTGGGAATCAAATAAGCTTTGGTTTATGTGACGGCAACTATGTGGGTGACAACTACCTAAAGGGACTGAAAAATGGAACTTGTAAATAAAAAGATATGACAAGTTATATACCCCTGGGGTTCACATGGGCCCCAGGTGTACTGATGAGGGGTAATTATTTTACACATTGCAGATTAATACTGAAGACATCAAAACTATAAAAGAAACCATATAGAATCATGTTGTAAACAAGAAGGTGTCAATCTTCAGTATTAATCTACAATGTAGGAAATAATACAGATAAATAAGAAGCACTGAATGAGAAGGTGTGTCCAAACTTTTGACTGGTAGTGTGTATATAGGAGCAACATTTTTGTTGTGGAAGATACATCAAGAGCAGAATATGCTGCCATTGCAGAGCATTTCCACTGTGAAACTGCAGATCACAGTCTCAAAAACGTGGATCCACACAGCCAACGTGTTTCAGACACAACAAACCTGAGGAAGCTGGGTGGGGTTTTCTCCATCATTATTCTTCTCCTGGATCGTTTTCCAGTAGAACATGTTTGGCTGAATGACTCCAATATTGCCGTTGTGCAGCATAGAATGGTTTCCCAGTGTTTGAGCGAATTTGTAGGTGAGCCTGGGCGCTGAAGCTGCAGATGAGTGGTGCAGGGCTGGGTGGAGAAAGACACAGATATGAGATCTATGCATACTAAAGAAGGCAAAAATGTGGAGTTAAAGTTAAGCCGTTTTTAGTCTTGGAAAGAAATCTCCCAAATATATAACTCTGATACACAGAGATGAGTGTTAAAGCAAACACCAGAGAGGAACCTTAATGATGTGCTGCACTGGTAGCTCACTGCATATTTCAATCACTGTACAGCATTAATTAGCTGCTCTGCTCAGATGCCTCAAATTGCCTTCAATGAGATTTTACTGCACAACAAAACATCGATTTTACCTGAATATTAAACGAACCTGAGTGAGATAAAAGAGAAGAGCGGAGAAAGAGATGAGAAGCTCAGAGGATGTTTGGGTGTTACTGTAGATAATCTTGGGGATATGACTGTGGATGTGCTTTTAGCCAGTGTACCCTCTGCTTCAACCTTGCCTGAAGCTAGTGTAGAGTTAGAGCAGCATGCCTGAGGCCTGGCCATGTCTGAGTGATTAGATAAAGCAGGAGAGGCCAAGCGGTGGGAGCCTTAGCCCAGTTTATGCTGCACTGACCACGCTGAGACCGGCGTTGCATTGGCCAGGATGGCAGGAGGCTGCCACCGTGTCTATCCACTCACAACACTTTAAAGGAAGTAAACATGTTGATTCGTGTAAACATTTTCGCTACCGATTCATTTTCCAAAACAAAGCTTTTTTTTGCTTTTTTTTTTTTGCTATGTGTGGCACTTGCCTCGACCGTAAGCTGTGACAGCACATCTGGCTGGGGGACACTGTTCTATATTTCATGCTGCGTAAGTGTGCCTTTTTCTCTACCGTGCTTCATGGTAATGAGATTCACTGAGGTGTCAAATGCTGCTCTGGGCGTATTCCCATCTCCCAGTTCAGGTCAGAGGAGAGCGACGCTTTGACAGTTGCGGATGTAGCCATATCATGTCTGACATGACAGTGAGGTTTAAAAACGCCGCAGCAAAACAGTTTGTTTATTTCCCCAAATAGAATGTCCTTTAAAGACCTGCATGCAACACCAATGAAAACGGCTTCTCCTTTTAAAAAGGCAGATTATCGTGTGCACATAAATCCATGTTATCTATCCATCCATTAAATCAACCCCTCAGGTGATGAAATGCATTTGGGGAAAAGGTGAAAAAAGTCGGTGAAACAACAACAATATGTGGCTCTCTTGCAGGATTCATTTTATTTTCCTGAAAGCTGACTATGAAGCAGAGAGGGGTGATTTTAATGGGATTCTCGCTGCACCAGAGCAGCAGTCATGGACCTCGCAGTTGTCCACAGTGGAGGCTCAGGGGATTGGTGATAGCAGGGATGAGGCAGCACTTGCCAGGACTCCTCTCTGCTCGATCTGGTAATTGCAGTGCACATCTTTAAGGGAAGGCAAATGACTCATTTTCCACATTGTTTAAAAAAAAAAAAACTGCTGTTTTTATGGTAAAATCCTGGCAGCTGTGTTCGCTAGAATGCTACCGTAAAACATTTTCTACATTTACAGTAAAGAAATGTATTGATATTGTTGATTTTAGGGTAAAAAACGTGCTTCATTCCATATTTGACTGTAAAAAAAAAAGTTTTAACCTTTAGGAATTTGAAAATTTACATGAAATATGATATAAAATAAAGTTTGTGTAACTTATTATAAATATTACAGCATTTTTCCATTATTAGCACAACAATTGGTGTATTTAACATTAAATATATGGATTTTCAGCTAAAATTGTAGTTAAAGCTGTCATAAATATCAAAGCATACGTCCGTTATTAAGGCAAAACTTCATCAATTTGACCAGTATAAACTGTATTTTTACATTACCATGTTACTTGTTATAAATATTGCAGCATGTTTCCATTACCAGTACAACAATATGTACATTTAACTGGGAAAAACTGTGTTCTTTTCAAGAATTAAATGCAAAAATTACAGTATTGTTACACATATTATGGCAATTTTCCATTAACAACTGTGCAAGAGTCGGGAAATGTATTTTTTCAAGAAAAAAAAATCTAAAGAACACACTTTTCTCCTGATTAACCTGTTTATGGTGATTCAGTGTTATATAAACGGCATCAGGTTGTTTTAGAGTTTACAGATTTTTACCGTCATGGTTTGACAGTATTTCACCATATAACGTACGAACATTTTTTAGAGTGCAGGGTGAATCTAAAGCTGCACAAAATGCCACAGCGCCTATGCAGAAACCTGCATCTCATGCTGCTGTTAGCATGCAAGAAGGAGTTAACTGTGATGCAATAACTTCTCCTTTCTGCATTTTTACGCCGTAGATTCAGAAAAAAATAGATAACAAGGTGAAAAGTATTTCTGGAAAATCTTCTTCTGATCCGAATCACAGCACGCCGCAATGTGCAATACGATGACAATTGTGCGAAAAGCAGCATTTGTTTCACAGTTGCCCTGCCATTACCGAGCTAATTGACAAGTTTAGAATGATAGAAAGTCATTTCTTTGAATTGGAGCCAGAGTGCTTCCACACACTGATGCCCACAGCAGAAGCACCATCTGTACGGCGTTCCATAAACGCTTGCCACTGCCATTTTTAAACAAATGTGTTCTTGATGAGCAGCTTTTGTTTCATTATCTGCCTTGATGAGTCAAAGGTTTTGTCCCACAGCTTTCCTGACATGTTTCTACTGAGCTGCTGGTTCTGTTTTGCAGTGAAAAATATAAAAACTTCCAACAGCACTACGAGGCCTTCTGAGAGTGCGATTGGTGCCTTTGTGGCTGTTTCATGTCGTCTGGTTATGGAGCGTGGGTCTTTTCTCATCAGGTGAAAGAACTTAGCCATATAGGTTCCCAAGCCTCTCTAATCCCGGGTCTTTTATTTTGCAAATGCTTCCTTTCAGATTATGTTTCTCAAAGGTAGCTACATTCTTTTTAATCCCCTTACCTTGCTCCCTGGCAGATGTTTGCTTTGGCTGGCTCGCACACTCGTAATTTATTTCTTGTAGAAGCCATAATAGCACTGAGCAGGTAAACAACAACTGCCTCTTGAAAATGTAAACAGGAGCTGATATGGGGTCTAGAGGTGGATCAGGTGTCACGCTCTGAGTGGAACAAACAGCGTCTATTGTAATGTATGTGTGGCCATGTGTGGTTGTCATTGTGCGCCACTGTCCCCTCTCAGCTCCCGTGGGAGCCGTAGTGTGGACAGTGCTCCCCCTACTTCACAGATGGAGTTTGCAATTGGATACCTCCAGTGAATAATCTTCTCATTACTTATCATGATGAACTGTGGCATGCAAATATCAATAAGGGACTGTGGTGAAGCAATCCAATTAAGGCCTAAAACCCGGTGTCTCATTAGTGCTGAGTCTCTGATAATGCAAATGACACCCTACAAGTAATCAACCTTGAATATAAATGGCCCCGGCAAATCCACCACTACAGGTGATTCTGTCTACCTGGATGTGATTAAAGGCTCGATTCAACACTGCTCTGTTTGAGATTTTGGAATAGAAATTAGCATCGTCCCCACATTAAAGTGGGCAGAAAACGGCGCCCCGGAGGAGGCTGAAATTTCAGCTGTTGCATCAGTGTTTTGCTCAATAAAATGCATGTTTGTCTAATGATATTTTATCATCTTGAATCTAATCATCAGACAAAAAGATAATTGTTAAATAATAATTCAAAAGCCCAAAGTATATTTAATGCTTTTTCATTGTCTTTTGGCTTCGGTCAAGATCACAACCTTGGAATTCAGGGTTTCTGTAGCGTTCACCAGTTTAAGAGTTTGGAAGATCCTGCCACACAGAATTCATTTAAAATGATATTAATCTTTGCCATGGAATAACAGAACATTCATGTCATTTAAAGCTCATTTTTGCCAGTTTGTGACACTACAAATCACAAGTAATATAACCAACCAGTTCATGTAGCTGTTAATACACTTGCACAGTTTAACTTGATGACCTTGGCGAAACACAATGCTTTTTTCTTGATGACTCTATAGATTCTTAAATCATAATCCACTGTCCTACTATTGTCCTGAAGTTAAGACGGCATCATCCTAAATGGACCTGTAGCTCCATAAGTTGACATGTGAGCCCCTTAAGACTGAAACTCCATTGGTACAGAGGCCTCAAGACACAATTTCTGACTTATTTCATGTTACTTAAACACTAGTCAGCCTCACCTGGAAGCCTCAGAAACATTTAGTTTCTCTGAAATTAAATGAACATAGACACAAGTGATCACTAACAGATGATTAAGATATAAATGAATGAAAACCCATGAGCTTACAACTGATTTAACGTTCTCACTTGTCTCTCTTGCAGTTATATTTGTAGAACATCTCCCAACAGATCACATTCAAGACTCATGTTACTCTGCACAGCAGGCAATAAAAAGTGTCCCCTAATTTTATCGAGGACTTTTGAAAACCTTCAGATATAGGAAGGAATTCAAAATTAAGAACATCATCCCTGATATAAGGTGAAGGCGATGATGATGCCTGAACCATGTGCTTCAAATGAGGGAGATTAAGTTCCGAGACGCTGCACCCAGAAATGACCCGGTGCAGAACAGTGATGAAGATTAACCTAGCTTGAAGTGAAGCTTAACATTGTTAGCAAGGACAGGAACGATGGAGGGAACTCGCTGTGGTCTTCGGCCTCAGGACACAGCAGAAATATGTCATAAAGTAAAACACTATATCATTCAGTTCCAGACACCTTGGACTCAGTGTTTCGTGCCTTTGTAGATATTCTGTAATCTGTAAATTGTAATGTGTAAATGATAAACTGACGCATAATGTCGCTGAAATTTCACTTATTTTTCTGAAGAAATTTCAGGTTGTTCATAATGTTTTGTAAAAAGATAGTTTATTAAATGTGAACTTTTTTTTGAACTAAAACTAAGGAAAAATTTGGAGTTGCTGTTATTTATTATGTTATTATTCTCTGATTTTACTGGTCACTTGAGATCAGATTGGGCTGAATGTGGCCCCTGGACTAAAATGACTTAAACTGCAACAGGGTTAACTACTGCTTTCAGGGGTCAGCAAACCTGTTCCCCTCTGTGACAACAAACACGGCAAACACGGCATTTAAAGCAAGGCTCCTCTGAGAAAACAAGGCTTTAAACGTCTCCTCAGTCTTCATTGGCTTTGAAACGGTTAATGATGTCTCTTTTATTGAGGAGTAATGCAGTGGAGAGGATGGGTCAGCACAAGCAGCCTCTCAGCAGAGAGGCAGGAGAGACATGATGCAACAAAAATGCAACCTGACAGAGAAATCCCTCCGAGGTATTAAAGTCTGCCCGGTGCTCCCTGTGGCCATTTCACGCCTGCTGTGGGTTCCTCTCCAGCTTCAGGCTCTGAGGCCGTTTGTTTCCATATTGGTAATAGTTAACTGGTTGCCATGATAGACGCTGGACAGCCTTAAGTATAGTTATGCAAACCATTTAATAGCAGTTTGTCAGTTTTCCACTTCTGCTTTTGTGCAGATTAAAGTAATGAGGTATATATGCGGTAATTAAGGTGCTCATGATTGGATCCTGATGATACACATATCTTAACCCTCATGTCGTCCTGCGGGTCAAAATCGACCCGTTTTAAAGGTTGAAAATGTGAAAAAAAAATATATTTTCACAGTGAAACTTCTGATGTCCATATTTTCAACATTTCTGGGAAATCTTTGAACATTTTTTGGTGGAAAAAGAAATGTTAAAAATGTTTTTTTTTCTTTGTGAATGTTCTTAAAGAAAGTATTAGAAGTTTTACTGATATATATGGAATCACTTTAGATATTTTTAGGATTTTTTTGGAAGATTTTTAGAAGATTTCAAAATATTTGCAAGAATTTTCTTGCCAATTTGGCGGATTTAAAAAAAAATAAACAAATAAAGAACATTTAAGAAATTATTGGAATTTTCTTCCTGAACATTTTGCAAAATTTTCAGAAATTTGGGAGATTTTTTTTGCTGAATTCTTGGATTTTTTTCAGACAAGGAAACAATATTTTTTGGTGGGTTAAATAGCCAATGAGCACTGAAATTATTCAACCAGTTGTACATGATTACTCAGCACATTAAACAGAACTTTCTTTTAAATAGGACATAGCTATAAAAACGTTCTTCTGTTGCCTTTCAAATATTTTCTTCACACACAGCCTCACATTGTCTACCAAACTGATTATCTGGGTTATCTGATTGGCCCAACGGCATGAATGCATGACACGTTTCCAAAGTTCCAACTGATCAAGTGTGAATTCCTTGCATGTGAAGTGAATTCCTTGTCTTCTTTTTGGTATTTCAGAACATGCAGAAAACACTACAGCTGCTGTACAGAGCTCTGGGCTCAGTGCTGCCACACAGGAAATGTCTTAAATCTTCCTGGTGCTCTCGGTCTTCTGCTGGACCCTCTTTTAAACTTCTCTCCAAACACTTGAGCCAAAGCACTTGATGCTGAACTTTTCAGGCATGATTTATTTCATCAGGTCCCATTTTTAAATGCAGGCTTGCATAAGGTGAAGCTTTCCAGGGCTTGGTAACAGTGACATCAGAAAGCCACACTGCCCACAACCAATGGACGTACAGCTCAAGTGGGAGAAAAAGATGATGAAGTTTTGTTGTTTTTTTTTAAATTCTGACTTGGAGATTTTACATCCAGCTGCTCCACTCTTGATTTTAAAGTTTTATTGAGTAGACGCAGAAGGAGAAACATGTTCACCGGTGGGAGAGGTATCTGGGTTCGATGTGGCTTTGGTCTGTTATTGCCTAAACTCCCGCCTCTGTTGCTCTCCTTGTGTTTGATTCAGAAGCCTAGTGTATAATTGCAATAAAACACAAGTTTGACAGACCACAACTGTGAGAGAAATAACACTGCTGTAATAGTGCTTCATGTGTTGCACCATTACAGCAATTTTCAAAGCACTTGAGATTAGTAGCACTTCAGATTATAGCTACCTTCTTCCATAACTGCAGAACTACCATCTGCTTAGACATCAATGTTTCCACAGATACGATGCAGCTTCACACACTGACTTGTTACGCCGGTAAGCGCATCCATCAGACCCATAAAAAACACATAATGATGAGATTAAATGAATATTACATGTTAAGAAATCAGAACATTTAGCCGTCACGTTTTCCATAAATGTGCTGCGATTAATTTAAGCAAAAGGTGGAGCGTTGTTAAAGTGCAATCAGCTGAAATCAACACGACTTTAGTAATGACATGATCAGTAGATTTACACACACATGCTGCCCTGCCTCCTCTAATAACCAAACATAATTTAATTTCTCCGAGTTTAAAACTCACATACCACATTTGTGTGTTTTTGTTAGACTTGCAATGCAATTACATCTTTGCTAAATAATGAATTATTAATCATTGATATTGAGGCAAGTGTTTACTCTTCATTAATACTTTACAACAAACAGGGAAAAAAAGTCCGCACAGAAATAAGGTACAGTTTGCCAAAGGTATACAATGTTCAGGAAGACATCTATTCTAAAAATAACTTTGTCCTCTGACTGATGCATTTTCAGGTTATCCAACAGCTTGATTAAAACAGCTGTCAGTTTCAGCCTGTACCCAGATTATTAAATGATTTTTATACTGTAATTGTATGTTCTGTAAGGCCCTCCAGCTGTGAATCTTCAACACATGCTAGAAATAAAGTGCAGCTTATTAGGGTGGTTTATTCAGAAGACGAGGACTTTGAAGTGACAGCTTTCTATATACTACAGGTGTTAATATGTTAGACACAACCTGAGATGCTTCAGCAAGCTGCTAAAACTGGACCAACAAGAATCTTCAACGTACATTCAGCTGCAGTACGAAAGATAATGTCCAAAAAGAGGCCAAGAGAGACTCCAAAAAAGTTCCATGTACCACGGTCGCCATTTGATGATTCATGAAGAAGACATGGAAATAAGGGAAAAGGATTGCTCTTATACTGTGGTGTAGACTTAGTTAGTCCTATCAGTGTGGTAGGAAAAATATAAGATTGGCAGGTGGAGACTGGGTATTGGGAAGTTCGGAGATTTTCCCAGTGAGCAGGTAGCTCAACATTATGCAGCCGAGATACAAATATTCAGTAAGTCATATTAGCTGCAGCGACATGGCTGATGAAATCTGCAACAGCAGGTAGCATCATTGAAAATAGGCGGCACTGATGAAGTCGGTGTCTGGCAATTGTTGCTAAAACATGGGTAGGATGGAAAAAGCCCAGCAGGCAACGATATAGGGAGAGTTTGTTCAGATCGTGCTTTCAGATTGATTATCTGCACAGAATGGAGAGGTCAGTATCCAAGAGGCAGAACCGTCACAGAGCAGTGAGCAGGTTTACATACGTAACTAGCTAAAAGAGGTTCATGCTGTTGGTAACCTTGGGGTTTCGATCCTAGAGTCCTGCAGCAGGTTTGCCAATATCCAGGGTTAAACTGTCAGACTGAGAGTACAAACATTCAGAAAAGGTTATGCTAAATTTCCCTAAAGTCTTGTTTAACCCCTTGATGCCTATCGTCGCAAATTCGCATCATACCACTTTCATTCAGACTGCAGCCGAGATAGCGTATCCACTCCTCCAATGCCGGTTTGTGAATATTCAATACGTACCTCGGAACCTTTGACAAGCACTGGTTTCTGGTAGGCCTGGTCGGAGTGGGACCTAAGTATTATATATTTGTTATGTGTGTACTAGACAAATTAACAATCTCCACTTCTTTTAGCATCAGCTGGAAAGTAAAAACAAGCAAAAGTTTTTTTTTAAATTTAATTGTAAAAATTCAGGTGTCAAGGGGTTAAAAATAATTCATTATTTAACATAAATATGTACATTTGATCATTTACTTCTAGACTACTTCTTCAGTTCCTTTTAGCATTATAGCCTAAAGGGCATGTAATATGTGACAACCAACCCAACAGTAAAAAATGATTTGTGAAACTCTACAACAGTTGAACATGGCTCTAGAGAAAGGATGAACAAGGAGGGATCATAAACCAGCACAGATTCAATTAGAGGTGCGCTATTGAACATCATTGTGTGACTATGAAATAAATTAAAACACAATATTTCATTCATCTGACCAGAGTGGATTACTTCATTCAAGTCATGTATGACTGCATTTCCATAAATAGCATTAATGGAAAAAAATACTGCAATATTTTAAATGCGACTGGCGAAAACAAAGCAGGCTACATCAGGTGTCAGGTCATCATTACATTCATTCAACAAGAAAAGCACTCAGAGAGCTGCGCCAAGGCTGCCCAGTCGATTTGTAGTAGGATCGCAATGATGTGATTGTCAGCAGGCAGCTGATGTAGTGTTCAAGTGTTGTCATGGTTACATTGACACCGTGCCGCTATCTCGCAATGATACAGAAATCTTTAACAAATCTGTGGATCCAGACTATAAGCTGCATCGCTGCCAAAATCTAATCACTTGGTCCTTGTGTCATTTCTGACCTTCCCTGAAAATTTCATCCAAATCCGTTAGTCTGTTTTTGAGTGATGTTGTACACAGACAGACAGACGGACAAAGGTACGCCGATCGTCACATAACTCCACCGCGTTCCTTGCCCCAGTAGTATTGATTTCCTTCTTTCTGTACACGCAAACAAAGAGGAAAACTTTGGCACATCATTTTCATTGCTTTACAATTTAATTTAACAAAATGCAGATTAACACCTTGTATGTTCTTTTCTCCTGTTTATTAACGATTCATTGATTGATGAACGTTTTGTGTCTGAATTTGGTGTTTCAAATTCCTGGGCTGCTTTCTATTCCCAGTCCACCCCCCGAACATTAGTGTATCATTCATTGTGTTTGACTGCCTGCATCACTCATAATGCTGCAGCAGTGAAGGCTTTTGGGATGACGGGAAGCAACTGTGCAAACATACTGCTGTCTTGCATGACTTTGCTTTGTGTTGCAGTGGTGTAAAGTCACCCAAATAGGCTGAAGAAGGTATTACTACTAACAGTAGGTAGTTAGCCAGACATGCTAATGATTGTAGCTTACTCTTGGGAAACATACTGTTTAAGTAATTTATGACTTCAGCCACTCTCCATACTATTTAAATGCTTATTGCACTTTTCTAGCACAGCCTCATGCACACCTTTCAGCATGCAAAGACATCCAGTGTCATCAAAGCTGGCTATGTTTGTGAAGTTAAGACTAGATTGTCACTGTTTGGTGAATGGACTATCAGTCTGTCAACCCAGTCTTTTAATGTATTTCAGAGTAAGCCCATTTTGTCGCAGATTTCTCACTTTGTGGAAACATAGATTTTTCTTCCCTTCTACTCCTCCCCTCTTCTTTCTCATCATTCAAATAATGTTAAATGTACATACTGGGAATCCATTTAGATGGCTAATCTCTTGGGAGGATTTCCTGTGATAGCACACTTGCTTCAGTGTGACTTAAGTTATAGGCGGGAACCTGCAGAGGAGGCCATTTTCAACCAAGCTCACTCTGGAGCTCAGTCGGCTTACAATTATTAATATGATAGTGGGCTGAGACTCCGAAAAAGCTTTGAGCAGCCTTGAAGAAAATCCAATTATGATCTTTGATTCCTCTCCAGAAACAGATTACCTATCTCACTAATGACATTTTCCTTCCCATTCAAGCCCTCTCCAAATGTGACGATTGAGAGACTGTGTGGGCGTTCCAAATGTGCGGGGATGATGATGATAATCTATTCCTTTACAGGTCTATCAGATGGACAGCTCGCATTATGTATAAATGCTTTTCTTGAGATTCCCTGCTGCATGAGATGAACTTTATAAGGATTATTTGAACCTCTCAATATATTAAGTGATGGCAAGTGGGGAAAGAGGATTTTTTTTTTTTTTTTTTTCCCTGTCTCACAAGGAGTTTAATTCAAACGAAATGAGGGCAGACTGACATCCAGGCTGATTTTTGTTTAGAACTACTGGGCCTGTCATCAGCTGGAGCAGATGGGGTGAAATCTGTCAGTTCCATGGAGGTCTCTGTGTACACAAGTGTGTCTAATAGTTTTTCTTTTAAGCCAACATGTCTAACATAACACTATTGCTTTTTTAAAATCAATACCATTGTTTTCTTAGCAGTTAGGATTTATTTTTTTCCCATTTAAGTGATGAATAATCCATGACTCTACAGCTCACTACAGTTATTAACAATTTCATAACCCTGAGGGCATCGCGCTGATAATTAAATCCCAGAAATCTGTCTTCACACCGATCATACTGGGATCAAATACAGCTTTTGGAAGTAATTTTGAGTATTATGTTGATTAACTGTGCTTTACGTTAATAGCTGCAGTGTTTGCATTACATCAACTGTCAAGCCGGTTTCTAATCCCAGGTAGGACAGGACTACTTCCTCCTCGGGTCAACTTTCCAGTTAGCACTGACAAGCAGTGCGTGTAGGGGAATTAGACTCTACATACTGGAGAGATTTATTTTTAAATCCCTGCAAATACAGAACCTTCAGGATTTTTAAAAAAAAAGTTTTCTTTTCGTCTTGGGGGGATTTCATGTCGTGTCACATGATGTTGCTGGAGGATAGCATGTCATTCACAGTGTAGTATACCAAAGTGTAACTACAGCACCTGCACAGATATTTCTGCCAGTGTACCTCTGATACTACCTCCAACGCTCTGGCAACATTGTGAGCACATTGGCACTCAGGTGGAGTCTTTGCTGCCAACCATTACAGCTCCACACCTGAGGCTATGTGAGCAGCAGTCGCACAAGCCCCAAAAGAACCAGCTCAGCTTTTCCATGTGCTTGTTTTTGCTTTCTTTGCATGCAGACAGCATCAAATGAGCCGTTCTTTCTTATTCTCGGCCATTCGCCTGTGCGCACCACAGTGTGATAGCATGAGTGCTGCAGAATGGAGGGCTTAATGTACGTCTTTTTTACCAGCGTAAATCTTATGTATCGTAGATTCTGCAAGAATGAAGTAAAGACAAAGTGATAGATGAAAGAGGGGAAGCAGATGAACAAGCAGAGGACATCGTTGACGCCTCCTTACTGCTACTATGTGCTTTTAATCTGCAGCAAGCTGGCGTGAAAACCAACAGGAAAAGGTCCTTAAATTGCATAATTCTGTTTCCAACGCAGCGTAGGATCCACCAGACTCACAAGATGACGTAATGATTTTGTGACAGCTTCAACCTAAATCTCATTTCAGCCACACCGAGGTTAGTTAACCCTCGTGTCGTCCTGTGGGTCGAATTGATCCGTTTTAAAGGGTTGAAAATGTGGAGAAAAAAATCTATATTTTCACAGTGAAACTTCTGATGTCCACATTTTCAACATTTTGGGGAACTCTTTGAACATTTTTGGTGGAAAAAAAAAAGAAATGTTAAAAATGTTTCTTTAAGAACATTCACATAAAAAACTTTTTGTTCTTAAAGAAAATATTAGAAGTTTTGCTGGTATATATGTAGTCACTTTAGATATTTTTAGGATTTTTTTTGGAAGATTTTTACTCATTTTTTTGAAAATATTTACAAGAATTTTCTTGCCAAATTTGGGGGATTTTTTTTTTTTTTAAATAAAACTTTTAAGGGAAACTTTTAAAGAATTAATGGAATTTTTTTCCTGAACGTTTTGCAAATTTTCAGAAATCTTGGGATTTTTTTGCTGAATTTTTGGATTTTTTTCAGACAAGGAGACAATATTTTTTCGTGCTCGTAAATGAAGACAACAGGAGGGTTAAAGAAAAACCCAGATGGTTGCTGCGTTGCTGTTTGTTGAGTTAGTCTGTCTGGCAAATTTGATGCTGTTACGAGTGGAGAAAATTGGTCATATTGCTGAGGTTTAAGCATATATCGATTGTACCTGCCCTTAGTGTAGGTACTTTTTTCCACCCCTGAAGGATGTCCTACAGGGGTAGTTTCTGCAGTGGGAACATAATGCATACAGCCTTAAAACAATACAGGAGTTCCTGCTGTGGGAAACAGCCAATGTGCTGCTCACTTGGTTTTGCTCTTGCTGTTCCCCACCCTTCTGTCAATTAGTTCCTAGTGCTTCTTCTCTCTTGATCATTGGCTGACATTTGGGCCCCTGCAGCCAATTAATGCCCATCAGTGAGATATATATATAATCTATATACAGACTGAAGAGCAGCTTTCCAAGGGCCTCTTTGCCATTTGTAACATTGAAATTGGCTTTTTTTTCAACATGAGGACGTAGCTTTTGTTTGTGTTGTATGTAGTATTCCTGTTAGTTTGTGTTGTTACTCTATATTTTGTTCATAAACTATTTACTGAGTGACCCACCCACTGATTTAATTACAAAAAAATAAAAAGTTAAAACAAAATCAGAAAACATGGAAAATCTGTAATATAAAACCAAATATTTTTTAATTATAGTCAGAAAAATCTTTAAAAACTTCATTTTTTTTTACAGAGTATTCATATTTTTGAGAATGTTATTTCTATTTACGATTGTTTTGATTGTTTTTGTGCCTTCTTTCTTCATGAAGTCCATTTGTGTACATAATTGCATTCAGCCCATTACAGCTATTTTTTTCTGATTTTTGAACCTCTTTTAACTCATTATTATTGATGGTGTTTTTTTTCAGCTGTGTCCTTTCTGAACACGCTGGTTTGGAGGCTTCTGCTCGTGTTTTTGCCTCGCCGTGTTATTACCACTTTCATTCAACGGCACTGCTGTTGCATGGCGACCACAGACATCCGTGCAGAAATCAGGCAGAGGATCGAGAGCGGGAATGAAGCAACAAGGGAAAAGAGCTTGGTGCAGACAACGGAGAGTGATGGAGAAAAGGAGATATCAGTGGTATCTAACTTCTGTCATCAGGGACAGTGTGAGATCACTGGACAAAAAGATAGACAAACTAAGAGCCCTCGTGAGGAATCGAAGGGAGTTTGAGAGTTTTTAGAGACATGACTACAGGTAAATACTCTGGATCCCACCAATGGTTCTCCGACTGTATATAAGGCAGAGTTTTCATCTATTATCTAGGTTATTTTTTACATCCTTCTTCACACTATCCTTGCAATCACATCTTAAACTCTTCACCACAAGACTGCTGACTACCCGGTGTTTTCTTGTATTCTTGTATTTTATTGTATTTCTGGTATTCTTACAAAATTTTGGAACTTTAACACATTTAAGCAGCTCTTTATTGTGGTTCTAGGGCAGCGCGGTGGTGCATCGGTGAGCTCTGTCACCTCACAGGAAGAAGGTTGCAGGTCAAACCTTCTGGTCCACTGGGGCCATGCACCTGTGTGCAGTTTGCATTGTTCTCACAGGTTGTCTACTGCTGCTCTGATTTCCTTTCATAGTCCAAAGACATGCATGTAAGGTCAGTTGGTGATTCTAAATTGGCCATGAGTAAATGTGAGCTTGCATGGTTGGTTTGTTTCTGTGTGCTAAGTTCAGGGTGTAAACTGCTGTGTCAGCTGGGACCGGCTCTAGCCGACTGCAACCCTCCACAGAGAGAAGTGGGTGAACTAGCAGCTTAGGGATCGATGAACGATTCTGATTGTGATTTCAAACTGCCGATAAAAGATTCCAAACTGGCCCAACCGTCTCCTCATACGCTTCACCTCGGACTGCATCACTCCCCTTTCCCCTCCACCAGCCTAGGGACGTAACAATCTTGAATGATCAGAATCTTCATTGGAATTCGGCAACATACGCGGCCGGGTAGTTAGCATGTCTCCAAGGTTAACATTTTTAATGCAAGACTGAGGGATTCAGAGAAGTGCTCCTTTGAAGTTTCTTGTTGCAGTCAGAAGGGAGGCTGCGAGGCTGTTGAAGACTGTCTGCGATATTGACATTAAAACTCAACACATAGAATGATGCCAATTGAAATTTCATAGTGTTCCCTTCGGGAAGCTGGGGAGTTGGGCATGCCAGTGTGAGATGAATAATGAAACTTCCCTCACTTTGCTCATTTTTTATTTAATGTGGAACTCTCCTTTGTTGCTCCCTGAAGCTCCACGGGAGCCGGTGTGCACGCAGTACAGGTGTAGAGTCAAAAGAAACGAGCCAAGTTCTTATTTTATATATGCATGAAATTGGGCATGAAGGTTAAATGATTATGAATGGTCTTTTGTTGTGGATTCATGGATCACTGCTGGCTTTCACTATTGTTTGTCATCACATGGCGAATGTTAAACCAGGATTTGGAATCAGTAAGGACTGACAAAGATACCTCAGGATATAATGGAGTCATATTATTAAATACAAAGACAGGGAATGTGGCATTCAATCTCCCCCCCATTCTATTGCACAGTCACATCCATTCATTATCTATACACTGCTTAGTCCTCATTAGGGTCGCAGTGGGACTGGAGTCTGTCCCAGCTGACTGGACAGGTCACCAGGCTATCACTACACATAGAAACAAACAATCCCACTCACAGTCACACCTATGGAAAATTTAGAGTTACCAATTAACCTCAGCGTGTTTTTGGACTGTGGGAGGAAGATGGAGAACATGGAGAAAACCCACTAATGTACAAGGAGAACATGGAGACTCCATTCAGAAAGATCCCACCCACTGTGCAGCCCTGCACAGTCACATGCACCTCCCATTTACTGAAAGTCAGTTTAGTTCAGTTTCATAGCTGTGGTGTCACTTGAGGTTACCTGCATTTGGCAGGAACTGCATTTGCCACACTCCGGAATTTCAATCCGGAATATGGAATTTCATTGTACCCTTGCAAAGACAACAAAGCTTCTTAATCTTAATCCACATTGTGCGTACAGCCTCTGTCCAGTTTTTGGATGAGTGTCGTTGTGACTTTAAACTGTTGCATGTTTGTTTACTTTTGGTCAGATTTTGCACCACTGCCTCAGTCAGGTCCCTGGTCTTCCTGGGATCTTTCTGCATGGAGTTTGCATGTTCTCCCTGTGCATGCGTGGGTTTTCTCCGGGTTCTCCAGTTTCCTCCCACAGTCCAAAAACATGCTGAGGTTAATTGGTGATTCTAAATTGTCCGTAGGTGTGAATGTCAGTGTTTGTCTCTATGTGTAGCCCTGTGATAGACTGGTAACCTGTCCAGGTGTCTCCTACCTTCACCCTCAGTCAGCTGGGATGGACTCCAGCCCCCTATGACCCTAATAAGGATTAAGTGCTGTATAGATAATCTAAGAGCACAGTGACAACGTGGCACTAACAAAAAAGCATGTTTTAGATGAGACCTCATTAGAGTTAAGCACTGATGGTGATTTGAAGATCAAAGGACTTTTAGATGTGTAGGTTAAAGCTGAGCCCAAATTAGCTGAAAGGCAGGCATTTTTTTTAGATATCTAAGTCACATATAATCATTCTATCAGCCGTTTTCATGATTATATGTAGCACAAGGAATGAAGCAAAAGTTATTTGTAACCTAGACACCAGACAAAAAAAAACATTAGTTTACTTTTCAAAACTTTTGAAGGTTAATGAAAAGATAATATTCTATGTTGCATTTGTCAAAAAAAAATCTAATAAACCATTCATTTTCTGCACTAAATGTGTATCCACATCATGCATTTATCAATCCTCTGTGCTCTAGACCTCAATTATTGCACAAAACTGCTCCAGCAACCCACACTGCTGCACTGGATGACATTACCCTTCATTGCTGTGGACCCAGGCATTTGTAATCAGTCTGAAAGTAGTCCTTAATAAAGTCACCGTTTTACTTATGTTTCAGGAACATTTGGTAAATAAGTGTCCGGCTGTTTCAGGAAATTACTTTCCACTATATTAGATTTCCATTACTTTTCAGAGATTTGTATTTTCAGACTAGCCTTGGGCTGTGACAGCGTATGTAAGGTAAGAAAGCTAGTGTGTTGTTAATGGTTAGAAATATTTAAAACACCAGTCTCATTAACACATCGGGCATCTTTTGATGGTGAACCATAGCTGTGTAACAACAATTAGGTTCTGTCAACTTGAAAGTGCAACCTGTTGCAATCCCAGCTGACCTTCAGGAGAGTTTCTGTGTCTGCCACAGCCATAAGCTGGGAGGTGGACTTGGCAAAGCACAGATAAACCTCCTGGAACAGATCTGTGCAGCATTAGAAGCCAGACTGCAGCTCCAGTACAAGACTGATATCCAACTGGTGATGTATGATGCTAATATCTATCCAGGCAAAATAGCACATTTGTTTTTCATTCCTCTGTGAACAATAGTTGTAGGCTTTATGCATTCAGGCAGTGATACTGGGACTCGGCACAACAAGACTTTTTAAACATCTGTTGTTTTCCATTTGTCAGAAACACCTGCCCTACTTGCTCTCCTCTCATCCACCCATTCCCTCTCTTTTTTTTCTCGTTACATCTCCTCTGTTCTCTCTGCCTGAGTCATGTGTTGCAGTGCAGCCTCCCGGGACTCCATGCCCACCTCTGAATCATAGCTCACCTCCCGAAAGGTTAATAACCTAATAAAAAGTCAAGGGCATCTGTTTGAGTCGTGCCACAGCTGAGTGCTGCGGAAGCAAAAAACGCAGGAGTGAAACCACCAGGGCATTGTATTGGATTTTGATTTAAGTAAACAAAAGTGCGCACCTATTTCAGCCTCCCCGGAAGGAGCGACAGTAAGAGCAGTGGAGCTTGGAGCTTTTGGCTTTTGGCTTTTTTATGAGATCATGAGGTGAAAGGGCAAGAGTCTGTTTGTGTCTCCCATTACGGTATTGTCTCTGAAGTATTTGATGTCTAGGAAGGCGGTGTGCGATACCAGATATCCAGAGAAACATGACCACAGGCCGCACCGCCGAATGAGAAATGCTTCTGTTAACCTCTAGTGATATGGATGGAATCCTTAGCTCCGTCTGCTGTAGACCTACTTTAGCTATGCGCATGGTGCTACATCATCAGTCACTTTTCATTTTAGCTCCCGAAAAGAGGAGGAATGGCTCTCGCACGTGAAGAAAGTTGGTATAAATTGAACGCCATCGTTCGTGAGGTTTTAAAACCCTCTGAGAGTGAAAATGATCCACCTGTGAGACTGTGGAATCAGCGAGTCATGCTAATTAGCAATTACACCCACAATCAACCATGTTAATTCACTTAGGAAGAGGTCAGTGTAATTCATTCTCATTTTCAGAAACCTGGACTGACATTAAATTAATGCACCTAAAATAAGTGGCTTTTAAGAAGCACAGTCTTTCGCTCACAGCGGCTGTCATTTTATTACCGTTTTATTCTTTTATTCAGTATCTATGCATACATCCACAGTAGAGAAATCTAATTCCCTTTCAGAACAAACACCCCGCCTCTGTCTCTGTCTACTCCAACATGTGGACGGTGTCTTGAGGGAGTGCTTACTTGATTTTCCACTTGTTTCTTCTCAAAACGTATCTCCTGACTGCACAGTTATAACCTCTGGCATTTACTTCAAATGCCAGCTGCAATAAAGGACAGATGCAGTATTAGGAGTTATCTAAAAACACAAGTCAGGAGATGCCACATCATGCAAACTGCAGACTACAACAACACCAATATGTCAGGATGAGTTATGAGAAGGAATCATTCAATATTTTCATTCCTTCATTGAGATTGATACCTCCCTCATTTGTGCTAAATATGAAGCAACTGCTGGGAGTCAGTTAGCTTAGCTTAGCTTAGCATAAACACTGAAACAAGAAGGAGCAACAAACCTGACTGTTCATCTAAGAAACAAACTGGTTAACATGTTGTATCTTGTTTTATTTAATCACGCCGGACTATTTCTTGACCCGGTGTGGTGTCTTTAATTCACTGCTGTCTGCCTGGCAACTGCACTATGACAAACAAATGAGTAATAAATGAGTAATATTTCCCAAAATGTTGCATTAGAGAATTAATGCAGAGAGAGGCAGCTTACATTTGAAAAAAAGGTCTGCTTAGTGGACCATTATGTTGATGATGCTGCCAAAACAAGCACAAAGATATCTTCTGCTTTTACGCTACCGTTCTAAAAGTTTGGGGTCACTTAGAAATGTCCTTATTTTTGAAAGAAAAGCATTTTTTCAATGAAGATAACATTAAATGAATCAGAAATCCAGTCTAGACATTGTTAATGTGGTAAATGACTATTCTAGCTGTAAATTTTTAATGGAATATCTCCATAGGGGTACAGAGGAACATTTCCAGCAACCATCACTCCTGTGTTCTAATGCTACATTGTGTTAGCTAATGGTGTTGAAAAGCTAATTGATGATTAGAAAACCCTTGTGCAGTTATGTTAGCACATGGATAAAAGTGGGAGTTTTCATGGAAAACATGAAATTGTCTGAGTGACCTGAAACTTTCGAAGGGTCGTGTACGTGCTGCAGAGTCTTGACACACACACCAAGCTCATATCAGCCATAAATTGACCGCAGCAATGCAAGTCTAATGCAAAATATGTCAGGAGAGCAGTTCACAATAGAGAAACCCATTTAATTTGAAGCACAGGAACTAAGAGGAAAACACACTCTCAAGGTGCGTGTGTGTGTTTTACTAGATCTAAGGATACAGCTCTGTATGGTTCATGTAATATGCATAAAGACGAGCGCAAACCATCGGAAACCTTTAAATAACTTCAATAAGAATATCACTGGAGAAACAGAACGTCCACTATGTCTGTTCTACTGCAATACCTAATTGCAACTAGCAATTAAGAATAAATCCAGAGGAAAAGAAAGACAGGACACAATCCATCAAACTGCTCAGAGACACTACCAAGAGATTACTTGATAAGTTGCCCTGCCTAATGTGGTTAACACGGTAATTTTTCAGATTTTAACGATCATTTGCTCAACAAAGGCTTGTGTTCGGACACCCCTCACAGCCACATCGACTTCATTGAAATACAAATTGTTGCTCTTGTTTTTCTTGCAAGTGCGTTGTATCTGGAAAAACAGCTCATTAAAACGAGTTCTAATCCTTTCTTCTGTCACATTTTCTTACATACAAAATATAGTGCATGTTTGTGTTTTCTAACCAGTCAGCATAATTGTTTGAAGTACCCAGAACCCTGTAGAGTTGTCATTTACACGCCGCACAAATCCTATGAATTTTCCCATCTGCATTTGCAGATAAACAAGAAATCCAATCCACAGGCTTTGCTGTTTAAACCCAGAGTTCAATTCCAGCTGACAGATTCACAGGAGATTTTCTTTGCTACCTGTGCTTTCACCAGTAACCACAGAATGTGAACCAGCAACCCTGGACATGGAGTAAATTGCATCAGATGCTATCATCAATCTCTATCTGTTGGCAGCATGTCTTATGAACGTGCCAGAGCCGAGGAGCTGTAGTTGGCTGGATTGTGTTGCAGCTCAGTCACGCAGGTGTCTTCAGAAAGTCTTCACAGATCCTCCGTGCACCTGGGACTTTCAGTTTATCGAGATTTTTTTTTTTTAAAAAAACAACAACAAAGAAACAAATAATGACTACACAGTTAGTTTTCCCTTAATTATGCTAATATTTAAAATCTTTACAAGTGACAGTTTAATTAGAATTCTTAGATGTCAAGAGTTTGGACACACCTTCTCATTCAATGGTTTCTATTTAATTATTTTCTACATTGTAGATTAATACTGAAGACATCAAAACTATAAAAGAACACATATGGAACTGTGTTGTAAACCAGAAAGTGTTCATCTTCAGTATTAATCTACAATGTAGAATATAATACAAATAAATAACAAGCATTGAATGAGAATGTGTGTCCAAGCTTTTGACTGGTAGTGGATATGGAATGTCCATGAATTACATGGATTTCCTCCCATCTAAATTGCTCACAGATGTAGACTTTTGATCATAGAGATTAAAAAAATCCACATATGTGCGGGCAAAGTTCAGTCAGGTGGTCCATCACCACATTGCACTGCGCCATGAAGTTGCAAACCATAACTTTAGTCTTTACCACATTTGTCAGGGTGTCAGATTTGGGGTGAACAAACATCCTGTGCAGCTGATTCTCCTCGTGACGTATTTTTCTCAGGTGCACTTTTGATTTAAGACGTTTATTTGCATCGTACACACAGGTTTCTCTCACCTTGATGCCTCACATGCAGATTATGCAGTGTGTATATTCTTAGTTCCTTTTTTACGGAAACACAATTGAATGTAACTTATTGAAGTATTAATTCCTAATACATTCTACTCACATTTATTTTCTGCAGATATTATTGATTCTGTGCTGCACACTGGCTTGGTGGTTAGCACTGTTGCCTCACAGCTAGAAGATCCCTGGTTTGTGTTTATATTTGTTCAATACTTTGGTGAATTGGTTACTAATTAAAACAGGCTGAGAGACACTTTTTCCCATGCTCCATCAGACTCCTGAACTCAAAACACCTGAAAACCTGAACGCACAGTGTCACTTTTAATGGTTCTAATGCTGCTTACGTGCAATTTCCTGACCATATTTATTCTGTTTTATTGTTCATTATTTCATTTCCTTTGCTTCCCACATTGTATATACCTGGCCTCCTTTGCATATGTTGTCATTTTAAATATTGTCTTGTTTTATATGTACATTTGATTTTATCATTTAATGTTGATATTTCTTATTGCATGTTATCAATGCACCGTCCAGCAGAAGCTATTTCTATTTTCGTCATGCCCCCATGTATAATGACAATAAAGCTACTCTATTCTATTCTATTTATTACCAACAAGTAATGGCAGCCTCAGCAACTCTTTCTGAAAGAGCTTCCCAGCAGATGATAACGCAGCCTTACTGTCAGAGCTATGGACTGGTAATCTTGTTAATATTAGGGACGTTTTTTTTCTTATTTACTGTACGTTTACATTCATTTCACTCAGGTTGTGGCTGCTCCTAGTATCTGTCATAGTCATTAATATCTTATGCTGAAACTTTTTCCCTCCTTGACTCATTCATAATGAATCACTTACAGTGTTTTGAGAAAAGAAGGTATGTTCTGTGTAGGTGTGTGTTTGCTCATGTTGGGAATGTTTTGGTGCCATTCAACCGTCTGATCTGTTAGAATAGGTTAAGACACTGTGTGGGCTGTTCTGCATGTGATTTACCATCATTTATTTTCATCACATCGCATAATCTGTCAACATTTCTTCTTGCTTTTTCTACTTTTTTTCCTCCTTCCCTCCCTTCCCCTCTGGAGTCATGTTTTTCTTGTCATGTTCCTTCTCACTCTAAAGTCACATTTAAGTAAGAAAAAGGAGAACAGGAAGTTTAGACACATTTAAATCCAATAACCCTCACAAAATAAAAGCTTTGGTTACTGAAAGATGCTGACGGGATGCTGGGTAAAACCTCCACATCATCCAGAATGTTCCTTTTGAGACTGTCGAACACACAACATATACTGTATTAGAGGTTCACTGATTGTTTATCTCTTCCAGCTCAAACTGTCGGGGTCAGGTTCTGTTTTTCAATACAGTTCTGGGTCAAATGCAAACAGTGGCTTTTGTGCAAAGCCTCCATGATCTCTGTGCATCATTTCAACCTACTTTGTGTCCACTTCAGATTAACAATCTAAAACCTTAATCTTTTATTGACAATTACAGAAAAAAAGGAGTTTTCTGCTAAGTCTCTGTTTCACAGAATAACAACAGCAATTCTTTTTAATCAATCTGGCTTTAAAGCCCTTCACAGCACCAAAACAGCTACCCATAAACTCACTAATGATCTTCTACCGGCTGCCAGCGTCGAGGATTGCTCTATTTTAATCCCTCTCGATCTTAGCACTTCCTTCGGTACGGCCGATTGCTCCATTTTACTCGACAAAAAATGTGTTGACCCCACATAACAGGCCCAGTGTTGGTAGATGCATCACAGAGAGGGCTTTTTCTCTCTCCGTGGCCGGAATCCATACATGATCACTTTAAGGTCCTTGTGTGTCACGTGTTTACCGAGGTTTGACTCCAGATCCTCAACAAACAATGAACATTAAAGCTGAAATAATACTTTCATCGATCTTTAGTTCCTCAGATAACTGTGATTTAATCATAATTAAATCATTTTCCAAGTAAATAAAAGCCAATATTTTCTCATTTCAGCTTCGCTAATGTGGACATTTCTTGTTTTTCTTTGTCATTTGTGATATTGAGTTGATTATCTTTGGGTTTAAAGTGTGCAAATAGGGTTAAGTGAGTGATTACCACAAGCAGAAGGAGTTACCAGGAGTCTGAAGGGTAAAATTGCTGCGTATTTCAGTTTGGGGTGATTTATGCTACTTTTATAACGTATTAAATTGCGTACATTGTAAATAAACCGATGCCATGCTCAATCTTCATCCTGGACAACTGTTTTCTCCATAAAACAGCAGTTTGGAGATGGAGAAGTGCATATTTTGAATATTTGATATGAAAAAATTGATAAATTAATTTGAAAAATATTCTGCAGTTTGAGAAGGGAGTTAAATGCAGCAGCTTCACCCTTCAGTTAAAATCTACTCGAACATATTCAAATGATGATTTGTGATCAAAATACTATTGATTTTTACAGGACGTGTAAATATATTATTATCCATGTAAGCTAAGAACTGCACCTCCTTCTGGAAAGTTCTTTTTATATTCCACAACATCTGTTGCTAATCACAGGTCAAAGATCATGCAGACAGCAGTAATCAATATGTGGAAACTTTTCCCAGCCTCTTCTGATCTCTCTCCCCTCTCTGACAAACTGCAGCCTGCATCCTACAAGTAGTCATGTTTAAATTCTCTGTAATTAATCATTCAGCATCGATTTCTTGGATATTACTGTGCTGGCTTTCTCTGCGTTTGACTCGGTATGAACCTGCTGCTCTGTGCTTCCACGCTGTGATTTGAGCAGCTTGCCGGAGTTTAGGCACTCAAACGGCAGTGTGAATTGCACCGAGGCTGTCCTCGCGCTTACCCTCAATGAATTGAGCCTCAGTTCAGCAGTTACTACCTGCTTCATGCCGTTTCCCCGACAGGATCAATATCCAATTCAGACTACGCCGGCTCTTGCAATAGCCACCTTACAGGCCGAATCACCCGTCCTAAAAACCTGTCGCACGTCGACTGGCTTTGTCCGTGTCTGTCCGGCCTAATGAGACGTCTCTATGGCAACGCCCACTCGTGCCAACATCACCACCTTCACCATCGCTGCCACCATCACCACTCCGCCTGCTAAATGTGAGTCACATGCAGTTAGAGAGCGTATGAAGATCTCAGTGCCTTTAAAATGCTGTGAGGTATTAATATTGAATTTATGGTTGAAACCATTCCAGAAATGGTTATCGGCTTTCTGAGGGTTTCAGCTGTAAAGCCGCAGGAGAGACAAGTGTCACTTTAATGATTCTGTGATTGAGGTTCGGCAGCACATATCTGGATAGCGCACAGTTCGCCATCTTTTGATCTTGGAAGTTATTTTAAACATAGCAGGAGGCACAGCAGGCAGAATCTGTTAGAGGTGTGGTATCTGGAGATATAGTCATCAAAGCCAACACAAAGTTCGGGCCCATAAATGCAAACGACATTTACAGAACTGTGGATATTCATTTCTAAAAACTGATTTTGGTCCAAAGAAGACGTTCAACTGCACTGCCGAGAAGAGGAGATGCAATGTAGGGATGTAATCAGGTAATTACTTGAATGGTTTCTAAAACTCTTTTACTGCAAAACTAAGTTACAAAGTCTGCACTTACACGATGACACACTGGTGAAGTGACACCAGATTATTTGGTTATTGGATCTCAAAAAATGCAATTTGTTATTTTCCATCTAAAATGTGATGTATTGCCAAAAAAGAAACGTCTGTGATGATTATCTCAACTTAATAAAAAGAACACAATCAAAACTATTTCTGAATCAGCTCATTTTATTATTGTTTAGCTAATTAGAAGGTGGTTGGCATTAAATTCTGATGGTTATTTAGTTGGCATTTTAGTGATATCCAGTCATTTTTTATTAATAAGTGATTTTTCCATAATAAATAATTATGGAATTTGTAAAGACATGATCATAATGAACAAAGAACATTAGTTTCTTTACTTTTAATCTAATGTATGCAAGATATATCCCGTGGACTTCAGATAATGGATGGATGGATTACAGCTGCATTTCTTTCTATTTTAATCAGTTTCTACAAACTGTAAAAACTCACAAGAGCTGATCATGCTGTTCGTTTTATTTTCTGTAACTCACACTACTGCCTCGTGTACCGTGTGCGGAGGAAGTGGTGCATATTTCTTTGTATTTTCGAGGCTGACCCAGGTCATACATGGAAACAGTGAGCAGTTATTTGCTTGTAAAAACATTTCCAGAGTTCTGTAGCAGTTAAACTGATCAGTAAGTGTGGTTTTAACTGTATATTTATACTGAGAAGCATGTTTTCATCTACTTTCCAGCTGTGTTGGAACATTATCTGTAGGTACTCCTTTAGTTACAGCTGTTTAGTGATAGTTTATGTAGAATTCATTTTTTTTTAAACCATGTTGGCAATATATCAGAATCTGTTGGGCAAGTGTTTTTTTTTTTGTTGAAAATGGTAATCAATTACTCACAACAGTGCTGCGTTACATGACTCGTATCTTTACTGTCGTGATTCACCTGAACTCCATCAGGTGCCTTTAGAAAATCCTAAGCGCCCACGCCTCACGTCTTTTCTCTTCAACACTTGCAGGAGCAGAAAATAAGACATTGTGGTTGGACAGGCAGGCAGCCCATAATTTAAAGGGATTTACTGACCGTCCAGCAGCACCTAGCTTAGCCTCGCTGACTGCACACGGCTCTCCAGAAGGCCCAACTTCAGCTGCAAAGTGACTGACTGGATCCTGAATGTGGATGCACCTGTGGACAGGGAGAGAAAGCCAGCTGAGAACACAGAAAGTCTAAATGCAATTACTCTGAGTTTGCTCCTTTGATAGACGTTGCGTTATCGTCATGCGTTGTCTTCAAACACGGCTTGATAATGCAACATTAGAAGAAGTTTGGATGACTGTTGTGTATTTTCCTCTTTTTTACGCTTCTAGTCTTGTGGACTTTATGTTTGCTGCATTCATTACTGTGTTGTATTTCCAATGGAGACTTAATGACGCTTTCACTTGTGATTTTCAGTTCGTTTCATCCTGATATAAAGACCAATGTAAGTGCATCAGTCTGTACTTCTATTAATCCTGTTTTCTTGTAACTTTGCTATTCTTTGCAATACATTTAGTCGAGTTGTTTCTCCGTAAAAACCTCTTTTATCCCCACAGACGCATCTTAGTCCTGAACTGATGCAGTGTCCTGAAAAAATATGCAAATGAAGGAAAAAGAAAAAACTCAAAGTTCACAAAAAGTTTAGTGTTTAGTGTATTGCTGAATTTAATTTGATGTTTTTGAAAGTGAACTATCCAATAGCAGTCAAAGTGCACTGAATCCAGGAAAAACATCCATTTCTGGAATTAGAAAGATGCATATAAGAAGTGTTTTGACCTCAAAGGATACACACAAAAAACAGAAGGAGCCACAAGAGGGAGACAAAGTGCCATCTAAGTGATTACCATCGACATCCACACGCTTCCAGAATGCAGAAAACATTTCTATTTCTGAAAAAGGAACAATATATATTGCCACAATTTGATGGCATTTGTCAAAATCCATCTTGGTGCATGTTTGCATTAGAAGTGGACCTGGTGTGGCTTTAAATAAATGAACACTTTACTGAGTCGCTGCCTTTACATTAAAATCCTATGTTCGTGTGCACATACTGGAGAACAGCATGATCTCCTGACTGCCCGATAGTCATGAGCCACATCTGTTGTAAGCCTGTCAATATTTGAGGTTTGAAGAGAAAGGACTTTTTGTAGCAGTGAGCAGAGCAGGCATGTACGCTTGAATTGTTTGCTGGACTCATGGGGGCTGCAATTGCAAGACAGTATGTAAGTTTTGCATCAGCAGCGACATCTCCGACCAACAGCATGTGACCTCTTAATTGCAATGCCTTTGGTCCTACAACAAAGCCACAGAACAAAAGATCGCCGACAGATGATGTCAAATTCATCACAGGAGTCTCAAACGTAACGCTGCTTTTCCACAGCAGTGCTGAAGATAACACGCTTCATACGTTAGATGTTGTTGGAAAAGGTATAAATCCAGTCATCTTCAGTTTCCTTGCAAAACCTTGTTTAAAGAAATAGTAGGTATCAAAAAAAGCTCTTTAACCCTCCTGTTGTCTTCACCTATGGGCACCCAAAAAAATACTGTTTCCTTGTCTGAAAAAAATCCAACAATTCAGCAAAAAAATTCCCCAAATTTCTGAAGATTTGCAAAACCTTCAGGAAGAAAATTCCAGTAAGTCCTTAAAAGTTTCCCTTAAAAGTTTTGTTTTTAAAAAATCCCCCAAATTTGGCAAGAAAATCTTTTCAAAAAATGAGTAAAAATCTTCCACAAAAATCCTAAAAATATCTAAAGTGATTACATATATATCAGTAAAACTTCTAATATTTTCTTTAAGAACATTCACATAAAAATCAACCAAAATCCAGCGAAATTCACTGGATTTTGGTTGATTTTTATGTGAATGTTCTTAAGAAACAATTTTATCATTTCTTCTTTCCACTAAAAAATGTTCAAAGATTTCCCAAAAATGTTGAAAATGTGGACATCAGAAGTTTCCCACATTTCCAAACTTTAAAACGGGTCAATTTTGACCCACAGGACGACAGGAGGATTAACTAACAGTATTCCATATTGTGCATTCAGTTCAGTCAATGCAGAAATATTTTACTGCGCAATCCCAGGGGAATTCTTCGTCTTTTCAGATAAACTGGAGAGTGACAGACTCATGTTGACATTTGAGAACATGGGCCATCACCAGATCATCTTCAGTCTGCTCCTGGTTTCAAAAGCTTATAAGCGTATGTACCTTTTTTTCTCCCTGCTGTAGAGTTACATTACAACAGAACACTGAATAAATACGTACATGAATCAGGTACCGCTGTCATTTTTCATGACTCTTTGAAGAAAGTGTGGTATATTTTTACATAATAGACACTCACACGTGTTCGCACTGAGACTCCTGATGCCCTTGATTTCCAAACCTCAGATGAATCAGTTCCTGAAAATGATGCTATGCCTGAAAAAATAAAGCAAAATATTAGATTACTCATTGTTCTTCTGTCGTTTCGTGCCTCGTTTTTGTAATATGTTGTCTTATTTTTTTTTTTTTTTGTCTTTTTGTCTGACTTTTGTCATTTTGTCGCATGTTTTTGTCATTTTGTTCTCGCTTTTGTTGTTTCGTGTCTCGTTTTTTTTAATATTTTGTCTTGGTTTTGTTGTTTTTTTTGTTTGACTTTTGTCATTTTGTACTATATCGTTCACTTCCAGATACCTGTGAGTAAATGTTCTGTGTCTTTTAGACACACTGTGATCTGGAAGTTTTAATGTGTAAATGATAAACTGAGGTATAATATTGTTGAAATTGAATTTATTTTCCTTAAAAAACTCGAGGTTGTTCATAATGTTTTGTAAAAAGATAGTTCATTTTCCAAATGTACTTTTTTGCACTAAAACAAAGGAAACATTTGGAACTGTTATTTATAGGTTATTTTTACTGTGATTTTACTCAAATTGAGCTGAATGTGGCCCCTGAACTAAAATTAGTTTGACACCCCGATTTATACCTTCATAAGTGCAATAACACAATGTAGCACTGTTATAGTCTTCAATATATTTTTATTTGTATCACTATTGTACCTTTGTATTTCTTGTCTTGTTTCTTACTTTGCTTGATTTGAATCTATCTGACATGTGAATTCCACCAGTGAGGGATCAATATAGTTTATCCTGTCTAATCTATACATCCATCAACCTTTGACCTTTTCAATACAAAATGCCATCACTTAATCATTCTATTTTATCAGACAGCTGCCAGAGGTAGAAATAATTAGTATGAAGTTTTAAGTTATTTCAAGAAACTGTCTTTTGATGTCACAGTGATCTCGATCTCCAAAAAATTAGCCAGTTAATCCAGGAGTTTAATTACAGTTTTCTAAATTTAAAGAAATTCCCTACAAGACATATCATGTCCACAAGAAAGAGACAGACGGACACCTCGACTCTCCCTGGATGGAAGCACAGGAAACGAGTCGACTCACAAACCTTCTTTTCCTCTTAATATTTCCTTAATGAAGCAATGTTAGTAAAACTACCCCCAACAGAAATATCATGAAAAACTGAAAAGAACTACGGAGGCAACGTCTACTTGTGGCTGGAAAAATCACTTTGTTGATCCTAAATCAAGCCCCGCCGTCAAGCTTTTTCCCCCAAGTCTTCAGTCATATCACACCGTCTTAATGAGTTCACACTGATCCTGAAAGGGCGATGGAGTCATCACAGCTACTGAGCTCACACATCCTGTCAGAGATCCTTCTCCATGGCAACTCGGCACACTTGTGAGTCACTAACAAGATTCTTATTTGGAATTGTCCCTATAATGGTCCCATGATCAAGTTCTTCCGGAATCAGGGCCCCAGCAGATGATATGGAGGTTAAAGTTTACTGGGCATGTTGAATCACACAGCCTATATGGCCAAATGTGTAATATGCAGGCCCGATTATAAGAGCGACATATAAAACAGGGGAATAATACGACACAAGCAGACCTGTAGATTCATTTTTGAGCACCACATTATCTGCAACGCTGTTAATTCTTGGATGCCTTTGATAAGATTTTGCCCCAGGTGTGTTTCTGCATTTGACAGTGGGGAAACCTTTAGAGTCATTTTGGCTCATCAGAAAGGTCTTTCCTTTGTGGTTGCAGCTCCAGAGACTCCTATAGGTACAACTTGGCTAAGAAATATTTTTAATTCAACTCAATTCAATTCAATTTTACTAATATAGCGCCAATTACAGGTCAAATTGTCTCAAGATGCTTTACAGAACCCAAATGCCTGGCTATCTTTAAAAGTCTCACTATAAATGAACTTGAAGACACTCTGAGGCCCAGTGAGGCTACAACCAAGACATAATGCAACACTCAATAAGAGACTCGTTCCATTCAATATGCACGTCTTATCTCTTCCACTGACATGCTTCTAAAAAGAAGAAAGAAATGCGAGTAATAGATCAATCATGTATATACACTACCCTTCAAAAGTTTGGGGTCACTTAGAAATGTCCTTATTTTTGAAAGAAAATGAATGACGACATTAAATGAATCAGAAACCCAGTCTAGACATTGTTAATGTCGTAAATGACCATTCTAGACTTTTTTTTGTTAAAAGCAACTAGCGACAAATCTAGCGACTTTTTCTGGGGTTTTGGAGACTCTGACATGAAAACTCAGATTGTTCTGCAGTTACTGTCCTCAACGAGCAGCAGGTGGCGCTGTGAGCTCCTCCCCTTCCCAAACCACAGTTTCAGTTTGAACACGAGGAGCAGAGAGATACAAAATGTCATTTGATCGTACATGAAATTGTCTGGGTGACCCCAAACTTTTGAAGTGGATGTTGAATTACAGATTGATTAATCTAGTACTTGCACCCATCCCTAATATTTGTCTCAAATTCGGTGTAATGCCGTTTCCTTCTCAGTGTCAGCTATTTGTCTGGTATTTAAAAATTCATCTTGAGAACATCAGGCACTGATGTAGCTCGCGGTACCTGTCAGATTACCTATCAGGGCTGTCAGTGTCTTTAGAGACGGATATCGATCAAACTGGATTTCGATTCATCCTACTGTTTGATGGCGTCAGATACTGAATAGATTTAAGGTCACAGCATAATTGTTATTAATGGAAGAAAACATATCTTCGACAGAGAAAAATTCTCACCCTAAAAAATGTGTAAAATCTGCATTTTTCTTTTTCTCAGTGACCTTTCGTGTGCTCAGTTCAATCAAATCCATTTCCTGGGTCCCGCTCATCCACCTGATCTCAGCAAGTCGTGAAAAGCAGGAGTCATCATCTAACACCTGCACCGGACAGCCAGATCCTGACATTTAAATAAAAGATGTTGCAATTCAAACGAAACGCTGGGCGTCATAGAAAATCTGATAACACAGAATAGCTTTTACCCCGATTTCATAAAGAGGTCCTCACTTGAAGGAAGCATTATTTTTATCTTCTGTGCTACATCGCAGTTAAATATTCATGGGCTGCTTTCCCCATATTTACATACAATGTGTTTTATCTCTGTAGGTGAGCCTTTTTCAAGGGCAGTGTTTTCTGTCGCAGTCATTCACAAGCCTCACGTTTAATTGTGCTGTTAAATTTCAAGTGTCTACTTTGCTTTGGCACTTGAACGCTGAATGAAACAAGTGAAAATTATGTAAGGCAAGTTCCCTCTTAGATTTGTGCACCTCAGACATTTGAAAGTGAGACCATTGTCATGTAGCTTCATTGTCAGAAGACAGCAACTGATGAATATTTCATCTCTCCTGCCTGCCGAACCCTTCCTGCCTGCATACAGATGTTCACTGCATTAAAACACTGTTGTGGCCCGCGGTGGTTCGTGTACGGAGGGTTTGAGGTTGTTCATGAGTGGAAGTCAGTCATACAGCTGCATTCAGTCGTTTGTTTGTCGCACAACATGAAATGGGGATTTCAACTCATCGAACAAAATGCGAGACCGGTTTTTGATGACATTTATCGCTGCGGGTCTGATATTGAAAAACTTTGTGGGACCTTGTTGTGTCACTCAATAAGAAAAGATGAGATATGATAAAAATGTATTCAGCACAAACAGGGAAACTGAAGCAAGATGTGGAAGAAGATGCAGCATTAAAGTTGATTACTGGTACAGCAATATTTAAGTATTATGAGTGGTAGTGTACCTATTATCTTATTATGACCAGGCCAAGACATTAAAAGCTCAGTGTATTATTGTATAACTCAAAGAACCTGAAACTGTCTCCCACTGCAGGACAAAATAGGTCATAAAATGTCATAAAACACTGGCAGCTCTAAAGTTTTTCATGGTCTTCGAGGCTGGTACTATAAAGAAAGTATAGAATAAACATTTTATCAGCTGCATTAGCTGAGGTGGGAGAGTGGGTTGGCTCTTAAAGGAACAGGTTTATGGTTTTATCCCTGGCCAACTCTGTCAACATGTTGAAGTGTCTTTTAACAAGACACTAAATGTGAACTCCAAATGTGTGCTCTGTGTTTGTCTGGCATGGGTAGTGTGGAAAAAATGGCCTGGTGAAGGAAATGGTTGTACCTTAACATTACCCTTTTGCAAATGAAAAACAACTACTGAAAATTGAAATCTGATATATTTATCTATAACAAAAATATCAGTTCCATCTATTATCTTCTGTACATCTGGGGGCAGATTACTATGGCAACAGGCTAAAGGCCAACTACACACACTGCGATTTTTGGCCGTCGCAGACGGTCGTTGTCATGGTCTTGCAACCAAAGACAAACTGCGATAAAGTTCTGACAGTGTCAGAAATTTGGGGTGATCTTCTCACAGTGTGACCGCTGCTGCGACCTACGATACTAAGATAAGATAAAGTTCTTTATTTCTCCCCACGCCAGGGGAAATTTACATTGTTACAGCAGCTTATGTAACAGTAGGTGTAGTTATAAGAATAAAATAATGGAACAATAGTAATAATATTTACAATATATACAACTAACTAACCAATAGAAATGCAGGATGAAATGACATACTGATCAGGGCGACACTGGAGCTAAACCCAAATAGATGATATACGGCAGCAAAACACATCAACACAAGTATGTGGGATTTAAACAAAGAAGGCAGCCTAGTAGAGTTGTGGCAGCAGAAGCCTTTTTGACGTGTCCTCCAGCTCGTACCACAACCAGACAAAAAAGGACGACGCATGGAAGGATATAGCAGCAGAATTGCAGCTCCCAGGTTAGTAGCCTATTATTAGCGGCTAGCAAACACACAAACACCGCTGTAAATAGTTCCTGATAAGGGTTTGATGACAAATTATTCGTGTTATTGTCGCTAGTTCCAGTTGTAGTAGAAGCAAACCATTCTACTCCCCAAATATGTAGAAATGTCATGAGCATTTTGGGGGCTCATACAGTATGTACTACACATACAGGACAGCATGGGGTGTGTTCACTGTTCCCCTGCCCTGCACCACCATCCTCCTGCCTTATTCCCTGGAGGCTGCCGTGGCATTATGAGGTATGAGAACAGCGCCTCTCAAGCCATTTGGCCTTCTGCAGAAAGGTTGCCACAAATCCACCACGCACAGGCTGGAGAAGCTGTGAAGCATGCCAGGATTTTACAAGAGATTTGTTGATGCCATTGTTGTTTTTTCCAAATAAATCCTCAGGCTATGAGCTGTTGTCCCATGTATCTTTTCTCTGATGAATATTGCATGAATTCCAACTTGACGGGCCAGCCACAGCGCCAGCCTTTAATAAAATCACTGGGAAATAGTGAGGTAAATTATGCCCTAACTGCAGTGGCACCAATTAATTATTCATTAGGGGCTTTTCAGACAGTCCAGTTCTACATACCTTTACTGACAAAGCTTTTGACAGCAAGGCAGAATTAGCATTCAGAGAAAGCTCTGTAAGGCAAAAATAAAGAACTGTATGTACCTGTCATGGAAACAGATGTATGAAATGCAAATGGAATTGTATTACAGGCTTCTTCACTTCCTCAGAACTTTGTTTACTCAGTGTTTGCTTCCAAATTACCATTTTTATTCCCTAAAAAATGTGAAATTATGATGATGGATGTGGCTGTGCTGCACGCTACCACTCTTTATCTAAAGAGGACAAGCACACACACACACATTGCAGAAGAAACTGGTACATATTTATGCAGTAGCGTGTCGATGCATTCAGGGTTTTAATCAAGTAACGATGCTGACACTGGTGCAAAGAGTGAGCTGTTCAAAAAGGGGGGGCAAATGTGGGAATTTGTTTATGAATCTAGATTAAGTTGAAATTCAAAGAGCTGCACCTGCATTTACAAGTTTCCAAAGGAGACCATGGTAGTGCTTCTGCTACATAATCCATTATTGTACTCCAGCAAACACAGCATTTTTTTGTCTCTACAGGAAAGAAGCTGCATCCTAAATTCTTCTACACACTTCAGAACATTAATGAGAGCATGAGTGCTGATGGTTTTTTGTATTTTATTTTCAGCATGGACGCTCTGGGTCTCTGTTAAAAAAGCATGCATACCTGCGCCACACTCCGACGCCCTGTGTCTAACCATGTGAGTGGAAAGTGCAGCTACTTTGCATGGAGCAATTCTAAGTCAATTTTCCCGAGTTCCTCAAGCGGAAAATGAGCAGAGCACAGATAAGATGCAAAAATGCATTGTCGACTGTGTAGTATATCTGCTTTGTGATGGCATACAGTGAAAATCCTGTAGACTATCAGCAGGGAACCAACTGTAACTTCAATCACATTGCATAAATATTCTCCCATGATCTCTGCGTTAATACGCTGAGCTCATCCGACCATTTCTGGCTCCGATTCATTTTGTGTGCTTTCGTTAGTTATTGGCCCACTATATATAGTCCCAAGAAAGCTATGTAGGTACGAATTCACAGCTAAATGGATTTACTAAAGCCAGGATGAATGCTTGTGATGCACACATGGCATTGCAAAGAGACTAATGGATGCAGTTAATACCAACGCATGACTAGAATGAATGAGTCATTGAACCAAGCAGTCAAACAATGATGATATTTGAATTCTAATAAGATAGGAAAGATTTCAAAGTATTTGCTACTCTGATAGGCACTTCATCACTAAAACAACTGTCAGGAAATGACATATTTTTTCAAAAGGAAATCAATTATTGTCAGGATTTTCTGTTTTTTTTTAGTTAAACTAGTGCAAGGGCCATAAAGATGACAATTTGGTGAATTGTTGTAACATTTAGCACAGATATTCATGGTTCCCCGCTGATGAATCCTAATGATCTTGGTGGAAATTTGTCCTTTTATCGTTTTTTGTTTTTATTTTTTAAATCTAACTTCTATTGGAGAGACACTCATTCTGTCATTCTGAATGAATAATATGTAATTTTGGTTATCTCAGCTTTTAATACAGCACCATCATCAGGCCAACACTTTGGTTTATGACCATGAAATACTGTGAGGTTAATGTTATACTCATCAGCCTCTGCTGTGTTGTGTTTAGCATCCTAATGTTACATATTAATGGACTAAACCAGTGGTTCTCATTTTTTCTTCTGTCAGGCTCCCCTTTGGAGGACAAAAAAACTTTTGCGTCCCCCAACAACTTTGTAACAACTTTGTATATAGAGACAGTTTATTTAATTATTTTTTTTATATTTATTTTTTATATATATATATATATATATATATATATATATATATATATATATATATATATATATATATATATATATATATATATATATATATATATATATATATATATATATATACATATATACACACTTATGAGACATTTTAGACTAACTGTGAAGATTTTGGACGAATTTAAATCTTTTAGGCTAAGTTAGATTCATGTTGGACAAACCAGGAGTCATTTCAGATCAAGTCTGACGGAACAATCACAGAATTACAGAACATGTCCAAGGCTTTGTTATTCAACAAATCCTTTACTTTGTTCTGCCAACCGTAAGCAATGCAGTGCATAGTTTTAGGGGGAAATTCCAATATGGAAGTTGGAAATTATGGTTTTTGTAGAATTTCATTTGTATTTCAGGCCTCCAGTTTCACATTTGGAGCATCACCATGGTGGAACTTTTCTCCACATGATGCTCTCACTCATTAACACACTGTTAAGAGTCTCTTTATGAAGAAGTTTCCGTTATGAACTTCTCAGCTCCTGCACAATAATACGTTTAGTTTGAAACGACTGCCATGTGGACATCCTGTATAACTCCCCATCCCCATTATTCTGCCTTGCTACTCTGTAAAAACCACAGAACATCTGAACTAGACTCAGTCTGTTGGCCACGCAGGAGGGGAAAATAATGAAGGGAATTCAAATGTTGTGCCGGAGTTATGTGCTCGTTCCAGCCTCGACTGAAACTGGGGCCTGAGCCAAAGAGTCTCGTAGTGTAACAGTGCTCTTGTCTCTCAAATTTTATCACTCAATAGACCTGCCATCTGGACAGTCTCAGAGGTGCAGAGAGACAGTGATCCAAAATAGAAGCAGTAATAGAAAAGGTCAGACACTGAGTAAAGGCATCTGTAAAACTGTGTTGGAACTGCGCTGAAACACAGTGACAGATTTAGTGCAGATCTTTAATATCTTTTCAATACAGAGGAGGAATATGCTTTGGTCACAAATGAGGGTATTCATTTTTATAGCTGGTAATAATAATAACATTAATGCCTCTATCTCCTCGATAATCACCTGTTCCATGTCCTTGATATGTAAAATAATTGAAGGGAACATTGTTAAATTGCCTCTTAAAGAAGATTTGATTTGGACCACAGCCAGAGCGGCAAGGCCACAAATAGCCGAAGATAAATCTGCTGATGCACGTTTTCCTGCATCACAAATCCTCCTGATTACCCCACTCTTGTATGTTTTGTGTGAATGATTTGCGGGGGCTTGATCAGCAGCTCAGTCATTCAAAAATGGATATATCCCAACCTTTCCCCATGAAGGCACGCTCAGGCTCGAAAACTCTGATCTATGGTACTGCAGCAGGAATTGACCCTCATCGGATAAACCGCTCCAAATTGCCTCCCTGATATATAGCTAGCCCTTGTTACCGCTCTCCCCCCCTGTCAATTTTCCCCATTCCCCTCAAGGTCAGCTCTCCGTGCTGTTGGACAAAGTAGCTGAACAGCTCTCCTGTTACCGCCAGCCTGCCTGCCTCACATCCAGCTCTCCAGCCCTCTGCCCCTGCTCTCCAATCACATTTCAGATACGTTAATGACTACAACCACCTTCCTGCAGCACCACGGGGGGTTAGAGGGGAAAGAACATGTTGACAACACAAAATGGCTCCAAATCAAGAAGATACAAGGTTTGGAAATTCTATTAAACCCTTAAGCTGTTCAAGCAGAATGCATGTGATACCTCAGAAGATAGGAAAGTGGACAGTAAAGCACTCAGCTATCTTTCATGGCCACCTCCCTCTGATGTGCACTATTACAACAATGCCATGCTGCTCCACCGCCAGCACTTCTTTTTGCTCAGCACAAGAAATCTTTGCCAGAGAAATATAGGTGATGTATTTTTTAGGGCGGGGACTTTAACGCGTTAATTTTGATTAATTAATTACAGAAAAAAAATAGCGTGTTAAAAGAAATTACGTATTTAGTCGCACCTTTCTCAGCTCACTAATTTCTGGGGTGGACTGGGGCAAAAAATCAGCCCTGGTATTTTTGGCCCAGACCGGCCCACATTATCGGTTGACTGAATCAAGCACTAATTTGTGAATGCAAGGACAAAAACCGACCGAAAGGTCAGATTTTCAGAACAAAAATGCAAAGCATCTTTAGAGACCTATAAAGTCTTAAAATGTTGAACATAATCGCTATAATTGCACTTTTAGTTTGCAGTAATCTGTGAGTGTAGTAGACAGATGAAAAATGCAGACAAATACAAATAAAACAAACACTTTGTTGTTCTGACCTATCAAAAAATAGCCAGAAAATGATACACTGGGCACTTCTGGCAACTTTGTGCTCACAACAAAGCTGATTTTTGGAACAGAAATTAGTTTTGTCCGATTTATTTAACTATTTTACCATGTTGATGAGACAGTAGTCTCAGAAACTCATGTATCAAATATGATACAAATGAAAATATAGGGTTAAAGTTCATGTATATGTCTATTAATTAATTGCGATTAATTAATTACAAATCCTCCAATTAATTAATTTGTTTAGTTGCGTCCCACCACTAGTATTTTTTTATTAAAGAAATCCAGTTATTTTTTTTCTCTTTAACACATTTTCCTCCATACCGAGAGAACCATAAAAAAACAGTCATAACTTTACATCCTGATCTAAACATCAAGGCATCAGTTATTACAAAACAAACGCGGAAAGGAAGAAGAATTGACAAATAAGCATAATTTTAATAACTTCGGTGACACTTGATTGCTTATACGCCCCTGAAAAAGGCCTTGGGATAATCTACAGACTCAGTAGAATGTATAACTAGAGAATAAAACATTACTTGAATAATCGATTGACTGATCAACGGAAAAAGTAATTCTCTACTATTTTCATTAAAAAAAATCATTCCCTCTGGCCACTGAAAGGAACAAGTTTTACACTTCAGGGAACATGATTACCTTCTGCAACCTCTAACAGAATCCATCTCCCAGCACAGTTAAAGCAGAAACTCTCCCATGTTAGATTGTATGTGTTTTATTGGTACAAGACATAAAATGTGCTGTTTTACTAATTGTTATGTGGCGTACTTTTTCTTGGCCAGGTTCAGTAACAACCTAGAGTCTATATGTTTTGTCCCCTGGCAACTATTCAAAGCCGAGAAGCAGTTCAACACATAATACTCCATGAAACGGTAATTTGTTGTGCTTAGACTTCGGATTAATCAAATCAGATACAATGTGTTAATTGGTGAGCTTTAGAGGTGCGTTTAAGCTGATTTTATGACCTTTGGACAGAGCCGGCCGGTCGTTTCTGCTTGTTTACTGAGTTTTAATTCCAGTCATATTTCATATTTAGTGCCCAAAACATGTGAGTAATATCAATCCAAGCCTTGGCAAGAAAACAAAACAGTGTATTTTCCAAAATGTCTAGCAATTCTTTTAATTGCAAACTGTTGATTTTCAGAGTTTGGCCAAACAAGAAATGTTGCTTTTGCTTGCTTGTTTGTTGGTTTTGTTTTTGATTTCAGTCTTGTGAAGAGAAAGTATAATTTGTTCATAATCTAAAGCAAAATACTGTACAGTGTTCACAGTAGTACAACTAGAAAAGAGTCCTCATGTTAGTTGTACAGCAAATCTACCAAAAGTCACAACTAACATTAAGTACTAGAGCTGCTGTCATACCACATATGGTTCCAATGGTCTCAATGGACTGAATTAAACACATGCTCTGTTTGAAAGACAGAGAACATGTTATTTCTTATTTCTGAAGTTACATAATTTTGGTTTAAAGTTATGATGAAGCATGAATGGATTGTTGGTATTGTTCAAAGACAAATCCCAATCATTTAAGAGCAGCACAAGGAGGAAAAAGAAACAAAGGGACTTTGTTTGACTGCCCCACTTTCTCAGTCCACATGATGGGCCGTCTGTTGCAGGGGTCCTCCATCGTTTCCTAAAATGCCGCTTCATGAAACAATGGGACCCCTGCAATGACGGAACATGCCCCACTACAGATATTTCATCTGTTTACACAGAGACCTACTCAGCCGAGTGTTTGATGTGTGTAAATACTCCAGCAGGCTGGAATTCTCCAAGCATGTTAGGTGAACTCATTTTAATATGTCCTAACTTCTTTTTTACTAGACAAATCTGTGGGTTTTGCATGGGGTGTGTGTTTAGATTAGATTTTTATTTTATTTTACATTTGTTGAATCTGCAATGATCTCTACTGGGAAATTGGGCTTTTGGGGCTTCAGGAAATAAGGTGTAGATAAGATTGGAGCAATAACAGAATATTAGAGACAGTACAGCAGAACATATAGCAAATAGGGAATTTTTCCTCTTGTGAAAATGTATTGGGTAGTTGTAATTTATGATATTATGTATACTGGTGCAGTCTATCAGCCAAGAATGAATTCTTCCACGTCCCTCCCTGACTTTGGGTCCTTGACCTTGAGTAACGCCTCATGGTGGAAGCAGACGCAGCGATATTCCTCATTTATATACATACATTTTCCACATGCTGTTTACATATACTGTTATGATTCTTAATCACTAGTGGGGTCAGAGCCAGAAATCCTTTCAGATGAAATATTTATGGCCTTCAAAATTTGCACACAGGAATGTATATGAAAAACACAGACGAACTGTCTGTCAGCTGATGAGGGAGTTCTTTTTCTTGACATGCATCATTGCATTACATTTGATTTTATTCATTAAAAATCTGCACTAAGAGCTACTGACACGAGCATCTTTGCCTATAGGGGTGACATTTTTCCTTAAAATGGAAACACATCAAGAAAATAAAGCAAAAAATTCTCTTGAGGTTCACAGTATGTTCAGTCCACAATGACTGTGTGCTAGTTTTGTAGTGTGTATCTTTCTAACATTTCTAAGAATTTTTTTGCTGATCCTGGATCCAAGCTTGAGGTCATCCTAAAGAGAATCCCATGATATGTTAAAAGTCTGAACAACAACTACTATGTGGACTTGCCAGAAACAAAGTTGGTTTTAGCTTGAAAACTATGCATGTTGAATCTGAGATGACTGGAAGGTTGTAAGAACAGCCTATGAGTGGGTTTTGTATGAACTGTTTATGTGCATTAGAGCACCACATTCTTGCCACTGGTTTGCTTCACTCTATCCCACTCACTGACGGCTAGTGGCATCTTACTTTTTTGACATTTTCACTTTATTTGGATGGTGATAGTAAAGGGAACGGCAGGTTAGAGAGAGGGATGTGATGCGATACGGACTCAGCCTTGATTTGTGGTCCGCACTATTAGGGGAGCTGCCGGGGAGCCTCCGGCAGGAACATTTAGAGATGCTTAGCAACACATCTGCAAAGCAAGTGATGAAAAAGACATCAAACCAGCCAGCGTGGATGTGGTCACTGGACAATTTCAACTATTTTTAAAAAAAAAAAATCATCTTAAACAAATGTTCAATGGGGAAGAAAATCCCTGTAGCACATTTGTTCAACCTGTTTTTTAACATCCCCAGGACATCTTAAATTTGGAGTAAAATAACCGTATCTGCAAAATTTTAAAAGAGCATTTGCTAGGTTGTATTTTGAAATAGAGGCAGGAATACAGCCACCATAGGAATGGCAAGTGTACAGGCTGGAAGAAAAGAAAAAAGGTAGAGAATCAGTCCAGCCTTGGACATTCATACACATACCTTCAGTCCAGCAATACTTGTAGTGAGCTGTAATTGAAGCCTTTATGGAAGGAAGCATTGTGAGGCAGGATATCAGCACAAAGGAGTGCTTGAAGTGCTTCATAAGAGAGAATATACAGCGTATGTGTGTGAGTGTGTGTTTCGTGGAAGGGAAGGAGGCTTGTAAACAAACAAAAGATCAAAAACAAGCTCGTGTAACTGAGGTATTTATCAAAAACCACTTTTGAGTTGTAGCTTCCGATGTTTTCTATTGGTGTTTACCGCTGTGTACCATGTGGGCCTCAATTTCTGTGCGATAACATTGAAGTGCTCCCTGACATGTAACAATGCATTCAAATACCCCCAAAATGCTTTGTGATTGAATAAAACGCCTCTGTGTTGGGTCACAGGAGCCCTGGCACAGACCTGTGTGCTGGTCTGCTTGTTCACATTAGGATGCACAGTCATCCTGGTGTTTAGCCAAACAACACAGTACAAATTAGAAAGATTCAATTGTGTTATGAGTTCAATGCACTCAGGTGTGTCTAGAAAATAACTGAGTGTTGTGTGTAATCATTATCCAGGATGTGTACCATCGAGTGTAGGAGGCATTTGGGGTATTGAGTTACATTATCAGGTTAATTTGGAAGTTGTTTTGGACACCAGGGTTTTAATGTTAACCTTGAAATTACAAGTTTGATTAGATTCCTGTGTTTTTCACCCTGGTCATAGTTTTTATGGCGTTCTGGTGCAATATAAATCTTCTAAAGCGTTCCAAAATTAGCCTAAGGCAGATTTTAACAATATTCTCAGAGAAACAATGGACTGCATAGCCACTTGTATGTGAAAGGCTCCTACAGGAAAATCATTTTCACTATAAACTATTTTGATTCACTCTCACTGCTCTTCTGCAGCTAAAAATCACTGATAAACTAACTATAAATTACTTGTTCCGTACCAAACCAAAGATGAATTCTGCAGCTGGTGAACATATTGCACACTTAAGCAGCTGAGGTGGTTGAGATTAACTCAGGAGTTGGTGGAGACCAAACCAAAGATAAAGTCAGAATGAATATTCAGCTCATACATGGGTGACAAATTAAAAGAAAAACCAAAACCCTTGATATCTACAGCGAAGGGGTCCAGTGGTTACAAAGACACTGTTTGTTTTTCCTTGAATTTGTCACAGACTGTATATTCATCAAGTGAAGACATAAACAAGAAAAGCACTCAGAGAGCGCAGTACTCTGCTAAAGCTGCTCAGTCGTTGAATGGTTTCCGACGGATGACGGCAGAAATCACAAATCATTATAGAATGTGGCCATTTAATATAGATGTACCCACAAATAAAATGACCTTGCGCTGAGCGCAGGCGTGTGTTATGCATGTGGACGTTATGTACGGATACCAAATCGCGTGATCTAAATATGTAGCAGGCAGCGGGAAATGATGGGACTCGGAAACACCCCCACAATTTAATCAATTGTTCTTTGGATAAATCTGTAACAAATCCATGGATCCCGACTAAAAGCTGCATCACTGCCAAAATCTAATGAGGTGATCCTTGTGTCATTTCTGACCTTCGCCGAAAATTTCATCAAAATCCGTTTGTCTGCTTTTGAGTGATGTTGCTAACAGACAAACAGACGGACAAACATACGCCGATTGTCACATAACTCCACCGTGTTTCTTGCAGTTCAAGTAAATGTTTGTTCATTCTACCTCAGAGCCAAAGCTGCTGATAAATATGCAACTGTTTGTGACATCAACTTACAGAGTTAAATATGTAACAATTGAATTTAGATTGTTTTTGCTAAAAATCTCTTATGGCAGTGCTACAGTTCACTCAGATTATTTAAAAAAAACCTGTCTCCCATCTGTATTTTCTCAGATCTGTTTATAATTCAAGTTTAGACTCCATGAGATCAAATAAAAAAGACCACATTTTTGGGGTGAAAAAACTGCATTGCATCCCAGTGTGATGAGTGTTTTGCCTCAGGTCTCAAGGACCTAATAAGTGCGTTATATCCTTTAGTAAGACATTCAAGAGAGTAATGTACCCTGAACTGCTTTCCTGAGCAAATGATGCACTGCCATCGAAGCCCGAGCTGGACAGACCTTCAGTCACTTTCAGGCTCAGTGTCTCAGAGACTCTACCACTTGGCCTCGTTCCACACTAGAAAATATCTGCCAAAACAGTTTTTCAGTCCTGGAAGGAACAGAGAAAAAGCGCAGTGTGTGTATATGTGAGTGGTAGCGTGGGGGATGGTGGTGGGGGTTGCAGCAAGGCCTTTTTACACATTGCACCAGGTGAGATTTCTCCTGTCACTGTAACTTCTATGTGCGAGCTAATTGGCTTTTGCAACATTATGTCCTCACCCTGACCCTTATGAAAACCCCACGCTCTCTCAGTTCAGCAAGCAAGAATTTACTCCACTTTCACGTGTAACACTTTGCCTGACCGAAAGGTAATTGCCACTGACTTTTGACCTGTGAGTGTCAATTCCGTGGGCCACAGTAAATCACATTCGGTCAAGTTGAAACTGGAAGTGGTGCATTGTTTTGTTGGTTCCAGGTTACACTGCTAGTTTCGTAAATGACCAACTGTATTTTACACTTTGTTCTTTTATTATATAGAAGATCCTGTTTAATTTGAAACATCTGAGGAAAAGAAAAAGGTACATGCTGCACAGTTAATGAGGTAAGGTATACAGTAAGCAAAGCTCTGCATGTCAAACAAGCAGCCTACAGGAAAAGCAGTCACAGTAATGAACAAAGAACAGTGGCGGTGTATGCTGACTGAGAATGTCCTTGTCTGATTGAGAACATATAGCGCTCTTACTGCAGCTTATTATCCTGTGCTTCACATAGCTGAGCTAATCAATTTTAATCCCTCTGACAATGTATAAGGTCTTTTACAGCAGTGGTTCCTAAAGCCCAGGCTCTGGATCTCAGAACATTTTCTGCCAAGAGCAGAGGAGAAGAAAAATGATTCATCCAAAAAAAAAAAAGAAAAGCAGATAGTTGAAAAATAATACTTCTCTAACTTTATTGGCTTCTGTTTGTATTCCCAGTCAATGTCATCCCCACAGCAACAAGCAAGTTATTCTAAACTAAAATAGCTCATTGCTACATGTAGTCATCAGCTATTCGTTACCATCGTCCACTTAGATAAATGTTCCTGAAGGTACAGCATGTCCCAAGCAAAGTGCTGGTCGGTTGGTCAGATGTCATGAAACACCTCTGCTGAGCCGTCACACTCACTTCATGCATTGATTGGCCAGGTGTGATTTCCTGTCTTTAGTTTTCCTCATCCCTGATTTACCGACAACTATTTCTGTCACACTGTACAACATGCATTCTACTTTGCTGCGTGCATTCAATTGTTACTGTGTGCTGCTGAAACCAAGATGCATCCTGGTCGTTACTTTGCAGCGCAAAGCCTCTGATTCACTGTCGGAACTGGAAATGTTTTGTTTTGTTGCTGTTAGCCATCTGTACAACCTGCAGCCTGATTAGTAAAACATAAAACCCTGATTAACCATGACCCCCTGCATGGTCATAAACTTCTCTGGTTCTTGACCGCTTATACAATGGGATTAGAACAATTAGCTCCCAAGGCAACGGCAGGTCTGACACGTAGACACAGACAACCAGCTATTCTGGGATGGGAGGGGGAGACAGGGTGATGTCATTGTCCCCGAGTCTTTGAATTCAGGGTTGCTCACGGAGTCTGATTATGCTGATAAAACGAGCAGGTTTCCTACTTCCACTGAGCATCTGCATGACAGAAAATACTTTTATTCCTTTAGAGGGATTAGATGGGGACAGAGATTATACAGACCGTCGCAGTTCACACAAAAGACAAATTCAGAGAAACAAGCGATACGTACGCCGTGGTGATATGGTTTAATCTGACAGAAGCTCTGGAATCTTTTGTCGGACTGAAAGCAGAAATGGCAGCTAACAGTGACTGTGCATGCAGAAACAAGACTAACAGTCTACAGCCATGCTAACAGCTCTGTGACGGTGCACTGAGGCGGAACACAGCTTGGACCAAATGGAAGTATTGCACCTCGATAATAATGTTAACACGGTGAGTTTTAACGTGTTCAACATGAGCTACTTCTTCCATTTAAGTTTAGTGTATCATCACGCTAATTAAAACCAAGGATAAAGTACAGCTGATTGCAGATATTTAGTCTTAAACCAAAGTATTGGACATATTTTGATCTGATGACATTCCATCAAAGCTCTTTAATTCCATCGTTACAGGACCATGAATGTATGAAAGTTTGTTTCATCAAGTAGTTATTGAGACTTAATATAAAACAATAATGAAGTTTCACTGCAGGAACTCAGAGCAGGTACAACATAGTGAGAACATTAACAGAAATGACCCTACAATCAGCCTTTTCAGCTTTTCATTACGGTTTAGGATCCAACAACTTCGATAACAGCATTACCTGAGTGCACACAAAACAGCAATAAAAAGCAGTTACTTGACACAATTTCAGTTCTATGAGTATGAAGGCTATAGAACAATGGATGGTTTGTTATGTTTATCTATGTGGCAAATTATATGATGTACGTGGCGATATTAGAGAGAAGACTGCTGCTCACTGAGGACAACAAGATGCTAGAAAAAGGATGCTTGAATCAGCGTTAGTTTTGTCCAAATTTAAACAACTAGTGTCAAGACCTGTGCAGCAGTTTTGTTTTTTCTAAGTTAATTTTTTTGCCTTTTGTTGGCTTTATTAAACAGGTTAGTCAAGAGGCAGACAGGAAAGTAGGGAGAAGAATGGGATGAAGATTTGCAGCAAAGGGCTGTGAGCTAGAATTGAACCCAGGCAACAGCGTCGAGGACTATGGCCCCTGTTTATGGGTCACCTCCTCAACCAGTTGAGCTACCTGGGCACCTCTGCACAGTGTTTTTTTTTTTAGACTGCTCATAGTAGGTACTTTATTCTCCCCCTAAAATAGTCCTGAAAGAGGTTCTACAGGGGTGGTTCTTGCAGTTGGAACATGCACAAAGGTTGGGGCTGCCCTAAAACGTTTCCTAACGCAGTTACAAACAGTCCATAATGTCAAAATTAATTGAGACACTAGAGGAAAAGTCAGAGAATCGTGGGAGCTGAGCTTCCAGACCTGGACTCTGTGTACACCAAGCGCATGCAGAGAAGAGCCCAGGCCATCTGCATGGACGTCAGCCACCCAGGACACTCCCTGTTTGTCCCACTACCATCAGGGAGGAGGTACCAACAGGAGGATGTGCCAACAAAGTTTCGCTGCAGAAATGCATTGACCATAAATATCCTTGAATCCCAGAGAATCTCAAAAGTTATTCCAACTCCAATTCAGTTGGTCTGTAAAGTACACTGAAAAAGAGAATTGTTTTAACACAACAATGAATTGCGTCAATTGTGAACATACAACTGAATTAAATATATCCAAGTTAGGTTAGCAAATAATATTAAAGTCACTGGGTTAAGTTAGTAAATCATTTGATTCCTTTCAAATGAGCGTTGCTGCAATTTCATTTTATTCAAAGTCAACTTGAAGGTTCAAATTTTTCCAGCTTAACTATTCGCTTTACCTGAATGTAAAATGTAAAACAATTTTGTAACAAGACAAGCACTCAGAGAGCGCAGTACTGTGCCATGGCTGCTCAGTCGCATCATTTCCGACGGTTCTGATAAGTCCGCAGCGGTGGATTTGTAGTAGGATCACAATCATGTGATCGTCAGCAGGCAGTTGATGTAGTGTTCACTTGTTGTCATGGTTACAGTGACGCCATGCTGCTATCTCGCAATGATACAGAAACCTTTAACAAATCGGTGGATCCAGACTAGAAGCCACATCACTGCCAAAATCTAATCAGGTGGTCCTTGTGTCATTTCTGAGCTTCCCTGAAAATTTCATCCAAATCCATTAGTCCACTTTTGAGTAATGTTGCTAACAGCGAGACAAACACAAACAAATGGACAAACGTACGCCGATCGTAACATAACTTGGCCGCGTTCCTTGACGGAGTAATTAGACTTATCGTTCATTCCATGTAATATTCAGTAATCCTACTTGAAGAAAACTGTGGTTAAACTGCAGCAGAAAAAATCTGAATAAACATGAACGCTAGATGCACAATGCTGAACAGGTAGTAAACCTTATTTTCACTCTTCTCTTGAAATTCCAGAACCAGCTTAAAGGCACAAAATGTAACTTTAAGTTGATAAAACGCACAAAAGCAAACCATCTTCACCAAAGCATAAAGGTATGTGAGAGCTATTCAAAACAGCACTTTAGCTCAACTACACTTCAAATAGACCTTTTACAGTGTAGATAGTGGGTTATTTCTAGGAGAAGGTGAAAACTCTAACAGTAAAAATCAGGGCATCCCAGGCTTCATCCCTTGGGAACTACGTGTAACACTTCATGACAATCTATTAAATAGCAGCAAATCCATTAAAACGGCTCAAAAATGAAAAGTGTGCGATTAGAGGTTACACTAAAAGTACTTGTGTTTTCACAAATATCAGTATGTACAGGCAGATTGTATGAGGACATGCCTTTAAATAGGCGTGTGTTTATATTAGAGTGTGCAAGAATGTTTTTTTCCCAAAATCCATTTCCATTCTTCACACTATGCACTTGTGAATAAATTCCAGCCCAGGAGAAAACAAGTGAATTGTAGGTGTTGCTCTATTGCATCCTTTGTTTGAAAAGCAATAAAAGTGTTCGAGTAGAGGGGAAAAAAAATGAGGTGAACGACATAAAACAACTTAACAAAGAGAAATAATGTTTCTAGGGTGTCAAGAATTTGAGGGCCCTTTGCTGGTACACGTTGTTTCAATAACCTCTTGTGCTCCGGCCTTTCCTTTCCCAGACCCTGATACAGGCTCATTAATAGCTCCACAGGGAGTTTGGGAGGAAGGCTCAACCAGGACTGACCCTTGAAGTGGTCGAAAGTCTTTCTTTCAGGTGGTCGAGGTGAACAATGTCTGTTGTTTGAGTAAAACCGATTTCTTATTGCCGCGACTTCCAATATTCAATTGAATAGCACTGATAAATCAGCTAACGTAGGAAATCAGCATCTAAGAAGTCTTATCTCATCTCTTAGCATCTTATATCTTCGAGTGCAGACATTACTCTATATCCTCTTCCAGCACGCATGTCGTAGTGCCGTGCATTGAATTACTCTGACCTTGTGTGTGAGCTCGGCACATGACAGAGGGGTGGAGAAAGCATTGTAGGGGCATGGCACTAAGTCCCTCACAGCCAATAAGAACTTCACTGACTTCCCCATTTAGCAGCGCAGTTGTCCAGATGGTCCAGCTGTTTAATCTGAGCACTGAATGAACTCAACTTTTCAACTTTACTTTACTCAGTGGAGACAGATGCAGTCCGATGCCGAGGTGCCACTGGCAACTTTTGGACTGTCATAGTGGATAGAGACCCATAGATCCCTTCTGGAATATCTGTGATACATATGCAGTAATATTTTCTTTTATTTTCCTTTGGTTTCATACATATTCAAAGCCGCTCAGTCCCATTCAATGATGTCAGCAGTGTGTTAACGTGCCTCCGAGACTTTGTTCTCTGCAGAGCTCATCTGTCTCTGATCAAGAGCTCCTGTCAAGGTAAGATGCTCAACACAGCAGACACAACGCACATTTCACATTAGCCAGACACCACTTTATGAATGATCACTTCCATAAATGGTCAGTTTTCAGCCAGATATTCATGGGGAAAAAATGTATTCTTCGTTATAACAATGCTTATTACGTGAGTGTGTGATTTTCCTGAGCAAATATTTAACACACTGTTCTCATCTATAATTAATCGGACAAATTCACCAGTTCTCATAAGCGCTATTAGAAATCTGCGGTCAGAAGAGGCCCAAAGCAAGGCTGCAGGCAGAATGAATGAAAACTCTTTTACTAGAAGCACAAAAATTTAGCCAGAGATGTAATATTTTGTGTTCTTCCAGCATCACAAAAGCTACTTTTTGCTGTTCGTCTAGCCAACCGTACTGTCTATACTGACAGTCATCACTATCAGTTCAAACAAACACTTGAATCTGACTTCCATTGAATGTTATTTTGTTAAGATTAGCTGCTTCACATGGTAAACTTGGGGTCAGCACTGCAACAAAGTGGATCATATTTGTCAGATCGATTTAAAATGAATTAGTTAAAGCAATTGAGCCTCATATTCTGAAAGCACAGACACCAAATATTGTTTTTACAACTACTAAAGCCCTTCACTGAGCCCTTCCTGCTTTGTGCTGGTATGTGTGTGTTGTCAAGTGGCACTTTCAGGCCGCCTACGTTGACTACTTTATTTAGATCTTAACACTGTGAAGGGGGTTCTCCTCTCTGCCCATTTGTCGACTCATTTCATTTTTCTACCTGGCTTAAATGGATTGGCTCTGCAGTTTTTACTGAATTGTTTGATACTTGGCTCTCCGTTTTATAGCCAAGCGATCAATCCTTAGTATGAAATTATCTGTTTTATTCATTATTTCTGCAGTTTTGCCATTTTATCAGGAGGGTCCTGTCCGTCTTAACTCGTTTCTCCATTCATCATCTAATGTCAACCACTGAATTTTTCATTCTTTAAAAATAGAGACAACGCTGTCTGCACTGCCACTACAGGACATTTCCCCAGCATGCTGTCCTATTTGAGAGGCAGCATACACACGGAGAACGTTTTAACTCACCTTTCTTGTAATTTTGCGGATCAGTTTTCAAAGTGAAAAAGGTGACAGTGCACTTTTCTACTTGGGACTCAAGTTTTTGTAATCATCAGGTCGACATTCCTGACCTCCGCTCCAATAAACGACACACATCTATACACTAACAGGCTGTCAAAATACAACTGAACTGAAAAGATCGAGTTTCAGCGCAGCATTCACTCTGAAAATGTTTTAACCTTACCTTACATTAGGTTTTCAAAGTGGAAAAGGTGACAGTGATGAAGCTAACCAGTCTAGAAAAATTCTGCATGAAGCAATATGAAAAGTAATTCAAAACATGCTTAACCCTCCTGCTGTCTTCATTTAGTGGCACCAAAAAATATAGTTTCCTTGTCTGAAAAAAATAATTAAAATTCAGCAAAAAAAACTTCCTCAAATGTCAGAAAATTTACAAAGCCTTCAGGAGGAAAATTCCAATAATTCCTTAAAAAATTCCCTGAAAAATTTTATTTATTAAAAAAAAAAAAATCCCCCAAATTTGGCAAGAAAATTCTTGTAAATATTTTCAAAAATGAGTAAAAGTCTTTTTAAAAAATAATTTAAATATCCAAAGTGATTACATATATATATCAGTAAAACTTCTAATATTTTCTTGAAGAACATTCACAAAAAAATATACTTTTTTCTAAAAAAAAAAATTGTGAATGTTCTTACAGAAACTTTTTTTTTTTTTTACATTTTTTTCCACGAAAAATGTTCAAAAATTTCCGAAAAATGTCGAAAATGGTGACATCAGAATTTTCACTGTGAAATTATTTTTTTTCCTCCACATTTTCAAACTTTAAAATGGGTCAGTCTGACCCACAGGACAACAGGAGGGTTAAAAGAACAGGAGGCAACATGAAAAAGAGAATCAGTTAGGAGAAAATTAGCATTTATTGGGATGTGTATGTGTAATACACTTACTTGAAATCAGTCTGTCTGAGAGTGAAACTGAGAGCTCACGATCAAAGCACTGAGCTGAAGGTAGGACACATTCAGCCTTCAGTTAATAAAACTAAAATTAAAGGGGAAATGACAAACCATCAGGAAAGTAGCAGCATTTAACTCTCCACAAAAACGCCAACTGACATCTTTGCATTTCTGTTTATAATAAAGCACATTCCTCATTGTTCAGAGGAACTTTACTCATACCATCATACACTGACAATCTCTTTGTGCTGAAATATGTTACCTTTATATGTCATCTATATGCACATTTAATAAGTTTGGTTACCATCTGATTATTTCAAGCAGCCCACTATGAATAATGAACAAGAGAGAAACTGCAAGCTCTAATTTCTCCTCACTACCTATTGCATCTGTAGAATAATGCAAAAGGCACATTTACAGCTGCACAGCAGCAGCTAAAATCCCAGCTCAATAACAAAAGTTCTTTAAAGCATTAAATATTCACAACTTGCTGCACACAACTGGCTTATCCAATAAGTTTCCAGAGCACTAAACCAATTCATCAACCAAATCAAGTCCTCCTTGGCTGAAAAACACTATATCATCACCCACTCTAGAGCACAGCCCTGAGCTATTGAGCAGCGTGGATTCAACCTGTGCTCACGGTCTGATCGATGCTCTCTCTGGACAGTCTCCCCTGTGTAAACAATACAGTAAGTTGTTTGACTCTGCAGATGGACTCTTATTCATCACCTCTAAAGTGAAACTGTGGGAGATCAGCGGGTGGGAGCTCAGTTAATACATGCAGAGAGCAATTCAGAGCAAAGCAAGCCCAGAAACGGCATCCTTAATCTTAAACTCTGTCACTGAGTTTGGAAAATGGTTTTTGAAAAATCTTGTTACTTTTTAGAAGAGCAGACGTGCTCAGGATAACATATTGGTCTTCATATGAGGCACGTACTGTATGTTGCATGGAGAATTCATGCAGTAAAACTACCAAGAGGCCTTCAGAGAGCATTAAAGGCAGTTAGTATTGAGATCAGAGGGCATGAGATAGATGAAAACAATAAAGATCAATGGTGTCAGACGGCAGTTATCATCTACAAATGAATCACGCCTATAAACAGCCTTGATTCACTGCTACCAATTAAATATGTGTTAATGAAATGATTCTGAACCATTTGCAAGGCTCCTTTCGAGGGTACATGTAACAGTATAATCTTAGATACAAAGTTAGACTGTTGCTGATATAGTCCATCCTCAAATTTGCTTTTAAAATGTTGATTTGATGTCAAATGTTACAAAGCTGAGGCAGCATACATGCGAGACAACTGATCAACTGATACATTTATTGATGGAAATAGTTCAAATCATGTCATGATCTAAATCCTAAACATTTAACTCCTAACATCCATCCATCCATCCATTATCTATACACCTCTTAATCCTCATTAGGGTCATGGAGGGCTGGAGTCTATCCCAGCTGACTTAGAGTGAAGGCAGGGAACCAGTCTAGGTAGATAGGTCACCAGTCTATCACAGGGCTACATATAGAGACAAGCAATCACACTTATATTCACATGCTCGGACAATTTAGAATTCCAATTAACCTCAGCATGTTTTTGGACTGTGGGAGGAAGCCGGAGAAAACCCACGCATGCACATGGAGAACATGCAAACTCCATGTAGAAAGATACCAGGAAGGCGGGACGTGAACCAGGATCTTCTAGCAGCAAGGCGGCAGTGCTAACCACCAAGCCACTGTGCAGCCTAACTCTTAACAATTCAACTGTTTTCAGTATGTTCTCCAAAGTCCAAATACAAACAAAAACAAACATATCAAAATGCTTTAAGAAATACTGAAGTGTAAATTAAGTTTTCAAACAATCGCCAAGAGAGGTCAGCATTCGAGGGGAAGCAGGATGTATTTATCGACAAAAAATCCAGGAGTAATTCTTAGCAGTGATAACACCCCAAGAAGAACTGAAGATACGGAGCTGTGCACCATCTTTTATGCTGTGAGCGTTGGTCATTTTTACACGCCTATAGGGCATACGATAGGAGTGATGGTTTTGACATCATCATGCCTTTCTCAATCTATTGGTCAGATCATGACGTCAGGTTATCATACTTCACCTCTAGGTCACTTTACAGAAGACATGTGCATCAAGTTATCATTAGGTCAGAGAACATGCCCAGACATGTTCCAGCTTTTTGCTCCACATCTTACTCTTATTATGTTGTGATAGATTTCATGCATATATTCATATGTTAAACGTTAGAACACCTTAAGTTTACACCATTATGTTTTGAGTACATGTTTTTTGGGGGTGTATGGGGTGTTCAGGGAGGGATAGTACCTCTGTAGGAGGACTTGCCATGCCCCCTTTCAGGATAACCCGGACAACGTTGGCTCCCACCTGACACTCTGCTCTCACCTGTGGCTCCTCGAAGCTGTAGCATGTGCAGTGGCCACACCCCGGCCAAGGGTTGAGGCAGGCGGGCTAAACCAGGTGGAGGGTAGCCGGTCGGTCTGAAACCCTCCGGTGATCATACTCGACACAGTCTACATTTGCATGTGAAGACTGGCTCCGGCAGACTGCGTAGACAAAACCACTGGACTGGTTCATTTCCCCTATCCTACCAAGAAGTCAAGGTCGTCTTGGCCTGCGAAGGATGAACAACAACAACATATGTTTTACTTCTGGTCTTCAGTCTAATAGCATTTGCCATAATTATATCATCTCTTACTTTTAGCACATCATACCCAAAAAATATTACACTACAATACTAACAACTAAGCAAATTTCTTTGTTGCTTCTTCTGTCTCCAGGAGCTGTGAACCGTGTTGAATTTTGACGAGGAGTTTTGTGAGGAAAAATGCCGGCTGCCATTGGTGGTCCTGTAGGCTACACACCACCTGAGGGTGGCTGGGGATGGATGGTGGTGATCGGGGCCTTCATCTCTATTGGGTTCTCCTATGCATTTCCCAAGTCCATCACTGTCTTCTTCAAAGAGATTGAGGTGATCTTCAATGTGACGAGTAGCCAGGTGTCCTGGATCTCCTCCATCATGTTAGCAGTCATGTACGGCGGAGGTGAGCTACAAGCCAAAACAAGCTGCCGAACATGGGTTTGCTTACACTTGACATTTAGCACATCAAGAAGGTTTATAGACTGAATCAATTTCTGGCTCTTAGCACAAATGTAAAAGATTTATTCCTGCAGTGTTCAGTTAAAAGTCAATCCACTGCTTTTTGCAGGAATGCTGGCTCACAATGTCTTCTTTCAGTCACTTTGTCCACAAAGAAGCTATGGTTTCTCATAATTATTGTGCAACTAAAGCAAACATTTCATACTGAGATAAAACAATACTGTAACTCCACTGTTTAAGTGTTGCAACACTATCTGTCTCTGGAGCATATGAATGGGTCTTAGCCTTGAATACCTGCAGACTGTTTTCCTTTGTGCTTTGAGAGTGAAAAACCATCAGGGGGTTTTGGTTGTGTTCCTGCCCTGATGAGATAAATGAGACACTGGGTGATGTCACACAGGCCTGGTCAGTCAGGTAATGATAAGGCTCTATTCATCTGCATGATATTCAACACGGAGAGGATAGAGTTCAAAGAAACTCTTCCTGTCCCACAAGACCGTCTGCTCTGAAATCAAAACACTGCACTTCTCTTTGCTCTAATGTGTGTTAAACTGGAAAAATGATGACACAGGCATCTAATCTCTGGAAAGTTTGAGAAAAGTTGCCTTGGTGTAGCAAACACCATATAAAAAGACTTCCCATCAAATGTTCTTTTCTGGCCTGAGTGTAAAATTTATCAGTGTTTATTTCTATAGACAATTAAATAAAAGTGGACTAGCCTTGTATTTCTTGTATTGTGTCCATAGTTTTGAACATAGTACATCAAAAAAATACCTGCTTATTATACTTCTGCTCCATAAATCCCATAAAACCTGATTCCCACGTGTTACTTACTTACAGCAGGACTGCATTCCAAAGGAGAGCAAAGCATCACATTCAAGTTAAGCCCTGATTACGAAGTGTTGTGTTTCCTGTAAAAGAATCAAGGCTACTTTTTGTTCAACAACATACTCCCTTAAGGAGTAGCTGCAGAGTGACATGCAGGCAGTAGAAACAGCAGTTAAAGTTCACGGAGTTAAATAATAAGAATATGTGATTGTTCTTAATTTGTCTTTCACTTTGCACCGTGTCATTTACTGTGCTTTATCACATAACTGATCAAAGCTGTGTTTGCATTTCATTTTTTCTTGGCTGTAAAAGTGAGATCTGCATGTTCTAACAAGTTGTGAACTGCAGTTGTCTCAGTCTACATCTTTAGGTGTAACGACTCTTAATGCCAACGTTTTGATATAAATACACTCTAACGAAGGCAAGCTATGCGTGATAATTGATATTTTAGAGTTAGGGAGGAAGTGTTTGTCACTGCTGTGTTGCCGTCTGTACGTTAAACATTCTGAGCACATCAGCAGGAGAAGTTCATCAACGGTCTACTGTTGCGTACCTCTGTACTCCTTCAATTTTTGATTCATTACGTTCATAATATTCTACATTGGTTTGTCTCCAACCTTTTTATCCAAAGCAACCCCCTCTGCAAACAGAAGGAAAGAACTCATTGTTTGTGTGGAGACTGCCTGCATTACAATTTAAAAACCCTTTGTCTTGCACTGTGCTGGCAAATGAGTCTGGACAACCTCTAAACAAAAACTGTCAGTTTCCATTTAGGTTCACTGGGTAGTGCAGGGATTTGGCAGGAAGGCAGAAGTGTCTTCCATGTGGATCCTCATACTCATTTAGGCTGGTTGTTATAAGTTGCAGATGGAGATGGTGTTTTGCGACCTGAACCCTCGTATTTTAGTCATTTGTCCACAAGTCATAGTAATTTTCCTGAACCGATGTCGAATCCAACATCCTTGCATCTTAATAAGTTGATTTATTGTCACCTCATTCAGTCAGTCTTTCTGCGAAACTGGTGCTCCAGGTGCCAAAAGATGCATGAAAGAAGATTTCAATTGTTATTTTAACCCACAAGCATGCATCAGTACCAAAAATTCCCCCAAAGCACACGCTAATACCTCCACCCACTTGTCTGAAATGAGATTCTTCCAATAATCATCCAAATGTGCTTGGAGTCCATTTAAAAAGAATTCCCAAACAAATTATTCCTCTGTCATTTTTTATGAATCCCTGAATCAACTAAATGATCATTTCATTGCGGCTTTCGTGGTTTTTCTGACAGATCGCATTATTAATGGCATGAGAACACATCTACTGCAGTGCAGCACTGACAAAAATGATTGCAGAAGTTGTTTGAATTTGCTGAGCCTCTGCTGTGGCACTGTAGCCCTCTGGTGGTTAAATATGGTACACCGCATGTTACTAAAATTAAAAAACACCACCTTTCAGTATCTAATAATGTGAGTGTGGATATCTGTGCAATGTTTTTTGTGCTTCAGGTCCTATCAGCAGCATCCTGGTTAATAAATATGGGAGTCGGCCTGTGATGATGGCAGGAGGATGCCTTTCTGGATTGGGGCTTGTTGCTGCCTCTTTCTGCAATTCCGTTCCAGCACTGTACTTTTGCATTGGTGTGGTGGGAGGTACCTAATTTTAACTTTCTATATTTTCAAGTTTGGTCATGACTCACCCATTTTTTTCACTGTGCACTGTTGCCATCTAGTGTTGCTCTAACATAAAAACACCCAGGATTGCTGTGAATCTCTCATCACTTTTCTATGCTCAGAACTGTCCTTTTATACAGTTACACATGTTTTAATTGATTCTTTCAGGTTTGGGATTGGCCTTCAACCTCAACCCTGCCCTCACTATGATTGGAAAATACTTCTACAAGAGAAGGCCAATTGCTAATGGGATTGCCATGGCTGGCAGCCCTGTCTTTCTCTCTACTTTGGCTCCCCTTAACACCTGGTTCTTTGACCGGTTTGGCTGGAGGGGAAGTTTTCTGATCCTGGGTGGCCTGCTCTTCAATTGCTGTGTCGCTGGATCCCTCATGCGGCCGATCGGACCAAAACCCAAACCTCCAGAGAAGACTACTGAGAGGAGGACTGTGATGCAGACCATAAACAGCTTCATCGATCTTTCTTTGTTCAAACACCGTGGCTTTTTGCTCTACATCATAGGCAATATCGTCATGTTTTTCGGTCTCTTCGCACCGCTGGTGTTCCTCTCTAATTACGCCAAGAGTAAAGACATCCCCAAAGAGAAGGCGGCTTTTTTACTGTCTGTGCTGGCTTTTGTTGACATGGTTGCCCGGCCCTCAATGGGCATTGTCGCCAACACCAAGTGGGTTCGGCCCAGAATACAATACTTCTTCGCTATCTCCGTGCTGTACAACGGTGTGTGTCACGTTCTAGCTCCAATATCAGTAGACTACAAAGGCTTTGTTATTTATGCCATCTTCTTCGGGTTTGCTTTTGGCTGGCTGAGCTCAGTGCTGTTTGAGACCTTAATGGACCTAGTGGGAGCCCAGCGCTTCTCCAGTGCTGTTGGGCTGGTCACTATTGTGGAGTGTGGTCCTGTACTGTTAGGGCCCCCATTGCTTGGTGAGTACATCACCCACCATAAGGAAAAAAAACATTACTTTGTAGTTTACCAAAGGTTAATGTAGACAACAACACAAAAATAATGAAATGTGACTCTTTTTGTCCCCACAGGAAGGTTCAAAGACATCTACCATGATTACAAGTACACGTACCAGGGCTGTGGGATCCTCCTCATTGTCTCCAGCGTCTTCCTGTTTTTGGGAATGGGACTGAACTATCGACTGCTTGACAAAGAGAAAAAAGAGGAGGAGAGGAGGGGCAGGATGGGAGTCCGAGAACAAAAGTCCAACAGGGACAATGCTGCCAAAGAGGTGGCAGAGGCTAGGAACACAGAGGACACCGTCTAATGTTCTGAGCCACGTCAGCTTACTTATTTGTTCAAGTCTATGCTGTCAGTGAGGTGGATGTTCATGAAAAATAGATGCTTCTGTGAAACAGGCCACATCAACATTCCTCTACTGTTTCATAATGCACTGTATTTGAAGAACGCCACAGAAATCATAGTCTCACTTGCTGTTCACTTTAAAACATTTGCACGCCTATTAAAGCCCTTTTAACTCCAATAAACAATCCACATGAAATACCTCTTATATTCGTATTGAGAATGGTAAATGTGTTTGTTAGATTAGTAGTCTTATATTTCACTCATAGGATTTTATGGCTTCTCTTTAAAGTCAGGTAGTTACACAGCAACTCTTCTTAAATTTTGTTGCCACACATTATATATAGTATCTTAATCTTCTTAAATGTACCTGTTATTTTGCTCCAGAGCATAGCTTTATTTTTCAACAGAGACATTTTCCCTGTCAAAGTGCATAATGACAGTTTGCACAACACCTTCTCTCAAACATCTCATTTATAAAGACGTTTTCCTCTTTTCAAAGACCTGGCAGCACAGTGCCGTTTTTTAGGGTTTGCAGACATCCTCCTTGCCACTATAATGAGGTTTATTCTCCAAATGTATTAATTCTCATTTTCAATTTCTCTTTGAAATGTGCTTTGCTGGTCCATTTTTGATAGTGGATTATGTCAGTTAAAAATAATTCTGAGGACATTAAAATCTTTTGCATCACTTTGAGTGTTAACGTGAAAAATATGAAAATGAGCCACTGACTGCAAGCTACTACATATATGCATGTATATATAAGCTATCCAAAAATGGAACACATGAGAAAGTCAAATAAATGGCCATTTGACAAGAATATAAAAGTCCACTGTGTTCTGTGTTTTTCATAAATTGGAGACAGAAAAAGAGGTGTGCCGACAGTATTTATTCAAAAGTGACACCATAATATAGTGGGTCATTTAGTGATTAGATTAGATGGAGAAAATACATTATTGGCTTTCCTGTATAGGCATTTATTAAGACAAATGCGTCCGCAGCACTAAGTCAGTCTGTCAAATCATGCTCTTGCCTCCTCACACGGAGCCAACTGGCCTTAATTAGAATATTGGCGCGACTGGAATAAACTTGTGATTATTTTTTCACTGATTGAACACTGTAATCTTAACATGTGCCAAACTGATTATGTAGTCATGATGGCTTCAAAGATGCAGATTAGTGCAACACTGCTCTTCTCATTAAACAATGGCATTTTACCAGGAGAAGCAACACATCTCTGCGCTAAAGGCCACCTGCAAATGAGATTCTCCATGTATCACTTTATCCCCTCATCCAATTAGAGCGTAGCTTTCCTAAATAAGAGCTAATTTTTAGTAATCATAAACCAAAGGTGGGAAGACACACATATTCCACTTTCAATTCAGCAGGTGACAGTTTTGCTTGTTATTTATACTGGCTAACAAGAAAGGTTAGTATGTTGCTTTGGAGGAAAGCCTTCAGAATTCAAATCTACACTTGTTAATAACAACAATAACAATTATTGTCCATTATTATTAGTATTATGACACATCAGGAGAAGTTCATTAAAGGTCTACTGTTGTTAATAATTATCACAAATAATAATTATCATTGTTATTAAGTTCATCCAGGATTTCGCGGGCTTTTTCGAGATTGTTGGGGCCTAAAATGCCTGAATTCATGGCCGCTTTTCTTAAAAAAAATTGCGATGTAAGATGCTATGTTTTAAGCGTATTTGTTGCCAGAGACAGTGACAGCTGCTAAAAAGTTGCATTTTTTTCTTTGTTTTGTAATAATTCATTAAAAATCCAAGGTAACTTGCTGCAACAGCAATAAAACTGCACTGTTAAGTATTCCTTCTCTCACAAAATTAAAGCTTTTTTTCAAGCTTAAACTCACAGCACAAAAGATTGCTAAACGTCAATAACAATGACAAACCTTGACACTGACCCATGACAAAATTATTTTTTTTAAAAACACAGTAGACTAATCTTAACGCAATGAGTTGGTTCAAAAGCTAAAGTGCAAAGAACCTCACAGTAAGAATGAAGAGCTCAATTGAACTCATGTTCATAAACATTCACAACAACGTAAAACCCGGTTTTCCTCTGATGAAAATTACTGAATGCACTACTGACCTCAGCTTCTGCAGGGTTGAAGTTAAACTGTACATAACCTCTCCGTAAACATTTAGCATCACTGATGATGAAACAATTAAAATCCTGCAGTTGAACATTAAAGTGCACAGAGCCTCTCAGTTAACATTCAGCAGCATTTATGTTGAAAAAAAATTCTACAGCATTTAAAGTTAAACCTTCCAGTAAACATTAAACATCATCTATGTTGAAAGATCCTAATAAAACAGTGCAAACCTAAGCTTTCTGACCCACATAATACCTGAATCCAGAAAAGGTAGCCTGACATTCAAAGTAAACAGCATAGAACCACTGTACTTCGCTTTAGCTTATACTTGTACCTACTGTTACGGTCCAATCTCTAGGGTCAGCTGGACGCAACAAAATGACCAGACGTTATTGGTTCAGGTAAAGGAATTTATTGCTCAGTAGCAAATGGAACATAAAAATGATAAGAACACAAGACAGGTGGATGTCAAATCGAAGAAGAATAAAACAAAATGAAGGCCAACAGAGTTTGTAATTCAGCTAAACACAAACAAAGTAGCTAAACTCCCTAGCCAACCTTAAAATACAATAGCAACTCCCACTATAAGGAACAAAAACTAATACAAACAGGGTATAAGACAAACTAAACTGGTTCCTCTAGCCACAGACACTGAACACAGGTCACAAATACTCAACATACTAAACAGCTTCTTCACACAGTTGGCAGACTGCTAACTGGAGCCACTGTCTCCACACCAAACTAGCAGCCGCCAGCAGAAGCTCTAAATGTCCGCAGTACCCACCACAAGTAACTACGGACCAACCGAACACAAACCATACACCACTCACAGAGGCACCAGAGCCACCAAAGCCAGGTGTGGCTTGTGGAAGGAGGCGTCGTGATGGCTGACCAATCTGACGGCTCAGGAGGTGTGGAGGACCAGGGCTGGGAGGAGGTCTGGAGCTCCAGGTTTAATCAGTCCCGACAATTGCCAGGTAGAAACTGGAGCTCAATTGTCAGCTAGCTGTAATCAATAAGGTCCCCACAAGCCATCCAGACATGCAGAGGCTGTACAAGTCTATCACCAACTACCAGAGAACAACACGAGACAGTGCAAAAAGTAAACTGAAGTCTGAATCCCAAATATTTCAGCACGTACATCTACATCTGGTCATGAAACCAAACATCCAGATTCAGATTTGTAGCTGGACACATCATCATTTATAAATGCAGTATGACGAGGATCAAACACCCTGACCTCCAGAAGAAGGTTAATGGCGGGCTGTCCATCTGATATGTACTCGCTGAGTTTCTCCTCAGCATTGTTGTATGCCTGTTGCACTGTGTTGATGATTCGTGTCTTGATACAAACGGTTATGTCAAGTCCCTCCAAGTACTGGGCACATGCTTCATACTGTAGCTCTTTATTTGCAGCAAACTTCATCAGCAGATCCTTTAGTGACTCCAAGCTAAAAACGAAATCACTGAGACGCTACGTGAGTGAGCATTGCACTGCTGACTCGCTGCACAAACAACACAGCCTTTTCCATGTTTCCGACTGTCGTATTTATTTCCAACGCCGCACAAACCAGCAAAACAAGGCAAGGCAAGATGTTCAAACGCTCAGTTTGCAGTTAGATTTAACGGTCATCTGAAAAACACGATCTCGCTACTCACCCCTCTCCATGCAGCCGCCGCGGTGAACAGGTGAATATGTGACGTGGGTGAAAGGTGTCAAACGAACAGCTGAAGCTGAGGTGAGGAGAACAACAGGAGTTTCTGTGATATCTGGCTCCTCTTCCTGTTGCAAAATACAAAGAATCCAATTATGAGGACAGTTGGAGTATCAAGGTCACAAGTCATAAGCTGGATACTCATCATTGCTTCCTTCGTACTTGAAAAGGTTTGCATTTTTCAAGTGTACAGATAAGACGTACTGATTTCTACTATCCACAATGGATGTGACATGATACTTTTAATGTCACATTCATTGTGCAATCTGTTCCAATAGAAGCTGCAGTATAATGAGGCATCAACAGTCTGTGGGAGCTTCATGTCAACTGGATTCGTCCAGAATTTCCTAAATGGATTCAATTCATCAAAAGGGACAAAATTATTCCAAACATAAATAATTTACATTTATACATATGGCATCTAGCCATTGTAATAAGATATTATCATTAAGATAGATGAACTAGAAAGAAATCATTTTGATTATATGAAATGCTGAAAGAAAAGACAAGATTGTTGTTGATGATATGTTTAGATACTATTAACTGATACACATCACAGTGTTTATATTGCAGGTTTTGAAGAACTTTGACTCATCCTCACACAGGTAGAGAGTATTTCAAAATTATTGTTAAATACAAACCTATTAGCTACTTTCTGGTCAGTCTGGTTCTGAGTTGTGGAGATTTTCAGGTTCCTGGAACACATTCAGCAGCATTCTCTCTAGTCCTAGAAGTGGACAAACAGGAATAAAAACTCTGATCAGCAAAAAAGGAATGAATAAATAATGCCCACGTAAAAGTGCACTAATATAACAAACACATCTTACAACAGATGCACAACGTTAGTGTGTGAGTCACATTTCAGAATAGTGAACCAGAATCTGCAGGAGCCGAACAGAACCCAGAGATACAATCAAGCATTCAAAAATCAGTTGCATTTCAGCTTAAATCATACTGAGATTTCTTTGAAGATTGAGAAAACACCACTTTATTTCACTCCCACTTTAGCCTACAAGATGGAATAATTGTTCAGAGAAATTGTAAATCTAATAAACGCATCATCTGACTTTAAGGACTTGCCACACAAACACATCAGATAGTCATACAGTTCAATGTTTTCTGTTCAGTCAAGTTTCTTTTAAACATCAAAGAAATTGAATAACCTATTTGTTGGACATGTGCTGATAAAACATTACTGATGTGTTTCCTAATATCTCATTTTTTCTTTCTATTGTCTGACTTCCAACATTTATTTTCCGGACTTCCACATTTCTACCTTCCCTCTGAACTACAGTGTCCAAATCAAACTGATCGACATGAAAAATATCCCAACATGGGCACACAAAGGTCCACATCAGTGAAACTAAACTCAGCTTTTTCTCACCATTAAGAATGTAACTTTGATGCATGTTCCACACATTTCAGACTAGACAAGGTGCGCTGTTTTCTGCTACTTGCTCAACTGACCTTCCAATATTACACACAAGCATTTGACTCTTTCCACTCAATGATGCCAACTTGGCCACTTTCTGGTTAAATCTGGGACTTTTCCAATGCTCTTAGTCCCTCCCTGTCCCAAAGCACTCACAGGCAGTCCGTCTCACAGTAGCCTCGCAGCAGCCACATTAGAGGAGACCATAGATGGCATAATATACAGTTATATATATATATTATATATCATACAGTCTATGGAGGAGACCCACACCACACCACGTCCAGACGTCAAATGAATCGCGCGTGTGCAAACCTGCTGCTGATCCCGCCCTGATGAACAGAGGAGGATGGAAATGGAAATGTTTCTTCACTGTCTGTAAGGGAGATAGAATAAACTCGGTTTCAGCAATGGTTCTGTGTTATCACCAGATTCACACAGGGAGTGTCGGCCAGAACACCACCTGAGGCCAGTTTCTCCAGAGCACAAAAGAAGCAGAGACTTGGTTGATCGCTAATTCACTGGCAGTTGTGGTTGTAATTTTCTAAAAAGAAATGAAACAAACATATCTTAATAACTTAAATCTAAATACACAATCTTACTCCAGCAATGCAAGCAATAGGAACAGAAATGCAATCAAATGCTCCACAATCATGAGCTTATCCATAAATACCATCAATTACACATAGTGCCGCTACTTGACATATATTAACACAGAACTTCCTGTCTGACATTTCAAAATAAAACACGCTTAACATATAAACATGAACACGCACGTATTTTGAAACCAGAAGTGACGCAACATTACGTTCATAACGTCAGACGGCGAAAATTAACTTCTCATCACATTCCTGACTTTACAAAGGCACAGTGCGGTAACAGTTCAAGCCGAAAAATAAGTCAAGAATATGTACATGACAATAACATTAACTAGACACAACATCACACATATCACTTAGACATACTCACTCTTCATTCACGCACAACCAACGGCTAAAGGAGGATTTCTCTGCCGGCTGTTAACTCACCAATCACTCATTCCTCTTTCACGCTGTGCATTAATACATGACTGTGTGTTTTTTCCTCTGTGACATGAGCTACACATCTAGCTAGCTAGCGCATCATGTCCCAGTCTAAACTGTAAACCTGAACAGATTCTGAGGACTCAGGATCCGTCAGAGTCGGAAAACTTCTGCTAATCCACCTGCTGGATTTTGGAAACGTCGCCTGTTGTTTCATTTTACACATGTAAACATGTGAGTCACGTCGTTGTTGTCAGACTGTTACTTTAACACTCACACTGCTGATTTATGTCAGTTCTTAATGATGCTAACTCAAGGCTAACGTTACCTCCACCTCTGTACATGAATTAGCTCTGCAGTTACGTTGCTGTGGCCGCCGACAGACAGCTTAGCTAGCTGTAAAAATCTCAACTATTTTACTCACCAGACCAGAGCGCCTGTTAGAAGAAGGAGAGCCAGACTTTGGAGAATAATTGCTGCTGGGAGCGACTGCTAGAACCAGCAGTTCTAAGCAGAACCGTACGTCATCTCCTTACCGAGTGAACTACAAAGTGCTGCCTGGAAAAAGCCACACGGTCCCAAATCCATATTTAAAAAAAAAAAAAAAAACGACACAAAGAGGAAGACAAAGGGATGTTTCCTTCACAGCGCTGGAACAAAATATCTGCCCCTAAAAGTCTTCTAGCGACCAGAGAACAGCTTAAAAGTTTTTGTCGCCCGCTAAAGGACCGCCATCTTGAACTTTGAGAATTTTTTTTCAATTTTTTTCGAACTTTATTAACACAATGCTGTATACAAAATGGTTCAATAGCAGTCAACAGCAACAAACACGTTAAGCAGCGCGCTCGAGGCAAGTAAATAAATGAAAAATGTAAAGATGAACAAGAAAAGAAGAGGTAAACTAAGTTAAAAGGAGAAAAAATATAGTTTAAATTCATTACATAAGCCTTTAGTTTTCACAGCTTTAACATTTGTGCAAAATTCAAGAGTGTCCAAGTATGATTTTAAGTAGGTTTTAAAGACCACAAAATTAGGTTTCTGACAGGCAAATCTGCTAGCATGAGTATGGAATTTTGCCAATAATGAAATGAGATTAACAATAAACAATTTCTTAACAGGCAAATCATTAATAAAGAAACCAAATTAAATATATTCAGTTTTAACCTTCATGTAATGTCCAATTTTCAATTTAAAAAAAAAGACTGATATCACTGAAAAAGAGACTGATATCTGTTTTTGGGCTTGTGGTTCTCTATTTTGCGTTTGATGATTTTCCTCAGGTTTTCAATTGGATTTAGATCTGGTGATTGAGCAGGACAAGGCATGGTTCCAATGTTTTGGTTCTCCATCCAGGCTTTAACTGACCTTGCCATGTGGCAAGAGGCATTGTCTTGTTGGAAAGTCCAGTCATCAGAGGTAGGAAAGAGTTTTCCAGCTGTTTACTCTTCCTCATGTCATGTCATGAAAAAAAATAATAAAGTAACTTCATAAAGCAGGCTCAGTCAAAAAAAAAAACAAAGAAAGTAAAACACATCTAAGTAATTCATGTAATCAGTGCAACTGAATGATTCCCATTAATAACTTGTTTTTTTGTAATTTTCAGAGTTAATGGCAAAGATAGAGAAACATCATGCCGCAGCAGACCAGCCACAATCTGACGAGGATGAGCTTACTTGCGGTTTCAGCGATTTTAAAGCCCCACACTGTCATTTCTGACCTTGTGATCCCTTAATGAACCAGAGCTGAACAGTTGAAGGGTTTGTCCTTTATTTTATTAATCTTTTGAATCGTATACAAGTAGTAAACGGTTAACTTAAGCTTCTTGTTGTGTTATCGGCGCCACACAACAACTTCAAAAGCGAATGTATTTAATAACATTGTGGCAATACAGACGAACCGTCGACGTTGTCCGATAATGGATGCACCCTGTTAAACTGTCCGTTGAGCCGGTTGAACAAACCTTCTAATTGCGTCACATAGAATCCTCAATACTCGCTCGCGCTTGCACAGCCGGAAAACCGTTAACGGTTCGACCGGTTAACGGAACCGTTTTTTTCTTTTCTCTTAACACCACCGACAATACCGGGGTAATTAACCGGCGGTTGTTCGAAAGAACCCCCTAACTCCCGACCCGGTGACTGTTTTGTTTTTGCTTCGTGGAAATTAACGCTAAGCTAATATACTGAAGGTAACCGTTAGCCATGTAAGCTAACGTCAGGTAACACCGGTTTGTTTCCTAGCTAGCTAGCTAACTAGCTAGACGTTTAGCTTTGCCAGACGTCGCCTCCGAAGTTAATTAAAAGTTTACTGACATTTATCATCGTATGAAAAAAATACCCGTCTTTTAAACATTTGGACATTGAGTGTTGTATTTTTGTGATTTCAGGATGGAGAGAGACCGGGGTTTTAACTTCAAACTGTTGGTACCTCGCAGGGCGAACACCGGAGAAGTATCTGCTGTTAGACCTCAGGGAAGAGTTGAGAACTTTGGTGATTTCATTAATACCGTGGAGGAGGTAAGTTAATAAATAAGCTAGCCAACAATTAACTAAGTTAAATATTAATAAAGTAACGACTGACACTATCATGCCAGCTCAGCACTGACACAATCCTGCAGTACAATGATTAATATACTGAATACCAGCTATGGAAGTCTCAAATCTAGTCTAAACTCCTGGTTTTCCCTGTTGTAAGCTGGAGGCATAACTGAAGTGAACTATCCATCGTTTACACATTACAACTTACAGATCACAGAGTATGTACAGAATGGCACAAAACCTTTAGTCACAGGTATCTGGAACTGAATAATATAATATTTTACTTTACGATCAAAACGACGCAAGTCAGACAAAAAAAACAAGACAAAATATTGCAAAAATGAGACACAAAATAACAAAAGTAAGACAACAAAGCAAAAAAGAGACAGGTAAACAAAAAGGTTACAAAGCAACAGAAAATGGACACAAGACAAAAAATGACTAAAAAAGGAACACAATGACAACAAAATAGACAAAAGCACAAGCGAGACAAAAAAGGAAACAAAATGACAAAAACATGAGACAGAAAGTTACAAAAATGAGACACAAAATGACAAAAGAGCAATACAGTATTTTACTTTATGATCAAAGCAACTTGTCCTGGTCTAGAAATTATTTTAAATGTATAGTTTTACAAATTTACAATTTGCAGTTAATGTCTTCTCTGTCATTTTTGCACTTTTTGGACACTCTGGCGGGCAGGTTTTGGCCTGCTTGCTGCATGTTTGACACCCCTGCTGTAAGACAGTGTGATCATTCACTCGCTAAACGTTTTTGCTCTTTTCCATTAGAGTCACAATAAATGTCATGACAAAGAGCCAACCATGCCTTTCCCCAATACGAGTCTGACTGCACCAACTAAACCAACCAGACAAGGTATTTTTTAATTCCCAACACTGGCTACAAAATTTCACTCCAAAAATTGGCATGTACCTTGCACATTATTCCAGTTTGTCCTTGTTTCTCTTCTAAAGACTTCCCCAAGATGAAAGTTGTGCTACCAATAGAAAAAGACAAGGTAATATTTTCATTGTACAAAAATGTGCCGCATGAACAGGCTATATTTGGGCTTTGCAACCTGTGTATTGTATAATGTGTCTGTTTACTTCCTTTCATTGTGACTATTACCCCAGAATAATTGCAACCCTGGTCAGCTTTACTCCAAGCTGTTTGATGAAGTTGAAAAAATTAAGTGTTGGAAGGTCAAAGTTGATTCTGACAGTGTGCAAAAGGAAAGGAGACTCCAGGACAACAGAAGAACGATGGAAACTCAACGCAAAGCTATTCAGGAACTGCAGGTGACAAGGTTTCTTTTCCTGACTTTTTGTCTTGCTCTTCTATTTTTTTTTTTCTTGTTTAAGGGTCATTGATAATGAGAAACACACTGGTAACACCTTTGATATCTGGTATCTTTTGTGTGTTTTACAGTTTGGAAATGAAAGTCTCAGCATAAAGCTGGAGGAACAGATCAGTGAAAATGAGGATTTGAGAAACAAGTAGGGGTTTTGTTTGAAAAATTCTGACTTTTAAAGATGTACTTTTTAAAAGCCAGATAATCATGATAATTTGATTGGTCACTTTAAATGTTTTGTTTCTGTAATTGTTAGTATAAAATTTTAAAAGTCCATTTTTTATATACAGAAACAATGCGACAAGGAACTTATGTAATATACTCAAAGATACTTTTCAATGGTCGGCTGAGAAAATGCATCTATGTAAGTAAATTGCTTTAAATCTTCTGTCAGTATATTTTTTAAATGAGCCATATTATGAAGGTGCATTTTTATGATCTCTGCATGTTTGTAGTTGAATCTGAAAGAGAAGAAACACATCACCTCTTTGTGCAAAATAGTGAGAATGTCAAGGTAAAGGTTTTCTTTTTTTCAGTTTTTCTTTTGGAGAGACGTTTGTAAATTAAAGTATTAAGGTTTGATTGTCAGCTTACAAGTTACTTTTTTGTAGAAACTAACTGCAGGATTTGAAAGCCTGCGTATCCAAGTGGAAGCTGACCAACAAGAAATGCAGAAAGGTATATTTATTGCTTTGTATAGGTATTGGATTTCTTTGCTTCAGAATCTCCAAATCTTAAGATGTGTGACTCAGTCAGAAATAACATATAAGAGAAAATCCACCTTAAGTGACACTGGATGAATTAGTGGTAGATTCCCAAGAAAGAGGAGATGTCAACCAGCATAAGAACTGGCCGCTTTGTTTTTTCAGTTAAAGAGGGCTTGCTGCAGTTTGAAAGTCTACAAGAGAAGTATCAACAAGAATATAAGATAAAAGATGAAGAGGTATGTAAAAAAACTCCTTTATTATCAATTTATTGAGAACTTATAATATGAAACATCTTAGCACGAGGTTCAAAACAGTCACCTTTAGGACTACACTGTGTCCACAGGTTGTAATGCTAAAAGCAAAACTCCATGAAACTCAGAAGCAGTTGATACAACTTCAAGAGGCAGCAAGTGAGATGATGATTAGATTCTGTAGTGTTCTGTCCATGTTAAGTAGTGCAGTATTTGTGCACTTTGGGATTTTGAGGATACCAAACTATTGTATGTTTACTACCTTTAAAGATCAACAACTTGAACTTCTCAGAAGTTCAAAAAGTGAGCAGAATTCTCTTCTTCAAAAACTGCATACTGCTGAGCAGCGCTGTAAAGAAACTGAGGTGAGTGTGTTGAGATTCTTGTCATTTCAAGTAAAATTAAGCTCCATTGTTGTGGTATATTTGTTTTGATTGAAATTGTGATATTTCCTAAAAGAAAATTCTGGAAACCGTTGCTAAAGCCCTGGAACAAAATAAAAACGAGTATGCACAGATCATCCAAAGCAAAGACCTCAGCATGCAGGAGCTCGGCACAGTTAACAGTCAGCAAGCAGTTAAGCTGGAGCAGGTTCAGATGACCATTCAGGAGCTAGAAAATTCACTGGCGCTGGAGATACAGAGGTATAGTGAACTGAACTCTTGAAAATTCATTCATTCTTCCAGATGATGTATAATACTACCTCTGTATTGTTTACTCCTCTGTCATTAGCTTCTTCCAGTTAAGGCAGCTGGCAATAATAAAACCTTTTCTCCAGAGACAGCGCTTTGAAACAGTTAGTGGGTCCTCCATCACTGGTTCAAAACGGCGCTGCACGTCTTTTAACTGGCACAAGAAAGTTTGAGCACATTTCACCGATTCTAGCTTCACTCCACTGGCTGCCCGTGCATTTTAGAATGAATTTTAAAATTCTTTTATTTGTTTGTAAATCCCTAAATGGTCTTGCCCCACCATACCTCTCTGAGCTTCTCCACCCCTATACACCAACCCGATCTCTCAGGTCAGCTGACCAGCTGCTCCTCAGGGTCCCAAAACAAGGCTGAAGCTCAGAGGGGATCAAGCGTTTTCTGTTGCAGCTCCAAACTTTGGAATGAACTGCTGCTGCACATCAGACAGGCCTCCTCACTGTCTCATTTTAAAACCTTTCTTAAAACCCACCTCTTTTCTCACGTAGGTTTGTTGTTTCTGTGTGCACATATACTGTATCTGGGATGGACAGTCCAGTCTGTTTAGTCTATTTATTGTTTATGTTTTATTGCGGATCTTGCTTTTAGTTCTATTATTTTTATCTAGTTCTATTATTTTTATCCTAATTGTATTATTTTTATCTTTTGATCATGTCTTTGCTCTTCTGTACAGCACCTTGTTCAATTCTGGTTGTTTTAAAGTGCTTCATGAATAAATTGGATTTGATTTGATTCAGTTCTCATTGTGACTCATTTTGAAGAGCTAAAGAGGTCCAGGGTGAATTCATGGCAAACAATGCAGAACTTGAAAGGAAAAACATACTTATAGGTAAGCCTCACTAGTGAAATGTGTACCGGTAGATATTTTTATCTGATGCTCTTTCAAGCAAAATTTGTTTTACTCGACAGGAGAGACAACGGAGCAGATTGCAAGGAAAGATGATCTCATCAAAATCCTGGAAGATGAACTGGTAACGGTATATTATGATATTGTTGAAAAAGTGTTCTTTGTTATGACGAACATTGATTGCAGCCTGAGGACTACAGAAGATGGCATAACAATTCTATACATTGTTGTTCTTAGGACAAAAAATCTAAATCTATTGAGTCAATGAAGAGTAAGATTGATGTCACTGAAGCCAGAGTGCAGACACTTGTAGCTGATGTTTCACAGAAAACGGAAGAAATCCAGTTGATAAAGGTGATACAAATACTATAGATACTTCCTGCAGATACCTTATATAATTTATAGCCTAGAAAAACTTATTTTTTCTTTTTTTCATGATTCAGAATGAAGCAGAGATGGCCCGAAGTGATAATATTGTGCTGAAGAAAGCTTGTGAAGCTGCTGAAAAGGAACAGCAAGATTTAAAGGAGAAGACAACTTTGACTGAGGTATTTAAATGATTGTTATTATCTTGCTCTGCTTATCATCCCTGACACATACACTACCAGTCAAAAGCTTGGACACACCTTCACATTCAATGCTTTTTATTTATTTGTATTATTTTCTACATTGTAGATAGATTAACACTTTTTTGTTTACAAAGTAATTCCATTTGTATTCTTTCATAGTTTTAATGTCTTCAGTATTAATCTACAATGTAAAAAATAATTAAATAAAAATCATTGAATGAGAAAGTGTGTCCAAACTTCTGACTGGTAGTATAGTCATTTTTTAGGAAATTCATTTTCATAATTAATATATTAAGTGATAGGGGTTTAATGTACACAACATTTAGCTTTTACTGCATTATATGTCGTTATGCTCTCAGATCAAAGTGCAGGAGCTGCAGGGACAGCTGTTCACTGAAATGCAGAAAAGTAAAGAATGCACCTTTCAGACTGCGCAGCTGAAGACAGACATCATGCAGCATGAGTGAGTTCTTAATAGCCAACTCCTGTATCACATTTGCCTGTAGAATATTATAATAAACTGTTGTAATCTGAATGCCTAATGTTTCGTTTATGTCATCTTCAAGAGTAAAGTATGAAGAGCTGTTATCGAACTTTAATGAGCTGCAGTCTGAGAAGACAGCCATTCAACAGCAGTTTGAAAATGGCTTCTCTAATGTGAAAGCTATTGAGGCAAACATGAAGGTCTGAATTATCTAGTCAAATGCAATAGACCATTTTCAATTTGCATTTGTTTATTTATTACTTGCTTTATCATGTGAACTCAAAATCTGAAAACTGTTTTAAATCAGGTGAGTGAGGAGAAGGCAGTAAAACTCAAAAGAGAAATTCAAAGATTGGAAGAAGAAAACCGGCGTTTACGGTGAGTCTGCGCTTTTGAGATCTAAAGAGGTTTGACATTGCGTGGCCTTTCAGATTTACATTTTTACATTTTCATTAAATAGAGAGGAAGCAAGCTCCATTAAAAACACTATCCAAGAGGCTCTGCAGAAGAAAATTGAAGAAAATGTAAGCGCTAACTAAACCAGCTTTACATAGAAACGCAGGGTTCGACAAAGATCCTTTGAATGTGGTAAATGGTGATTTATTTTTCCTTTTGTGTACAGCGTCAACATCTGCTGAAAAAAATTGGAGAAAAAGAAAAGCAGATCAAAACTGTGGAAGCGAAGGTAAATAAATTAAAAATTGCAAGTGCTGTTATTTCATCATTTTCTGGAACTAAGACGGCATTCTTTCCTTTTTAGCTGGGCAATGTCAGGAAACAATTTCAAGTCAGATTTAAAGCCCTGGAGGAATACAAGAAAGAGGTTTGTCATGACTGAAGCTGCAGAAATGCAGTACATGGAAGGCTTGACTTGTATGTTTTCTGAATAAAATGCTTAAGGAACAAACAGGTAAGGAGGTCGCAAAATCCAGTCAATTTGAAATGTTGTTATGGTGATGCTTTTTTGTCTTCTACGTCGTAGTATCGATGTTAAACATTTAAGTAACTGAGCATTACCCAATTTAATGTGGATGCTTGTTTTTCTTTAGAACATGAGGCTTCAGGAGGAGTTTCAGAATCTTAAAAAACTTAAAGAGGACGACCATCAGAAATTGCTTAAGGATCTTGAATCCAAATCTAACTTGACAGCAGAGCTTGAGAATGAGGTGTCTTTTATGATGAAATATTATGCCAAATATTTTTAGCTCTATAGAATTAAAAAAAAAAAAAAAACTAAAAACATTTTGTGTTACAGATACAAAAGCTTAGCTCAGCAGCTGCAGAGGCCATTAAGAACAAGGAAGACACAGAACTCAAGTGTCAACACAAGATAGCAGATATGGTCGTGCTGATGGAAAAACACAAGGTAAAGTTATCATAAAGCACATTTTTGCTGTCTGAAAATGGCCATTTACAGTATGTTGCATTGGAGGAAACTTCACATGTCATTACCAGAGCCAGTATGACCGGATGGTTGATGAAAAGGATGCAGAGCTTGATGAGATAAAGAAGAAAGAGATGGATGCAGTTGCCCAGGTGAAATCACTGGTATGGTACTAAAAATACCATTTTTGACCATTTAATAGTAATTCACCAATAGATAAGCTATGTGCTAATATTACCTAAACTAAATTCTTAAAATCAGGTGTTGGACCTTTCGAAGCATAAAACAGAAAATGATGAGCTGAAGAAACTGTTGAAGACAGAAACAACAGAGAAGGTACGGTCTCATTCTTAGTTTTTGGCTTTGTACTGAAACAGGTTGCATGCTCCCTTTTGAGAAAAATAATTTTTTGAGAAACACTTTATCTTCAGGAAAACCTACAGAAGAAGCTAATTGATTTGAAGAAAGAGAAGTCTTCAGTGAAAACCAGTCAGCCCTCACAAGCAAAGAACAAGCAGGTACATTTAAGTCAGCCAATAGTGGTTTACATTGTAATCATTTTAACTGAACTAAGAATACCTCTTTATTATTCTAGTCAACAGACCCAAACTATAAACAAGGGAGATGTTTTGAAACTCCAGTCAAGAGCTCTTCAGAGACTCACATATTTGATTTCTCCAAGACCAGAAAAACTCCTTCCTGCAGGAATGATGACGAGGGTACCTCAGTTATTAAAGAAACGGTGAGTTTGATCTAACAAAAAGTTTTAGACATAAAAAAAATGGTCTTATGTCAGGCACAGCGTAAAGTGTTGAGTTGGAAATCAAATTGGTGTAATCTACTGTACATTACACTCTTACATCTTGGTTACTCAGATTTTAATTAAAGCAAACTTGTAACTCTTAATCAATAATGGTCAGTTTTACTCACCAGGGTGAGGGGGAACAAACAATTACATTTACAGATTTATTGATAGACCAGTTTGCAAAAAGGAAAGCAATGTGGACGTCAGTGAAGAAAGTAATGTGAGTGGATGGATGTTTGTGAAATATGGTGGGTGGTTAGAATGGCGGATTTTATGGTGACTGAGAATGTTGGACCTAGAGTCTGCTAGTCAGTCTAGTCGGAGGTCCTGCCTATTAATTATCTTTACCTGCAAGAGACAAGAAAGCAAGTCACAACCAAACAGGCCAGAGGACCAACACAGTGTGTATTCATGTGTAGAAGTGTTCAGTGAGCATGTCACTCTTGGGTATCACTAAATGATACTGGGAAGATTTTCTGTTGCCAGCAAATGAGATTAACTTTGTGTAACAATTTATGTCTTCTGTTGTTAAGGAATCTGCCACTGAATCAATCAGAACACCAAGTGAAACAACACTGAGGACCAAGGTAGATGACAGTTTAATGTATTCATATACAAAATGTTAACGGCTTTAGTGATAGAGGTAATTATAGCAGTAATCAAGATGAATCTCACCTGTAGCATTTATAATAAGGCAGGCTGACACTGACTTTATATTATAGCACATTTACACCGAAGACCTGAAAACGCCAGGAAGCGTTACAAACAGAGTTGGCGGCACATCGAAGATGAAAGTAATATACTGTGACATTCTGATGTTTTCCAAAGTAAATAAAATATGAATGTATTTTGCTGGCATTTACTCCTTCAAATCCCCTGTAGTTGTACAGAATCAGGACTCCCCCTTCTGCTGAAAAGACAGCACAGTGGGGCAAGAGGACCATTGAGCTTGATCCCAGATCTGACAGCTCTGATCAAAATGATGTCCTGGTAAGCAACAATGTTATTGGTTGAGGTTGATTTGTCAGAAATCTGCCAGAAGCCTGTTTGGTTTTATGATTTTTTTAAAAGAATAATGTCTGCAAAATTAGGACAAGAAATGATTTGGTCTTTTGTTTCTTGTCTGAATAGACCTTTGTAAATGCACCCGAGTTGAATGTTTCTGCTCCACACTGCAAATTCAACATCTTCAAAAAGGTAATATGACCATAGTGGTGCGTCATGATGTAATATATAATCCATGATCCACTTATTCTGCATGGATAAAGTTGTTTGTTTTTCCCAGCTTCAGAGCCCAGCCACTCATAAATCACCGGGGAACTCCTTAAAGCTGGCTGCAATGAAAAGGATGAGAGATGCTGGTTGGACTGCTGTTACTGGCTGTGACAAAAAAAAGAAAAAGACCACTGAGAAGATCTTTGCATAAGTAGTGCTGTTACAGATCAGATGAACTGTGGTAATAATATGAGACAGGTAGGCTTTTATATTCTTAATGGCTTTACATTTAGTGGTAATATTGTTATGTATCAGACAGATGAAAAATAACAGACTTTTTCTTCTTTGCATAGAAAGTATTGCTATAGATCAAATAAACACTATTGGCGGTGGGGAAGATTTCATTGTTCAAGTTGCAAGTTTTATGGAGGCAGGTTTAAGGTTGTTTTCAGGTGTATATCTAGATTTTACATGACTAGTGTGACCAAAAAAAAAAAAAAATTGTTGTAGCACTGTTGTATGAATTACATATCTTTATGCTGTTAATGGCTTTGATAAAAAATGACCAGTGACCACATCTTTGCATGAGTAGTTACAGAACAGACAAACAGTGATAATATTAGACAAGTTTAAGTGTTTGTATTCTTAGTGGCTTAGCATTTAGTGATAATATTGTCAGAGCAAATATACTAATAATAACAACAGGCATTTTTTTCTTGGCATACATGTAAAGCACTAATACATGTTAACTGAACAGTATTGATGGACAGATTTCAGTCTTTAAGTTTAAAGTTTTTAGAAAGATTGTTTTCAGGTCTATAGGTAAATTTTAAGTGACAGTAGTGTCACCCACAACATTCAGTTGTTGAAATGCTCTTGTATGGGATAATTTCTTTATTGGCATGCGCGTTAAATGTATTTCATTCTGCACAAGTTCATATTGTTGCTGTTCGAAAAGGTGTAGTAGTTTTACAGAATATATCTCATTGTAATTTTGGTATCCTAGTATTGATACAAGTAAACTCAATGTTTAAATCAGTCAGTTTTGTATTTGTTTGAATGTTCCTCCCATCATCATTTTACATTTTCTTCTTTGCATATCCTTGTGGAGAATTAAAATTCCCCAGGGGTGAAATTTCAGTCTTAAAAATATGTGTATTGGCGGATGATGAAAATCAGTTTTGTCCATGCCAGTCAAGCACCAAAATGTCGGAACTCTATCTCTCCATTACATGAACTCGAGTCGAAACTGAGACTGGTTTCCAGGAACTGGAGGTACATTATCGTAGATTGGATGGCCATCATAAAGTCCTCCAGAAATCACAAGCGTGTCGTCGTCTGCCACAAATCCATCTGCTGGAAATGAAGCAGGTATTTTTAACTATTAATAATAAATGAAATGGCTTGCACTGATTATATGATGGACAACTTCTTACCCGTGTTGTCTGTGTTGTGAAGAGGTTGGTGCATAAATTGGATTTTGTGTTTGCATTTGTGAACCATAAATATAAGCAACGCAGCACCAAACGCTCCAAGTACAGCACTGAAGACAATAGTCATGTTCTTTTCAGAAGTGTTGAGGCCCAAACCTAGTGGCAGCAAAAAAGGAAGGAGTTAATTTATTGATGACACTCCAGACCAGAACATAGAGCCTGATGCTTACCTTTAGTGGTCCTATTCGCTGGTTGTGAAGTTGCACTGACAGTGTGTGATGAATTTTCAGTTGGAATTACTGGCGTGTCGGGTGTACTTGTGTTGTCTGCTGTGGTCTGGTTTGCTTGTGTAGTCAGTGTAGTAAATGTTGGAGTTTGAGAGGTCGGTGTTGTGGTCTTCGGCGATGTTAGAGGAGGCGACATGGTTGTTGACTGAGACGTCTGGGACTGGCTTGTGCTCTCAGTTGTGGCTGCTGCGGTTTTAGTGAGTGCTCCTTTGTCCACGGTCGTGCCGGTATATTGTGTCGTGTCCTCAGAGAACGTTGACGTATCAGTTACATGTGCTGCAGAGTTAGGTTGTGTCAGGTTAAAGTCAGCGGGTGCTGTTGGAGTTGTGACTGTGTTGTTTTCTGTTTGTACCACAGCAAAAGAAAGTGCCAGAAGGCAACAAACCAGGGCAGCAACAACTGTATCCATGGCCATTAGATCCTGTACTGGAGAGCAAAGCATGGACTGAGAAACACTCGCATAGAAACACTGGAAAACTACAACTATAAAGCTATTTCCCTTCTCCGTAATATTCAGTCTCAACCCAAAATCTGAATTCAAGCCCTTGATGATGTCTGCAGTGAAAAGAATACCTTAAACATGATGTCTGTAGAAGCATTTAAAACACTTTTCAAGATTACATTAACATATTTAGAGAGCGACACACTGAACATGACGCACTAAGAAAATACATAGTGGCCTATCAATTCACTGGTCTGTTGTAGTTAAGTTGACGGAAACATGTCTGTTGACTAAAACCAGACACTGATAAACCACCAGTACAGTCATTATTATAAAAATCCAGCTCACCTTTTCTTTAGTCAGTATCAGTGAAAAAGCAAACTTAGTTTACTTCCCCGGTCGTCAGTGTTCCTTCATGTCACAGTCGACAAGTCCTGGAACAAGGAAAGAGTTGATTTTCTGGCCTAGTGGCAGGTAAAAGTGGGCAGGGCAGTGCTTTGTGAACTTCCTCTATTGTACGTTGCCAAGGAGACAAAGGACACAGTTATTACATAGTCCAAAGCTCAATCGCTCATTCTTGCTCAGTTCAAACAAATTGCTCTCCCCTTCAGTAGATGAGACATGTTTGACAGCTACACCATAAACGTCTTCCTTGGCTTCATTAACCTGTGTTTCCTTTTGCATACATACAACATTTATGCATTTGTGTATGTGTTTTCAGGCTTAGCACCGAACTTGAACTTTGTATAAAATATTTATTGACAATTAATTAGCAATGTGTACAGGCAGTTTATCAAGAGGGCACAATTTCCATATAAAAACAACCAGTTCATAAACAAATAGAGCCATTGTTTCTTCAAAACGGCAATGCCCTCATCATCATACATACTGTAAAATAAACAACATTCCAGTTTGCGTCAGCATAAAACGAGGGACAATGTTCAGGTAGACCGTGGAGCTAGTATCTGGTATCAGCAAGAACATCTGAACAGAGGACAATAAAAGTAAAACAATGCTGCCACAACACCTTCAAACAGGAAATGGGAGCAGCTCAATCTGTTCAGGGCAGGACATGTGACCTTGTGCTATTATAAAACCTGTAGGCTATGCTAACCACAACTATTTTTAGAAAGCATTTTCCTTCTGTTCTCTTGCTTATTTTTCTTACGTTGAAGTGCTGAGTGTAGCTACATAGATCATTTCATTTTCACAAGTTTAAAACATAAATAGGCAGATGCTGATATTGAAGTAATATTTGCTTGTCATTTGTTGTGTTTCTTGTATTGAAATGTCTCCATAGTGAAACATTGTATTGATATAGCATGTGTGTGTAGAATCCCAGTCATCCTGGTTATGGTTAAGATAGGAGCTTCGGTAAAAAAGCATCTGGACTTCTCTTTTAGGTTCCTCATCGAGTGACATCACAGTCTTGTACATTTTTCAGTATCTTTGTCTGTCACATCTTTGTCTGTGAACGCCAGGTTGTCTGCTCCCATGGAAATGTCCGTTGGAGGCTTTTCTTTGGAGTCTATTGCCTGTAGCGGGTTGACAACATAGCGTCAGGTTTATTAAAAGTCTTGTGCAGTTTAGATTACTGGTATGTACATCCTTTGATTTTCTAGCAAAGGGTGCGGGTCTTCTTACCTGTGATTTGTTGCAATAGCGGAAGCAGAGCAAATCACTCTTCTTCACAAACAGATCAGGATTGTGATGCCTTTGCTTGCATCCGCCTATAAAAGGCAGAGACATGTGATCCCTTTGTTGTTGCACAGTTGAGCAGACATTTACACGGGTCAATATGTAATTGCAGAACTTTTTGCTGTTCTCAGACCTAAAATCAACATAAAACAACTGTAACCAAACACCACATGGCATTTTAAGAGAAAGATTCTTCTAAAATATTACATATACAATTGAGCAAAATTGAAATTGAAAGTTATTTATAAAGATATTGTAGCAATATCACACACTGCTTTATATTAAATAACTCAGAAAGCCTTGGAGTCTGGCCAGTCTTTTCTCCAGGAGGAAATGACATCATGTGGCGCAGGTCATGTGACTTCCTTGAGAGGTGTTTTTGTAATGGGTAACTTGGTTGAAAGTGATTTCTCGGGCACAGATACAATTTGTTATTTTCCATATAAAATTTGGTACATTGCCAAAAAAGAAATACCTGTCATGATTATCTCAACTTAATAAAAAACACAATCAAAACATGTTTTGAATAAACTCATTTTATTATTGTTTAGCTACTTAGAAGGTGGTTGTTAAATTCAGACGGTTATTTAGTTGAAATTTTAGTGATATCCGGTCATTTTTTATTAATAAGTGATTGTTTCCATAATAAATAATTATGGAATTTGTAAAGACATGATCATAATGAACATAAAAACATTTGTTTTTTTACTTTTAATAAAAATGTACACAAGATATCCCTAAGTCCCTCAATTATATATTGACCCACACAGTAGTAGGACTCATTGTGTTTCTGCAGTGAATGTGGAGGTCAGGATATGATATCTCACCTGTGATCATGCTCACCAGTAGGCCACACGTTATTGTGACCAATGTGCCGAACGGAGCGAAATAGAGGTAGGACAGAGAGTACCAGGTGTCTGCAAGAGCTGGCCTGAAACTGACTCAGCAAGTAGAAAAAAATTAGTAATAAGCCTGCAACTCCCTTCTGAAGATACGCTGTACAAAGCAGGGCTGACTGGTTGTTAAACGGAATATATACTATGCTGATGCCCTCTTCTACCAGAGTGAGCTGAACATTTCATCTGTTTTCAAAGCAGTTGCTGAGCTGCAAATCTAGAATGAGAACTAGCTCTTGAATCATTTGTATACTTTCATTTAATGTGTCAAGATGTGACCATATCATGTGCTCGAGTAGCAGCAGATGGGTCTTTGTTTAACCCGTGTGTTGTCTTGCGAGTCAAAATTGACCCGTTTTAAAGTTTGAAAATGTGGAAAAAATAAATGTTTTGACAGTGACATTTTCAACATTTTTGGACAATTTTGAACATTTTTTGGTGGAAAAAAGAATTTTGACAAAAAATATATTTTTTGTGAATGTTCTCAAATGTTCTTAAATGTTAAATACATATATATACATATATATATATATATATATATATATATATATATATATATATATATATATAAATAACTTTAGATATTTTTAGGATTTTTTGGAAGATTTTTACTCATTTTTTGAAAATATTTACAAAAGATTTCTTACCAAATTCGGGGGATTTTTTTAATAATAAAACTTCAGGGAAACTTTTAAGGAATTATTGGAATTTTCTTCCTGAAGGTTTTGCAAATTTTCAGAAATTTGGGGCATCTTTTTGCTGAATTTTTGGATTTTTTTTTTTCAGACAAGGAAACAATATTTTTTGGTGCCCGTTAATGAGGACAACAGGAGTGTTAATGTAAACTGACTTACTCTGCCTCTGGAGTGGTCCAGGGAGTTACTGTTGTGTAGCTTGGGTCCATTGTTCTGTTGCAGCCTGCAGTGCTGAGTGGGAGAGGTAAAGTCTTTTCAGCTGTTGGTGGATAAAGCTGGCTTCCGATCCCCACCCACAGAGTCAACGCCAGACCAGTGATCAGTCCTGAAAGTGCTCCCTGTAAAGTAAATATGACCGCAATCAACTACTTCCTCATTGTGGCACATTTGTGTTTTTACAGTTGTGTTGTTGGAGGGTGTGGCTGTGCTACTGAGTGTTCCAATAGTAGGAAATACTCACTATTGAATTTGATGTTCGGAAAAGCATGCCTAACAGGTAGAGACCGAGAAGTGGCCCGCTGATCATGCCAAATATGGACAGAGCTGCCTGGAAATAGAATAATTGTCAAGAGGTTTGCAGTCCCCCGCATTCGGCTCATGGTGGTGCTGTAGAGCAACAAATGACTGCAGTGGTGTTGGGAGAAGTCTACCTGCAGAACGCTTCCCATGGCTGAAGCTACTCCTGCCATCCCAATGCACACAGCTCCAAAGAATACACCTGGGAGAAGGTCGCAATGTGCATTATTAAAAGAAATCTATGTGCAACTTTTAAAGTGCAGATCCAGAAGCTCTTTGGTGCAAATTTGAAGGCAGATTAGCAACATTTTTATAGTAATGCGGGTCATACACATTAGAAAAGTGCTTGTTGGGATCATTGTATTACAAAGAATCTATAAAGAGACTTAAAAAGCAATAAGTCTTTTTCCTTTGTGTGTTTAGAATAAATTACAGTAACTGCTAACTGCGGACTGTACAATTCCTCCCCCTTTTGCAGAAGGGATACATAGTCAACGAACTTTTACACATGCAATATCATCAGACTCTTTCCTAGTGGTTCAAGTGCAATACATCTGTTTGAACTTACTTCAATTCATTTTCTGTTAATCTTTCTTAATACAGAGAATATAAATTAAAATAAATAAGAAAAATAAGAGAACACATTTACAAGATGTAAACTGTATACTAGTACTAGAATTTAGAATGCTAAATTCTAACAGTACTAATAATAATACTGATGACAATAATACCATTCTAAATTCTAATAGTACTAGTATACAGTTTACATATTGTACTTGTGTTGTCTTATTTTTCTTATTCATTTCTTATTTATTTTAATTTTAATTCACTGTACTGTGCATTTTGTACTTTGTATTCTCTGTTATTTCTATTTTACTACTAGCCTCTGTGTAATTGTGTATATTCCACTAACCTTTGTTAATGTTTTACATATTCTGGAAAAATAATTTGAATCTTATCTTATCTTATCTTAAATCTTAAAAGTGAACTCTAGTGAACAAGAACCTCTGCACAGACGGCATACAGATAAAAACCATTTGTGTTGCGTTAAGAAAAAGCTGTATTGTCTTAGCTGCACAAGTTGTCTCACATAAAATGAGATAGTAGACCCATTATCTTCATCTTACCCTCATAAAACATGTTCATAGATCCAGTCCACTCCGTTTTTCTCTCAATAAATCTGCCTAGTGACGTACACTACCAGTCAAAAGTTTGGACACAGCTTCTCATTCAATGCTTTTTATTTATTTGCATTATTTTCTACATTGTAGATAAGTACTGAAGATTAACTCTTTTAGTTTACCACATATTTCCATATGTATTATTTTCTAGTTTTGATGTCTTCAGTATTAATCTACAACGTATAAAAGAATTAAACAAAAACCACTGAATGTGTCCAAACTTTTGACTGGTAGTGTTTTAGATCATTGTACCATTAACCTGTTTCCTATTAAGTCTGGTTGTGGAAACGATTAAAAAATAAAAAAAGAAAAGCATTTTAATGACTGAATATTGTTGCTTAATTGATAATATCTCCTTTGTTCACAGTCATCACGGAAGCTGACTGACATCTATTTTCGACACGTTTGCAATAACTCCGGGGAACTGGTAACGCTTTAAATGCCTATTATGAGTAATGAGATAAGATAATGGTTATCTTGGTGTCTACTGGTATCATGTCAGTGCCAGGGGGTGTCTGGAGGTTGTGAAAGTTACACTGTATGGTGTTCATAGAAAGAATGTACCGCAAACTCATGCTAGACCAGGAAACACTTGAGGGCTTTTGCTCATTCCCAGATTGACAGCTATTAAAGAGATGGAAAAGATTCAAGAAAAATTCCTCGGAACAGTTTTTTTCTTTGTAGAACTGAGTCACTGTTTGCCTTAAAGTTTCTAATTCCTGCTCATTCTTGGGCTACTGTAAAAGTAGTTTTTTTTACTACTTACTCAGGCCCATGTTCATCCAGGTCACTTGTTTTGCTGTGAGATTTTTGCACACCGGAGCAAGAAAGTCTTCCACCGTGACGGCTACGAGGGCATTAATGCTGGAAGACACTGTGCTGAAAAACATGCAATGGTAAGCTTTTAGACACTGAATAGAACAGTCAGGTGGATTCACTGAAATGGAAGATTAGATAGCAGAGAATCAGTCTCAGCTAACATACTGATGGTGGTTTCTTGTGTTATGTATTAAAACGATGATCGAAAAGTTGTAGCAAAAATAATTAGTAGTAGTCAGTGGAGCAATGATGTGGACTTCCCTCTGACAGTAATAGAGCTTGTTTGTTCATTCTGCCCTAACAGTTGGACATTGTGTGCTAGAACATTTCCTTATCACTGCAGAACTCGAATACTCAAATAATATGCTTTTCCTTGTTAGGGTCCGAGCACCGAATGGTACGAAGACCCTATTGAAATGCAAGGAAAGATTACTTTTCTTCTTCACTATTATTCTGTTTTTGGCAGACTTTTAATTTGGACTTTTGAAGGCCTAAAAATACTTGAAAACGCATGAAACTCTGCACACACATCAGGACCAGCAAAAATTTTTATATTTGGTGGGGACCTGCATATAGGTGTGGGGGAAAATGGCTCAATAGTGTCACCTGGAAAATTTCAAACATTTACTACAGTCAATATGTGTCACCAAGAGCTATGAAATTTGGTACAGATATGTAACACGTCAAGACGCACAGAACTGTAATTAACACCCATGCCCAAAACACAATAGGAATTCCGCCATTTTGAATTATGTGTCATATTTTGAACAATTTTGGGTCAACTCTGGACATTTTCAAAAGCTATGAACTCAATCAGGGTAACACCAACAGAGCTGAAATTTGGCCAGGATGTGCAGCAGGCATGGGTGATCAAAAGTTATCAAAATGCTCCACAAAATCTGAGGGCGTGGAAATGGTGGCTGGCGGAATTTTGACGTTTCGCCATGAAACAGGAAATGCTGCATATCTAGCCTGTACATGCTCCAATCAGCCTCAAATTTTACATATGTGATCAGAGTCCAACCCTGAAGACATTCACGGGCCAATATATAGTCACAAGGCCATAGGCCAAAATTACACCTGTTGGACTTGCTTGGAGTCGCTGACCAACAAGGGTGCGAGGACCCGACCAACGCTGCTTGCAGCTTTAATTTGTTTTTGAGTTCTCACCTCAGGGTGCCACTATATGCTGCAGCCACAAACAGACCAGGGACTCCAGGGTAGATTTCCAAAATGTCCATGACGAGGTAGGGCAGCAGCTAGTTGACAAATGTTTCACTGTTAATCATGATGCTTTCTTACATAACAAAATGCGTGGCGTCTGTGCAATGATTAGTAAAGACAAAACTGCAGCTGTGGTTACCTCGTCGGAACTACCAACATCACCATTCGAAATTGGGTCACAGTTCTTGTAAATGGAGTACATGGTTAAGCCAGCAAGCATAGCCAGACTCACAGTTACCAGCAAGCCACACATGTTCACATACAAAGACCTGACAAATGACAGGAGACTTGTTAGAACATGAAACTTTGCTCGTAGCCATTAGAATGCACTTCATTGTGGTGCAGGAATGCTCACATCTTGGCGTGTCCCAGGGTTTTGCAGGAGATGTAGCGCTGCACCTGGGACTGGTTGATGGAGTAGATAGACAGCCACATGATGCTACCACCGACCACTACGGTCCAAAAAGTATGTCGCCTCAAAGGATCTGGGTCAAAACTGTGGTGAGAAAGGTCAACAAGATGTGAAAGAATGCAGTAGGTTCTTTTTCGGGAAATTAGTAGTACAAACTCGATAACGTAGGATGATATTTTTGAGGCAGTCAGCAGGCTTTTCATCAGTGATATACAGTTTTCCTCAAAACTGAGTGCAAAATCATAGCAAAGTTCATTTAACTTTGTCCTGTAGCTGCAAATGTAGAGGGGTAATTAAAAGCAAACCCTAATAATAATGTGACACTAGTCTGCTTGTGTACTCACTCGAATGCATGAAGTCGGCCTCCTTCCCAAGCATCTTCCCAGACCTGTGTCAAGCCCCCCTTTATTACAGCTCCTCTTGCTATGACAATCACAAAACCTGCCAGCATGATCACCAACTGCAGCACGTCTGTCCAGATCACTGCTTTCAGACCACCCTGAAACAAAATCCAGCGATGCATTAACATGTAGAGGATAACTTTACTTTCACAAGCACATCGGATAGTTTTATTAACCGCCAACTGAAATACATGGATGATAGTAGCAAAGTGTAAAACTACGGTGTAACAAACTGTTTGTAGTTGGAAATACAAATATACTTTGCCCAATGAATACTTTTTGAAATGAGACAATACCAACCAAAGTGCAGTAGATGATGCACACTACTCCTGTAGCCACCAGCACTCCCCACAGGTGAAGTCCAGTGACTGAGTAATGAGAAAATAGCTCAGTTACGATTGTATATACAGCTTTTGATACTAGATAGCTCTTCTGCCTTCATTTAAACAGCCTTCTTTAAAAAGGTGTAAGACACACAAGAGAGAATATGTCGCGTACACCCTAAGGACAACATGTCACTGTAAGAGGATTAGATAGAATAATGTATAACCAGGTTACACATCAATAAAACAAACAGAAAAAATCCTCGTCTACCCTTGTTCTGTGAGCTTCTGTGTGCTTTGGCTTACTTTGATTTAGTGCAAGAGCGGGAGCATAGATGACTAAACCGGTGTACAGGGCCTGGGAAGAGAAGTCACCATTAGTTGATTAGGTGGAAAGACAACAAGCCTGTGATTCATTTTAATGGTTTCTAGGAACTGGTATCAAGAATCAGTTTTACATAAGGCAAAAAGAGCAGGGGGGAAGGCCAGGTGCTTTTTCATGTTACATGTAGCATTTTAACTGAGGGCATTTGTTCCTCTGTTCATTGTTCTATACTTTGCTTTGTTTTTTTTAAAGAATAAAAGTATGTTTTCTTACCGTCTGCACAATGTACATTGTTGTCCCCAGTATCCGAATGGGTCGACTGAAGCGCAACTCCAGGTACTGGAAATGAAAAGGAAACCTGGACATCAGGCATCGTGAAGCAGATGACTTGGTCCACTCTATGTTTACAAAATATTAAAGGTCTGTTTGCTCTAGTTAATTTTCACACACCTTTTTTGAGGAAATACTTTTATTGCAGTTGGATATTGTACAACCTTTGATAGGCAAGACATGTTGACATACGTAGTGGATGAATCATTACCTACATTAACTTTTAAAGGTCTTGCACTTCTGTAGAAAGGCTATCAAGCACACGTGCTTTATTAATCTTAACACTTTATTTCATGCTGCACCCTGTACAAGTGTTTGTGGCCTCTCCTTACCTCGTAGGCACTGGTGATGGCCAGTCGGTAGAAAAGTGGTACAAAAATCTCAGCACTAATGGCAGACATGATGGCATAGGAGAACCCGAAGAGCCAGTAGGTGGTTCCGTACAGGTAGGCCTCAGCAGGTGTGCCAATTACCGAGATGCCAGACATGAAGCTGGCCGTGAGCGACATGGCAACCGGTACAGCTGTCATTCGCCGTCCACCCAATAGGAACTCTGCACTGGTGGACTCCTTACGTCCTCGGAAAGACTGGAATAGGCCAATGCTTGCCGACGCCACAATAACTCCCGCAAAAACCACATAATCCCACACGGAGAAAGTGGCCACTGGACCGCCTGTACCGACGTCTCCCATGGTTACTTCAGCTGATGGTTCTGTCTGGTCTGTCGTTAAGAATGCCTAGATTCAGCAGAATTTCTGTATTATGTAATCTTAGTAATGTTTGATGTCCTTCCCTCTGAGTTATCCTATAATTGTCCTGAAAGTCCTGTTGTGCATAGACCAATAACAAGAACAAAAATACACTCTAAAGCTGGAAAGAGAAATGGATCTCAGTGCATTTCAGGCTCTTCAGAAATCAGCTGCGGTCGTGAAAAGTCTGCCTTCAAACCTTCAACACGGATGGATCCCAAGACTGTCAAGTGTTAGTCCAAGTTCTTGCTGTGTCACTTTACCCATCAGTGACGCCTCTCCGACTGATAATAGATAAAGCAGATAGTCCAACTATCTCCTCTGCAATCCTCACGAGTCTGGTCCGCTCTGATACTTTCAGCAGACTATAAAGATTAGTTCGCTTTAGTTAATAATCTATCAAGGCCACAGGGTGTTGAAGCCTCCCATAATTTCAGCGATAGTAAAAAGTGATTCTGTGGTGCGTCTTGAATTGTGTTCAGATAGCAAATAGGAGGTCCTCTGTTAAGAAAGCGTCTCGTGTCCTTATGAAAAGGAGTGACATATTGACACATCCAGAAGCAGTATATATAACTGTAAGTTACTCAGTACTTAGTGGTTATGGGAGGAATTTCAGGAGGAGGGCAGGTGCTGTTACAGTCCGTTCTTTCTGCTACCTTACTTAGCAACTTTATCTCTGAGCGTGTCTTCAGTGATACATAGACATCATTTCACACCCAAACACGTCAGTGGTGGGGGGAAAATGTGGCTACAGTCAGAAAAGAATGAAAAAAAACATAGGTGTAAGCTTTGTCCCTGGACATTTGTGTCAGCATAGTAAACAACCGATTATATTACAGACTTTATGGCCGATTTCATTGAAGACAGTTTCAGTGAATTCAAATAAAGTGAATGTGTTACGACAGAGCTGGAGAGAAGGAAACGACTGGCTCAGACAGACACTGAACTTTATTGTACTGTTTAAAATTGTTTTGAGTATTGTAATCCTTTTGTGAGCAATATTCTGAGTGACTGATAAACTAAAGGATGACCACATGTGCCAGCAGGTCAACCGCATGTCCTGTGACAGGCAACTGTTATTAGATGATGCTTTTTATTCTGGACGAAGCACTGTGATTAAAACGTAAAAGAAGCGACTCAGCATGTCCTTGCACCTCTCTGTGCTTGTTGGTTGGTCAATATATGGCACAGCATGTTGTTTTTATTTTTATATATGTATCATAGTGAACTGGATAAACACAAATGCAACAACGGCATTCAAAACTATCACTTGATGGTAAAACTATCATAGTCCAACAGACTATTCTTGACAATCATTAGACAAAATTTCAGATAAGAAAATCCCTGCAGATTGGAAAAGGGTGGAGAACTGCACTCTGCATGTTTTAAAAAGGTATCGTCAACAGTGAGTTTCTCATATCTGAACAATTCACTGCTGAGACATTAAATTCCACTCCTGCAGTTTTTTTTATTTAACCGCCTAGAAAAGCTGATAAGATAAGCTTACTCTGAAACTTTTCTTCAAATGAGAAGAAACGTTTTCAGCTGTGACATTTTGTTTTGACGTGCTCACATTGCTGCCTGTTCTTGAAGGTTGATGTTTTACTGAGTGTAAACTGAAACATGCTGAAATTTAGCATTTTAAGAAGCTGCAGTTAATTTGTTACTCAAATGAGAGACAGAATGGTTTGTTTTGGAAGATGAGGTAAAACTCTGGTTATATTTTGAGTGGCTCTTGATATAATATGCATTCTTTCCAACACAAATGAACCTCTTGGATGTTTTGAGACGTCTAATGGACACTGGAGTACTTGGGACAGAATCAGATAATTACCGCATTAACCTCATTCATGAAGGAAACCATTATTCATGTCATTCACATAATGGACTAAAGGCTCAGTGGTTCCTGTTCGTCACAGATGGAAGATAAGAATTAGCTTAGATAAAGGTGGATTATGCAGTATAATGTCTGAATAAATACCGTTAAGCAGGGAGGCTGGGATTCACTGAATCACTGGGTCTGCAAGTGCCCACATCTCTTGAACAGGTGACTCACATGTCCAGAGGAAAAGTAGATAATATTTACAAAACCAAACATTTGATATACTCTTTTATGTTGTTCTTGATCTCTGTCTTTGTCTTTATTTCCCATGCAGGACCAAAACTGACTGGAAAAAGACATTGCTTCACATGGAGACTGCAATGTTCACCTGCTGGCTCCTTTTTCTGCTGTTTAGTCCAGCTGTTCCCACATGTTTACCCACCGACTTCACCCTGTATGTGGAGAAGCCAGAGTGTGACTTCTGTGTGGCAATCAATACCACCATCTGCATGGGATTTTGCTACTCCAGGGTATGTATTGTCATTTCTCATAACAGAAAAAAAACACTTTATGCTTTAGTTGTTGCACAGAAAATGAAATAATGTCAAAACATAAGCCATGTCTGATGAAAATTCTCAAACGACTGTCTGGTAATCTCGTTTGTGTAACGACCAAAACAAGATGCAAAACAACCAAAACAACATGCAAAATGACCAAAACGAGACACAAAATGACCAAAACGAGACACAAAATGACCAAGACAAGATGCAAAGTGACCAAAACAAGACACAAAATGACCAAAACAAGATGCAAAATGACCAAAATAAGAAGCAAAATGACTAAAATAAGACCAAAATAACTGAGACATTATGCAAAATAACCAAAAGAAGATGCAAAATGACCAAAACGAGAAGAAAAATGACAAAGACGAGACGCAAAATAACCAAAAGAAGATGCAAAATGAAAAAAACAAGATGTAAAATGACCAAGACAAGACGCAAATGACGAAAACAAAACACAAAATGACAAAAACGAGATGCAAAATAACTAAGACAAGATGCAAAATGACCAAAACAGGACACAAAACAACCAAAACAAGACCCAAAACTACCAAAACAAGACACAAAACTACCAAAACAAGATGCAAAATGACCAAGTCAAGACGCAAAATGAGCAAAACAAGACACAAAATGGAACAACAAACTGTAGCATTAGCAGTAGCAATTTTATTTGAAATAATGATTGGTAACAATAAGCTCAAGGGATTTCAGTATATTACAGCATCACCATCCAGCTATTATTAACGCTGTGTTTGTGTATGACGAGCAGGACAGCAACGTGAGGGACATTCTCGGCCCACGTTTCCTGATCCAGAGAGGCTGTACATATGACAAGGTGGAGTACCGCACAGCCTTTCTGCATGGCTGCCCTAGTGACTCCAACCCCTTCTTCACCTACCCTGTGGCTCTCAGCTGCCACTGTGGTTCCTGCAAGACTGACAGCAATGAGTGTACACACAGAGCCAGCACAGATGGAACTAAGTGCACCAAACCAGTGAGAAGTAGTTCCCTCTATCCTGGCCAGAGCAACTTTGTGATTCCTTTTTGATCCTCATGTTCTCGTAACTACCTTTTTTTTTTTTTTTTGATGTTGAAGCCAGATGAATGTATTATATTGAGTAGAGCAATGTCTGCACTGTGTGTACTGTTACACATTGTACCATCACTGTTCCAGCTTGTTTTATCCTGTCTTTGTTGCCCAACTTGTTCTGTGCTCCAGCTCTGCTTCTCGGTTTACAATGGGGGTTGATCCCTGCGTATATTCCTGTCGCCATTGTTATTAATCCTTCTGTACACTCATGTGAGTGTGACTCCCAGACTTATTATGTTTACTCTGAAGGGACATTCTGACTACAACTCAATTAAAGCTGAAGCCTCTAAATAGCCGTCTGACTAAGCTGTGCTTGACTTAATCACATCCTGCGCTGGACCGTAGCGTTGTGTTTACTCCATAACAAACGCAGGGCCTTGACACTGCCCAGTGTAAGCTCAGGATACTATATTTGCCTTGACAGTCATCCCGGACAGCACGTGATTGTTGACCCAATAGTTCTTATTAAATGGATTAGCAGTGACGATGTTAAACCAGAAAGATTTGGCACAGTGTGTGATTCACCAGCCTAATGTGTGAATTTGTTAACTGTGACTCTGCCTCATCCCAAGCAGTGTTTGTGTACGTGGTTTCCTCTTCACAAAGGGAATTTCGGACAGCTGGAGCTTATAAATAGCCCAACAGTTCAGAGTGGGAGAATGTATGATGATAAATCAATCATGTGGGTCTCTGTGACATAGGTCTTTCATCATCTTAGTATAATATTAAATAAAAATACGTTTATCATATTACATTCACATATATTACAGCATTCTTCTGCTTTAGTCCTAATCTCTATTTCTAAGTCATTGTGTTGCTGGAAAAATATTTCTTTTCTTATTTGTTAGTTCTGCAAGCCAATAAAACATTAGATTTCTTTGTTAGACAACAGGAGTGTTAACTTGCTCATATGAACTTTTGAGCCGCTGATGGCTGAAATGATTCCTGACATTTCCAAACATGAAGCAACCCGAGGGTGAGACGTGTGTTGGCATGGTTTATCGACAGGAGTGAAGCAAGCCAAATTTGACCCAGTTACCTGTATGTAGAAAAATATAGACGGAAAACTGGTTTACAAAAGGCCACTACCACCTTGAGCTTGTGCAACTTCTGACAACCTGATACTCTCCTCAACCTTGCAGACAGTCAGCTGACAAAATGGTGGAGTATTACATATTTGCTGGATGTCTTTATCACATATTATGAATACTGTACTGTATATATATGCTTCTTTTCATTTAACCTACAGGTGTCCAAAGGTTTACAGGTTTGTTTTTTAGCTTTTCATGCCTTTGTGGGAAATATTCAATAAAAAGTACAGAAGGCTCTTGTGATCTAGTAAAGCATTACCCATTAAGAGGCATGGCACCAGGGTTAATTATGCTGTATACTTTATAGTATATACTTTATAGACTGACCTGATGTGACTCTAAAATCGTCAGCTTGATGGGACACAATGGCTTGAATTGCCCGGCTTAAATTGTGTCGTGGTGTTTTGAAAACCCAAATACCCGAATGGATAAAGCAGAGGATGAAATGGAATTTGCCTCCATCAGCGCTCCAAAGCGCCCGACTATGTGGGGCACATGCCGATCTCTCATTCATTCAGACAAACCGTACAGTTTTGTTTGTGTTGTATTTAGCCAACTAGAAAACATCTGAGGATTTTTTGGTGTCCGCATGGCTCCAGGGATGGCAGTGTTGGACTGTCGGCCGCTTAGTTGTCCAGTACTCCTGTCTAGACTGAAATGTAATATCTTCACCTTTCGCACCACTGACCGGCTGACTTTAATGATCTTCAATTACATCTCTTAATGATTATAGGGTGCTTTTAAAGTAGTGCATCAAGCCTGTTGAAATGTCAGCTTTTTAAGTCAATACTTCAACGTCTATCCAATGGAGTCCCACCAAGTTTAACCCTCCTGTTGTTCTCATTTACAGGCACCAAAAAATATTGTTTCCTTGTCTGAAAAAAAATCCAAAAATTCAGCAAAAAAATTCCCCTAATTTCTGAAAATTTGCAAAACCTTCAGGAAGAAAATTCCAATAATTCCTTAAAAGTTAATAAAATGATGCTTTAATGATCATTTTAAGAAGACCAACAAATGCATGCATGTAAGAAGAATTTTTTTCTGTTAAACGGAACATAGCTTTATAATATGTTGCCTCTACTTAGATTGTAAACATGTATGTTTTCCAAAACCGCTTATAAAACATGCAGACTTTGTGGAGTCATTAATCAGGATAAATCTACAAGGTTGCTGATTAATGCTAGTATTAATTAATGCTAGTAAAGCTAGTGCACAAAAAGGAGAAAACTTAATGTCATGCAAATATGAGACGCTGCTCAGACCCAAACTGCATACTTGACTGATATGCAGATAGGATGAACAACACCCACTGTTACATAAGTTTTCAGCTTTAGGCAGAGTGCTAGCAGTAAAAAGACAGGTCCCTAATTCTCTGGAATGTTTCTTTGCATTCAAAACCAACACCTTAAATAAGCACTCCTCTCTGCAGCATTCAGCTTGTAATTTTCCATACCATGCAGTCAAAACTCTGCGCTCTGCCTCCAGTAGAATGAACCAGATGTTCTGACTCCACCCACACAGCATTGCTCTGAGTAGTTTCATCAGCTACCTTTTGTTCCTAATTTGTACAACACAAAAGAAAGGCCGTGTTAATCTCCCAAAATAAATACCTTTGTTTGTGTAATGTGGATTAACTGAGCGTGTAGTCTCCTCTTCAGTGAAATGCTGTTTTGGAGCAGCAGAAAGTTTGGAGTTCAGTGAGCACCTCAGCAATGGGTAATAGGAGAAAGGGGGAAACTTTCTCAGCCACATTCTTCAGTTGAAAGAGCAGCGATGAAAAAGGACTAACCAGGAATGGAAGAATAAGTTAAGAAATACTTAACTGTATGTTAAAGTCCTGCATTCAAAAACTACCTTTTGGTAAATGTTTCTAGGTATTATCAGCATTGTAGTTAAATATAATTCATAATGAGTAACATGAGTACTGGCTCTTTTTAACAGCCTTTAAAAGAGTTGCACTTTATGTATGCACATTTAAGGTTTATGTGTTGCAGATTTGTATTTATTAGTGCAGTAATCACACGGAAGGCATTTTAATGTTGTAACAGGCCCAGAGTGAGCAAGTTAAGACTTATAGAATTTGGTGGGGAACTTCATCTTTTGTACAATTTATGATATTTTATAAACTGGCAGTATGTTTTCACATAAAAAATAATCATCTGCAAAGTAATTAGCAGCTGTGGCTAAGTGTGGTGGGGCAAAAAGTGCAGCATTTCAAAGTACAGAGTAGTGGAATACAAGTATCATACAGTATATAGCCATGCTGCATACAAAGCACTTTTACTACTTGCACCCTGTACGATGACAATACAGTGAAATCTAATGTAATGTAGTACATGTAAAGTACAGGTGTTTTAAAGATGCACTTTAGTACAATAGTGCATATTTCCACCACTCTGTCCAATAGATGTGTCTGAATAGAATCAACTAGAACAGAACCAACTAGAATAGAATAGAATAGAATAGAATAGAATAGAATAGAATAGAATAGAATAGAATAGAATAGAATAGAATGATGTCATCCCCTCTGGCGGAAATTTACCTGAAAAGTCAAAATGCCATGATTATCTTAATAGGATTAGGATAATCTTAATCTTAAGATTCTATTGAGAAACGAGGCTTTGAGCCCTTCACAACACTGGCCTAATCTCTCTGGGGAAATAAAACAAATTTTACATGTCTAACTTTAAGCTTTTTTTTTCAGATTGTTTAATGTAAGTACTTACATCACTCTTCTTTCATTGAAGACTCTTAAACGTCGTTCTGACTGTGTGATTGGTGGAACAGGTTGATTGATGCGTGTATCGTCTAATTAAACAGAGGAGGGCGGGACAAAGTTTTCCGGGCTCTGATTGGTTTAGTCCTACAACGTGGACCCGTGTGGGCACGCCCCCTCCTCAGTTGAAAACCCAATGGAAATTTCCAGTCTGTCCCCTCACTGATATATTAGAGACCCGACCGGAGAAAGGGACGGAAGTAGAGATCAACGGCTCGAAGCAATCTTACATTAAATACTAAAATACAATCTTTAGGTAAGTAAAAGCTTTTAATTTCTATTTTAGTAAATTTGCAGGCGTTTTTATTTGATTCTCTTAGCGCTACTCGCCGGTTTGTTCGCTTTTAACAACGGTATTGTTCTGAATGGGTTAGCTAGCTAACACCGCCTGCTAAACGGTATGCATGAAGCTCTAGACAGCTGCGGGATGTAAACAGTCGTTCTTCTTTGATTCAAATCGTTTATTATTTTTACTGAGGAAAAGGGGAAACTTTGTACACATGCATTTGCTCGTTTATTTGAAATACGACAAAAGGTATAAAAGGTCGTATCTTCACGAAAGCATCGTCTTATTGATTTGCATAGACGTGAGGAGGGAAAAAACACCGTTTTACATTGAAGTTAATCTGCTTCCACGCCTCTTAGTGGATGTTAAGTTACTTGGAAATTGAGCGGTAACCGTTAGATGCTATCCACACTTTATGAAAGGCGGTTATGTCCTTATATGGTGTTCCGGTATGTGAGCTAAAACCCCGCCCACGGCTTGTACTACTGAAGGTGCATGTGTCTGGGCCGCCACGCCACGGTCCTGTGACCCTGAGCCACAGAGATAAGTCAAAGCCCGTGGGAGGGATAAGCACTGTGCACTCGGTCTATGACCACTCAGAAACCTCCCTTTGGTTCTCACTAACACCCTGAATTCTCTTTCTCAGGACTCTATTTATTCACTTGACTGAAGAACACTTGAATCTGCATATCTTCTTCACTTGTAAATCTTCTGTCTTCACCTGTTCAGTCATGTCTCAGCAGCAGATCAGGTAAGAATCACATATGATGACATATTACCACAGAACCGTTGTCAAACCCAGTTTTAACTGCTCATTTGCTGTCATTATACCATCATGAACAGATTATATTTGGGGTTTGGACAGTTTGTTGGTCTGAATACATTTTTGGGCTTAAAAAAACTCTGATTGGCATAACTGTTAACTTATTTACTACACCGAATGATTACAGGCTCCCTAATTAAATAATAGGCATCTTAGCATTACATAGTTAATGCTGCAACTAACAGTTATATTAATTATGCAGTGGTTTTGATTGACCATGGTTGGTGAACCGGCATTGTAAAATGAAAATGCAAATCCTGCAAATAGAGGATTTATCAAACTATGTTGACAGTTTTTATTTTAGCCCGCGGTTTGACACGTGAGCAAAGTTTCTGTGTTTCTGTATTAAAGTGTTGGCATTCCTTTTTTGTCGTGTCCCTTCAGCCTCCCAGCCAAGCTCATTAACGGTGGCATTGCTGGCATCGTTGGGGTCACTTGCGTCTTTCCCATTGACTTGGCAAAGACCAGGTTACAGAATCAGAGACCAGGTCAGCAGGTCTACAAGAGCATGTAAGTAATAAAAGCTACTGTTGTCTCTCACAACAACACTCGCTTGCCCAGTCCCTTGGCCCTAAACCCACTACACCCATGTGTAATCCTGTACTTTTCTTGTTAATCTCACAATGACACAGGCATGGCTTCGTGGTGAATGTGTACTATTAGGGACATTCCTCACTCGGTGGGCCGAGATGTCTTCATCTTTCTCATTCCACTCCAGTGTTTTGGTCCTTGTCCTTTAGCATGCCTTTAAAGGGTGGAAATTTACTGCCCCATTTCCCCTCCCAGCATCTACATTTCTCAGTGCAGCCACTATGCCCTGAACACTATTTAACATTTTTAAAATACATTCAGATGTTGCAAGTGTCTTTTATTAAAACATATGCTTTCCTTGCTTTTTTGGGCTGTAGGATGGACTGCCTTGTCAAGACAGTTCGATCAGAGGGATACTTTGGAATGTACAGAGGTAAGATTCATGCTCGTCTGAATTTAAGAAGCAGTAGAATAGCACATGTAGATATTCTACAAAATCATTAAATGTAGGAGAGAGTAAGCTCTTTCTGTGGTGAGGTTGATCACTGATTGTTGCTAGGTACATTTACTGTTGACTTATGGTTCAGATGAAGTCTATTTTTAGTGCATGAGATACTTGATTTACTTAAAATCAAAACTCCTCTCACTGCAAAGTGTTTTTGCCAAGTGCACTGACTGTACGGTTACATGTAATGGGATACACGCAGTCGATAGAGAACACGTGTTCTGTTTCAGTAGCAATGCATCGATTGACGTAGACAAGGCAAAGTAGAATCTACAAAGAAAATGAGACCTTTGGTGTGGGTCTCTGCTTTTGTGAGGAATGCTGTTTGTTTGCATCTGTGTTTTTCATATTACAGACTTGGGTCCCCCTGGGATATTGAAGGCTAGCCGATAAGGCGCAGCCACGCTGGAGGCAAATCATTAAATGGTTCTTACAATATTGCTCTATTTAAAACTATAGGCACAAGTTTTGTTTTGCCATCTATCCGTTCTGTAATTTGACTTCCTGTCAATAACTACTTGGCTGTCTCTTCTTCACTGTCCTGTCAACTTGTCGTGAATTGTCATTTTCCAGACTATGAATCGTGTCTTTATAGGCTTTGGTTGATCTTGAAAATGACTCTGTGGTGAGCTGAAGGTTGTTTTAGATGGTGACCAGTCCCACAGGGCAGTTTTTAAGTTCAAAGCTTAAAGTCTGCACACAATGCATAGTCCTGGTGTCACTTTGTCCTTTCACTAACATCTCTTCATTTCCTGTGTTATCATTAATCTACTTACTGACTTGTAGCCTTTCACTAGACACAAAGATTTCCTTACTTGATGTTTTCTCCACTCATAGTGGGCCCTGTCATCACTCTGACTTGTTGTACTTGTTAGATTTTATGTTTGCATCATCTTCTGGTTATTCACCATACCATCATTTCCACTCCTGTCTTGTATTTTGCTTGTTACTGTTTTTGAAAACTGTAAACATTTTTTAAAGTGTAATTTTTCTTGATATAATCTCCATCCATCCATTGTTGAAGCTACTTTAAATTGAGCATTTGTCTTGTCTGTGTCTAGATTAGCTTTCCAATGGCCTAATTACATTCTGATGTTGTAATGGTAGTGGCAGGGGATGTTTGTGATCCTGTGCTGAATGAACATCAGATCGTGACTTCAGTGCTAACTGCAGGTTTGTTTTTCCTCAGGTGCTGCTGTAAATCTGACCTTGGTCACCCCCGAGAAGGCAATCAAGCTGGCCGCTAATGACTTGTTACGCCATCACCTTTCCAAAGATGGGTAAGCATGAGCACTGTATGAAATCACCTTTATTAGAAATGTGCAATATTTAATTGGTTGGTTTACATCCGACCTCCTTCATCCATTAACAGAAAGGGGCTGACGGTGTTCAAAGAAATGCTGGCAGGTTGTGGTGCAGGCATGTGCCAAGTCGTTGTCACCACCCCCATGGAAATGCTCAAGATACAGCTACAGGATGCAGGCAGACTGGGTAAGAAGAAACGAAACTTCATCATAAATTCAGTGTTTCCTCTAGGAGTTTTTTTAGCAGCGGCGGCAGGCTGAAAACGCAGTCAGCAGTTACATCGTGGTGTGTAGATATTATCTTAATGCTATCAGTTATTTTACTCACGTTAGCAACACTGAGTTGGCACCGGGTCCAATTAACTGAAGCTACCGATATGCTACGTAACTTTAGCTGGACATCAATATTTTGCAAATGTCTGTTTAACTTGTAAAATCTATTATGAGTTATATTAAGCTAATAACTTTTCTCTGGTAAGTCGCTGCCCTATTTTCCCAGACGACACTCCTCGGACTCTGTCCTGTTGCCTGGATACTTGATGTGACGTCACTTTGAAGACCGTGCTCTCGCGAGTAATTAATGTCGTATTAACCCGACATATCAAAGAGCAGATACTGAGCAAGATAGTTTTCTGTAGTTTACCTTAGTACTGGTGAGTACCTGACAGTGCAGGACTCTGCTGTGAAGGTGGAGACATGCAGCGGTGGTGGATTTGTGACAATTTAAAAAAAAAGAGAAATTTGAAGTAGCGGCAGCTAGGATTTAGGAATGGCAGCCCACCTCTCCTAAATAAATGTAGAGGAAACACTGGAATTTATCAGTGGAGGTATTCCCCTCTTAACGCTGCATCCAAACCCGTGTATATCAACATGTGTGTGATCTTTTCCTCGCAGCGGCCCAGCAGCAAAAACCGGTCATGATGTCTTCAGCTAAACTCGTGGCCACCAACGCCGTGCCCAGCCGCTCCTTCAACTCCGGTGCAGTGGTCTCCGCTCCACGAGCCGTGTCAGCCACTCAGATCGCAAAGGAGCTGCTCCTGACGCAGGGCATCCAGGGGCTCTACAAGGGTCTGGGGGCAACAGTGATGAGGTAAGACTCTTACTCTCTGCTGTTGAGGGAGCAGAAGTGAACTAGTACCGTAATTTCCGGACCGTAAGCCACTACTTTTTTCACACACTTTGAACCCTGTGGCTTAAATAACGATGAGGCTAATGTATAGATTTTTACGGGGTAACGAGCTTCATGCCATCAATACATTTAGGCTCGTCACATCAGACCAATGAAATTACCAAACAGGTCACAGTGGTCCAATGAAACTGTTTGAATTAAATCAAACGCAATCACACTAAATACTTCAGATCAGTCATTTGGCACTTCCTGCACACACCCTCATCATGGAAAACACACAAAGAAATGCATATGATGCAGCGTTTAAGTTAAAGGCACTCAATCTGGCTGTTGAAGAATGAAATAGAGCTGCTGCACGTTAGCTTGACTCAATGCATGTTACTGCCATGTTACAAGCACTGTTTGGAGAAGAAAGCATGTATTTTATTAAAAGGTTTAAAAATCTTTCTGTGTAAATATCTCATGTTACAACGTGGACACCTGCAGCTTATAGACAAGTGCAGCCTGTATATCTACTTTTTTTTTTCTTTTTAAACTGCGGCTGTATTCAGGTGTGCTCAATAGTCTGGAAATTACAGTAATGCCAGTTACTTTGTGTATGCCTTTGAGTCTAAAACAACCTTTTTGTTTCTTTTTTTTTTTTTCCAGGGATGTTCCCTTTTCTATCGTTTACTTCCCACTGTTTGCGAATCTGAACCGCCTGGGCAAACCCAGCCCTGAAGAGTCGTCGCCCTTCTACTGGGCCTTCCTCTCGGGCTGCGTTGCGGGATCCACTGCTGCCGTGGCCGTTAACCCCTGCGACGGTGAGTTTTCTGAGTCGTTTCATTCATGAGGTGCCCCATTGAGAATCGATAATGACGCTGGAATGTTAACTATTTTTTTGTTTTCTCTGTACAGTGGTGAAGACCAGACTGCAGTCGCTGAACAAAGGGGCCAGTGAGGAGACTTACAATGGAGTTGTGGATTGTGTGAGGTACGACGGCGAGTCATTCATGGCTGCATAACCGTCCTTCTTTTGTTGCTTTCAAACGTGTATATAGAGTAAAACCCATTCCTGTGTCTCGACAGTAAAATCCTGCGGAAGGAGGGGCCGTCTGCCTTCCTGAAAGGAGCAGGCTGCCGGGCGCTGGTCATCGCGCCTCTCTTTGGAATTGCACAGGTCATGTACTTTGTTGGCGTCGGTGAATACATCCTGGACAACTCGCCTCTCAGCTTCCTGGCAGCTTGAGACCATATCGTCTCGCTGACTGGCGTTGCACAGGACCTGGTGGAACAACTGGCAGCTACATACTATCGGTTTACAGAAGAGGACTGAGTCAGGAAGACATCAGGACGTGAAGCCCTGCGATTTCACCACCTGTATGGTTTGACAGCTGTGTTGCACTTGTACACTTTTGTGACTTATTCAGTAGGCTGTGGCCGTCGTTGCACTTGAAGCTGTTAGCCTTACTGGGTTGGGGACTCAGAGTTGTAGTGTTGATCTTTCTTTGTCCCTAACAGTCATGTTCAGTTTCCCTCTGTGAGGGAGGGGAGCAAATGCCATCAAAAAAACACACCTGCTGTTTGTGTTTTCTAACATAATAACCTTTCATATTCTTTTGTATGTGTATGTTAGTGTACTTTAAATCGGTCAATGCAGTACTCTTGTGTGTTGTTGTTTTTGTTTTGTTTTTTAAATGATGTTCTCCCATTTCAGTTGCTGTCTTATGTTACAAAGACTTCAACTTGGAACTACGATTCAAAATAGGTGATACAGTATTTAAAGTGTATCGCAAAAAGGATCTGCTATTTCTTTGAAATTTACATTGACACACATTTTCAGCATTTCTAAGTGTGTGACTGATAATGAATCTTCCTACTGACATGGGACCACACAGTTAAGCAAACCATGAACTGTGTCCTCGTAAATACTTGATATTGTCCTTGCAGCCGTTGTTCTGTGAACAGCTGCCTCTGTATCTTAGTGACTGCAAAACTTGAGATGCATCCATGCACGTTATGTATGACTTCATGTGCTTGTCCACATAACTTCACCTGAAATATTTACATATGCATAGCAACAGTTGTACTCTAAAGGCTGGTTTATGCCTTAAAGGAAAAAAAAAAATGGCGCTTGTGATTCTGAGGAGCAGAAAAAGCATTATTGTAGTGACTGTGAACATGTGAGAGATGACTGTTACTGTACTCTGTGATGGCTTTTTGTACATACTGAATATATACATTAAACTTTGTAATGCACTTCCTCTGCACATGAACTTTATTTGGCTGAATCTAATGAGAGCTATGCAAATAAACCAATATCAGTTTACATAAAGCTCTTTTTAAAAAAAACTATGTTCTGCGTATAACATTTATGTTCGTTTGTAGCAGACATTTTGTGGAAACGTTAAGCTGCTGCTAAGCTATGAACAGTGAACCTCCAGTGATCAGGCCACCCTTGCTTTCTTCAATTTTGCGTTCATTTCAATGCCTGGTACCACTAAAGCTACGTTTGATTGGACAAATATAATAACAAAAATAGTTCAGAGGAGTTTTAAGAGCTGATTTCTAGGCATTTTCCATGGTTTTCTTGATAAAAACCAAAATACTGATAAACATGTAATCACTTCAGATATTTTTAGGATTTTTTGCAAGATTTTTACCCATTTTTTGAATAATATTTACAAGAATTTTCTTGCCAAATTTGAGGGATTTTTTTTTTTTTAAATAAAACTCTTAAGGGAAACTTTTAAAGAATTACTGGAATTTTCTTCCTGAAGGTTTTGCAAATTTTCAGAAATTTGGAGATTTTTTTTGTTGAATTTTTTGATTTTTTTTCAGACAAGGACACAATATTTTTGCTGCCCGTAAATGAGGACAACAGGAGGGGTAACATCAGTCAAGTAGAGCTGGAAATCGTACATTGATGGTGCAGTTAGTGCAGTATTTCAGCTCAAAGGTTCCATATTGACCTTGAAAGCAGCAAGACACAAGGTCAAAGCTTTCATTGCATGCTGTGGCCTTCCCCAGCTTCTCAGAGTGAGCAGTCAGTACAGAGACATTTACCCCTGCCTGTATTATTTCATTCATCCTAAGTTACTGGAGTCTTCTGATCAGATCATTTGTAGTAATGTGTGGCTTTTTTCTTTCCCTTTGACAACATTATGTAACTCTTTAAGTGTGTGGCTGCAGTGTCTCGTCGCTGAACCTTCACCGTGTGCTGACATGTTCAGGAAGCTCGCCAACCGCAAAATCTGCAGCGCTGCACTAATTCCACATCTTCCTCCACTGCTTTACCAGAAGTGAACTCGTGATGCGTGCGCGTCAGAGGCCAGACATGAAAACGTTGATAAAAGCACCCGATGTTTTTATTATGGTTAACAGTATGACATAAACTATATTATTCTATGATTCACATCTTATTGGCACACCAACAAAATTTACATCCACAATAAAACCACACGCACAAAAAGAATGCAAACTAGGTCACTGTTACAGTTCAAACACGCTCCAGAAGAGCTCAGCACAAAACGTTAAGTAACTCACTTACAAACTCAGTTGAAATTGCAGATTTAGAGGGGCAGTTTATCATAAGACCGTCCTAACCCTTTGGGTTGATATCATGTCTACACTTTCTCTATTGTGCTTTACAGTAGAAATACTTGAGTGAGGTGGCAGGGAGCACAGTCATAATGTACATATTGAGATCACAACAAGTAGGCAGATAGTACAGTAGTTGGAGGCTTGACTGTGTGACTAAATAGGCACGTAACGGAAATGTACTTTGCAAAGGTAGGCTAGTCCTCAAAACACTTAAGCACACAAGGTATGATTGGCATTAGGCCTGGAGGGGCTAGAAAGGGCACAGAATAAATAATGTTAACAGCAGATGTATAAAATAGTAGGGCTGGCCCGAATAGCAGTTTATGGGCTCCGGATATTCGGCCGATCAATGACGAATAGCCAAATATTCGGGGGAGACATGTCAGGCGAATACCGATCACGTGACATCGTCCGACGGGGTGAGGGGGTGGAATCCGAATATTCGGATCTCAAAATAAATATTCAGATGCCACCGTCACGACCGAATATTCGGATATTCGGGTCCAGCCCTGTAAAATAGGTGTCCGTATTTACAGCAACACTCCTCAGTCGCAACATTCCTGCGTCAAAGAAGGCTTCATGGACCGTGTTCAGCCACAGCGCAGCACCAGCGGTCTGACATCAGGATGTTAAAAGCGAGGAATGTGACAGGGTTGTGCTGAAAGCAGAGCGTGTGTTATGGAAACGAACAGAGAAGTAAATTAGTATTTCAGTGCTGGTGGAGTGGAGGAGGAGGAGGTGTGGACGATCCAGCGTATCGTGTTGAACGTGGTCTGTGGACAACTGGGACTGAGTGGGAGTTCTTGTTGTCTCTCGGTGGACCTCCCCACCACAATCTGGACTACAGGAGGTGACATTGGAATGGAACTTTGGTGCCCTTCTCATGCGGATGGGTTGATTACGAAGGGTTGAGTGAGCGTGTGGTGGTCTCGGTCGGTGGGGTTGGAGAGGAGGGGGGATCAGCTCTTCATCTATATAACCTCCCTGCTGTTCCTGATGGCACAACACAGCACCATACTGAAGATCATTCCTAGGACCTGAAATCAGACAGATTGAAGCATTAACGACACTTGATGAGGCGTTTCAATACTCTAGTATAATCACCGACTTGAATGTGGAGAATAAAAAAAAAAAATTCTCACCATCACTCCGGCTATTCCAATCCCTACGTATCCAATGATGTGCAGCTTTTCATTGACGAAATCTGTTATTGCCGTCAGACAGTCCTAAAAAACATTCATAGTGCTAGTCCAGTAGACTGTACAAATACTTCAGCAGTAAATCCAGTTTTTATTGGTGATTTACTGCCACCATGTGGGTATAAAGTGTCACAGCAGGCAGGAGGGTTTACCTGGGTGTCCTCTGGAACATCTACACACAACATGTTAGTCACTTCCGGTGTGGAACTTCCACAGCAGTTCAGCTGCAAATATAAAACAGTAAAAAATAGTATCGTGTCAATGTCAGGTTTATTTATATAGCACTTTTAAAAGGCCAATGGCCAACCAAATGCACTATATTGCCAAAAGTATTCGCTCACTCATCCAAATAATCAGAACCAGGTGTTCCAATCACTTCCATGGCCACAGGTGTATAAAATCAAGCACCTAGGCCTGCAGACTGCTTTTACAAACATTTGTGAAAGAATGGCTCGCTCTCAGGAGCTCAGTGAATTCCAGCGTGGAACTGTGATAGGATGCCACCTGTGCAACAAATCCAGTCGTGACATTTCCTCGCTCCTAAATATTCCACAGTCAACTGTCAGCTGTATTATCAGAAAGTGGAAGTGTGTGGGAACGACAGCAACTCAGCCACCAAGTGGTAGGACACGTAAACTGATGGAGCGGGGTCAGCGGATGCTGAGGAGCATAGTGCCAAGAGGTGGACAACTTTCTGCAGAGTCAATGGCTACAGACCTTCAAACTTCATGTGGCCTTCAGATTAGCTCAAGAACAGTGCTTCAGCAGAGAGCTTCATGGAATAAACACACTCCTAAACTTTGTGGACAGCCTTCCCAGAAGAGTTGAAGCTGTTTTAGCTGCAAAGGGTGGACTGATGTCATACTGAACCCCATGGATTAGGAATGGGATGTCCCTTACGTTCATATGCCAGTCAAGGCAGGTGAGCCAATACTTTTGGCAATATAGTATAGATAGATAGATAGATAGATAGATAGATAGATAGATAGATAGATAGATAGATAGATAGATAGATAGATAGATAGATAGATAGATAGATAGATAGATAGATAGATAGATAGAAGGACAATCCTATAAAAACACTTCTAATTTTAAAATCTACAGAATACTAAATGTAATTAAAATTCAATGTACAGTATTTACACATTTCAAGACACGGTGATTTAAAACTGAACACATTCCTCTGACTGATCACAGCCCTGTGCACAGGATGCTGAGTGTTGTCCAGGATGGAAATATATCCTCAACAATACCAAAACAATAAAAGAAAAACAATAAGACAGTAAAATAAAACAGATAAAAGATCCATTCGAGGCGACTCTGCTCAGCCGAAGGCCAGTTAAGACAACGAAAAAGTGACTAAACACAAGCCAGGTTTCACTCACAGTTTTGTGGTAAATTAATGCTATTGCGGTTCCATTGGGATTGCTGGTATCGGAGACGGAGCTACTGTAGAACTTTTGGACTTCCTCAGCAATCTGTTAATAATCAAGAACAGAATAAAAATATGTTACTCACAGGATTTTTTATTTATTTATTTTTTTGCTAAGTGAGAGGACATTTTACTATTTCATACCTGTTCCTTGTTTAGGAATCCAAACACGCCGGCAGTGATCTCCGCTCCAAAGATTATCAGAAGGCAAGCAAAGAACTGCAGGACAGAAACAAGGTTTGTTATTAGAGGGCTGTCTTTAACCCTCGTGTCGTCCTGAGGGTCAAATTGACCCATTTTAAAGTTTGAAATGTGGGGAAAAAAATATATATTTTCACAGTGAAAACCTTCACATTTTCAACATTTTTGGGAAATTTTTGAACATTTTTTTGGTGGAAAAAAAGAGATTTTATATTTTAAAAAGCATGTTTCTTTAAGAACATTCAAAAAAAAAAAATCCAGCAACATTCCCCTAAAATTGGGGAATTTTTTTTTGCTAATTTTTGTTTTTTTTCAGACGAAGGAACAATATGTTTTGCTGCCCATAAATGAGGACAACAGGATGGTTAATGGTAATGTTTTATTTTTATGGATCTCTGATTTGTTAATCATTTCCATGAAGTTTCCTGGAAGGAACCATGTAATTTTCCACTAAAGTTAGGGAGCAAACATTTATCTGTAACACTTTCAATGACTTCATTCCATCTTTTTGTTTGTGAAACCAATTTGAAAACTGTCTGCAGACAATCATAGAACTCAGAGAATGAAGTTTTTCTGTCTAATAAAGTAAAGAATAAATCAGAAATGGATTGATATTGACTCAAATTTAAATTCAGCATTTTTCCCATTAGTACAAAAGACCATAACTCCACATTTCTTTCCTGGACACTTCAGAAAGATTATTAGGAACAGCCTCAGGGATTATTTTGGCCGGCCGCTAAAGAATAAACTTTAGGACTCAATTTTAGGAAAATATTATCTGGAAAATTCTGGATCCTTACAATAAATCAGTCAATTACTGAGGCCAGCTCTTCTATTAAAAAAAACAGGGAGAGGCACAGACACGGTCATTAAAAACGCCTCAAAGGGAACACTTTGGAGCTCTTGAACCCACCGATGCGAGGAGACACTGCGACTCACGCACGGCCCCGAAACAACCGAAGAACCCGACGATCATCATCAGCCCTCCTGCACCGAGGAGGATGTACACAGCTGAGGAGAGATTCAAGCACATGCATTAGTCCTTTCAAATTGCTGATTAAACCAATTAGAGAATGAAAAAATCCCCGTCAGGACGTACGAGTTTACAGAGCAGAAGACCTAATAGAGCAGGGGCGTCAAACTCATTCTAGTTCAGCCCAGTTTGATCTCAAGTGAGCCGGAGCAGTAAAATCACAGCATAATAAACAAAATGACAAAAAATGAAACAAAGGACATGAAATGAAACAAAAAAGACAAAAAATGGGCAAAAAAAGGACAAAAAAATCACACAAATGACACAAATGAGGCAAAACAAGAAGCAAAATGACAAAAACATGAGACAAATAACTAAAAAAAATACAAAACAATGCAAAATATTACAAAAGAAAGGCACAAAACGACAAAATCGAGAAATAAAATGACAAAAAATTAGACAAATGACAAAACAAAACAAAAAAAGAGACAAAAAGTTTCCTTAAAAACTTAAAGCAAAACAAAACAAGACAAAAAATTACACAAATGACACAAAAGAACAATGAGCAACATAGTATTGTACTTTATGATCAAACCAACTTATCATGGTCAAGAAATTATTTTAAATTGACAGTTTTACTAATTTCTAATCTGCAGTTAATGTCTTCTCTGTAATTTTTACACTTTGAGGGCCGGATTGGACCCTCTGGAGGACCGGTTTTGGCCCACGGGCCTCATGTTTGACCCCCCTGTAATAGAGAAACAGTGAAGAGGAATGTAATGAACTCTGACTGCAGTTCACCGCTTGGACTGAGGATGGCGGCGTGGAACGAGTGCTTTCATGTGTTCACCCAGGCAGAAAATCAAAGGGCTGCTTGTGTTGTGTTGGACTACCAGAAGGCACATGTAGGTGGAAACTTCTTTAGAAGCCTGAAACCTCTGAGTCGCCTCCCACCGTCCTGTCTGATTATCAGCCTACTCCTTCGCTGGGAATTTTAGGGCTTTCAATCGAGATGAAAGAGATCTGAAACACCAAATCTCCGACACAAGCTGCTGGCGGTCTTTGTTGCGAGGTTTATGCTTCTCTGATCACTTTAGAATGAGTGTCTAGACTAGCAACGGTGGTCATTGTGTTTGATTTAACCCTCCTGGTGTCCTGCGGGTCAAAACGCACCTGTTTTAAGGTTTGAAAATGTGGGGAACAAATATATTTTCACAGTGAAACTTCTGATGTCTACAATTTCAACATTTTTGGGAAATCTTTGAACATTTTTTGGTGGAAAAAAAGAAATGTTAAAAATGTTTCTTAAGGACATTCACAAAAAAAATGTGAATTGGATTTTGGTTGATTTTTGTGTGAATGTACTTAAAGAAGTTTTACTTTAGATATTTTTAGGATTTTTTGGGAAGATTTTTACTCATTTTTAAAAAATATTTACAAGAATTTTCTTGTCAAATTGGGGGATTTTTTAAAAATAAAATTTTTAAGGGAAATTTTTAAGGAATTATTGGAATTTTCTTCCTGAAGGTTTTGCAAATTTTCAGAAATTTGGGGAATTTTTTTTCAGATTTTTTTTCAGACAAGGAAACAATATTTTTTTGGTGCCTGTAAATGAAGACAACAGGAGGGTTAAATAAAAATACCGGTTACAACGGAGGTAGCAAACATGCGGACGACTTTGTAAAGTGTAAAAATTCCAGAGAAGACATTAACTGCAGATTTAAAATCATTTCTAGACCATGACAAGTTGTTTTAATCATAAAGTACAATATTATGTTGCTCATTGTTCTTTTGTGTCTCATTTTTGTAACATTTTGTCTTGTTTTTGTCGGTTTTTTTAGTCTCACTTTTGTCATTTGTCTCATGCTTTTGTCGTTTTCATTCTCGTTTTTGTCCTTTTGTGTTTCCATTTTGTCTCGCTTGTGTTTTTTGTTGTCTTTTGACATTTTGTGTTTTGCTTTATTTGCCATTTTGTGTATCGTTTTTGTCATTTGGTGTTTTTATTTGTTGTCTCACTTGTGTAGTTTGACTATTTTTTGTCGTACTATTTCTTTTTTTGTCATTTTTGTCTCGGTGTCATTTGTGTAACTTTTTGTCTTGCTTTTTTCACTTTTTTGTCACTTTGTAAGTTTTTAATGAAATTTTTTGTCATTTTATTTCTCAATTTGTGCCTTGTTTTTGTCATATTTTATCTTGTTTTCATTGTTTTTTGTCTTTTTTAGTTATTTGTCTCATGTTTTTGTCATTTTGTTTCTTTTTTTGTCTCGTCTGTGTCATTTGTGTGATTTTTTTTGTCTTTTTTGCCCATTTTTTTGGCTTCTTTGTTTCGTTTTGTCTCATTTGTCTCATTTTTTGTCATTTCGTTTCTCTATTATGCTGTGATTTTACTGCTCCGGCCCACTTGAGATCAAACTGGGCTGAATGTGGCCCTGAACTAGAATGGGTTACAACATGGGTCTTGTTGAAATGTCTAAAATTACTCAGTCAGTGGGTTGTGAACAAAACACGATGCTGGACTCTTTCCCTCTCTGAGCGGCTACAAATATAGCTTGAAACCCTGCCCATATATAGGCCAGATTCCTGAGGCTTTTACAGACTCCTGATCAGATTTGAATCCAAACTGATAGAGCTGGAGAGTCCGCTGAGGAACGAGGCTTCCAGTTGACTCTTTTGATGCATTAATGTGGTTTCCAGTTACTCAGACGTTGTTCCTTCATGCTCCTGCAGGGTAAAGCAGTAAAACAGATGCCATCTGTCCAGTAAAACGGCAAATCGGATTTCGTGGGGGGGGTTTGATTGCTGCAGAGCTCGACTATGTCTGCCACCATCTCCAGCCTGGGTGATGCTCCCCTGCTCCCAGCCCTGGCTACCGGGCGCTTTGCACTGTAACTATACACCGGGCTGCTCCCTGAGGTCCACGCTAAGGGCCTAATCAGTGACATACACAGCAACCACTGCAGATACTTAATTAATCCACAAGGGGCGAATGCAAGCTGTTGTTTTCCTGCTTGTCGAACAAAAGGAGAGGTAAAGACGAGGTGAAGAGACTGCTGAGCTAAAGGGACACGTTGCTTCAAAGCAAACTGTCGGCAATAGCAGTGGAAAATACACAAGCCAGGAGAAGTTCCACTGTTTATACAAAGTGTCTGCACAGGACTGATCATGGCTGCTTATTTTTTCCATCACTTAATTGCCGTCTGTAGTATTCACTCTTTTAGCACTTCATGATTCCGCTGATATCTAGCAGACGACTGTCAAGTGCATTTCCTGCCTGGTAAAGCTGTTAGCAGGTGTCAGCTACAAATACAAATTAGTGGGTATAAATATCTAACATTTCTCAGCTGAACTCTGCCCCTATCTTATACACACACATAGCGGCTGTTTACATGTTTGAGAGCGTAGCAACAAAGGTGGAAAGTGAATCATCCACAGGGAATGCTATCACTTTGCCTTATTATGGTATCAGACTGTTTAGTCTCTTTGCTAGAGGTCACTATAGGCAACGACGCTCAGTTATTCCCCTCATGGTGATATTTGTTTTGTTGCAAAGGCTCCTCTGTGATTGATCCTCTGCAGGATCGTTCAACTATGCAACTCACTCCAGTTGTTTCGTAAGGGCAAAGTGGGAAAAAAGGAGTTAAATAAAAAAGAGTTACCCTCCTGTTGTCCTCATTTACAGGCACCAAAAAATATTGTTTCCTTGTCTGAAAAAAATCCAAAAATTCAGAATAAAAATTCTCCAAATTTCTGAAAATTTGCAAAAAATTTCTTCAGAAAGAAAATTTTGATAATTCCTTAAAAATTTCCTTTAAAATTTTATTTTTAAAAAAATCCCCCAAATTTGGCAAGAAAATTCTTGTAAATATTTTTTAAAAATGAGTAAACATCTTCCAAAAAAATCCTAAAAATATCTAAAGTGATCACATATATATCAGTAAAACTTCTAATATTTTCTTTTTTCCAAAATCCAGGAAATTTCGCTGGATTTTGGTTGATTTTTTTGTGAATGTTCTTAAGAAACATTTTCAACATTTCTTTTTTCCACCAAAAAACTTTCAAAAATTTCCCAAAAATGTTGAAAATGTGGACATCACAAGTTTCACTGGGAAAATCTATTTTTTTGCACATTTTCAAACTTTAAACTGGGTCAGTTTTGACCTGCAGGACGAAACAAGGGTTAAAAACGCAAAATTACTCCCTGCAATTTATTGGCACACTCCTCCAGTGCAGCCACTTGAATTTTAAAGCTTTAAATCAAGATTAGTAAGAAGACGTTAGACGTTACTAATCTTTACGCCTACCAACTGCCAAGAGGAAGTGTCTCATGCTGTTCACTGAACCGGCAGAACTGAACGTTCCTTCTGTATGTGAGTCACAAAATCACGATTAACAAAACAAAATCTATACAGTTAACGTCCTGCCTGAGTGATTTCTTCATTTAGTGACAAACACTACCGTTCAAAAGCCTGGTGTCACTTAGAAATGTCCTTGTTTTTGAAAGAAAAGCATTTTTTTTCAATGAAGACAACATTAAATAAGTCAGAAATACAGTCTAGAGCAGGGGAGTCGAACTCATTATAGTTCAGGTTCCACATTCAGCCCAATTTGATCTTAAGTGGGCCAGACCAGTAAAATCACAGCATAATAACCCATTAAACTCCAAATTTTTTGTGCAAAAAAGCATGTTCTTCAAATGTTTACATTTAATGAACAAAGCATTATGAACAACCTGAAGTTTCTTCAGAAAAACAAATTCAATTTCAGCAATACTTTCGCTCACATTACAACTTACAGATCACAACGTGTCTACAAAGGCACAAAGCATTTAGTTATGATCAAAACAACAACAGTCAGACAAGAAAAGACAAAAAACATCAAGAAACAAGACAAAATATTACAAAAATGGGACACAAAATGACGAGAACAAAACGACAAAATATGAGACAAACAACACGAAACAAAACAGAATAGAGACAAAAAAATTTGGCAAAAAAATTACAAAGCGCCAAAAAAATGGACAAACGACTTAAACGAGACAAAAAAATTACACAAAACGATATACAAAACAATGAAAAAAAGCAAAACACAAAAAGGAAACAAAATGACAAAAACATGAGACAAACGACAAAAGTCAGACAAAAAAAGACAAAAAACCACAAAGACAAAATATTACATAAATGAGACACAAAGACACAAAAGACCACTGAGCAATCTAATATTTCACTCTTTATGATCAAAACAGGGTGCACAGAAATGATTTTAAATCTATAGTTTTACTAATTTACAATCTGCAGTTAGTGTCTTCTCTGTAATTTTTACACTTTGAGGGCCGGATCGGACCCTCTGGAGGACCGCTTTTAGCCCGTGGGCCTCATGTTTGACACCTCTGGTCTAGACGTGTGCAATACCTCATTTGCTTTAACCCGATGAAGTGTAAATGTGGTGAGTAAAAACAAAACTGACTAAGAGAGAAAGAGAAGTCAGAAAGTTGCGTAGACGTGTTCGAAACGTGTGGTTTTCAGTGGAGAAGTTCTGGGATATTTGCATGAACAAAAAAAAAGATCTCCACTTCTTTATTTTGCATAAACGGATAACTGTGACAAAATATCTGATCTGGATAATGCTTAACCCTCCTGCTGTCCTCATTTACAGGCACCAAAAAATATTGTCTCCTTGTCTGAAAAAAATCCTAAAAATATCTAAAGTGATTCCATATATATCAGTAAAACTTGTATTTTCTTTAAGAACATTCACATAAAAATCAACCAAAATCCAGCGAATTTCGCTGGATTTTGGTTGATTTTTATGTGAATGTTCTTAACAAACATTTTTAACATTTCTTTTATTCCACCAAAAAAAATGTTCAAAGATTTCCCAAAAATGTTGAAAATGTGGACATCAGAAGTTTCACTGTGAAATTTTATTTTTTTTTTTCACATTTTCAAACTTTAAAACGGGTCAATTTTGACCCGCAGGACGACACCAGGGTTAAGCTCCTCTGCTGTGTATATTCACTTTAAATTGTATTTCCTGTCATGTTTTTAGGCTGTATATTTGGCAAAATGCCTCCGAAAGAAGAGATTTTAACCTCAGCGAGGTCTTAAACATGCCAAATAAAAGCTACAAACTAAGACATGGCCTTTGATTGCGGCTTCCTCTTCACATTAGCACAAGCTGCTGCATGTAACGCCGCTCGTTCTTGCACTGCAGGATGTTCTGACTGCTCCTACAGGAGTCTAGTCTCTTGTCACCTGCCCCACCCAACCTGCTGCTCATGTCCTGAGGGAGGCAGCCAGTTCCACGAAGGCACAGCCCAGAGCTGATGAAGTGAAGTCACCATTTTAGGTCATGGTCTGAACGGGAGTAACAAGAATAGGCTTCATTCTGAGCGTCGTCTCCTACGCTCGGCCACACAGAGAGGGCCTATTGTATGGAGCGCCCAACACTGAGGCCTGTTTGTCTTGTCTACTGTATGTTTTAATAATCTACTGTGTGTTTTACCACAAGCTTTGCAAAGAAACTCTTCATTCAGCCGCTATCAAAAGTAAAAAGATATTTCAGCAAAGACGCAGAGCTTTTTTTTATTAACCCTCGTGTCGTCCTGCGGGTCAAAATTGACCCGTTTTAAAGTTTGAAAATTTTGGATAAAATAATATATTTTCACAGTGAAACTTCTGATGTCCACATTTTCAACATTTTTGGGAAATATTTGAACATATTTTGGTGGACAAAAAGAAATGTTAAAAATGTTTCTTAAGAACATTCACATAAAAATCAACCAAAATTCAGCAAAATTCGCTGGATTTCGGTTGATTTTTTTGTGAACAATCTTAAAGAAAATATTAGAAGTTTTACAGATATATATATGTAATCACTTTAGATATTTTTAGGATTTTTTTAATGACTTTTACAATTTTTTTGAAAATATTTACAAGAATCTTCTTGCCAGATTTGGGGGATTTTTCAAGAATACAACTTTTAAGGAATTATTGGAATTTTCTTCCTGAAGATTTTGCAAATTTTCTGAAATTTGGGGAATTTTTTTTCTGAATTTTTGGATTTTTTTCAGAGAGGGAAACAATATTTTTTGCTGCCCGTAAATAAAGACAGCAGGAGGGTTAAAGGTGAAGTCTGTAATTCTGAATTCTGTTGATATTTAACTACTTAGCACATTTAGACAGCTTTACCAACCCATCTCCCTTCACCTTCCTTTTACACATTCGAGCTTCTGCACAGAACACACTGACATAGTGTTGTGTGGATCAGGTAAAGCAACTTTATCTGTTTCAGATTTACAGAGCCAAGACTCTGAACAAACGCCAGAATGGACAGCTAGCAGAGAGCGCTGAGATAAACACTGAATTTAACAAAAGTTGTATTGGATTAGGGCTGCACAGTGGCTTGGTAGTCAGCACTTTAGCCTTGACGCTTCCCAGAATCTTTCTGCATGGAGTTTATATGTTCTCCCTGTGCATGCGTGGGTTTTCTCCAGGTTCTCCAGCTTCCTCCCACAGTCCAAAAACATGCTGAGGTTAATTGGTGATTCCAAATTGTCCGTAGGTGTGATTGTTTGTCTCTACTGGCGCTTTTCCATTAGCACCTACTCAGCTTGACTCTACTGGGTTTGTGAGGTTTTCCATGAGGATGTAGTACCTGGTACCAGGTTCTATTTTAGTTCCTACTGGGCCAGGGTTCCAAGTGAGCTGAGTCGAACTGATAATGTGACGTCTACAGAGTGCAGGCCACTGATTGGACGGGGAGTGACGACACATGAGAGCGACTCCTTCACCAAAACCAAACCCGCCATTTAAAAAAAAAAAACTGGCAACAGCAACAGTGTGCTTTTTTTACTTTGAATCTGACAAAAAGCCACAGACAGAGCAGCAGGTGTACCATCGCCTCGATGTCCTCCATTGTTGTGTTGCGTTTGCGTTACAAATGACGTTAAGGGACGTCCGGGCCGCCGTGCTATGATGATTCTACCCACGATGAGGTGGTACTCAACTGTAATGGAAAACGACCTAAACCGAGTCGAGCCGAGTAGGCGCTAGTGGAAAAGTGTCATTTATGTAGCCCTGTGATAGACTGTTACCTGTCCAGGTGTCTCCTGCCTTCACCCTCAGTCAGCTGGGAGAGACTCCAGCCCTCCATGACCCTAATGAGGATTAAGCGGTGCATAGATGATGGTTGTATTGGATTAAATTTGTGTACTACATCTTTAAATTAAAGCAGTTTATACCTAGAGTGTGTGTCTGTCTCAAGATGTTGAACAGTTTAAAACAGGGGTGTCAAACATGCGGCCCACAGGCCAAAACTGGCCCTCCAGAGGGTCCTGTCCGGCCCGCAAAGTGTAAAAATTCCAGAGAAGACATTAACTGCAGATTTAAAATAATTTCTAGACCGCGACAAGTTGTTTTAATCATAAAGTCAATACTATGTTGCTCATTGTTCTTTTGTGTCTCATTTTTGTAATATTTTGTCTTGTTTTTTGTTTTATTTAGTCTGACTTTTGTCGTTTGTCTCACGTTTTTGTCATTTTGATTCTCGTTTTGTGTTTCCTAATTGTCTCGCTTGTGTTTTTTGTTGTTTTTTGACATTTTGTGTTTTGCTTTATTTCCTGTTTTGTGTGTCATTTGGTGTTTTTTTTTTTCAACTCGCTTGTGTAGTTTGAATATTTTTTGTCACTTTGTGTCTTTTTTTGTCATTTTTGTCTTGTTTGTGTCGAGTAATTTTTTGTCTTGTTCACTTTTTTGTCTTGTGTTTAATGAAATTTTTTGTCTCTTTTTTGTCTTGTTTTGTGTCATTTGTCTCATTTTTTGTGATTTTATTTCTCGATTTTGTCATTTTGTGTTATCTTTGTAATATTTTGTATTGTTTTTGTTGTTGTTTTTTGTCTTTTTTTAGTTATTTGTTTCATGTTTTTGTCATTTTGTTTCTTTTTTTTGCCTTGTTTGTGATCATTTGTGTGATTTTTTGGCTTTTTTTGCCCATTTTGTTTGGCTCTTTTGTTTTGTTTCATGTCATTTGTCTAATTTATTTGTCATTTTGTTTCTCTGGCAATATTAATATATGTGTGCAGAATATATGTTGACCAGAAACTGAAAGCATTTCCCTCAGTACCACGACCTTCCTGTGGGTCATACTGCATGCTGTGTAGATGTGAGGTGAGGCGGGTTGTACAAACGGTGACGTACCTATGAAGAAGGTGTAAGGGGCGCCGTCGCCTGTCAGGAGCTCCACAGTCTCTGGGTCAAACCTGAGCCACAGTCCCACCGCCAGCACCAGCAACCCCGACAGCTGAGGGTCCATGAATCATAACATCAGTATTCATGCCACAGTTTCACATTTCTGCTCATTTATAATGACACTAAAATAACAATGCACACTTCAAAACTTTCCTGTATGACTTAGTCTTGGGTGACAGCTCCTCTGACGACGTTTGTCCAGAATCGCTGCACTGTTAAAGAGTGAAGCCCCTTGTGTTGTTTTTTTTCTATTGTATCGTCAGTTAATTAAGATTCTGCAGATGGCTCTCTCGTCTTTGTCCTGTCAGTAAAGTGGGTATTGATGCTCCCTGCCTGGTTTTTCCTTCTGTTTATTCTAGACAAACTCCTGCCAGAAATGTTAATGCTTCTCCTCTTGAGTGACTAAAGGCTCTTCAAAAAGAACAGCTAAAAAAAGGAAAAAAGAAAAAATCCAAGTAACTTCTCTGTGTTGCATCATTCCTCTCTGGGATAACTTGACCAGAAATAAACCGATCGATGGAAATCTGGTGTAAACCTGAGAAAGTGAATCCTTCTGACCTTCTATATTCACTGAAATAGCATTGCTTGGTTTAACCCTCCTGCTGTCTTCATTTATGAGCACCAAAAAATATTGTTTCCTTGTTGAAAAAAATCCAAAAATTCAGCAAAAAAAATCCCCAAATTTCAGAAAATTTGCAAAACCTTCATGAAGAAAACTCCAATAATTCCTTAAAAGATTCCCTTAAAAGTTTTATTTAAAAAAATAAATAAATCCCCTAAATTTGGCAAGAAAATTCTTGTAAATATTTTTTTTAAAAATGAGTAAAAATCTTCCAAAAAATCCTAAAAATATCTAAAGTGATTCCATATATATCCATGAAACTGCTAATACTTTCTTTAAGAACATTCACAAAAAAATCAACCAAAATCCAGTGAAATTCGCTGGATTTTGGTTGATTTTTTTTGTGAATGTTCTTAAACATTTTTTTAACATTTTTTTTTCCACCAAAAAATTTTCAAAAAATGTTGAAAATGTGGACATCAGAAGTTTCACTGTGAAAATACATATTTTTGCCCACATTTTCAAACTTCAAAACGGGTCACAGAACAACACGAGGGCTAAACAACCCAGAAAAGAAGCGAGAATCCAACAGATCATAAACATGTCCACAAGTCTATGGGTTTGCTAAAGGATAATTAGCCTTGTAACAGTTTGATATGCATCAAACTAGATCCACAGATGAAAAACCTAAAAATTTAAAGACAAAATTCCAACCTGTATTTCTTCATCTTATAGTTGCAGTGTGGTAATGATTGTGCAAGTTAAAAAATACACTTAAAAACCTTCAAACTTCCAACAGTGGACCCAGCATTCTATCTCATCTCCAACCAAACTGTATTTTTAGTCACTTTTCTTGGCTTCATTCCTTATATTCGCCCACATCAAAGCCAGGGAGCTACTGTACAAATAAAAACCTGTGACTAAAGAAAGACTAGATGCAACCGACAGCTCATGGACCATCGGAGCGTCACATCTGAGGACCAGCATTAGCATCAGTGGTCCATCTCCCATGGTGCATTTCAGCCACAGGCTGTGCCAGCCTCACAGTGCCTGGGTGATGTAACTCGCACTGGCATTGGCTGCTTGTTGGCTCTGCACCCCAAAATGACAGCGTACTGTACGCCCCTTTTGGCTCCGACCACAACAGCTCTGCTTTCAGTCCCAAAACTGCTAAACAAAGAAGCCGCTGTCAGTTTGGGTGACACAAGTGATCGTCTTACAGAGCACAGATGAGTCAATGCAGCCGCCTAAACTCATATATACTGTATCGCTTTCAGGAAAACAGCAGTATCCAAGAACTGAAAGAGCTCGAAGCCTCCAGTCAGTAATTAAAAGGAGTGTTGGGTTCAGTTTTAACTCAACTCAACTTTATTATTTGTCCCTTGAAGGGCGATTTGTTTTGTAGCAGTTTTACACAAGCATTCCAGTAAGCAAACAATAAAAAACACATTTAAAAAGTAAAAACAACATAAAACAACAGTAATGCGGTAAAAACAGTAAAAACTCAATAAAAACCATAAATAATCAAATAAATGAAGACAATAAATATCATACAAAACATAAGCTTGAACCTTTTTCCTGCATCTTTGCTGTTATTCCAACCGTTGCATCTTCATAGATTAGAAAATGATCATTCTGAATTAACAAAAGCAGCTTTGCAGTTTTGGGTGGGTTTGTGCAATATTTATTTGTATGTTATTTATCTATTTATTTTCATACATATATAATGTATATTTTGCATAGCATATCTATTTTTTATTTAGATATTTTATCCCATGAAGGAGATGCACTCAAACTTTCGTTGTAAATATATCCAATGACAGTAAAGGTATTTAACCCTCGTGTCGTCTTGCCGGTCAAAATTGACCCGTTTTAAAGTTTGAAAATGTGGAGAAAAAAAAAATTCACAGTGAAGACTTTTTGAACATTTTTCGGTACAAAATAAGAAATGCTTAAAAAAAATGTTTCTTTAAGAACATTCGGAAAAAAATCAACCAAAATCCAGCGAAATTCGCTGGATTTTGGTTGATTTTTTTCCTGAATGTTCTTAAAGAAAATATTAGAAGTTTTACTGATATATATGTAATCACTTTAGATATTAGGAGTTTTTGGGGGAAGACTTTTACTCATTTTTTGAAAATATTTACATTTTTTTACTTTTTTATTTTTAAAATTTTTATTTCTTGTCAAATTTGAGGATTTTTTTTTAATAAATCTTTTCAGGGAAACTTTAAGAAATTTTTGGAATTTTCTTCTTGAAGATGTTGCAAATTTTTATAAATTTGGGGAATATTTTGCTGAGTTTTTGGATTTTTTTTTCAGACAAGGGAACTATTTTTTTGGTGGCTGTAAATGAAGACAACAGGAGGGTTAATTTGACTGATTGATTTGAGTAGTTAACTGCAATAGCAGCGTGAACAAATGAAGTTGACACTGATGTGTGTTCACAAGAATCATATTTCTGCTCCATTGACCTGCTACGCTTCTTCTTTTATGACTTTATTTCTCTTCTTTGGGCCTCTTAAAAATGACTCAAATAAAATAAATGAAAGGGAAGAATCTTCATTCCAAGTTGTTTCCAAACCCGTAAAGCACTGCTCTGAAACCTGTCCACCAAACGCCAGACTGTAACAGGACCTGACATTAACGGCAGATGGTGAGTTGGTGCACAGAAAACAGAAAGTGAAGCCACTGGTAACCTGATGTGAGCCACACAACAACCAAAACAAAACCCGGCATGATGTTCCCAAAACAGATTAAGACATCCCAGCACAATGTGAAACCATGGGAGAGGATCTGTGTTGGAAAAGTAGCAGCAGGCTGCAGCTGTGATGCATGCGCTGCAGTAAAGATAAATCACAGGGAGTGCTAAGAGGGTGGCGGCTTACAGGTTGAATGAATTTACTCATCAATGATTAAAACACTTTAACTGCTAGAAATGAATTGGAGAGGATCAGCCGTACAATTCAGGAGTGGTTTGAGAACGTCGGGGAGTCAGGAGGAGGCAGAGCAGGTGCAAACATGGGATCTGCAGGATGACATTCCCTCCCAAAGTCTCCCCTGAACCACCAGGTTTAGTTAACACTCATGTCGTCCTGCGGGTCAAATTGACCCGTTTTAAAATTTGAAAATATGAGAAAAAAATATATTTTCACAGTGAAACTTCTGATGCCCACATTTTCAACATTTTTGGGAAATCTCTGAACATTTTTTGGTGGAAATAATGAAATGTTAAAAATGTTTCTTAAGAACATTAAAAGTTTTACTGATATATATGTAATCAATTTAGATATTTTTAGGATTTTTTGGAAGAGTTTTGCTCATTTTTGGAAAATATCTACAAGAATTTTCTCGCCAAATTTGGGGGATTTTTTAAAATAAAACTTTTAAGGGAAACTTTGAAGGAATTATTGGAATTTTTCTTCCTGAAGGTTTTGCAAATTTTCAGAAATTTGGGGAATTTTTTTGCTGATTTTTTTGCATTTTTTTTCAGACAAGGAATATTTTTTAGGTGCCTGTAAATGAGGACAACAGGAGGGTTAATTAATAACCACATCTAACGATGTCAACAGTCTGCAGCCTGCACGATGCTGAACATGCAAAACACTAGAACAGGTTTTTTTTTCCCCACATCTGTCAAAAAAAAACGAAACAAAGATGCTCTGGCTCTTTAAACATTAAAAATAGCAGCAGCGTTTTGTTTCCATGCACACCGGACTTACCCAGAAGATGAAGTTGAAAGCGAAGAGCAGATATTTCACGCATTTCATCCCGCCCTGCACTTTGCCCATGATGTCAGCTGATTTGTCGACTTGTCTCCGATCTCAAAGGCCAGTTATTATTTCGCAAATCCTTCGCTTCTGCCAGCTGGACATCAAACCCATGCAATGATGAAGACCTGCGCCGTTACACCATCCAGACATGAAAACATGCGCACAAGCTGCACGGGCTGCACGCCGCCTTGCACCGCCCATTCCTCTGTGTGTGTGTGTGTGTGTGTGTGTGTGTGTGTGTGTGTGTGTGTGTGTGTGTGTGTGTGTGTGTGTGTGTGTGTGTGTGTGTGTGTGCGTGCGTGTGCGTGTGTTGAGGCGGGGTTCAGTGACGATCTGGGACCCCCCAAGAGATCAGCAGATAACATAAGCAAGAGGTTAATGTAATATCACTGCCTAAGTGGGGAAAAAGAGCATGATATAGCCGATATTTAATCAAAGATAATAATGATAATAAAAAAAAAACTCCACACAAGAGCACACAGTCTAATCAAATTTCCAGTAAACCTCATTTGTAAAGGAAATGAGATTGTAGATATGTCTAAATACCAAATTACACAGCAGCCTAAGTGCCTGGGAGATGTAGAAAACAGCCATCTGTTTGCAGCCCACGGTTTTCTGCTACTTTAGAGTGAATTTAACCCCCCTGCTGTCCACATTTATAGTGTTTCCTTGTCTGAAAAAAATCTACAAAAAATCAGCAAAAAAATTCCCCAAATTTCTGAAAATTTGCAAAACCTTCAGGAAGAAAATTCCAATAATTCCTTCAAAGTTTCCCTTAAAAGTTTTATTTTAAAAAATACCCCAAATTTGGCGAGAAAATTCTACTTACACAGCACCTATATGACCCTCGGATCAGACGTTTTATCAGACTTGTCCTTTGCGAGTCACTGATTTCACCGTTTGTTATGAAAACAAAGCACTTTGTGTGCACCTAAAACACAGTGACCTGAAATAAGTCCCTGTCTGACACAGTTATAAGAAGAAGCAGCTGGGTCATAGCCAGGATGCGAAATAAATAGAATATGAACAAGAAAAGCACTCAGAGAGCGCAGCACTCCGCCAAGGCTGCTCAGTTGTTGGATCATTTCCAACGCATGAAATTTTTGATTTAAAAAAATGACCTTGCGCTGACCACAGGCGTGTGTTCTGCATGTGTACGTTATGTACGGATACTGAATCATGTGACCTAAATATGTAGCGGGTGGTGGAAATTGATGGGACTCAGAAACACCCCCACAATTTAATCAGTTGTTCTTTGTATAATTTCCGACAGACAAGTCCTGATAAGTCCACAGCGGTGGATTTGTAGTAGGATCACAATCATGTAGCGTTCACTTGTTGTCATAGTTACAGTGACATCGTGCTGCTATCTCCCAATGATACGGAAATCTTTAAACAAATCCGTGGATCCAGACTATAAGTCTCATCATGACCAAAATCTAACCACTTGGTCCTTGTGTCATTTCTGACCTTCCCTGAGAATTTCATCCAAATCCGTTTGTCTGTTTTTGAGTAATGTTGTACACAGACGGATTCAGGTACGCCAATCGTCACATTACTCCGCCACATTCCTTTCCGGAGTTGCTCTCCAGCACTCTTCATTTGTTTTTGATGGCGCAAAAGTAAGTATATTTATACACATTTGAATGTATATTTAAATAAATAAGTAAAGGTATTAACCTGTAAATTCACCCCAGCCTCAGTCTTCCTGATCTACAGCCCTGAGCTGAAGCTGTAGCTCATGTCTTAGCGCTGCAGTGAACGTATTCTACGCAGCATATGAGACGTGCTTCGTACACAAAGATGCAGTTATTAGTTGATCTGATAAGGTATGGATTGTTGGATTTGCACACTGAATGCATGCCAGTTCATGCGTGTGAAGAACACATGTGGAGCAGCTACCAAAAGCCCTTCTGTGTGTTCCCCGCGGGGTGGAGGGAGGTCAGCTCGGGTTCAGCCGCTCTGACATTCAAGCTTCTCATGTTTGCGCTGCCTTTGTTCGCTGCACTGAAGTGGGAGGGAAACAGCGACCCCCCTGTTTATCTGCCAGAGTATCAATGAGGATCAGTCTGGGTGGATCATGAGACACATCACATCACTGCCTACTACCTCCTCTGTTAACAACTCCAACAAGAGACAGAAAAATGATGAAAGGACTCATTTATGATGCCGCCAGCATAGATAGATAGATAGATAGATAGATAGATAGATAGATAGATAGATAGATAGATAGATAGATAGATAGATAGATAGATAGATAGATAGATAGATAGATAGATAGATAGATAGATAGATAGATAGATAGATAGATAGATAGATAGATAGATAGATAGATAGATAGATAGATAGATAGATAGATAGACAGTTGAGTTCAGAATGATTAATAGCTTCCATGTGACCCAGAATAGGATCACTGAACTGTGTCAATGTTAACCTAATATCAGGTTGGTCATCCAATCCTGTCATGAATTCAGACCTGTAATTATCACAGTGGAGGTACTCCCAAACTGAAACCATATCCTCAGGGTATAATGGAGTCAAAATCCTATTATCTCTCCGCAGCCACCCTCTCCTCATCCTCCTCTACCATGCCAGATATGTAAATCGAGTGCAATAATGGAACCTGATCTCCATATGTTGAAGCCGTGAGTCATCCTTATGATCCGAGCAGTATGAGAGGTGAAGAGACACTACAGCCAAAAGATCCTCGAACTGGACAACCGTCTGAGGACAGGTCATTCTAGTTTTATACTTATCAGAAATAATTGGGTAATTACTACCAAAGTCTCGAAAGGTAACTTGAATTGGAAATAAACGGTGTGTGTGAATCCTGAAGCACAGAACAATACATTTCTATGATCTGTAACATGTATCACCAACACAAAATACCAAATCAAAGTGCAAAAATGACAACACTGGGCTTATATACAAGTATTATGGGTCTGAACCGGAACATATCATTATCTCCATCCAGTGGGCAGAGTCAGAAATGTCAATGGAGTCTGTCTGCTGTGGTTTGTATCCATTACTTTATATGAAAACGGTCACTTTGTCATAGTGGTAAATATTAGATATTACTGCCACTTCCCCAAAATGTTCCCTTTGAGTCTATATCTAATCATCTGTTTGTTTGCTTTTTTTTCGTCTTATTTATTAATCAAATAAGCATTGGTTAATTAGAGAGAGAAAAAGCTCAGTCTCAGTGATATAAGATTATGGTGTCAAATTCAAACTGCTCTATAAACTCTATGATCACCCTCAACACAATTTTTTGTATACTCACATTTTTTAAATTCCTAACTTTATCTTGAAAAAAAAACAACAATAAAATAAATGAAACAAAAACAATAACATTTAAAAATATTAACAAATCCCCAACAAAATATCATCATAACCAATGTTCCCTGTAATTTTTCCTGAGTCTGAGCAAACACACAAACTCCCTGAGCGTCCCTTGGACCACTGTGAGCAACATCAGACGTGTTCACTGTGGTCACACCAGCATCACATCCATTCAAGTTACATGGTTCATTAAAAGAATCAAATTACAGCATTTACATTTCTGTTAAAACACTTTGTCAACAGGAGCCAGTTGAAGGCTGCAGTGATTTTAGTGACACTACAATGTATAAGAGTGAAGTTATTGAATATTTGTCTCTCTTTACTGTTGCAGACGGACCCTGTTCACTCCATAGACACCAATGTTATTCCTGTAGCTTGAAAGACAGCTACTTTTGATAAAACTGGGCTTGTAGCACATTGTCTGCCTTGCAACAATGGGAAAGAGGCACCGTTTATGTTTTGACAACCTATATCTAATGAGTTATTGAAGCTGGAAGTCTGAATCTGTGAATATCTTTCCAACTTTACTGAACTTGGGGCCACTACCACCTAAGGAGTGATATATTTAATTTAGAAAAAAGCATTTAGCCATACTTAAAGCTTTAAGTGCTTTATTAACATGGAAATAAAAATTTTGTATTGTTTTATTATCACAGGTTCTGTCTGAAAAGAGGTGGCATCATTTTAAACAGTGAAATCAAACTAACAAAATGTAATGACCAACCAGTGAGCAATACTGGATTCTGCAAAAACATAAACAACTTTTTTAAAAATCTAAATCTTAACACAGTTAATGTATTAACTTATTTTTGTGTGTATGCATGTATTTATTGATTGATTTAGTACTGTTAACATATCAGAGTTCTGAGTTAAATGTTTATTAAAAACTAAAAAGCATTTAAAAAAAACAACTTAGGCGTTTATTGAGTCACTAAAATACTGTAGAGTACAGACCACATCAGCATGATTATAAGCATCCTCTGGTAAATTAACAACCAGATACTGATGTCTCTCACCATATGGACTTCAGGAGATGATTAGATGATGATAAACTGTGACCTACTGGTTGGATTCTCTCTGTTCTCATGGTTCTTACATCTTTGTCCCCTGACAGCTGGGTCCTAATGTTTTTGGAGCAACACACCATTCTATGACGTTTTTACAATGATGGTTCTACTATGGAACCAGTTTGCCATGTTCAGGTGTTCTTTGTGTGAAAACTCAAAGATTTCAGGGATCAGAAGGTGGTTTTCAACTTTCTTTGTTAACTTTCTGCTTCAACTTTAAATTAAATTTCCTTCACTAACCCAGCCCTCTGGACTTCCAGGAAGCTGTGTTCCTATTGGCTGTCCAGGTGGCTGCTTGGTGTTATCAGGAACACCTGAGCAGCTCAGTGTCTTCCTGCTTTATTTAGCTTCAGGCAAACATTTCCACTGCTTCCCTTCCCCACAGAACCCGGTTCTGAGAACCGGGTTTGGCTCCGTTGCTTTAGTTTGTTCTTTAGGCTTTGGCTTGCAGCTTCCAGCAGTAAAATCATCTTTAATGTGTTTCTTGGTGTGTTTTAGGGCTTTGTACCGGATAGTTGTCTTGGTAAATGTGGTTCTTTAGCCACAGTTACCACATGGTGGTAATGTGTGCAGTGATTAGTGGATTTGATGCAGCTGAGTTGTGTCTTTATCTTGGCTGTAGTGAGTCTTTAGAGGTTTTTGGTCAGACACATTCTGTATTCTTGTTTGTGAACCAGCGTTGGTTGTCCAGAAGGTAAGAGTTCCTGTCCTGATTCTGTTTAAAGAGGTTCTGTGGTCGGCTGCAGGAGACTTTAGCGTTTGGGTTGTGCTAGTTTGGTTTTTGTACGGTTTCATTTGAACGACTATCTTGAGGCCCCTCCATGTGGTTTAGTGAGGTTTTCTGGAACAGTTCTACAAAGCAACCTGCAGCAGAAGAGACTTTGAGAGTTTTTAGGAAGTTCTGGAGAGCAGACTTTATAGCAGCAGAAACATTTGTCAGCAGTTTGAGCAGGAGAAGGTGAGCTTCAGAGTAGACATGAGATGGAAACCTTCTTGACCCGTGTGGTGAGGTCCTGTACCAAGAGTTTGAGCAGGTTGTGAAGAGTCTGTAGTTCTTTGGTCTGAAAGCACAAGAAGAGTCGACTCATTAAAGGAGAAAATGGGAGATATTGTTAGTTCTTCTGTCGCTCTGCAGTTTCCAGTTTCCTTAGACTGAATATCAAGTTTATATTTTAAATGATTTCCCATGTGATCCCAAGAAGACTTCAATAAACTCCTTCCATCCCCTGGACACAACACATTTTCTTACCATGATTTTATTACCATTACACCTTGATTAGCTGCGTAAATACCATTATATACAGTCTATGGTAAATACGTATGTGAATCGCATCATTGGCTGCAGCAGCCAGTCACCGGTCACTCACTGACTCACACTGAAAAATAGCACAGAATGAATTGTTACGTGTTTATTTTCTTTACAATTTAAGTTGAATTTTTTGTTTGTGCGCAGCAGATTTTCTGTGCGCGGAGACCGTGTCAGCAGTGCGCAATTGCGCACGCGCGCAGCTTAGAGGGAACAGTGATCATAACCATCACATCACCATTATTCTTATTCTTCTTCTTCTTCTTCTTATTATTATTATTATTATTATTATTATTATTATTATTATTATTATTATTATTATGACTTTATTGTTATTATTGGTAAGATAGAGTTATTAATTGAGTCAGCAGCCATATTTATGAAATGTATCAGAATTGAACTGATTCAAAATGAAATGAATCCCCAACTTTGTGTGGCTCATCTTAAATCCAGAGATGCAAATATATTTTTTGTTTTTCAACAGAGCAGCGACATAAACACAGATTCTTTCACTTATGTCATTTTGATTTTAATGCTGTCAGCACACTAATTATATAAACCTAAACCTATTGTCCTGCTTTCTGTGGTGTATTGTAGGACTTGTGATAGGAATTCATCTGCATTGAGGACGTATTCTGCTGCCTCGGACATCGTACTATCTCTTGCAAAAACTTCAATTTTAATGAAAATGATTTATGTCCTGTGTTTGTGTCACGTAATATTATAAATAATGACTGAAAAGACGCCACAGGGATGACTGCCTGTCATTTCTCTGTTATTAATGGGTTCAATAAAAAGAAACAAAGAGCAGCGAAACAAAGAAACCGTGTCTTTCCCGAGCGCACCGCACAAACCCTGAACGCACCACGACGCATGCGCAGGTAGTATACACGGTCTGGAATTAGCTTCTCCAAAGCTAGCACCCGTTACTGAGATAAAATACATTTTTCTCGTATACAACTGTTTTGTAACCATTGAAGCTCGTGTTTTAAGGGATAAAATTATATTTTGCATATTTAATATAATCCACGAAGCCTGTGCGCTGCTTTTAGACGGGATTAATGATTGATATTCGACTTAATTAAGCTACTTTTACGTCTGAGCGATAAATTAAAACACGTTTTCTGTGTCCTGGTTAACATGTGATCAATATATTGGCATCAGAGTTCCTAATTCCTGAGCTTTATTTGCAGACAGCTTGGATGTGTTCCAGTGTTTGACCTCTAGAGGGAAGTGTTGTATTTTGTTTTTCAGTGCAGTGCAGTGATGCATTAGTTTGAGGTGAACAAGTCAGTAAGAAACTAAGCTTTCTCTGGAAATTGCAGTTGACAGACTCTAAAGGAAATGCTTCTCTTAACACTCTTGATTCCACAGACCTAATCTCAACAGCTGATTTTTGTTTCTGTTTCCACTTGAGCTCCAAGCTGTCTGAGTCAGACATCCCAAATGCCAGCTGTGATCATAGACTGTGGCCGTGATACTAATTTGGGCTGCGAGCCTAAAAATAAATCACAACTGATAATGGTTGATATGAATGCTGGGAGTATAATTTGTTGCTGACAACACCAAAATGTCACTGCCAAAGCACAGAAAATGGCAAGCCATGATATTATCAGGCTGAGTTAGCCTCTCGACTCATAGGAAATCTTGTGTTTGTCTTTTTTTTTTCCCTTTTTAAAAAATATCCACTGTAGAATGAAGAACAGGAGGAAAACACAAAGCCAAAGCAGCACATTAATGGCAGTAAAATGAAGCCATATGGGTTTTTTTCTTCATTTTTTCCATACAAGCCAAAAAGGAAATTTATTTTCATGTCAAGGCTTTCCTCAGTCTGTACTGGAGGAACAGCAGGTTCGCTAGACAACTTCATAACACACACAGCGCATGTTTGTAAGTGTTTAATAAATAACAATATCAACAACAACATTTTAACAAAAGTTTTGCTTATATCAGGCCTGGGTCAAATTGTATTTGTGAAATTAGTGGGTGTGCCTTCTACAGTGAGTGGGATGTGCTATAAGACGGGATAATAGGCAGCAGAAAAATACTGTAAGTAGCTCCACTGTGTTATTGTGCCAAAACTCCTAGAGGCTATTGCTCTCGCTAGCTTAGCCTCAGTTTAGGATTAATACAGGTTTAAGCCTGTGCTGTCTGGAGCACAATCCTTGCTGGAAGCTGCAGGTTAAAGTACACCTCTGGTTTAGTCTAAACCGAGATACCGTGTCCAAGAGACATCAACTAAATACACCTGAATAAAGGCTGCTGTGAAGACTGAAAAATGGTAGAATGTAATTCTGCATATAACTGTGTATAAGGGCAGATTAGTCTAAATCAGGGGTGTCAAATTTCTTTTTAGTTCAGAAGCCACATTCAGCCCAATTTGATCTGCAGTGACCAGTAAAGTCACAGCATCATAGCCTATAAATACCAACTCCGAACTTGTCCTTACGACAAAACAAGACAAAGTATTACAAAAATAAGACAAAAAAATGACACAAGCGCTAAACAAAATGGCAATAAATGAGACAAACGACATGAAACAAAACAAAAAATAGACAAAAACTTAGGAAAAAAGTTACAAAGGGACAAAAAAATGGATGAATGACACAAGCAAGACAAAAAATGACAAAAGCGTGAAACGAAACGACACACAAAACAATAAATAAAGCAAAACACAAAATGAAAAGTTGTCATGGTCTAGAAATTATTTTACATTTACAGTTTTACAAATCAGCAGTTAATGTCCTCGTTGTAATTTTTACTCTTTACAAAGTCGGGCCGGATTGGACTCTCTGGAGGGCCGGTTTTGGCCCGCGGGCCACATGTTGGACACCCCTGGTCTAAATCATCAAAACTGCCATTATTCATTTCAGAAACTTCATATGCTAGTAGTTTATTTTTGACTTCAGAGAGAAAATTACTAATTAAGCAACAGACTATGGAGATCAGTTAATTCCATCCATGTACACTAGTGTTGAAAAGTTTCAAAGGCAATGTCATGTTTTCCATGAAAACTCCCACTTTTATCCATGTGCTAACATAATTGCACAAGGGTTTCCTAATCATCAATGAGCCTTTCAACACTATTAGCTAAAACAATATAGCATTCTATTCTGCATTATAGGCTACTGGAGTTTTAAATCTGGTGTCCGTGGCGATATCATCACGTTTGCACGGCAGTATCGATGCATTTTATGTAAACCAGAACTGATTGATTTGCAACCATAGCAACGGAGATGGATTAGGCTACAGCAACAAGGCGGGAAAACCTAGGAAGCATCCAAGAAAAGTTTCTGATGCTCCAGATAAAAAGGAAACTTAGCGCTCAAAAGAAAGATTACAGTCTAAAAAAAGAAAGCGATCGATAAGCAAAAGTGTGTCGACAGCGTTTATGTAAATACTGTAACTGCCAGACGTTAGAGACAAAAGTTCTGCATGGCAGGTTTAAATACACAAACGGAATTGCATCTGTATCAAAATTTATCAAACAAAATTCTACAAAAAGATGTTTGTGTTTATCAAAAGTGTAACTAGACTACAAACGATAAAGCGCTCGCTGTGTATTGTTTCAGCGGTATTTTGAAATTCCTTCCTGAGCACTCAGCAATCAAGCAAAATCAGACAGCTGAAACCAGTTTCCTTAATGGCCGTTTTCTGAGTCTGCATCACCAGTGGCTGTTTGATCTAGTAATCACCATACATCTTTGTTAAGCTGCCGTTTAGCTGCGGTTCAGCTGAACTCGGGCCTGTCATTGTCAAAGTGGGAAAAGTGGAATTTTGGAAGTCAAAGATAATATAAAAAATTCCCCCACTTTCACGCTCCAAAGGTGTTTTACGTTGGTTACAAGTAGATCCTACATGCTCCTAATGATTAGTCTCAAGTTTTAGTAGGAAGAATTTTCCTACTAAGTTGGCTTTTCAGAGCGTTTTTCAGAGCAATGACTTTAAGTTGTGTTCAGTCCGGGTCTAGCTTAGCGCTTAGCTGCATTTTAAACCTTCACAAACTGAGTCTGCACTGGAAAAAATGCCGCTCTCAAAACAAGAAAAAAAACTTATTTCAAGGAACTTCTACCTTGAAATAAGTGAAAAAAGTGAAAGATGTCTTGGTAAGATTTCTTGAAATAAGATATGATATTTAGAATACTGAGATCTTAAAATTAGCTGGGAAAATTTATTTGAAGCTATATTTTACCAGGATTGTCAAGCTTAGGTGTCTTTAGATAAGCCAGATATGCTAAAAAGAAAAGCAGTTTTTCACTCAAAAATAGATTTTTACTTTCATGTAACCTCCTAATTTGAGATGTATTAACCCTCCTGTTGTCTTCATTTACGGGCACCAAAAAATATTGTTTCCTTGTCTGAAAAATATCCAAAAAAAATCAGCAAAAAAATTCCCCAAATTTTTGAAAATTTGCAAAACCTTCAGGAAGAAAACTCTACTAGTTCCTTAAAAATTTCCCTTAAAAGTTTTATTTTAAAAAATCCCCCAAAATTGCCAAGAAAGTCCTTGAAAATATTTTTAAAAAATTAGTAAAAATCTTCCAAAAAAAATCCTAAAAATATCTAAAGTGATTCCATATATATCAGTAAAACCTCTAATATTTTCTTAAGAACATTCACATAAAAATCAACCAAAATCCAGCGAAATTCGCTGGATTTTGGTTGATTTTTATGTGAATGTTCTTAAGAAACATTTTCAACATTTCTTTTTTTCCACCAAAAAATGTTCAAAGATTTCCCAAAAATGTTGAAAATGTGGACATCAGACGTTTCTCTGTTAAAATACATATTTTTTCCTGCATTTTCAAACTTTAAAATGGGTCAATTTTGACCAGCAGGACGACACGAGGGTTAAACTTATTTTGAGTTTTCTTGTAAAATTCAACTCAAAACAAGATAATTTCAAGATTGTTTGACTTAACAACATTTTTAAAATGCATTGTCTTAAAACAAGTCCTTCCGTCTTTCTGAATGGTCTCTTGTTAAGTGAATTTATCTTAAATCAAGTGGGATGAGACATTTTGACTAAAAATAAGACAACAGACTTGGTAAGATTTTGAGTTTTTTCACTGTGTTACAACCTATAGCTCAAATAGACCGCCAGCTACACCCTTGGTACTCCAAACAGTTGACAGCAAACAAACCAACTGCAGATACTCTTTGACCCAGGTCTGGTGTGTATACATGCAGTCCTGATACTTGGACATATACCAATAATTTACTTTGTGCAGAGAGTGAGAAGTCTTTGGTGAGAAGTCATGCAGACAAAGTCACAGCCGTCTGCATGTTAGCATGAGTATGTCTGTGTACGTTCTGTATCTGAGTGTGTGTGCAGATGAAGTCCTCACTGCCGCCATGACTTGCGGCTGAGCACGCACACGCAGGCCACGTTGATGCGTATGAGCCTCCACGCCACCAGGTTCTCGAACGAGGTCAGCGCTCGTACAAAAGTGTGCGAGTTGGTACAGTAGGAGTTCCAGTGTCTCGCGTCGATCCCTAAACAGCCCGAGCTGCCCGACTGAGAGCTGTGACACGTCGTCTCGAAGAAGTACTGCTTCTTGGTGACATTGTTGATGTTCACGTCCGGCAGCACTGTCACCTCGTTGCCTTTGATGTCCGTCGCCTTGGTCTTGTTGCCCACCCAGACGCTAATGCTCTCGCACACCGAGTACACCCCGCGGTGCTGAGGCTGCCCCGCTCGCCGACGGGTCCTTCTGCCGCCGCCCTGAGACCCTTCCGGCTCTGCATCGGGGGGCTGGGAGCTGAAGAGCACCCTGGGCGAGAGGTAGTGGCGCTTGGTGAAGAGCTTGGGGTCCACGTTGGGGATGGAGTTGGGGTTGTTGCCTGGATCCTTCTGCTCCCCTCTGATGGTGGCCACCGCCCGGGCGCTGAACAGGAGGAACAGGACCAGCGTAGACGACCTCATGGGCACACAACCTGAGGGTGTCAGTAAGCAGAGAAAACACTGCTGTTACGGCTGATGTGCAGCATGTCGTACTGGTATACCGACAAACAAACCATTTCCTGTTTGATGTGTCAGCTGCCATACATGGAGCAACTATGGCCATCATTTGTAGTGATGTTTCTGGTTTTCTGGTCCTTCTTTTTGGTGTCTAAAACTTAATCTGCCAATGTTTCTCTGTGTTCACCAGTTAGCTACTAACTTTGTTGGTTGTTTAGTGCTTGGGTAGCAACATAAAGTAGATATATAAGCTTCCTGTCACTGCCAAAATAATATAGGAACAGGGAGCATGAGCCAAAGCAGGTCGGGACTGAAACAATGATAAAAGCTAGACTCATCTCTTCTGTGCTCCTAGCACCTTAGATGGATGGATGGATGGATGGATGGATGGATGGATGGATGGATGGATGGATGGATGGATGGATGGATGGATGGATGGATGGATGGATGGATGGATGGATGGATAGATAGATAGATAGATAGATAGATAGATAGATAGATAGATAGATAGATAGATAGATAGATAGATAGATAGATAGATAGATAGATAGATAGATAGATAGATAGATAGATAGATAGATAGATAGATAGATAGATAGATAGATAGATAGATAGATACTTTATTAATCCCAAGGGAAATTCAAGTTTTCAGCAGTTTACATACAACAACATAAAATAACAAAAAGGCAGGTTAGTATCATTAACATTAAAGGTTAGTATATACTCTGAAAATCACATTTTCAAACTTTAAAACGGGTCAATTTTGACCCGCAGGACGACACGAGGCTTTAATATATCAACTAGCTGTATGTAGTTGTATGTGTATCATGTCCATTCATAGCCCAGTAGGAGGATAACAGGGGAAAACAGTGACTGAACACTAGACTAAAGCTCTTGTGAGGCAAAACATAAAGTCCTTTCATTTGAGAGAAAATTGTAAGCTTTAATCCAGCGTGCAGATACTCCCATAAATTCCCCTTCATGACTTCAGGGTACAACATATTGAACTGTGAGATTAACTTACATTTAGGAGCATGTAGCGGCTCATCTTTAAAGGAGGAAAAGACATCTTGTCTGACACTAAGAGTTTAATGGCTTAGTGGTAATAGTTTTCCAAAGTACAGCGTATGTAAAACTGTCTGGTACGATTAAGGTTAGGGTCTGCAAATCCTAATTAAGCAGGCCCGCTGCTGTAATGAAGCGCTGCTGCAGAGGCTCAGAGAGCGACAGCATCTCTGTCTTACATTTATACATGTAAACAGGAAGCTGTAGAATGTTTCATATTCAATTTAGCAATAATAGTGAAATTATTGACATAATTACTTCCACTGAGAGGACAGTGAAGCCACGTACAGTCTCTGGCTGTCCAAAGATATTCTCTGGGGTATTATAGGATGACAGACACTCACTGCATGCATGTGGACTTTAGGTACAAACACCTGCAAGATGCACACAATAAATGGTACTCTCATTTTCCTTTTTCAATGTATTCATCATCGACACATAAAGGTTAGTCAGGTCAGGTTTTTCTTGATTCCAAAGATATAAACAGCTCTATCTGAATTCTACAAAGCTCAGAGTTTACAGTAAGCTTCTAACTGTTCTTACAGAGCAAAAGTAAAGTCAGGATGCTTTAAAAATAATGCAAATATTTCATCAAAACCACCAAATCATTTCAATATTTGATGTGACAGATCTTTAATACGGTTGCTAAAGTTAGCTTGTTTTGACTCTGGCTGTATGTCTGAGGTCACTGTCATGCTGCCATTTAAATGGGGAACTGATTAAGACCTTCACCTCAATAAAGTTAACTCCTCTGGTCTTAAAATAATGGGACTCATACCTACATTTCAGTGTAACAGTGCCCTCTGGAGGCCATAGTAATTATGACAATAGAAAAGGACTGAAGGTTACAGACCCACAATGACTGCTACTGGGAGGAGGTTGGGGTGGATAGAGGGATTAACAAACACTGAACCATAGCACGGAAAATTGCAGTTTGTTTCTCTTTTAAATCAATAGTCAATCTCTTTTTAAAGCACAAACACAGAGAGGATATATATATATATATATATATATATATATATATATATATATATATATATATATATATATATATATATATATATATATATATATATATATTTCCCTAAACCTTTTGTTTTGCCTAAACCTAGCCAAACAGAGGTAAAAACTCTCTGTACTCTCAGCAGCATGGACTGTTCCTGCAGCCTGTGGTTCTGAGGGTTCAGACAGACAACAAAAACCTTGGTCAGTTCAGTCTATTATTGTTACAGTGATGGTCAACAAATTGAACTTGTACCTACTTCTAAATATCTGGGGCTCTTGACTGATGTCTTTTAAGGCAAATATTCAGCATATTGCAAAGACGCTGAAGCTTTTGCTTGGATTTTATTTCCGAAATAAGTCTTGCTGTTCTTCTAGGGTGAAACTGAAACTGGTGGAGTCAACTTTTCTTCCAGTTATTGATTATGGTGATGTGTTCTATATGAATGCCTCCACATCCTGGAGGCATTCATATATAAGTGTGTACCATATAAGTGTGCATCATATGGCGCTTTGAGGTTTATGACAAACTGTGGAGCTTCAACACATCCCTGCGTCTTGTATTCTAGAATAAATTGGCCCTGTTTACATGTCCGCAGGCTCAAACACTGCTATGTCTTGATTTATAAGGCTATTCTAGAGATGATCCCATCTTATTTATCATCTCTTTTAATGAGGAAAAATAGTTCCTACAGCCTCCACTCGCCGGACTTTCTGTATTTTACTGTTCTTAAGGTCAGAACGGAAATGGGGAAGAAGGCTTTTAGATTTGCTGCTCCAACTACATGGAACATTTTGCAGCCAGAGCTCCATCTCCGAAGTCTGGTATCTCTGAATGCATTTACAGCTATGATCAATCCAGTCATATCCAGGCTTCTGGAGTGCAAATGTTTTATTTGAACTAATCTTGTAAAATTAATTATTTGTATATTTTTAAATGTGATTGTGTGTTAAAACTGTTGTTTTAAACAGTATGTCCTGCCATTCTTGGCCAGGTCTCTCTTGTAAAAGTGATCTCAATGGGACAAACCTGTTTAAATAAAGATAATAATAATAATCATAATAATAAAAGGTATTTGATCAGATTCCTCCCTGTCAACAATAGCATAACTCCCCAGAACAGAGCAGATGTTTTGTGGCACGATAAAGAATGTCACACACATCAACGGATAGTTAAATTGTCTGTGGATGTGTTTGTTACGTCACATCGGGGGAATATAACGACCACTGCTGCTACATTCCATCAGTTTGATATCAGTTTCTTCATCACGCCGTGACTCACACTCCACACGGCAGAACATCTGTCCTTACTGGTCTGCATCAGCTCAGAGGCTGTGTACTGCATTTAACGCAGCACAACAGGAATCACAGGCGTGTTAACACGTGTGGCCAGCAAGCTCCGTCAGGCAGGTTTATTACATGCTGCGTTTGCCTCGGGTGTCGGAGTGAGTGCTCACGGATTAAAACTGTTGGCACAACAAATCAAAGCAAAAATCATAGCCTGTGCAAACAGTACATAACGTGAACTATGATTACACTAATACATGCTTGTGATGACTGTCCGGTCCAGTACGTCTCCTCTCACATCAGCCCTCTGCTCGGCCTTCCTGTGCGTGGTGCAACATCTGGACATTGCAAAATCATTGCTGCATCAGCTTTAGGATGATTAGTTTAATTGGTATAAACAGACAAGACCACTGGAGAGGACACTACATTATTTTTTCCCTTTTTTTTTTTTTATTTTTTTTACACTATGTGCCAGTTTGGATTGCTTTAGGACATGCAGGAAGTTTGCTTTACAGCAGGGAGGAGGAAACATTCATCAAGTGGAAAAAGAACTATAAATTTTGGAGTCGAGCAATGAACTTGAAATGAGCACGAACCTCCCCAGTGGCAACATTTCTTTTGCTACAGGATGTAAAAGGCCCACGACAAAACCGCTCATGAGGCAAAAATAATTGAGTTCATGGACATTTTTATAGTTAATTACATCAAGCTATCATCTCATTTGACACTTGAATGAATGCATTAATGCTTTAAATGTAACTGAAGCATTTTATTAATATGCCTTAAAACAGGCATATAAAAACCAAATAATATATCTTAACTTTGATCACAGAGTGGCTCCCAGTAGGCATTTAGAGCATGTCACAGTAGGAAGACACAGGTGTAACTAATGACATTAATGATGGGTGGATTCCACTTCACTGTGTAATACTGTGGCTCGCTGGAGTGGCTCTGTGGGACACCCATGGAACAGCCTGAAGTGATACACCTGTGCTTTCTCTATCTTCACTCAGCTTTGGAATGAAGAAGAAAAATCTGTTGACATTTGGGACAGACAAAGGAAGGAGGAAACCCACAAAACAGTTGCAGACAAGGACGAGGCCCGGATTTATCAAACAGCTTTGTTAAGCGGAAGATAAACGGAGAAAAGAATCCTTCACTTTTACACAAACACACAAAGCCACTCTTGCAAAATGTCCTTAAATTTGAGAGCAAGAAGTCAAAGTTGCACCTTCTGAAAATATTGCATCGTTTTCCTTTTTATTTTATATATCAGGGGGACACATTAGAAGACTAGAGTTCCCTTTACAGGCATCTGCAACTCAGAAACTTGCCAGTTGTTAAGATTATTTCCCTCAGTTCCTATTTACAAACTCTATTTAAATATTGTGAATATATTAGATTTTTGGGAATTTATGGGGATATTAATGATTTAAAGTTTTTACAGAATAACTGCAAGAATGTTAAATGGAGTTGATTCAAATTTCTGCAGAATTTCCCTCATTTTACACTGCAAAAACTCTGAATCCTACCAAGTCTATTTGTCTTATTTTGAATCAAAATGTCTCATCCCAGTTGATTCAAGATAAATTCACTTAACAAGAGACATTTCAGCAGATGGAAGGACTTGTTTTAAGACAGTGCATCTTAAATATCTTGCTAAGTCAAACAATCTTGGAATTATCTTATTTTAATCCTCATGTCGTCCTGCAGGTCAAATTGACCCATTTTCCGTTTGAAGATATGGGGAAAAAGATTTTCACAGTGAAAACTTCCACATTTTCAACATTTTTGGGATATCTTTGAACATTTTTCAGTGGAAAAAAAGAAATGTTAAAAAAATGTTTCTTTAAGAACATTTGGGGAAAAAAATCAACCAAAATCCAGCAAATTTCAGTCAATTTTGGTTGATTTTTTCCTGACTGTTCTTAAAGAAAATATTAGAACTTTTACTGATATATATGGAATCACTTTAGGTATTTTTAGGATTTTTTTGGGAAGATTTTTATTCATTTTTGGAAAATGTTTACAATTTTTATATATTTTTTAATTTTTTAAATTTTTATTTCTTGCCAAATTTGGAGATTTAAAAAAAAAAAAAAAACTTTTAAGGGAAACTTTTAAAGAATTCTCTTAATGAAGATTATACAAATTTTTTATAAATTTGGGGAATTATTTGCACAATTTTGGGATTTTTTTGAGACAAGGCAACAATAATTTTTGGTGCCGTATTTCAAGAAATCTTACCAAGCCATTTTTCACATGTTCAATTGGCAGATTTTTTCACTTATTTCAAGGGAAAAGTTCTTTGAAATAAGTTTTTTTTTCCCTTGTTTTAAGAAGGGCATTTTTTTCCAGTGTAGGCCTCAATAGGATTCTTGTGAAGTGATGTTTGTAGCAGTGTGAGCCTCTGCTAAATCTAAAACTGTCTCTTTTAATGATTGAGTGAGTCTTTCCCATCCTCGTTTACTTTTGCATCGACCGATATAATACGTGTCATCCGTCCGTTTTCATACCTTCTCAGTGTCTCCACGTGAACTGTATCTCCTCTGTGGCTCCTAGAGGGTTTGATTAGTGCTCTGGACGCCTCCTGCCATCAGGCCTGGCTGTGGCCTCCATCCAGCACACCTCTGCCCTCGTCTGCCTCCTGTCCTCAGCCCTGGTGAGAGACGAGCAGAGAAAGTGTCTCAGCTGGCTCGTAAACCCACTGTAAACACATTCTTGGTGAGACTCATACAGGAAGAGAAAGTTAATATGCTTTTCCCGCTCACCAGATAGTCGCATACTGAACATGCTGAAATCAAGAAGCAGACCTGCAGGCTGTTGGTTATCTAGAGAGGAAGCATGCCGTGTAGTTTTATAGCAACATAGTAAATTTTTTCTGCATTCTTGGACGAATGAGCTTGGACAGGTTTGTCTGGGCTGAAAATACTCCTGCGCCGTCAGAGACAGATATATGGCAAAACATTAAGAGCTGAAAGTTTATTTAGGAACAAGCAGAAACCAGATCATTTTGGAATTTGGTATTTTGTATACGAAGCCATACCTGCACAACAGAGGGTTTAGAAAGGTGTCAACACCCATAACATTGTGTTAAATTTGATTTGATACAGCCAGATTACCATCATTCATGGCTGAGCATTAAAACCTGAACCGGAACCAGACATTTCATCATTTCCTTACACCTTATTTGGTGTTAATCAGCTGAAACAAAAAGAGAATAATATACCTAAAAGATAAGACACAATGCCTGAAAGCATGCTGTCCCAGAAATCAATCAGATCCATATGGAGCCTGTGTTTTAAATTTAGGATATGTTTGCGAACGGTTGCTTTAGTGAGTGAGGTTATGGCATGTGTCCAAAATGACAGGAATGTAAGCTACTTGTAAACAGCAGTAAATGGGCTGTTAATGTGAACGACTGCAGTGAAGCTCTGTAAAGAATCTACACTGGCACAGAAGTGTTCAGCATCTCAACAAAGGTGGTCTCCGGCTGTTAACGGATAAAAAGCGGTGACCTTCAGAATGCAGCATGGCCTCTTTAACCCTCCTGTTGTCCTCATTTACAGGCACCTAAAAATATTGTTTCCTTGTCTGAAAAAAATCCAGAAAATCAGCAAAAAAAATAAATAAATAAATTCCACAAATTTCTGAAAATTTGCAAAACCTTCAGGAAGAAAACTCCAATAATCCCTTAAAAGTTTCCCTTAAAAGTTTTATTTAAAAAAAAAAAAATGCCCCATATTTGGCAAGAAAATTCTTGTAAATATTTTCAAAAAAATGAGTAAAAATCTTCCAAAAAATCCTAAAAATATCTAAAATGATTCCATATCTATCAGTAAAACTTCTAATATTTTCTTGAAGAACATTCACAAAAAAATCAACCAAAATCCAGTGAATTTCAGCTGATTTTTTTGTGAATGTTCTTATTTAATCTATTTAATCAATTTAATGTTCTTAAGAAACATTCTTAACATTTTTTTCCACCAAAAATGTTGAAAATGTGGACATCAGAAGTTTCACTGTGAAAATATTTATTTTTTTCCACATTTTCAAACTTTAAAAAGGTTCAATTTTGACCCGCAGGACAATACAGGGGTTAAGAAACACGCTACCTGCCTCAGCAACTTTTGCATCTGTGTTTTCAAACGCTCATCGGAGCTGCAGATCCATGCACTGAAAAGAAGTGAAACAAACGTGTAAAGCGCTTTAACTACAACGTATGTCTGACTGTAAATAATCTTCATCCCTTCGATAGAATGCAAGACGGACAACTAACTGCTAGATGAACAGATTCCAGCTGTTTATTACAACTCCAGCTGTGCATACAGACATATTTTTTGACTGACAGTCAGGAAGTCTGTTTAAAGAGCATAACTGGGGGAAAAAAAGCCTCCATGTGCAAAACATGTATGTGTAGGCACTTATTTCTCTATATGCATGTGCAACTTTGCTGCTCATTTCAGCATCTTTGGAACCTTTGGAAATAGATGGACTTGTTTTATTTCTTGTCATAAGGATGAATTCTCTGGCATGTGGGACTAGAAGCAAGAGAAGTCCCAAAAATGCAAACTCTCAAAAGCTACTGAGCTTGCTTGTCAACAGAGACAGCTTCAGGGCAACTAAGCAAACAGCTGGTGAAGGCTGTGTTGTAATGGATAAAACTCTGGAAAATATAAAGAAGGGAACAGGGTCTAATTCAGGGATGTGAAACATACGGCCCATGGGCCAACAGCGGCCCACCAAGAGGTCCAATCTGGCCCGTGGTACGACTTTGCAAAGTGTGAAAATTACAGAGCTGAAAATCAATACTTACTGTGAAAATATTTAATTTATTCGAACCTTGTACAATTTAATGTCAGTTAGCTGCTTCAGTATGACGCAGTTTGGTTTGGTTGAACCCCATTGTTCATGCAGTGCTGCAACTTTTATGCATTTTTTTGTATACATTTGATACATTTACAAGGCTGGATGACAACTGAACCTTTTCCTTAATACTTTAGGGTCAATGTAGGTGCCAAATGATTGTGAAGCAGCAAATTTAGGCAATTTCATATGAAAACATAAACATAATCTGTGCAAATTTATCTTCTATCAGTGCCTTTCTGTTTGATTAGAGGCATTAATGCTACCTGACATTATGATATTTATTATGAAATGCCAGGAAATAAGATAAACATTAAAGCAGCAAAGACATACATCGCATTCGTGCTCATGTTATGCATAACATATCTTTAACCCTCCTGTTGTCCTCATTTACAGGCACCAAAAAATATTGTTCCCTTGTCTGAAAAAAATCAGAAAAAAAATTCTAAAAATTTGCAAAACCTTCAGGAAGAAAATTACAATAATTCCTTAAAAGTTTCCCTTAAAAGTTTTATTTTTAAAAAATCACCCAAATTTGGCAAGAAAATTCTTGTAAATATTTTCAAAAAATGAGTAAAAATCTTCCAAAAAAATCCTAAAAATATCTAAAATGATTACATGTATATCACTAAATCTTCAAATATTTTCTTTAAGAACATTCATATAAAAATCAACCAAAATCCAGCGAATTTCGCTGGATTTTGGTTGAAATTTTTGTGAATGTTCTAAAAGAAACATTTTTAACATTTCTTTTCATTCCACCAAAAAATGTTCAAAGATTTCCCAAAAATGCTGAAAATGTGGACATCAGAAGTTTCACTGTGATAATATATATATTTTTTCCACATTTTCAAACTTTAGAAAGGTTCAATTTTGACTCAGGACGACACGAGGGTTAAAGCTAACAGGATGTGTCATTTTTTGTGGGACAATGGGATTTTTGTGAAAATGCAGCTTTCGTTTGTTATTAAAATTCTGGTGCTGCTTCACAGCGTTGTGAATCATATCCTGAAAATGAGCGATCCCGCTGATAGAAAGCAAATGTCAGGCCGTTTATTTTGGTCCATGACACACCGCTCAAACAGCGACTCTGCGGTTAAACAGCACGCAGCCGGAGGAGAATAGCAACATTCATTCAAGCTTCTAGGTGGCCTACAAATATGCACATAACCCCGCTGTACAACATTAGTGTTCACTGGGGCGTCGCACATCGCACTACTCATTGATCCTTGAAGCAGATGGGCTGCACCACGCCGGAGAGATGTGGCCACGTGTTGACTTATCACCGTCTGATGACTGAGGGGGGGAAAATGCAGCGTGTTCAGTTGATGCTCCTGCAAAATGGTACGTCTTGGCCCACCTTCCACCCTTCATATGAACAACTAGATGCTTTCGGTTGGATAATGTGTCAGGTCGTGAAGCAGACACGGTGCCATGTTAGTTTTGAGCTTCCTGAAGAAGTCCTAACACTTGCCAGACACAAACCAATAAAACACCACTGGAATGATGTCGAGCAGGATGTTTGTAGCGCAAAAAGCCAGTGAAAGCACTACGGGAAATGCTGTTGAGTCAGCACGGACAGGATCCTTATGGAACCTCTCCAAAAATGTTATTAAAACCCTATTTAGCACGACGGAGGCACCTCGGATCGTGTTCTCTCTTTTTATTTAGGACAAAGCTTGAGGAAGTAGCCAATCATATACTTGTGCACTGTTACCTGCAGATACCTTAAAGTTTAAGGTATCTGCAGGCTTAAACCCTTCACCTAATTCCGTTACCTGAAGTGTAATTTTGCACCGCTTCCCAGCCTACCCCCTCACTTTATTTGAGTGGTAACTTTGTACTCCGTCATCTTTTCTCATACTCGATTTTGCTGCTGTTAATTAATGTGGGATCAAAAAAGTGTTATTATTTTTATAGCAGATCTTTTATCTTACATTTTGCTACTCAACTCAAGAAGTTACTGAAGTGCTGAGAAAATAAATCTACATTTTTAAAAAAAAAAAATCTTTGCTGATGAAGGCCATGTGATTGATTTATTGATTTTAATTTGCAAGATTAAGACTGAAATTTGAAACTTTTTTAAAATATCAAATTCAAACTCATTAGTTCAGCAAAAAAAGTGCGTTTTGTTTCCACTGTTTTTGCGACAACACAGTGACCTAAATTAGCCGCTTTTCTGATTGGCGCATCGGCGAGCTTCGTCTCCATAGATACGGCCGCTAAGCCTCATGGGTAATGTAGTAGTGGAGGAGTCATCACACAAAACTGAGGAAAACGAGTTAAGTTCGAGGCTATTTAAATAAAAAGCTTATAAACGGATAGTATTCCCCAGTTAGCCCAATAATTCACCGTGTTCCCACACTTGGGAACAGTAAGGATAACAGTAGGTGAAACTGAGCGTTAAAATATTAATTTTATAGCGTTGCAACAGGTCCACTCACTTTCCATTAGCCTGTATTGGACGCGTGTTTTTCCAGTCGTGTGGTTTATTTAAACACTCGCTGTCCTGCAAAGTACTTTACATAAACTGTATACAGTCTACGGTACATAAACCTCTGCCGCACTGAACACCTGTCACCTGTCGTGTCGCTTTACGGGCTAATTGAGCTCCATTAGCTTTCAAACACGCCCGGAGCCTGGAAATACAGTTTTGAAACCTCCCGACTTGCTCGTTTCTAAATGTTGTTCAACCCAGAGATGATGTGGAGCTTTGTGTCACTTTATCAAGGTGAGTAAGTGCTTCGTTTGCTAATGTTTGACTGTTTGGTTTAGCGTCTGGCGGCTAGCTAGCTAACTAGCTAAAAGCCTGTTAGCTTGTTTATGTTTTGGTGTTGAGCTCACGCGCGGCTGCCGTTAGTGCATTTGTATTTTATTATTTATTGTTTGCTTTTGGTAGTTTCTCGCTGTTACGTTGTTTATTTACAATGCTGAGTGATGTTTATGTTTGAGTATCAGGGGCATTTCCCATTTGTTTTTTCGAATCTTCCACAGTAACATATCCTCACTGTAGACCAGGAGCGTCATATTCAGCCCAATTTGATCTTAAGTGGGCCGGACTGGTTAAATTACAGCATAATAACCTATAAAGCTCCAAATTTTTCCTTTGTTTTCATGCAAAAAAGTATGTTCTTCAAATGTTCACATTTAATGAACAAACCATTATGAACAACCTGAAGTTTCTTCAGAAAAATAAATTAAATTTCAGCAATAATTTGCCTCACATTACGACTTACAGATCACAACGTGTCTACAAAGGCACAAAGCCTTTAGTCATGATTAAAACAACAACAGTTGGACAAGAAAAGACAAAAAACAAGACATAGTATTACAAAAATGAGTCACAAAATGACAATAACGAGAACAAAACAACAAAAAATGAGACAAACAACATGAAACAAAACAGAAAAGAGGCAAAAAATAAGGCAAAGAAGTTACAAAGCGACAAAAAAATGGACAAACGACAGAAATGAGACAAAAAAAACACAAAACAATGAAAAAAGCGAAACACAAAATGAGAAAAATAAGACAAAAAATACAAGCGTGACAAAAAGGAAACAAAATGACAAAAATGTGAGACAAATGAAAAAAACTCATACAAAACACAACAAAAACAAGACAAAATATTACAAAAATGAGACACAAAGCGACTAAAGAACAATGAACAATGTAATATTTTACTTTATGATCGAAACAACTTGTCCAGAAATTATTTTCTATTTATAATTTTACAGATTTACAATTTGCAGTTAATGTCTTCTCTGTAATTTTTGCTCTTTACAAAATCGTACCACGGGCCGGATTGGACCCTGTGGAGGGCCAGTTTTGGCCCGTGGGCCGCATGTTTGACACCCCTGATTTAGACAATGACCCTCAAAGTTTGTCCACACAGAACCATCTGCACTAGTAAACAATACAGCCATGACTGTACTGTCTTATTGGGTAACATAATGGATAATACTGTAAGAATTTCACCTTGTTTGAATTTGTTAGGGGTATTTCTAACACCATACTTGTTCCTCAGTGTCTGTTGTTTGAAATGCATGCTATAAATAACAGTGTCTTGACTCCATGTGCTTTCCTTGCAACGACACATCAAACTGTCTGCCTTGAAAATTGCCTGTCGCTGCGTTTAAATTTATCCATCTCGGTTTAGGTGTTATTTTCCCCTGGAGTAGCTGGCTGTGTTCTGCGGTTTGGCCACGTAAGCAGCTGCTACCGGGCCCTCGCACTCCATCCTTCTTCCCATAGTCCTATTTCCCCACAGTGCACTTCCCGTAATGGCGGGTGTCTGCCTCGGATCTAATGAGGTGTTGGGGGTGAAGTTCATCATTAGTGCTGCTCGGTCTCCGCTGTTCTGAGGTTAGTGCGCAGGCTTGTTGAACGTAATAATATTAGAAATCAGAACCAGATATCTGCCCCCCGTCTGCACATAATGAAACAGTTTTATGTGGTTTGGCTGACTATAATGCTGCTTCTTATGAATCACAGTTTGCATTAGAGCTAAAACTACTGGTAGAATTACCTCATAAATCCGTAGACAAAAAAGCAGTTTACATTAGTTTGTTTACTGAAATAAAATGCAAAGAAAGTAATTTATGGTTTCAGTCTTTTTGGCTTTTCTGCTGTGTGAAACTCCTTCATGACGCTTGTTGACGTACACTGCAAGAAAGGGTAGCCCAAATATAGGATATAAACACTAAATTTGAGAGGAAAATCACTTAAAACTAGTGAAATGACCTGTCCATGCAGCAAGTAAGTTTTACTTGATAAGAAAACTTTTTTGTCTTGCTTGTGTTGTTAGTCTAGTTTTTTTTAAAGTTATTTTTATGGCCTTTTGTTGGATAGGGGCAGTGAGAGACAGACAGGAAACAGGGAGAAGACATGAAGCAAAGGGCCGTGAGCGGGATTCGAACCCAGGCCAGCTGCATCGGGGATCAGCCCTGAACATGGATCATCTGCTTAACCTGTTGAGCTATACAGGCGCCCTGTGTTAGTCTATTTTTTTGTCATTTTGTTTCTTGCTTTTGTAATTTTGTGTCTCATTTTTGTAATATTTTGCCTTGTTTTTTTGTCTTTTTTTTGTCAGACTTTTGTCGTTTTGATCATAAACTAAATGTTCATAGCGTTGTTGAAATTGAATTGATTTTTCTTCAGAAATTTCAGGTTGTTCGTGATGTTTTGTAAACAGGTCTCCTCTTGTCGGTGTGAATTAACTAAAACATCAAGCCAGTCAGTTATGTGGTCTGCTACTCCTGAATGAAAAGGCCACCCGTAACCGCTGCCCTACAGCTCATTAGCGCTAATGGAGTCAGTTTAATGAACCCTGTCTAGGTTGACTGACAAGCAGCCCGCCGTGGCACACAATCCAGCCTGCAGACCAGGGACAATCTGCCTCTGAAAAAAATGGCAGTGGCTTCATTCATACGGTAAAAGTCACACAGTCCCTGCAGTAACCTGATCCATGCTGCTGGCTTTCATTCAAAGAGGAAGGGAGGTGCAGGTGACTTTATCCGAAAGCCACCAATGGGCTTTGAATGACACGCTGCTCATTAAGCTGCTGTGGTCAGTCGTGCAAAACTGCTCGGCAAGTTGAAGCTGTCTTTGTGCGGAATTTAACCCTCGTGTCGTCCTGCGGGTCAAAACTGACCCGGTTTAAAGTTTGAAAATGTGGGGGAAAAAAAAATGTTCACAGTGAAACTTCTGATGTCCACATTTTCAACATTTTGGGGAAATTTTTGAACATTTTTTGGTGGAAAAAAGAAATGTTAAAAATGTTTCTTAAGCAAATTTAGCTGGATTTTGGCTGATTTTTTTGTGAATGTACTTCAAAAAAATCTTCCAAGTTTTACTGATATATATGTAATCACTTTAGATATTTTTAGAATTTTTTTGGAAGAGTTTTACTCATTTTTCTGAAAATATTTACAAGAATTTTCTTGTCAAATTTGGGGGATTTTTTAAATGAAACTTTTAAGGAATTATTGGAATTTTCTTCCTGAAGGTTTTGCAAATTTTCAGAAATTTGAGGATTTTTTTTGCTGATTTTTTTGATTTTTTTCAGACAAGGAAACAATATTTTTTGGTGCCCATAAATGAGGACGGGGGGGTTAAGCCTTCAAACTCAAAAGTTTTTGTAATGACAGCGTAAAACCAGGGGATCTGTTCTAGGAAGTGCATTCTAGTTTGTTTTTTAGGCGTTCTATTTTTTTTCTCCTCTCTCTTTCCTTTCTTTTCTTACCACGAACAAAAATTTTGTCTTTAATAAGTACAAGTAATAGGACAGAAAATATAGTTTTTCACAAACATCTGCCATTTGTTCGATAGCATTTTTTAAATGATAGACAAAAGGAGAATATAAGACTACCAGATATAATGTAGTGTGTTTAAATTTTGCCACAGTGGCATTAAGATACATGATTTATATCTGACTGGAAAAGCTGTTTTTACATTTTATCTTCATGCAAGTCAGTGTTTATATAATCAAGTTGAAATTATCTTGAATTTTATGCATTACATGCAAAATAAAAATGTACATTCAAATTCTGTACCAATTTAATATGAAAGGAGATGATTTAGATTTAAAAATTTTTCCCTTTTCTTTAAATAAAAAACCCAAATCTGAACATTTGTAGCTTTGCATAGTGACCCTGTGTTATTTAGACTGCAGACTAAGTTGCATGAACAATTTTATAGCATTTATTCTAAACAGTTTTTGTGACTAAATTGCTTTACTGTCACCATATTGCCATATTGTCTATATAATACTATTAGTCACTTTCTGTTAATGACAAAAAAACATTTAATTGTCTACAGCATATCACGTTTTTGAGACTTAATTGATGAGTGAGAATTGCTTAATGAAACCTGCGTGTTGCTCGGCTCTGGTGTTTTCGTGGATACACAAGATGTAACATCTAAACATCTTTTAACTCGTAGCTTTTCAGTCAAAGGTAAACAGAGTGTAAGTTTGTTGCTATGGCGACGACGGTGCAATAAATTCCTTCCTGAAGCTGTCCTCGAGCTATTCTGTGAAAGTCATAGAGAGTCGGTAGATAATTTTGAAAGAGAGGGGAGGAAAATGTGAAAAAGTGAACGGCGAGATCATCAGTGCCACTAGAAAGTTATCATTACTGTTTTAAGTGCTCGCAACACTTACTGAGGACTGTTTCTAATTAGTAAAATAGTTCTTGATTGTGGTCCAGCTCAAAAAAGGTGGATGATAGTTCAGTTTTTGTCTTCTCATTGATACTCCCTTTGGAGGTTGTTGTCTCACAATGCAGATCTTGGATCAGGCCGCCCACCGTGTATTTAAAGTAGAGTCTTTTGGACGAAGAGCCCAGTCCGCCCACACGCCATCGCACAGCACAGCGGCAACAGCAGCAGGTGATTACTGGCAATGAGCTAAAGACAGTGAGACGCTGTAAAAGAGAGGTCTGTCTGTCACTGAAACATTTGAACCGTCGAGTGTGCTGTTTGACAAAAAAAATATGGGAAACCTGATCATAAAAAAACATCATTACAGAGTGATAAACGCAGCAGCAGACTGCAGCTTTGGCTCAGGCTGAGGTCAATAACTGTCAGTTGAGTTCCATTTTGGGAATGGAAACATAACCTCCCTGATATTTAGAAGAAATGTCTTGTTTTCACCAGGCTTCAGACTAACTTGAAGTTTGGATTTGGAGTTTCTGTCCCCCCCTTTTTTTTTTTAAATTTTCTTCTTCGGTCAACAGGATGGAAACACTTTAGAAACCCGCATTTAAGGCCTCTATAGATTCGCCGGAATGATGTAACACAGTAAACATGTTGTAATATAATATATGTTTTTTCTGCATTTATCTCACGCAAGCTCATGACATGCTTATGTGTATGTGTTGCTTAAACACGAACGTGAACATTTACCGTATCCAAGGATACCTATCCAACACATTTAAAGTTACATGGGAGGTTGTTCACCTTTGTAAACCTGCCTCAGCTTGTCTGCAGGTTGAAGGGAAGTGAAATGTCTCATTTTTTTCCTTGGCAACTAGTCAAAGGAAACATTTTAGAAAGGATAATGGCAAGCAATTGAAGCCCATAATTTCCAATTTCTCCTGACTTCTGTCCTGTTGCATCTAGTCGAGGCACTTTTCAGTTTCACCGTTATCAGACAACTATGTGGGAAACCATTTCAAACACAGCATGACCTTTGGTTGAGAAACAGGGCCTCCGCTGGCAGTTGGTTGTGATTTAAGGCAGATGTGTGGAAGTCTGCCTTGCACTGAGACACAAAGACCCCATCAGGTCCAAACTGAGACCGAGCTGAGCCGAGCCAACGAGCAGATGAGGGAGGGCCCGTCAATCAGCAAGCACTAAAGACTGCGTTCTAGCTTTTCATCCAGAGCCTTTTAGTGATGCAACCAATTGAAACTTTATCGTTATCACTGAGACTGCGGTTGCGACATTTGGATCACAAATGCAGCCTGTTGTTTATGTTCATGTGATAAGATACACAATCTGCTGGAATCGTAATGTAACTTTGTGATTTAGTATTTACAAGCTAAACAGTCGCACCGTAGCCTTGCTTCCCACTGACCACTCAGATTGTGCAGCCGATCTCACATCTGCACGCAAAATTGGCTGAACTTTGTGACGTCAAAGATAAGTGAAAACAGCCACAGAAAGAATGCGCCATAAAGCGTACAGCATCCTTCTTTATATTTCCCAAACCCGGTGTCAAGAAATATAATCAGCGTCTACGACAGAAACAACCACACGAGAGTGGTAAACGGCGGATTTAACAAGGACAGTTTCATTACTCACTGATGCTTGTGTTTGGTCTCAGTGCGCTGAGGAAACGCAGCCGACCCCAGTCGCTATACACAGAGTAACTAAACACAGCAAACTGAGCGAAGACACGGGGTTGGCTCAAGCAATCCAAATTAGTTAAGTCTTAGAACAAAACCTCAGGGGGATCGGTATATGTATTGTTCTCATCGTCCAGTGGCACACGTTCAACAATGCGCTTGAAGTTTAGCTCGCACAGTTTGGACTCAAACCTTGGCAGACCTTGTTTGCCTGAGATGAACTCTATATCGTCATCAAGTGTGGATTAACTTTAGTTCAATCATGAGCTGATGAACATGAGCTATTCTTGCCTGTAAAGTTGTAATCTCACAGATTTTTTATTTATTTATTTATTTATTTTTTTTTAATAAATCAGAATTACAGCTTGTTCAGTTTTTTGGAGGACCTTGTAAAGGCAAATTCCAGATCAGATAAGGCTTTTCATTGCTTGGACAGAATAGCTGCTTTCACATCTCCGTTTACGTACAGAAACTGGCCAGACCTTTACGTCCTCCTATGTGCACACTTGGCCGAAGCTGATATTGAGCCTTTTCCTGTCATCATAAAAATAACGCAGATCCTTTTAAACGGCAGTGCCAGACACATTTTTTACATGTCAGGATTTTGGATGAACGACGTTAAACTCTGCGTTTTGCTCTGGAAACAAGACGCCGCCTGTTTCTCTCTGCTGTTTCTGCCTGTCAGCGCTGTTATGGCGGTCACTTCAATATCAGATTGCGTGTTGATTTTTGGTGGTCATGTTAGTCTCAAACATCATCCATGATTTATGTTTGGTATTAGAGCAATACAATAGTCTTTGTCAGGGGTGTCAAACATGCGGCCCGCGGGCCAAAACCAGCCCTCCAGAGGGTCCAATCCGGCCCACAGGACAAGTTTCTAAAGTGTAGAAATTAGAGAGAAGACATTAACTGCAGATTGTAAATTAGTAAAACTATAAATTTCAAATAATTTCTAGACCATGACAAGTTGTTTTGATCATAAAGTAAAATACTAGATTGCTCAGTGTTCTGTTGTTTTGTGTCTCATTTTTGTAATATTTTGTCTTGTTTTTGTAGTTTTTTTGTCTTGTTTTTTTGTCTGACTTTTGTCATTTTGTTTCTCATTTTTGTCATTTTGTGTTTCCTTTTTGTCTCGCTTGTGTTTCTTATTTTTGTCATTTTGTGTTTTGCTTTTTCATTGTTTTGTGTATCGTTTTAGTCTTTTTGTGTTTTTTTTTGTCTCGCTTGGGTTGTTAGTCTCTTTTTTTTGTCATTTGTGCCAGTTTTTTGTCTTATTTTTGTTTTTTTTGGTGTAATTTGACACAATTCTTTGTCATTTTGTTTCTCGCTTTTTGTTTTCTGTCTTATTTTGTCATTTTGTGTCTCATTTTTGTAATATTTTTGTCCTGTTTTTTTGTCTGACTTTAGTTGTTTTGATCATAAAATAAATGTTTTGTGCTTTTGTAGACACATTGTGATCTGTAAGTTGTAATGTGTAAATGATAAACTGAGGGATAACGTTGAAATTGAATTGATTTTTCTTCAGAAATTGTAGGTTGTTCAAAATGTTTTGTAGAAAGATAATTCATTGAATGTGAACATTTTTAGAACGCTGTACATGACAGAGGTTTAAGCCATACACTCATAACCATGAACATAACAGTTTGAAAGAGGGGGGCTTCATTTAAAAATTCCTACAGTCATTTTTTCCATCCTTTATTCGTTTTTTAAAAATCTTTTCCAACAATCTTACTCTCTACAGTTTGGTTTTCTACACTGCAGACATTTGCAATAAAAGGACCACATATTGGCTTGAAACTAAAGACCCGTCTTAGCCAAAATATTTCAATTGTCTGTGCAGAAAGTATAAATGAGGCTGTACGAAGTCAGTCAGAATGTCCCTGTTGTTTTGCCACCAAGTGGAAAAGGGACTCCGTTTCCGTTCCTGGCTTTGGGTTCCATCTTTGCTTTGACATTTAGTGGTGAACTCTTTCCAAAGTGATTGTTTAAAGTCTTGGTTGAGTGACTTTGTGATATATCCACACCTTTACAATCAAACAGCTTCTCACACACCTCTGTCACCTCTTTGGCTCCTTTACTGCAGACACTGATTTCATGAGTGCAGTTTTCTTCATCCCTACATTATGGTTTCCAGATAAATTCACCCCTGCTCTTATGGAGGGTAAATAAACACCAGGAAAGTGGCAGTGTGTGATGTAAAAATGCATATGTGGTGCTATGATTGACATTTTCTGTTTGGATGTTGTCACTTTTAGCCGTCTTCTGGGCTCCTGCATTGTTTGTTTTTCCCAGCTCAAATCATAAAGACTTAACCTTCACGCAATTAGTCTCTACCTGATGACTCAGGCAAATTACAAGTTTGAAAAAGCGGAGCTGCCAGTCAGAGAATGCTAATTGGACAAACCTGTTTGATTGTGTTTGGAGTTTGCTTTCAACCACACCGATAGACGGTGAAGAGCAGTCGTCATCGGTGTCAATTTTGAGGTCGAAACGCTTATTTTAGTGAGAGTAATTGAATATGTTGTGTTGTATAAGCATGTTTTCTGTCACCGTGGTGTTACTATAGGCTGGAATGTGTCTGAGAGAGCTGAAGTTGCTGATGGAGCTGGGTTATGAGGTCGAGTTGTAGTTGGCGTGCTGGATGAGGAGAGTGAGTCACAGTTCACTGGCTGTGTGTGTGGCCTTATTGTAACTCTGAGATGATGAGGCACTCCTGCTTGCAGGGGCACTTCACTGGAGAGAGGCAGAACAGCTCAATCAGCCTGTTGTATCTCTGCTGCCCATCTCCACACATACTCACTTTTACATTGCTTGTTTCTAATGTTCTGTCTCCAGCTTTGAATGTTGACCAGCGGTATGAAAAGGGAGAGGACCGCAGTTGCACAGCCGAAGGTTTTAACGGCAGCCTGTTTTTCTTTCTGTGTTTTGTAAGCGGGTATGTTCCTTGAACTGCGCCCGAGGCTGCAAAAGATGATGAGACATGTCTGCACGGACGGATAGATGCTGATGCAATTATATATGAAAGGTGGCTAATCAGGTTTGATGCCAGTGAGGGGAGGAGTAATGCAGGCTTCTGTAATTGTAGGCAATTACAGTCATGTTCTTTTTGGGGACACGAGAAGAGGGGGATTATCTACATATTCATCTTGTGTGTGACACGTAAAGCTGGTAAGATAGTAGTAATAATAGAAACGGTTCCCCGAATAGTTTTCGAGTTCGAATCATAGTTTTAAGACTTTCCACTTTCTACAGTTGTTGGCCGGGAGCTGTAGAATGCAGTCTGTTTCTCTCTTTTCTTTCTCTCATTATTTACAGAACTACTTATTTAAAGAAGTACTCTTCAACCGCCTACTAGACTGGAATTAAAGTAATTGAGATTTGTTATACTTTGGCAAATTTGTTATACTAACAAAACTGTTCTAACTGCTTAACTGTTATAAGTGTATAACTATTCATCCCAGAGATACAGATTTGCTATGAGGGCAACCTAAAACCCACGTGCATTTTTTTTTTTCTTGCATATTTTCTCTGTTACACTCTACTGAATCTAGAATGTGGAATTCCAACAAAGCTCTGTTGAGGCCCACAGTGAACCATTACAGGACTTACTGATCAAATCTAACATCCAAAGGAGAGAGCCACATTTGCCTGCACAACCTTGAATTTAGTTCCACTAAAATGAAATCTAAATGTTGAATTCAGTTGAACTTTTGCACCATATAGACGACTATTCAAAAAATGATTTCTGTGGGATTTTGGCACTGACAGGAGGAGAAGCAGTTGTGATTTCTTAGTCTGCATTTCTTAATTCTGGCCAACAAAACACAGAGCTGAGGAGAGGCATGTGCAGGTCAATCTGAAGACAAGAAAGCAAAGCAGGAGTAAATTAATAGAAATATTAGAAATCTAGTAGCATCCCTACAATGGACATCGTTTGTCTCACATTTCTGTGCAGCTGAAGGATGTTTCTTTGCATGAACAGGTTTGTTTTTAGGCATGCAGAAACCTTTACACTCTGATTCTACTCAGATGGACCATGCAGCATCTGCAACCTGTCTAAAGAGTCGGAGTATATGGGCTGCCAAACCCTGATCATCCACCTGTGGAGCAGATTGTTCGGTGGAGAAGAATTACAGCCGGAGTGGTGAAAAGCTCCACTGATGTAGACTTGCTGCGCTGCATACCAATAGATGGAAAAAGACAGAGATGGAGGTAGTGTTCAAGAAGACTCAACGTCACAAGTCAAAAATATGTTCATGTTTGCGCATGCACTGGAAAAAATGCCCCTCTCAAAACAAGAAAAAAAAACTTATTTCAAGAAACTTTAACGTTGAAATAAGTGAAAAAATCTGCCAATAGAACAAGTGAAAAATGTCTTGGTAAGATTTCTTGAAATAAGATACGATATTTAGAATATTGAGATCTTAGAATTAACTGGGAAAACTTGTTGGAATCTATATTTTACTAGGATTGTCTAGTTGAGGTGTCTCAAAATAAGCCAGACATGCTAAAAAAAGAAGCAATTTTTCACTCAAAAATAGATTTTTGCTTTCATGTAACCTCCTAATTTGAGATGTATTAAGCCTCCTGCTGTCTTCATTTACAGGCACCAAAAAATATTGTTTGCTTGTCTGAAAAAATTCCAAGAAATCTGCAAAAAATTCCACAGATTTCTGAAAATTTGCAAAACCTTCGGGAAGATAATTCCAATAATTCCTTAAAAGTTTTATTTTTAAAAAATCCCCCAAATTTGGCAAGAAAATTCTTGTAAATATTTTCAAAAAACAAGTAAAAATCTTCCAAAAACATCCTAAAAATGTCTAAAGTGATTACATATATATCAGTAAAACTACTATTTCCTTGAAGAACATTCATATTCCACCAAAAAATGTTCAAAGATTTCCCGAAATGTTGAAAAACAGGACGACACCATGTGTTACTGCTGGTTGAAGAGAGGAAGCTTTGGACCAGTGCAATTTGCTTTTTTTTTGACTGATTTTCTTTCAAATAGTCTGGTTTCAGCCCTTAAAATGTGTGCATGTTTGCTGTTTTTCTCTTTGGAAATGGCTTTTGAGACCCAGTGATAGGAAAAAATTAATACTAAATGCTTAATTAATTAAAATGTTCATTCCTTGCAGGCCAAATGTGGAGACATCTCAGGAGAATCTGTTTGACATTTTCACCTCTGAAGACTTCAGAAAGATAGGCCAGGTAAGGACAAGCGTTTGGAAAACACCCTATGAAGTCCCATCACCTTAATTAGTTTAGTCTCGCACAACACTCTTCTCTCTTCACAGTTAAGTAGTTAGTTTGGGGGAGCCTTGATCTATATATCAAACATGAAGTTAAACAGACGTTAGATTTAAAATAAATCACATGTTTGGCATACTTAACAGAGAGTTGCGGATACAGCGCTTTTTACCAGGCAAGTTCAGATGAAATGCAGCTTGTGGGTACCTTCAAGGACATTTGTTATTCACATTTTTCGTCTCATTCACCACTCAAAATTAGAACCAGGAGCTGTTCTCTTTCTTTTGGTCAGTTGGCTAGCCAATGAGACTTTAACCACAACTGCCAAACATACTGTGTGCTCAGCGTCCCATGTCAGAAAACACTACTGCAAGTTCCATTTAAGAGCAGCTTGGAGCACCAACTGCACAGAACAAGTGGCTACGAGCTCAAAGATGCTTTAAAAAACTAGAGGACCAGATCTGCTCCTCATCTCTAAAGCTGTCTTTGTGGTCATTTTCTGTCTCTTTGCAGTCATTTTGTGTTTTTGTGGTCGTTTTATGTCTCTTTGTGGTAATTTTTGTCTCTTTATGGTCATTTTGTGTCTCTTTGGGGTCATTTTGTGTCTCCTTTTGCTCGTTTTGTGTCTTCTTATAGTTGTTTTGTGTCTCTTTGTGGTCATATTTAGTCTCTTTTTGGTCATTTTGTGTCTTTTCGTTGTGCTTTTGAGTCTCTTTGATCGTTTTGTGTTTCTGCAGTCATTTTGTGTCTCTTCGTGGGCATTTTGTTTCTCTTTGTGGGCATTTTGTGTCTCTTTTTGGTCGTTTTGTGTCTCTTTGTGATCATTTTTTGTCTCTTTCTGGTCATTTTGTGTTTCTGCAGTCATTTTTTGCCCCAGATGAACATCTGCAAATAAATGAATAAAAAAAAACAAGCAAAAAAAACGGAAATAAAAATCATCAGTTGCTGAAACCATGAGTGAAATATTGAGGAACAACACACTTAAATCTGTTTTTTTTTTTTTTTTGCTGTTTTCTGTCCTTTGCGAATCAGATGAAACTTAATTAAGCACTGAGACCAGCATCCTACAGCACACCCCCCTCTGATTTCATCGCTCTCTTTGTCATTGTAAACTGACTACTGCCTCTATTGTTTGTGTGCAGAGGAGCCTTCCAAACAATTGTGCATTTTCTGTTTATCATGCCGGTTGATAACCAAGCGATTTGGCGCATAAATGAACTGCTCGCTTCCTGTATTTATAATGTACCTCAAATGCAGGCTCACATTCTGCCAGTAAATTCACTCTGCACTCGGAAACATGAATCACTCTCCCCCGGCAAGCATCTAGAAAAACTTTGAAGGATTTTTCTTAATACAGGAAAGAATTCAGTAAAGGAGAGTGCAAACGAGTTCAGGAATATGTCTAAAATGAAGCATATGTATAGTTAAAGATCTGTTTGGATTTCTAAAAGCACCTTTAATCTACTGAGCATAGCAAGTCTTCTCGAGTTTAATCACCTCCTATTATGTCAAGAATGCAATAATTTGTCTTAACTCCGTGGTACACATAATTTGGGAAAACTACCCTGCAGCGAGCTCGTTGTTTCCAAACCAACATACCATACAAACACACATACTCTGCAGGAATGTGTTGAGAACATTACCTAGCCCAAGGAGACGAGTGCAGGTCTGATCGCTGCTATTGTAACCTGATGAGCCTAAGCCTCGACAGTTTCTGAGGGGATGGAGCAGATGATCAGCTCACTGTTGGGTCTGATGTCCAACTTTGAACCTCCAGCAGCAGTCTAATAACTTGCATAGCATTTTTTAGAAGAAAGCCCTGAAGATAAAAAAAATTATATATATATCTATATATATATATATATATATATATATATATATATATATATATATATAGCACTGCCTCGTGTGAAAGTTTACCTTAATAAATATGTTTTCTCTTTCCCAAGTTACTCCAAATTGAAAGCTGCACATCAAAAACTATTTAGCAGAATACAAAACTACTTTAATTTCTCTGCAAATCGATTCAACATAATGCAAAACATGTTAGACTAATTTGTTCTGATGCATTTTATACTGCAGTAAGTTGCAGCACATCCATGCAGTGAAGGTGAAAGTAAAATAGTGATCTACCTCTGAGAAAGCTCACTGATGCAAGACTCCCGGGGCTCACTGAAATATATTCCAGTTTGTATCCAATTCCAGAAGATGCCAAAGAGTGGGATAACAGATTCTTTAGTGAATTATCCAAAACAGTCCTTTCTGAGTCTTGCACTTGTTTGAAAATTGTTCTGAAAGTCAGTGAGACGCGTCTCAGAGGCTGCAGGCTCTGTGGCTGCCGAGTGCAGAAGGTCCTAGTGCCTGGCCTGCTAAGCACCAGCGATGGCTGATAATTAGCATGGTTATATGCTCAAGTATGGTGCTGTACATCCAGGAAAGCTCCATGATAAAAATCAGCACTCCCTGCTACCAATACTGTACATTTGGATGGATGGATGGATGGATGGATGGATGGATGGATGGATGGATAGATAGATAGATAGATAGATAGATAGATAGATAGATAGATAGATAGATAGATAGATAGATAGATAGATAGATAGATAGATAGATAGATAGATAGATAGATAGATAGATACTTTATTAATCCCGAGGGAAATTCAAGAATACTACTATTACTACTGCTACTATTGCAAAAGAATAGTCACCCAACTGTTGGCACAGTTTATCATTTATTGATAACCAATGTTTTTTTTTTGTTCGTCTCTCTCAAACCCAATCCATAGCAACTGTTAGATGGAAATTCTGCACAGACATGCATTGTTTCCCCATTAATCCAGAGTCTTGCTGATGTCTCAAGAACTACTCAATCAATTGCCATGAAATCTAGATTCATACTTGCTGAAAGGATTAATCCTTAAGATTTCTAATCCTAATGACTGGTGATCCTCTGAGTTGTTACTTAGCCCCACCAGAAGCTAAATATTGTTACTTATCCAGGAAGATGTCAAATAGTCTCCAAGATAGATTGGCACAACATTTTGTGGTTTATGGCTGTACTTTGTGTCAAATGCTGATTAGCAAATGACAACATGTTGACACAATAAGACTCTGAACACGGTAAACAGAATACCTGGTCGCCGGTCGGTGCTCGTAAATGACGTCCACTTGGCTAAACCACTTCCAACACCTCTGGTTTGATCCATTCTGGCTGTTGTGGACCTTAATGGACTGATAGTCACTTTTGAGCTTTTTCTGCTGCTCCCGACTCTGCTTCATTGTCCCGCTGTATCCGTGGACGGCCATCCACTCAGAGATATACTTTCTCGTTGCGAGTCGCAACCTTCCAGCTCCCTCTGTATTCTTTAATCCGCCACCAAAGACAGAAAAATCTTGACCTCTTCATTCGCCCACGGTCTGGTGTGTCGTTACTCTCTGTCCAATCAGTGGCCTGCACTCTGTAGACGTCACATTATCGGCTAGACTCAGCTCGCTTGGAACCCCGGCTGAGTAGGAACTAAAATAGTACCAGGTACCAGATACTACGTCCTAATAGAAAACCTCACAAACCCAGTAGAGTCGAGCCGAGTAGGTGTTAGTGGAAAAGCGCCATCAGTGATCCAACACATGGCCTGTATCGGGTAATGTGCTGTAACTGATCATGATGTAACTCTTTTTCTTACAAATTCCCTCAAGTGTTTTTGTTAGCCAGTTTATTTATCTGATTTGTGTTTCTTATCAAAAGCAGCAGCAGATGTTACACAGAGACAGATGTTATTACCTTCTTTCTGTCATAAATTTCACAGATCCGAACCTTTCCACAAGGTTTCCAATATAAATGTGCTAATTTGAGTGTTGTAACCTGCACTGGTAAACTTCTGCACTGTTTTATGTGCAGTGTTTTATAACAGCATAAAAACAGGTGCTAAACATCTTGCTAACCAGATTTTGAGAATTCATTAATTCACTCATTTCCATTTCTCCCCAGAGTTATTGCCAGTGCTTGCTTCCCCCCAGATGTTAAATTGGTGAAATTGTTCGACTTTCTTTCAGCTGACGCAATTGTCGACACCAACTCTTACAAGGTATAGAGTTACAGAGCAAATTGCGTTGAAGCGGTGAGAGAACATGTGAGTGAATAGTGCTAATGTTTCAAGAAGAGAGCTTAAAAGTGAGACGGCATAAACTAGTCCAGCTGTGGAAAAAGTACATATGTGGCTTTGAATGTTTTTTTGGATTCCATTCTCCCTCAGTCCACCTCAACACAAGGTCACTAGATAGTCTGTGTTTTATTTTTTTATTTTTTTTTGTTCTCTCCTCATAAATTAGATAATAGTTGAGACCGTCTTTAAATCAGGGCTTCAGTGTATTCGCATTTATATCAATCCCAGCTTTGCACATCTGGATCCTAATAAGAACATATGGAAGCTAAATCTGCTTACCATATTATACTAGGATTACACTCTGTCTTTGATTATTACTTTAAACTCTTCGTGGCTTGGCTGATGTCTTTACGAGAGGTCATGGCCATGTTTTTAGACGCTGCCCTCTGGTTTTCTGATCATAGCTCTTCTATCCTGCATAATGGATTAGACCCAATTTGTCATATGTGAACATTACAGTTAGGCTTGTCTTTAGGGAATCTGAGTGACCAGACACCCCTGAGAGGCACGTCAGATCAGTGGCTTCTTCCTGCTTCGGTGCTGTAGGGCTTTGGGGATTTGAAACCTGGCCTCCCACTGATGTCCTGCGAAACTCATTTGCAGAAACCTATTTAGTCACTCAAGCCAAACCAGACGCTACTACTGCTGCTGCTGCTGTTCATCACAGACTTTGGACATCTTCAGACATGGTCGGGAATTGACGCAAAAGATGAGGAAACACAGCAGGGAATACTAGCAAATGAGGAGGAAACATGGATGTTTTCGTAGACCGATCAATGTTTCCAGTGTCTAGATGGGAGCTTACACCCGTTTTTGTATGTTGTATTTACCAGACAGATTGCAGGAGCGAAATGCAATGCAAGAAAGGTCATCTTAGTGTCAGACTTGGTATTTTAGCATCTCGTAGTCTTAAATTTTAACTTGGCAGTAGTATGCAGCCAATGCTTGACTACATGGGAAAGTATGTGTTTGCATTCTGTGTGGGCTAATGAGTCTTTCTTCCAGTAACTGGCCATTAGCTCAGAGTCAGAATGGAATATATTGTCGACTGATGTTTTATCTTATGATCAAAGTAATTTGAGAATTGAGATTTTTATATAATTCATTGCAGGCTGGTCATGCATTAATATGGCGTCTTCTTGGTGGGGATAAACTATTCAGTGTGTGTGCACAGGACAGGAAGAGCCTTATGGCTCATGTTTACAGTAGCTCCAGTGGGGAGTATGATCGGGGGTTTGTGTGGCAAAAAGGAAGTGATCTTTCTCCTATTTCAACCTCTATTCTGATATATAAGAAATATAAGAGGTAGATATAGTGAGAAAACAAGGATTTAACAGGTTTAGCGTTATTTTTAGCAATGTCCCTAATTTTTCTGCCCGCACTATGATCCTTTATGATAGACAAGTTCTTGGTAAAGAAATAAAACCCAGGCACGAAAAAGAAATACACTTGCGGTATTAAACTAACACTTCCCGTCCAAACCTAAACCAGAGTGTTGCTTAATACGCTATCGGTGACATAAACGGTATTTCACGGAGGACCACAGATCAGTTTGGCTGTTTGCAAAACAACACAGTTACTCTCAATTTCTCAGAAGAGAGAAAATGTGTGCACTGTGGCCGTCTCACATCTGGCCTTCATCAGCCACATCAGACGAGACCCGGCGTTTGAAAAGACAGCTGACTTTGTTGAACCGAGCAGGAAGTAAGGCCTTAATCTTCATTCTATGAAACATTCAGATTTGATTACCACAAAGATACAGCAGGGCACGACGTAGCGCAGGTCGTCTTTCTTAGCCAGCGTTGGCTCTCTTGGTAAATGGTGTTCTCGCATTCCCTGCAGCCACACGGCATCCCATTGAGTGTCCAGCCCTGCGTGAAGAGAAGAAGGAGTAGGCAATTTACAACTGGCAGCTTAGACACCCTCATAGAAAGGGATGGGGAGTGAAAATTAAGGATCGACAGCATCACGACCAACGGTAGCTTGCTTTATCTGAAGCATGAGTATTTATAAAAGGAAAAAAAAAACCTTTGAATGGTATGTAAGCTGTTTTGTCAGATTATCTCAAGCAAATTGAGCACCTGACCTAAGCAGTGATCTGAAGGACGTGTGCTCGGACCACCAGCCTAAAGCAGGAAAAGCATGTGCCCTGTGACCTCCCCTCGGCCCAGCCCAGATTAGCCCGGGGCCACCAGGCAGATAGCCTTTCAGGAATGGCTCTCAAACTTCAGAGGACAATGGCTGTGTTGTCTGTGACAGAAAGGACCATTTCTGCATTGGATTAAATTTCTGATAGAGCAGAAGAATTCAAAAAATTTGCGCCACATATCTATGCAATTTCATGTCACGCTGTTTAAGTTTCCGTCTTGGCAGCTTAATAATTCTCAAATCCACATCTGCACCTGATGTGTCTTTTTGTAAATCCAATTCTCCACTGTTTCTGTTATTACCTAAATGCATCGTGTTATATCTTTTCATAGGCTACACCAGTCCTTGCATGTGATGTGTTCAAGGCCTACTGTACTTCCTGTACAGCCTTGTCTGTTTCGGTTCCATGATATTATTCTCAGAACATCTGTGTTTACAGCTGTGCGATGATGATCGAGGGATCTATTCTCTCTTGTTAGTGTTTGTTTAGAGAGAGTTTGCTGTGTGTGCGGTTGGTGGGAGGTTGTGTCGCTCTGTGAGAACTGACTGCTGACAGATGAGCTCTCATTTAGCACAGATGTCATAAGGATGTGCTGATGGTTCAAACTACCACAACAGTATTTCATTTTAATGTTTTATCTAACTGGTTTCGTTACTAAAGATAGAGTGAACATCCCGTCTTATTACTCTCTTCACAGCATGTTGTTGTCTATAGTTCCTTATTGCAAATCCTAACAGATGTAGACAGCTTTCCCATTTATCAGTGTATGATTAAAGCCTGCCCTACTAATAATGTGACCTTGCAAGAATAGTACAAAGCTGTTCAATGGGATTGATTATCTCAAACAACTCCAACTACAATTCCAGTAAACTGCTGTTCTGCATGAAGACTCCTGATCAAAAAACACATACATTCAACAATGACACAGGTGTAATTTGAGGATAAATATAAAGTACAGTGCTGCCAGAATGCTACCATAAAATTACAGTAAAACGTTTTCTACATTTACGGTAAAGGAATGTATTGATATTTTTGATTTTAGTGTTAAAAATTGTGCTTCCTTCCGTGTTTTACTGTAAAATAAAACGTTTTAACCTTTAAAAATGTTAAAATTTGCATGAAAATACCATATAAAATAGCAAAATAGCAAAAATTGCAGTTAAATATCAAAGCATATGTCCGTTATTAACACGAACGTACATCAATTTCACCAGTTAGCACTGTGTTTTTTCCATTGCCATGTTACTTGTTATCAATATTGCAGCATGTTTCCATTACCAGTACAACAATATGTACATTTAACTGGGGAAAACTGTGTTCTTTTCAAGAATTAAATGCAAAAATGACAGTATTGTCATACATATCACAGCATTTTTCCATTAAAAACTGCGGGAGTCAGGAAATGTATTTTTTCAAGAGAAAAAAATCTAAAAAACACACTTTTCTCCTGATTAACCTGTTTACGGTGATTCAGTGTTATATAAACAGCATCAAGCTGTTTTAGAGTTTTCAGATTTATACCGTCATGGTTTGACAGTTTTTCACCATAAAATGTACAGACATTTTTTACAGTGTGCTGTGTGTGAGTTCATCTTCCATAATACTGTAGTTTCAAGACTGACATTGATTTCTGTGAGATCTCTGTACCAGAGGATGTCCGTAAGTCAAAGTGGCATCCTGCTACAATAAGGGTTTGTGATAGAGCCTGCTGTATATCTGTGCTGGCTCAGTTCCCACCACTGATGCCCCGCGGCATTGATTCGCTGCCACTGGCCAGCAGTTTTGTGCTGAAGAGTGATGTCGAGCATCAGGGGAAACCACAGTTTGACAGAGGAGTCTGCTGTCGCATACACCAAGATTTTTCCACGAATCTTTGGCTGTCATCCACTTGGAATGTATCCCGATGTCAAATGTGCAGTTGTAAATTGGCATCATTGTTTGTAAAAAATCTCAAGCTGACATTCTGGACAGAATGACCGGGTCAGCCACTGTTTTGTAAAACAGCACAAATGCATCAATATAAAGTTTGGGATCCTTTGCAAACTTTCTCACATCTTCCTTTTGTAGATGTGGCTGTCTTTGATCAGACTGGGCCGAAGCAATCACGTCAATTGTATGTTATTTGGTGAAAGCCTTGCCAAGCATAATGCGAGCCCGACAATGAAAAGTGTGGAAAAGCAAATCAAAAGAGCACAGTCCTCTCCGTCTGCCCGTTCCGTACCTGTCGTGAGCCCATCAATTCAAAGATCGGCCCTTGAAATTAAATATGGCTGAGGCGGGACACTTTGTTGAAGGGATGGAGAGGTTTTGGCCCCTGGTGTGCGTTGGTGCCTATTATATAATTTCCCCAAGGCACCAAGGACCCCCCACTACCACACACACACCCAGAGGATCAGGTGACCCTCCAACCTTTGAAACTTTGTATGCGATCAAGCCTTCCGCCTCTGCTAAGTGAGTGAAACGCAGACCTGTGTCTCTTTAGAGGTTTTTTTCTTTTTCTCCCTCGTCCTGTTGCGGTTACAGACGCTTGGATAGGAGAAATACAGTAAATGCTATAAGTTTAGGGCCAACAAAGTGCCCTTGGATTTCTTGAAAAAAATGAACAAAGCCAACTTGGACCCGATTTTTAAAAATGTAAATCTATGCTTTCCCTTGTTCTCAGTTATTATCTCTTCAATCTGTCATAAAGATACGTTGGATTAGTTGGAAATGATTCATCTGTGTGTGTTTGTGAACAATTTCCTCTTTTACAGTCTTGTTTTTTTTCCAGTGGTGTCTGTTACTCTACTTCTATTCTCACATTGTCACATTGAATGAATCCATACCTGGAGATTTACGCCCAGTGACAAGGCAGGAAGTAGTTTGTCCTGCATGTAGTGACGTGATAAGGATGGTTGTGGAGCTGTGAGATTTGTACTTAACCTAAAGCAGGTGTTTTATTCTCCAACATATGTTAACAATAATTTATTTTCCATGACACAGTCTTTCTCTGAACTTAATTCTGGCTCATATGTAGTTGCCTTGTTCTTAAATTGTAGAAAGTGAGGATTTGAGAAACGCCGACACTGGACAGACATTTGCCTGTAAAAGCAAATGTTCTAGGATATAAAATCTTACTACAGTATTTCAAACCAGTGAACACCATTGCTGTGATACACCGACTAGCAACTGGAAAGTACAGACTTTTTAGAAATGTCCACGCAGAATTCTGCTCCAGACAATCAATTGTGCTTTATTTGCCCAATCCTTGCTTTTTCTTTCATAAATATATGCCATAAAACTCAAACTCTTCATCTATGATGAAATGCAATTCTTTCCTAATGACCTGACCTGATCTCATGCAACGAAACTTAATTAGGCCCACTTGTAGCATGAAAACTAAACATGCAAGATGGCGCTCAAATATTTGGCAATCTGGACACCAGATGTGTCCAGCATATATCACATAATTCCCAATGTGGCTGCGCTCAAACACATTCTGAATTATATGTTCTCAGAGAGTCAATGTGCTCCAGATGATTTGTAGAGAATCATTTACTCTGATACTTGGTGTAGAATTTATAGTGTCCCAGTGGCCACAAATGTAAATGAATACAGTGTAACCCTCTGGAACACACATAATATTCCAACAGGTGCTACCACTCACTCTGCATTGACTGCATGTATGTTAACTCTTCAATTCATGACTTTCAGGTGATTTAACCCTGAAGACCACGGACCTTTGTGCACCACACTTAACTGCACATTTGTGTCCTTGACTTCTGAGAGCCCAGGCTCTGAGTTTGCAGTGAGCGTGTGATTTCCAGTTTAAACATCCTTAATCCACGCTCAGGTTGGCGGCTCGGTCCGCTGCATGAGAGGGTTAAGAAACAAAGCATTACTAAGCTTTCGCTGTCATTTCCAATTAATCCGTCTGGTGTCTGTTTCAGTCCAGCAGTGCTGCTGCTGAATGTCCACAGGATTGAAACAAGATGGCTAAAATCGCCTCTCTAGTCTGCCAGGAGTCTAAGTAGTGTTGAATTAGCAAAATCCCTCTGCTGCCCTCCTGTGGATGCATGGTGACATTGTATATGTTAAGATTCCAGTTTAACTGTTTAAACATAAAAATGGTTTAACTGAATTATTCCACTTTTTAATACAGATAGCCAAGTCATGTATTCATCTTTCATTTTTCAATTATTGCTAATTACATCTGTTAGTTATTGTTTCCTGTGGCTTTTACAATGCCAGTCATATTCAAATATCTCTCCAAATACAAAAAAAAATACCAATGAAACATTTAGTCATCAGAATCAGCTTTAATGGCCAAATACTCACACAACACACAAGGAATTTGGTTTCGGCTGTTGGTGTCACCCTAGGAATATGGAAGAGAATAGTAAAAAGTACAGAAATTATAAAAAAAGAACAGCGAGAAAAAACAGTAGTAATCAAATTAAATAAGATAATCCTTTATTTCTCCCTGTGCCAGGCAAAATTCATATTGTTACAGCAGCTTATGTAGCAATAAACATAGTAATAGTAATACAATAGTAGTAATAATATTTACAGTATGTACAGGGATGAGAAATGAGAATGAAATAGTACAGTATTGACACGCCGTAAACAATACAATATAAAGTGGCTTGAAAAATGACATTTAAAAAGTGCAAAGATGCAGCAGTGCAAGAATTGCTGTGCAAATTGTATGGTTTGGGATGATATGATATATGCAGATCTTCACAGCTAGAAAGGAATATAATATTTAGGTGATTAAAGCAGGGGCATTGCTTCTTATTGTCTCATGTGTCTCTCTCCTCTGCTAGTGAATGTGTATCCTGTTTTGATGCCTATATCCTCAGAGGAGCAGCGACAGGGCAGGTATGCCTGTCCAACTCCTCATTAGAAGAAAGAGCAAATTAATTCTCCTAGGGATCTTTCACTACGCGGGTCCAACAACAACAGATGCACAGATCGCCTGCTGGAAAACTGCAAATAATTTGTCAATGAAGCTTTCTTTGTGAAGGAAATTTGCCAAGATCATATCGTGAGAGCTCGTGGCAGCAGACAAAATGTCAGCAGTAGCAGTAGCAGGCATACAGAATAAAAGCCCCCGAGGCATGAGTGACTTGATCTTTGTGACAGTCCAAAACTGGAATGCATTATGGTCTGACTACATGCAGACATGATATAGGATGTGTCAGATGATGCACAGTGACTGTTGAGAAAGGGACAACCGCCTCACAGGCAGCGACTTTAGAATGAATGCTTTATGCCTGCTCATGTATAAGGTATTCTTGCATAATAATGATGACTATATATAGACATCAACACGTATTTCATGCAGCACTGAGCCTCGGAGGAGTGTAATCTGATGTGGGATGTAGTATGTGGGACGCGGTGTGCTGTACGTAAACATCAATAGGTCTCATAGTATCCTGTCAGTTTGCCGTGTTGTTGTTTTATCAGCTGTTCGAGCGTCTTTCTCTGCTCATCAAAGTACAGTGATGTGATTAATGTAGTCGGTATTCACCATTAAAGCATAAAGACAATGCTTGTAGCTCAGCTTGTGGCTCCAGAATATGAATGATGATTACTTGGAGGGCAAATCTTAGCTAAAATTATCTTAGTTTCATTGGGAAACAAATTGTTGTTGTCATTCTACAAGAAACTCTTGATGCTTTTGTCAATAAACCCAGGTGATTCTGATATTTCTGGACTTTACAGTTTTGAGCTGTATCACCTCCTTAAAGCTGGGTTTTCACGGATTAATGTCGGTTTCATTCAGGTTAAATGCAGGCAGACTGTCAGCTGATTATATCAGCCATTCAATATATCCATTGGTTTCTTTTAACAGCATCTAATAAAGTCTTGCTATCCCATTTATAATCTAAGCAGACTTGATTTTTGTGTCAAAATCAATGCAAGAGTGTAATGAGCATTCTGCTTTCGAAGGGTTTTTCCATCACAGAAAATTACCTTTAGTTCTCCTGGGAACCTTCAGAAAAAAATCAAAAAGCAAACATGTAGTGATGTGTCTGCTTGGCAGTCTGCTGCTGGATCAGATGTAGGTAGTAAACAACTGTCCAGGTCCTTAGTTGCCACGCATGCCGTTAAATCACATACAGATATATAACGTTACACATGGTTGATTCTAGAGGCTTAAATTTTGTTTGTCACCGTGAAGCAATTCAGCCTCATGTATTAGAACTGAAACAGCCTAGATGAATGAGCTTGACTGCTTGGAGAACATGCATTTGTTTTGTGTGATTTCACCGTTTTTTCACCCTTTTTTTTAGAGGCGTTTAGATGCTTCATGCCAGCATTGCTCTACTACTCTGCATGTCTCTTGTTATAGATCACCTGAAACTAGGAGCAGAATAGTCTGGCTTCCTTGTGACCGGTCAGAATATTTATATCTATGCCCCATCTGTGCACAGATTCTCCCTTTCATAAATCATTGAGCTAAGGCAATTGCACAGGCAGGAAGGAGTGAGACCTCCCTCTGGTGTGGCATGAGCTGAGCAGCCACTGTGTCCAATATCTCTTACTTGTTTGTTTAGTGAGATGTGCTGAGAGAACAAATGTGAGCGGTATCAAACGTGACACATTTAGAGTCGGAGCGGATGTTTCAGAATAAATGTGTCACTTTGTGTTGTGTTCATTGTGCGCCCAAATTACTGTATCTGTGTGAGGGTTCTGCAAGCTGTACTCGCTTTGGTAAATGAGCCCAAGATGCCTCCTATTTCATCACATTTGCACAAATAGCGTATGTTCGCTCAAGATAGCAAACAGTGCAGGCTTTGGGAGTTTGTTTTCTGTGTGTGCCTGGGTTTTTGCTTTGCCTCGGCTGCTTGAAATCTTCTGTGTTTTCAATCAAAGCTGTGTTCACCAGACATTATTGTAATGCTTCTAATATCTATCTTGGACTCATTAAGAAAAGTGTCGACCTGCGAGGATTTGTTTGGCATCGAGGTGAATTTGAAAAATGACTTTTCCTCAAACCCGTTCACCCATTAAGCCCCACAACTAGCAACGTGCTAACAAATTTGTGCTGTGCAGTCAAGCATTGTTCAATTCATTTTTTTGCAATGTAATTGAGATCCCAATGCGTCTAAAAACAGCAAACATATCACAAATAGTCTGGGACAGAGGGGCACAATATAATGCATAAGGCAATGATATGCCTTTCTTTTGATTTAATGGTGCGGTTATGGGTGTGAATATTACACTGAGTGTAAACATCATAAAGTTTTGATGGAGATCTACAATAAATCCATAGAGAAATAAGCAAAAGTCAAGGATCTTTATGTGCACAGTTACATAGAGGCACGACATTAGCTATAGAACCAGACAGGTTCCTCCCTGAGCAGAGAAGGAAGTCATCACTATTTCAGTTAGATGAGACTGAAGGCAAATTTCCATTTATGTTTTATTGTATTATTTAAGGCATTTTAGTTCAGGGGCCACATTCAGCCCAATTTGATCCCAAGTGGACCGGACCAGTAAAATCAGAGCATAAAAACCGGTCCAAATGTTTCCTTTATTTTAGTGCAAAAAAGTACATTCTAAAGCATCAGTGTTTCTACAAAGGAACAAAACATTCAGTCACAAGTATCTGGAACTGAAGGATGTAGTATTTTACTTTATGATCAAAATGACAAAAGTCATACAGAAAGACAAAAAACAACAAAAATAAAACAAAATATTACAAAAATGATCCAACTGAGACCAAAAATGACAAAAAAATAGACAAATAAGTTACAAAGGGACAAAAACAAAACAAAAAATTACACAAATGATCCAAATGAGACCAAAAATGACAAAAGCGACAAACAAAACAACCAAAAAGAAGACAAACAACAGAAGCAATACAAAAAAAGACACGACACAAACAAAACAGAAAATAACGAATAAGAAAAACACAAAATGACAAAAATAAGACAAAAAAATCCAATTGAGACAAAAAGGTAACACAAAACGACAAAAACAAGAAACAAGACAACAAAAATGTGAGACAAATGACAAAAGTAAGACAAAAAACGACAAAAACAGGATAAAATATTACAAAAAATGACACACAAAATGACAAAAGACCAATGAGCAATCTAGTATTTAACGCTTTTATGATGAAAACAACTTGTCCAGGTCTAGAAGCTATTTGAAACTTTATAGTTTTACAAATTTACAATTTGCAGTTGATGTCTTCTCTGTAATTTTTACACTTTAAAGTTGCCCCACGGGTGGGATTGGACCCTCTGGTGGGCCAGTTTTGGCCTGCGGGCCGCATGTTTGACACCCCTGATTCAAGGGCTAAACTGGTGCCCTTAATCTCTGCTGGCATTAATGTGAGACAAAGTAATTGAAAGGAGCCTTTTCTTAGCGATATGATATGATGTGATATGATATGATATGATATGATATGATATGATATGATATGATATGATATGATATGATATGATATGATAATGATATGATATGATATGATATGATATGATATGATATGATATGATATGATATGATATGATATGATATGATATGATATGATATGATATGATTATGATATGATATGATTTATCAGTGACTATTTATATAGTGCCAGTTACAGTTCAGACTGTCTCAAGATGCTTTACAGAACCCATATGGCCTGATACTGCTTCTAAATAAGTACCAATAATCAGTCTGTATTGACCCTTAAAAAATCCTTTTGTCGACCCGTGTAACAGATATTTTCCAGCCTGCAATAAGTTGTTACTACTTCAGAACAAACTGTACTTAATTCTGTCTGACAGTGTGGCATAAGAGATTTTTTCCAAACTTAACATGGCTGTAATCAATACTTTTCTAACAGCGTATCACACCGTTCCTGTTCTGGCAGCTCTCACTGCTTTCACTGTGTCGTTGTCACCTGCAGCAGGCAGGTGTTTCCAGCCAAAAAAAAAAAAAGCTGTAAAAATCAACAACAAGCTGATGAACACAGAGTTTCACCAGATCTGTTAGGAGTTGTAGGAGACAAACAGAGAGTTAAAGAGAGTGAGAGTTAAGCTGGACTCCTGAAAGGGAAAGCAGATGTTCTGGGGTTAGTTTAGAAATTGTGACTTGGTGTAATGTTGTCTGTAAACTGTGACCCCTTAGGCTGCACAGCGTGTTGTAAATCCACAAACAGACTAATTACAAAGCATTTAGATGAATGGATTTGTGTAGTTGGCCTTTATTTTTTTATCACATTTAATCACTGCAGCCACATTCTGAATGAGTGATGCCCCTAACAGAGCCAGTAAACAGACTTGCACAGGATTTACGGGTACACTTTGGCACTGCGCTACCTGTCAGCAGCAAAGTGCCAGCGGTGGAATTGATCGTGCTGGTTGGCGATAGTATGTATATACACTCCCAACACCACTCTGCTTGTCACAGCCTCCTGATATACTACACATTTTAGAGCCAAAAACAATACTTTCAGCTGATGTGTTCATAATTATAGGAACCCTGGTGGGAGAAAAACAGAGCTTTCAGAGAGATCCGTCTGTGATTCTGCACTGAGGATTGCTTGCTCTTCAAAGGCATAATATGTCTAATGAGGACGCACGCTTTGAAGTCTGTCCTCACAAAGCTTCCCGCTTTGTTTGCTTTTGTTTGGATTTTTTAGAAAAGATGAATTGCTCAGCCATTAACATTAAAAAGACATGAAGGGGAACCTTTCCTCATTGTTGGATGATTGGATTTGATTGTTGTGGTTTGGTAATTTAATAACCCAGTGAAATTGCATGGCGTTGTTAATCGAGAATGGCAACGCCTTGCACATTGTCAGCTCAGATGAAAGTATGTGAAAAGCACTGTTTTGTGCTTCTTCTGGGGAACGGCAGGAACTCAAATGTTCCACTCTTACATCACTGTTAAATAAACACTCCTAATTATGCTGATTAATTTTGCCCTGCAACATTCTCGCCTTTTAACCCTCCTGTTGTCCTCATTTACGTAGTTTCCTTGTCTGAAAAAAAAATCTAAAAATTCAGAAAAAAAATTCCCCAAATTTCAGAAAATTTGCAAAACCTTCAGGAAGAAAATTCCAATAATTCCTGAAAAGTTTCCCTTAAAATTTTTATTTTAAAAAAATCCCCCAGATTTGGCAAGAAAAAATATTTTCAAAAAAATGAGTGAAAATCTTCCCAAAAAATCCTAAAAATATCTAGTGATTATATATATATCAGTAAAACTACTAATATTTTCTTTAAGAACATTCACAAAAAAAAAAAAATCAGCCAAAACTCGCTGGATTTTGGTTGATTTTTTTTGTGAATGTTCTTAAAAAACATTTTTAACATTTCTTTTTTTCCACCAAAAAATGCTCAAAGATTTCCCAAAAATGTTGAAAATGTGGACATCAGAAGTTTCACTGTGAAATTTTATTTTTTTTTTCCCACATTTTCAAATTTCAAACGGGTCAGTTTTGACCCGCAGGACGACACGAGGGTTAAAATACGCCGTGCATCCTGTGAGCTGACACTGGATGTGTTTTTAACTGGGTCTTTTCCCACAGCTGTGCCCGGCTCTGGCATCATCTCCACTGACCTGAATCATTACCTCAGTCAGGCTCTCGCAGCACTATCGGTAAATATTTCAATGCAAACTGATGGCAGGGAGGGTAAATGGTCCTGTGCCGCCGAGTCATGTAAGGATGCCGTCGCTGTCATCACCAGCGGTTTGCTATTCGTCGACATGTGTGGGGGAGCTGGAAATAGTCTGGATAAAGACCATTGAACATGAATGTAGAGAAGGGGTGTCAAACATGAGGCCCGCGGGCCAAAAGCGGCCCCCCAGGGGGTCCAATCCGGCCCGCAGGACGACTTTGTATAGTGTAAAATTTACAACGACATTAACTGCAAATTGTAAATTTGTAAAACTATAAATTTAAAAGAATTTCTAGACCATGACAAGTTGTTTTGATCATAAAGTAAAATACTAGATTGCTCATTGTTCTTGTTTTTGTAATATTTTGTCATCTTTCTGTTGTTTTTTTGTCACATTTTTGTTGTCTCATGTTGTTGTCACTTTGTTTCTCGTTTTTTTCCTTTTGTGTTTCCTTTTCATCTCGTTTGTGTTTTTTGTCTTATTTTTCTCATTTTGTTTCGCTTTATTCATTGTTTTTTGTCTCTTTTTTGTCGCTTTGTGTCTCATTTTTGTAATTTTTTTTGTTTTTTGTCTTTTTTTTGTTTTGTTTTTTTGATCATAACGTAAATTACGGTATCATTCAGTTCCGGATACCTGTGACTAAATGTTTTGTGAATTTGTAGATAATTTTCAGAATGTACTTTTTTGCACTAAAACAAAGGAAAAATTTGGAGTTGTGGTTATTTTTTATTGGCTATTATGCTGTGATTTTACTGGTCTGGCCCACTGGAGATCAAATTGGGCTGAATGTGGCCCCAGAACAAAAATAATTTTGACACTCCTGATGTAGAAGATTGTAAGTCTCTGTAATGGTCAGGATTGTGTCTCAGACTTTTCCATTCATACTTGATTTATCCTTCCTCTTTTGTCATTTAATGTAGGGATGAGAGTGCATAGAGCTTAATCTCTGATCATTTTATCCACCTTTATCCACAGTGCTGTTTACATGTTTGCCCTATAGGGGGGGAAAAAAAGTGGACACTATGGATAAAATAGTTCATCACAGTGTGTAATACAATTGGTTTTCTAGGAATGCCATTAAAATTCATGTGTTGACAAAACGAACAAATGGGAGGACAGTGAATTGCTTCATCACATTAATGCAAAAATCCTGTAATCCTATGCATCATTTTCATAAATTACCAGTACTCGTCGTTGTCGTGGAATATTGTGTACAATGACCCGATGCAAGCAGATATGTTAAAGGGGCGCTCTGTGGATTTTACACTCAGAGGTCAGATTATAGTCCTCTCAGCCTGTGGAGCCGCTGATAAATAACACCAGTGATGCTGTTAGAGTTGTTTCAGATTAGGATTTAAGACAAGAGAAAGCATTTGGTATTCGTTGTCTTGCTTTTCGCAATGGAAAAGGTTTGGTTAGATTTAGACCAGGGGTGTCAAACATGCGGCCCGCGGGCCAAAACCGGTCCTCCAGAGGGTCCAATCCGGCCCTCAAAGTGTAAAAATTTCAGAGAAGACATTAACTGCAGATTGTAAATTAGTAAAACTATAAATTTAAAATAATTAGAACAAATTATTAGACTATTCATTGTTCTTTTGTCATTTTGTGTCTCATTTTTGTAATATTTTGTCTTGTTTATGTTGTTTTCTGTCTTTTTTGTCTGACTTTTGTCGTTTGTCTCATGTTTTTGTCTTTTTTTGTTTCCTTTTTGTCTCTCTTGTGTTTTTTGTCTATTTTTTGTTGTGTTCCTTTTTTTGTCACTTTCTAACTTTTTTGTCTAATTTAATGCCTCTTTTTTGTTTTGTTTTGTGTTGTTTGTCCTTTTTTTGTCATTTTGTCTCGTTTTTGCCTTTTTCTGTCTCATTTTTGAAAGATTTTGTCTTGTTTTTATTGTTTTTCTCTTTTTTGTCTGACTTTTATCATTTGTGTCCTGTTTTTGTCGTTTTGTTTCTCATTTTGCGTTTTTGTCTCACTTGTGTTGTTTTTCTACTTTTTTGCCGTTTCCTTCCTTTTTTGTCATATTTTGTCATTTTTTGGCACTTTGTAATTTTTTGTCTAGTTTTTTGTCTCTTTTTGTTTGGTTTAATTTTTTTTGTCTCATTTTTTGTCATTTTGTGTCTCAGAATTATCGGAGAGCTCTGATCTATACACGCCTTTTACAATCTACAGCAGGTGTCAGGGTGGAATAATTGGAGTATAAATGATGCTCCTGTCAATGTGCCGATACTGAGACAGTGAATCACAAGTGGCAGGAACATAATAAGAATGTTGTCTACCTAGGGCTGCATCTGATTGGAAAACATCTCGAGCAGACAGATGCATCATTAACTGCAGTCGCGGGGCTGTTATTTGTGTCGAACTTTGGCATGGTGACTGTCTGATCTGAAAGCGTGTGTGTGTGTCTGTTCATGCATGGCGATGTGTGGGTGAACTCTATTTGTGTTTGCGCCGCCATATATTTTCACTGTAAACGCACAAAGCCAAATAAGGAGGATATTTCTAATCCTGCTTTGCATATCTTCCTACCTATGTGTGTGTGTAAAAGCATTAGTGTGTGTGTGTTTGTGTGTGTATTTATACATGTGGGGGTTCAGTCGCTTGGAGAGCAGTGTTTAGTGGGCAGCAGGCTGTGAAATTTAATCTCAGAGTGTTAATTTCACAGCCTGGAATACTGGGCAGGCAAATTCCCATTGCATCATTGAGGCACTGGGATACCCCTTTCTACCGTGGTTACCATGGTTACCAAAAGGCATGCCTAAATACCATCAAAGCGATGCCACCATCTGTCTGCACATTGATGTTAGTTTGACTTGGCGTGAAGCACTGTATACAGTATTCTTAGGCAGCTGGACCTCCAGGGTTTTGTTGATACATTTCTCCCTGCTTTCTTTTTGTATTTTGTCACACTTCTGAAGATAAAAGCAAAACCTGCAAAGTACTGAACAGCTGCCTGGTTCAAATGTCCAACATATTGAGGTCCGTTACTACTTCTAATGGTGCCCTGAAGCAACCGTCAAAATGCCTTTCTTTCCTTCCTACATAAAGAAATTCGGAAAAATAAACTACCTAGACTGTAAGACATGCAAGTACTGCGAATAAATCTTAATAGCTAGCCTTTAAACCGCTCCAGCTGTTTTTGGTTATTGTGGCATTTTTACCAATTGATACATAGGACTTTATAGCATATGTGGATATCTATTGATGGATTTAACTAAGAAAATAGGTAAGAGCCTTCCATTGGATAATGACTGCAGTGATGAATATGTTTCAGCTGCAACAACTTATTTAACCCTAGCTGATGCAGTGAGGAGCTTCTCATTTCTTAAATGAGCTCTTTCTTCCAGTCTGGTCCCAGGGTTATGATCTGGGGTTGGTCAGGTTCAGCAACGTTATGTTCCCAAAGAATGAGGTCAGCTGACTGCCTGAATATACTGAATGACCAGGTCTTTACATCCATGGAGTTCTTCTTCCCTGATGACATGGACATGTTCCAAGATGACGATGTCAGGATTCATGGGGCTCAAATTGTGAATGAGTGGATCAGGGAGCATGAGACGTCATTTTCACACATGGATTGTCCTCCACAGAGTCCCACTGAGAATCTTTCAGATGTTCTGGAGATGACTTTGTCCGACTCTGCCATCATCAATGTAAGATCTTGGTAGAAAATTAGTGCATGTCTGGACAGAAATAAATGCTGTGATGTTGCAGAAGCTTACCGAAACGATGCCACAGCAAATGAGTACCGTACTCAAAGCTAAAGACGGTCTGACAAAATCTTAGAGGGTGTGATTTTTTTTTTTTTGACTGAGCAGTGTATATCTTTAGACTATGTCACACAATATATTGTAGTGACTTTGGTGATCTCTGAGACACGACTGCATGACTAGTGGATGGGTTACCCTGAATTTAGGTAAAAGACTAGAAAGTGTTTGTCACTTCCAAATGTGAATGACTGCTCAATGCATTTTGCACAAATGTAAATGGCTGTGGCAAAATGACGCAACATATCGGGTGGAATTCATAATTCAGCTCAGCCAGAGCCACTGAGTAGAGATGGCTACTACTAATCCTCCGACTGTACTCAGTGATTCTGACCTCAATAGACTAGAGCAGACTACTCAGTGTATTAACTTTGTGTCTATTTACAGGATGCAGCAGAAGTCAAATGATTTGAAATTGCTTTACTTTTACTCCTGTGTAAAATTAAAGACTAACTTTTTGGATTGATTATATTGTGAATACAAGCCCTACCACTTCTCTTGCAAAGTCTTGAAAAGTCTGCATGTGAAATATTGGCTATTTAGAGCTTTTTGCACATTGTAAATTCTTCTCATATGCGTTTACCTGGAAAAGGTCAATGCGCCTCAGGGAGTACTTTTCTCTAAAGTACATTATAGCTCAATAACTGACAGTTTGTCAGTGTCTGCCGGCAGAACAGGTGTGTCACCATCAGTATACATTTACTGGCAATGTCAAGGCCGAAGCTAATACAGGGTAATTCAAAAAGTATGAACCAATTTCATGACGCATTGCTTCAGTTCTCAAGCATCGTCGTAGGATGAGTCAGTGACCATTTAAAAGTTTTCTGAGTTTTGAATGGCTGCCACAGGGGTGCTGTAGTCGTGTCGTTCCTCCGGTAACGTTCAGTTGTTTGTTTACCCTTGGAATGGCGAGTCCTCAGCAAAAGGCGTACTGCGTTCTTGAGTTCGCAAAAACAAATTTGGTTGTCATGGTGTAACGTGCTTTTCGAAGGCGATTCGACATTTATCCGCCCTCTTCTGAGAACGTTCCACAGTGACACTAACTTCAATGACCTTAAACATCGGATAACAGCAGCAATCAGCTCAGTGGATGGTGATATGCTGATACGCGTCTGGGAGGATGGTGGCCACACTGAACACTTGTAAGACAGGAAATGAAAGTTGATTGTGACTAGAATACTTGTGACTTGGCTGCAGTTTTCTATTGCTTTTCCTTATTAAAATACTGCGTAATGAAATCAGTTCATTCTTTTTGAATACCCCTGTATAATGGTTGGGCTATCTACATGTCAGTGAACGTGTACCACATCCCATGTTTTAAATAAATATCTTCTTCTAAAGCTTTTCACTGTTCTTGTGCTGATCTACTTGAAGACTAAGTAAAGCAGTAACTACATCAAATTGTCAGACAAAAGGCAATCAGCAGCCGAGAAGATAGAAATTAAATAAGCATGTGCCTGGTGTTGCTTATTGCGATAACCATTTTAATTGCGTTCTTGCTCTCTCCTCCATCCCGGTGATTCCTGCTGCAGCTTGCTACATTCCCAAATGAGCCGTTCTGCCATCTCTCTCTGTGATTTGGCAGTGAGACCCACACAGCACCAGTCAGGAGTTACATTAGTCAGCCCATCTGCTCCTTACAAACTGTGGTTCGCACTTCAAAGATGTCTCTCGCGCCGGCTACTGCACTGAGGTGCAAGCCTGATAATTTGCAGAAATAATGCAGCAGGTTGCTCTTTGAAAGGCGTATCAAAATTAAAATAAAAGAAGTGCCATTGGTTTCACTTTTCCATCCCCAGCTACAGTGACAGTGTTTACCCTGTTGATTAAGTCCTGAGTGCCACCTGTGGAATATCTATATATGGAAGTGTATTCTGCTGTGTTGCCCCTTTGAGTGCTGTAGTGGATAGTCAATTAATTGATTAGAAAATAGTTGCACTAATCAATAAGTCATTTATTGAACATTGATTGTTCTAGCTCCTCAAATGTGTTAATTTGTTGATATTGTACTGTAGTGATTTGAATCTGTTTAGATTTTAGATTTTGGTCATACACAGAAAAAGATACATCTTTATTCATTAGTACAAAAAACAATGTCATGGGAGTAAATCACAGGGTGACTATCCTCTCTGGATTCCTTCTTCCCTATCTCCACCTTCTCATCAACCTTTTGACAAAAATATATGACCAAGCTCAGTCCATAATCAATTTAAGAGACTTTATTAGCAGCCAAGCCCATTCCCGTGGCCTCTCTGCGACTGAAAAAAATCCTATGAGGTCAGACATAATGCAACAGTCCAATGCTCAGGGGGGTCTTTCTACGTGGCGCTACCAATCTATTACTGTGACAGCATGTCATGCATGGGCCAGAGAGCTCGCTCTCCCCAGGGATCTCTAATCCAGGAGGCTGGATCTTTTCCCCAACATATGCCCTCCTCCTTCTCCACGACCTTCCCGTTTCACTGCAGGGATGCTGTTTGGAATAACAACAACACCTGTATCGAGTCACATGCCGTGCCTGGCACCGTGATTCTTTATACTTCCATCACATTCTGTCACATCCCCGAGGACAGTGTGGCTTTTGCTTTCAACCGTGCCTCCAATGCCATTTTGGAGCTGCAATCTGATAAAAATTCATATTTGATGCTGTCTGTGTTAAAGGTCAGACCATGCTAATCAGAAGTATTTATCATTCATCCATTCAGTTGTGGGATTTGTGTTTCAGTACAAACATTTAGGGGTTTTTTTTAGCAAGAGAGTGTTTGTCTTGGGAAGGCTGCGTCGTTTGGCTTCTGCCTCTGTGTGTTTGCATGAATGTATGTGTGTAATGCTCATGCAAACATAATTATGTGCTATATATAAGTATCCACTGGTAAGTGGCATGTCTGCGCGTTTGTTTTTGAAGTGCAACCATATAAAATTAAGGCACAGGCACTGATGAGAGGCTGAATTTAATTCCCTCGTTGTCCTCCATATGTGTCACGCTTGTTTCATGCATCGCTGTGGCAGCAGCTGCTTGCATTTCCTTGGTGGTAAGACTGACTTACTGAAGCATGCAGCATGCCAAATCCAAATTTCTTAGCATCAAGACAAGTGTTATGATCCGTATCAAACCACTACTGTGTCCCCTACAACTCAGTCCCTGAGAAATGATGTAGAACTTATCAGAAATCTCAAAGAGGAAACGTTAGATTTAAACTGTTTTCTTAACCTTCAGGCCAAGTCCCAAATGTTCATGCAGAATGTGTATTTTCTGCTTTCTTATGATTAATGTTCATAAAAACTAAAGCATTGTCAATAATTGAGTCCACTTCTAACATGTTTATTCAGAGCGTATTTTTGTGGCACTAAAGGCACTTTTCCACCAGCACCGACTCGACTTGGTTTAGGTCATTTTCCATTACATTGATTACCACCTTATCGTGCGTGGAATCGTCATAGCACGGTGGCCCGGAAGTCCCTTCACATCATTTGTGTGCAACACAAACGCACCACAACAATGGAGGACATTGAGGTGATGGTATACCTGCTGCTCAGTCTGTGGCTTTTTGTCCTTTTTTTTGTTCCGTGAAGAACAATGCACACCATCGCTGTTGCCAGTTTTGTTTTTTGTTTTTTTAAATAGTGGGTTGGTTTTCGTGAAGGAGTCGCTCTTGTGTGTCATCACTCCCTGTCCAATCAGTGGCCTGCACTCTGTAGACGTCACATTATCGGCTCCACTCAGTTCGTTGGAACCCTGGATGAGTAGATACTAAAATAGTAGCTGGTACCAGGCACTACGTCCTAATGGAAAACCTCACAACTCCAGTAGAGTCGAGCTGAGTAGGTGCTAATGGAAAAGCGCCAGAAATGAACAGTGACATAGTTGGTACCGAAGATTAACTCCTTTCCATGTTTATTTGTTATTTAGATAACTACACCAACTGGCATACTTAGCTTACTAATACAGTCCCATGAAACATAAGTACATGCCTTCATATTAGAAATCGTTTTTCTTGTTTTGTTTTTTTACGTATTTGGAAGAGTAAACACTTAATTGTGTTTGAACTGAGCTGTGCCTATTTGTCAGGATGATATACTCAAATAAATGACTCATTAAATTGACATTTTGTAGTCATTTCATGTAATGATGAAGAAGGTAGTCGTGTGTGTGTGTGTGTGTGTGTGTGTGTGTGTGTGTGTGTGTGTGTGTGTTTGTTTTTCTCGACAAGCATCATTTTGATGTACATACAGTTGAGTGGGTGTGTTGCTGGAGATGTAAGAAGCGCAGCATTGTGTGTGTGAAGCCGTTTGGATGAGCAGTCCTCACATTTTCACTTTCACAACTGTATGTCTGAGGTGATGACATCCTCAGCTGGGGTGTTGACAGTGTCTTCACAAGAGCTCGCTGATTAAAGTGAAACTCCTCACAAACATGATAGTTATTAAGTTGTTGTGGACGCTATCTTTTCTAACTATCTGCTGTTGGACCTTGTATTTTATGGCATTTTACCATGGTTTGCTTTTCATTGGATGTTTTCTTGCCACAACCTCAACTTTTTACGACATAAAACCTTTCTTACGTTTTGATGGTGCATCCCTATTATTAACGTCACTAGTCTGAAACTATTTAATAGTAGTTACTAGAAGCCTAGGAAGCATTTCGCATGGAATAAATCTGATTTAGAGAGATTTTACCATTTTTAAAACAGTAGTTACCTGTCATTAACCAAAGGGACTCTCGATGTAAATGCCAGTCTCTGGTATCAAAGTCGTGTACTTTGTATGGTCCAAAAAACTACAAAAAACACTGGCAGTGTTTTACTGATAAGCCCAGTGTTGATTATCTTGTAGCAACAGCTGATCCATGGCGGCTCCAACTCACAGCTTCCAGGACTTAAAGGGTATTCTGCTAACATGTTGGTGCCGATCCAATAGAGCACCTTTGGAAGTCTTGTTCAGTACGTGCCTCTGCAGATTGGAGCTGGTGGACCAACAGCCAATTAGTCATTTGTGGTCATATTTTTTACATCTTGTAGTTTGGCAAAGAAATAGCATTATATAAATGTATGATTTCTCGAAGCAGGTTTGCCATTTCTGTTATGCAATAGGTTGATTCAGCCATATATCCATTGCCATGGATTGATTGGAAGGAATTTGTCAACTGGGCTTTAGTGCTTTACATGATACTGATACTGGAATTAACACCGCAGCACTCATTTAACCCCTCAACTGGCTGTTTGGTCTTGTGGCTAGAAAAGTGTTGCTTCATTTCTGACCTTGCCTTCACCTTGACTCATGGCGGCCGTGGCAGTGGACAATGTGAATGCGTAATGATCCCGCGTTGGCAGGGATCAAAGCCAATGCACAAATGATCGATAGATGCTGGTGTGTCTCTCTCTCTATCTGCCTCTATCGATCTACCAGTGTGTGCCTGTGAGCCAGACCCAACAGTCAGAAAAAGCCTCGCTTCTCATTACTCAAAGAGCAGTCCAAGCGCTGCCACGTTTGATGGAAACCATCCTCCTTTTCCCCGACACAGTCTACAATGTTGAAGAATGAAAAATGCAGTTAAGGTCTTTGGGAAGGGATTATTATATCAAATGCCCTCATCCCCCTCCGGACCAGACGCACGATGTCATTTGTAATGTCACTTAAAATTCCAGCTTCTGCCAGAGTTAATAAGTCATTTTTTAACTTCCCAGACTGATAAAAAGGCTATCTTTAGCTGCCTTCAGCTCCAGAGGTTTGGCTACATAATAGCTCTGTTTTATCCTCAGCTGGCAGCCAACAGAATGGACTGAAAAACAGACTATAGAAACGCTTTTTGTGGTGATTTTCCATTGTTCTGCAGTAATTTTGCGTATTTTTTGCAGTGGTTTTACATCTTTTTTGCTGTGATTTTGCATCTTTTTGTTGGGATTTCAAGTTTTTTGTTTATGTTAATGTTCTTAAAGAAAGTATTAGAAATTTTACTGATATATATGTAATCACTTTAGATATTTTTAGGATTTTTTTGGAAGGTTTTTACTCATTTTTTGAAAATTTTTACAAGAATTTTCTTGCCAAATTTGAGTTTTTTTTTGTTTTTTTTTTGAATAAAATTTTTAAGGGAAACTTTGAACAAATTATTGGAATTTTCGTCCTGAAAGTTTTTCTATTTTTCAGAAATTTGGGAATTTTTTTGTATAATTTTTGGATTTTTTTCAGACAAGGAAACAATATTTTTTTGTGCCCGTAAATGAGGACAGCAGGAGGGTTACCTGGAGAATGAATTGAATAAAAGAAAAAAGAGACAGTGAGGGAATAGCCAAAGGCTGCTTGGTAATGAGTGCTGTTGTAAAATCAAAGTGTTTCTGCTGTCCGTGGCCTGAGCTTTGCATCTGTCCTTTTATGTTGAGCCGATTGTTCTGTGTTTTGAGAGGTGGCCATGCAGTCAACACACACACACACACACACACCACACACACACACACACACACACACACACACACTCAGAAACAGGCAGATTCCTTTTAATCCTGATACGTAACGTGTTCATTCCTCAGTGGGACTGTGAAAAATAGTCTCTGGTCTACTCGCTCCTGCACGAGTTGGACCGGAACTTATGTAACTTCTTCAACTTAACTCCTTTTCTTCTTTTTACAAAACACTTGATGTTTCGTTGCCATGGAGATGAAAACTCAGACAAAACTTCCCGTGCTTACTGATTTGCAAACACTGTGAGGTTGTTAACAGCAGAAGGATTTTCTCCGCTGTGAAGGGTCTTGTTTTTTTAACACTTTACAGATTTATATGCACCATACCAGCAGTCAGGCGTAAGTGGATCGTGTTAATATTGATTATACAAAAATCACTTAAGCATTGCCAGACCTCTACAGAATTAGTTAAGCAACATAAATCTATATACATCCATTTCACCAAGCAGTGCTCCGCTATAGGTCTTTTGAAACCAAATGGAGAGGGAGATCAATATCTGTATTGACAGGTCTGTCTTTAACCCCTAGATTAACATTCCTATTATCTGTCGCACACTAAGGTCAGTCTCCACAGCTGAGCTCAAAAAGTACATTACTTTAAAAAAATAAAAAAAAAATAGTGCTTTTTGCCATCTACATTACTTTAGGTTTGTAAGTGTGTTTTTTTTTCTAAAAGTCAAGCAAACTGTTAACTAACTTAAGCAATTCAGTACAAAATTAAGCCATTAGACTTGCATTTAAAGCTTGTTTATTATTAAAAATATTGTCTTAACCCTCCTGTTGTCCTCATTTACAGGCACCAAAATATATTGTTTCCTTGTCTGAAAAAAAATCCAAAAATTCAGCAAAAAAAATTCCCAAAATTGAAAATTTGTAAAACCTTCAGGAAAAAAAATTACAATAATTCCTTAAAAGTTTCCCTTAAAAATTTTATTTTATAAAAAAAAAATTGGCAAGAAAATTCTTGTAAATATTTTCAAAAAATGAGTAAAAATCTTCCAAAAAAAAATCCTAAAAATATCTAAATTGATTCCATATATATCAGTAGAACTTTTAATATTGTCTCCCCACATTTTCAAATTTTAAGAAATAAACTCAGGGATGCTCTCGGTGAGGTGGTATCAGGCAGGACTGATGTACTCCTCTCCCCTGGTTTGTTTGTCTTGACCTTTTTTAACCTGTCATGTTCTCATCTATTGAGGACCATGTTGAAAATATGCGTTTGGCTTTATAGTGCTTTTCTCCTCTGCCTGTCTTAATTGTTCACCAGGACTGCAGTATACTTACAGTGTCATCTTCACCTTTATGAAATAATCACTGCACTATTTTCACAGCGATAGTAAAATTACAGCTGTCTGAGTGAACTGTGAATTCACCTCCAACTGTGCCGTCAAATCGCTGTAATATGGCTGCGTGCTGCTGTACTGGGCTGGGGTTTTACACTGAAGTGCTCTTAAAGTGTTGCAGTGTGCTGCTGTGGAATTATAAAAATGGATTGGGAAGAGGTGGGGTTTCAGTCTGAGTGGAAAGTAAGAAGAGGCTCAGATCAGACTGAGGAGGAAAAGGTCATTTCTCTTCTGGGCTGCAGTGAGGAGATGAGACCGAAGCAAAACTGGAGTGAGGATGATTTCCAGGTTGCAATGCAGAAGACAGAGGAGGATGTTCAGAACTGAAACACGGGCTTAGAGAAATTATGTCTGTACATGGAAAAAGTAAAAGGTTAAAAAAAATTCTGGAACTGTTTTTTGTGAACAATTTAATGATATCTTACAAAAACTACAGCTAATGTCTAGTAAACCTGCAGAAAAAAGCATGTTCATTTATATGTTAATAATGAAAAAACAGGTCAAAACTGTAAATATTTTCACAAATGATAGCTTGTTCTCCATAAATATCCACTGTTTTTACTGTGAATAAATGAACCACGTCAATTGCCAATATTTGGGGGAAAAAAGGACTGAAAAATGCTGAATATTTTTTAAACTATTATTATTACCATTTGGTAATAAGTAGAAGATGCTCGCGCTGAAATTAAGAGAAAATCTGCTTCTGAACTGGATGTTTTGGACGTGACAGCGTGCTTTCAAGACTGTCAGCCAAATGTGAGATTCTGAAAGTGGCATTAGCACTGTAGTGGTAGTGTTTGGTTTTGTTTCTGCACTTTTTTGTGCATTTCCTGACATGGTTATTGATATTACACTTGTATTTAATACTGCGACAGGGCATTACAGGCAGCTGAGCTTATGTCTTGTGCCTGGAGAGGCTGGAAGTCTGACACAACCAGAGGACGAGGTAACTCTACATGAGGTTTAAATCCTATGTGGAGTGCAGAAATGTCTTTGCAATAGCAATTAGATCATTAAGTAGAGGGAGAAACTTGCAGTATATATATCTGAATAGTTAAATTAATACTTTAAAAAGTGGCAAGACATGATTTTCTTTGGAGAGCGAGCCCTTCTCTGAAACATCTGCTGCTTTCAGGTCCTTATAGGATGTTTAAATGTACAAGTGGCTCCTAGTTGAGCAGTTCAAGGACATAAATTTGTTTGTTCTGTCCTAAAAACTTAAACACCGGCTAGTAGACTAATTTATTACTCCGATTTCCCAGCACTTCTACTCTGTTTGTCTTTTTATCCTGGAGCTTTTCCCATGCCCCTCAGCTGTTTTTTGCCCCAGCAGCAAAAGAGGTCAATAGGTTTTTTGGATCATCCACTTGAAGAGGCTTTTTCTGTTCATGGCTGAGTCCTAGCTGCTGCCCATATTTGGAGAGAAGAGTGGCTGAGCTTTTCTGTTGGCCTCCACATGTTGAAATTGAAACCTGGAGTGGCACGATGGGAATAAAAAGAGCAGACTCCAGCCTCGAATCCCGTTTGAACTCATTAACCCCTGCCCACGTCACAGACGGTGACAGACTTCTTTCATGAAGCCTGTCACCGTGAATTAGACACAACACAGATGTGGCATTTTCGCTATTAATCACAGCTGTAACAAAGGAAGGCACTTGAGACGCTTCTTTGAGGCGATAGCATCAACACATGGCGGCAAAACTGTTTCTACTTTTCTTTTTTTCCCCCCCGAGTGGAAATGAGGCGACTGATGCCAGAGCTTCTGTGTTGTGTTTTTGCAATATCAAGGGAAGCATCTTTAGACCAACTGGCCACATAATAAGCTCAACTCATTGCTGCTGAGGAGAGCGCGCATTGATTTCCAAGCTGGTGCGCGCTTGTTTTCAGCACCATGGATAGCAACACCCCCTCAGCCACAAGAAGAACAGAAGAACGAGCTTCTTAGTATTCTGCTTTTGTTCGAGGCTTTCGGACAGAGATTGTGTTGTCATCCACAAGCAGCCCCTTTTGTTGTCGTTTGTTGCCCAAATCCAGATTAGATCAGTTTCTGTGGGGAAAGAAGTGAAGCCTTGACACTGATTGGTCTTGGTTTAGAAGAGTTAGGCAAACTTTATCTCAGAGCAGAAAAGAAAAAGATGAAAAAGATGACATCTCCTCCCTGCTGTGATTTGTCTTTTCATTCCATTCAGTACATTTTGGATTCGTGCTGGGTTTTTGTTATTATTCCCGAGAATAGGACGATGAAAAAGAAATGGCAGCACCGATCTGCTTTCATCTCCACGTGAAAAAGGTGAAAATGGGTTCATACGAGCGCACAGAGTAAGAATATAACTTGGATCTAACAGGTGTGGATGTGATTTCATCAAGTGTTTTCGTTTCAGCACACGAGGGGTGGGTGCTCGACATTAAGTGTCAAGTTAATTTCCGATTGGGCGGGTGGTGGACGTATGTCAGACATATGCGCGCCGTGGGCGGGTGTCGACGTGTTTGTAAAAAAAAAAAAAAAAGAAAAGGCAGAGGGGAGCGCAGCGCTTCAGCGTGTGGGTAAGCAGAGATAGGTGATGGTTAGAAGAGATGTAAGTGGCGTCGGCCTCAGCTCTCCAGAGCTGTGAGCTTTGGCTGGGAGTGGCGTGGCGCACTGTGCCCCTCCGGACCGAAAACCACCTGTATGGATGACCAGACCTCCAGCGTGATCCGAACGCCCTCGTCAGCCAGGCTCCAGAGCACCAACGCCACTGACAACTGGGGTTATGCCGAGGTGGGGAAGGGCGTCATGACGGTGGAAAACATGCTGGAAGAGTCCGTTGTGCTGTCGGCGCCTCACCTGTCGGTGGATCGATATGAGCGCAGCCGACAGGGATGCTGCGAGAGGGTGGTCATCAACATTTCGGGTCTACGCTTTGAGACGCAACTTAAAACTTTCAACCAGTTCCCAGACACGCTGCTGGGGGACCCCAGGAAAAGGATGCGCTACTTTGACCCACTGAGGAACGAGTACTTCTTCGACAGGAACAGACCGAGCTTTGATGCCATCCTGTACTACTACCAGTCAGGGGGGCGCATACGGAGACCTGTTAACGTCCCCATTGACATTTTCTCAGAGGAGATCAGGTTTTACCAACTCGGAGAGGAGGCCATGGAGAAATTCCGCGACGATGAAGGCTTTATAAAAGAAGAGGAGCGCGTACTGCCTAAAAATGATTTCCAAAAGCAGGTTTGGCTTTTGTTTGAGTATCCTGAAAGCTCGGGGCCAGCGAGGGGGATCGCCATCGTTTCTGTGCTTGTGATTTTGATTTCCATTGTTATTTTCTGCATGGAGACTCTGCCGGAATTTCGGGATGAAAAAGACCAAGCCACGGTGGCTCCCACAGTTAATGGCACTGCTCCCTACGTGCCAAGCCCCTTCACAGACCCCTTCTTTGTGATAGAAACGCTGTGCATTATATGGTTCTCTTTCGAGCTGCTGGTCAGGTTTTTCGCCTGCCCCAGCAAAACTTCCTTCTCCAAAAACATCATGAATATCATTGATATCGTGGCCATAATCCCCTACTTTATCACTCTGGGGACAGAGCTGGCCGAGAGGCAGACCAACGGCGGCCAGCAGGCGATGTCCCTGGCCATCCTGAGGGTGATCAGGCTGGTGAGAGTCTTTCGCATTTTCAAGCTCTCACGGCACTCGAAGGGACTTCAGATATTGGGACAGACCCTCAAGGCCAGCATGAGGGAGCTGGGCTTGCTCATATTCTTTCTTTTCATCGGAGTTATCCTCTTCTCCAGTGCGGTTTACTTTGCGGAAGCAGACGACCCCACGTCCAGCTTCACCAGCATCCCGGATGCGTTTTGGTGGGCAGTTGTCACCATGACCACGGTGGGTTACGGGGACATGCACCCGGTCACCATTGGTGGCAAAATAGTGGGTTCTCTGTGCGCAATAGCAGGCGTGCTGACCATTGCCTTACCCGTGCCAGTGATTGTGTCCAACTTCAACTACTTCTACCACAGGGAGACTGACGGAGAGGAGCACCCACACTACCTGAACACGGGCAGCTGTGAGCACCTCCCCTCAGAGGAGCTGAGGAGGTCGTGCAGCTCCTCGTCCCTCAGCAAGTCCGAGTACATGGTGGTGGAGGAGGGCATCAACAGTGCGTTCAAACAGCCCAACTTCACCACCGAGAACAACCAGAACTGCGTGAACATCAAAAAGATCTTCACGGACGTGTAAATGAACCCCACACCGGATCATTTATGGAGCATGAAAGAAAACAGTAGCTATGATATTTTTTTATATAGCCCATCGTAATGTGTCGGTCCATATCTGTGGAGGAACGCTGCGAATGTCCGTTTTAACAAGGCATTTCTGATTTATTTTTATTTAAGCAACATTCGAGTTGGTGTGTTTTGAGTATTTCTGCAGCAATCAAACACATTTGCACTGGAAAAGTAAATGTTTCAGTCCAAGCTGTTGTCAGACGATAAAAAAAGAGAAAAGAACATTTAACTAACAAGTAAGTGGCTTGTTAAAACAGATTTTTTCAGTGTATAGTGCCACACGATGCCTACATATCTAGATGTTATAACGCGAATACACGTGTAGCATATACTAGTCTATTATATACTGAATCTACCCGCCAGTCAAAAAAAACGACGTCTTGTGCTTCGTGGAAAGAAAAGTTTCATTGTCCAGTAATGTAATCAATAGACTATGGTAATTCATATAGCCAGATGTCTGTTTAGGTTATATTTAATATCATAACCTGTCGAGATGATGGACTCTGAGTCTTGTTGGGATTTTTATTCAGGTAATAAAAGCGCAGAGTGGAGTAGATGGAAACGCTTATCAGAAATTATACGTTGAGCTTTTCGTAAAGTTGTATTTTTATCCAGAACTGCCTATATAGCCATATTCAATAAAAACCGAGATGAAGTGATGCCGGGTGTGGCTGTCACTCTGATTCTGAGATGACCACCCAGCGTCGCTGCACATTCGGTTGGCAGCGAGCAGGAGGGACGTGCTCCGTGGAAACCGTGAATAATCGTGTGTTCGGGGTCATGTGCAGCGATGACAGGATGAAAACAGCGCGGATCAAAGGAGGGAGGACGTGCAGCGACGTCCCCGCCTCCTGCGTGTCGAGGCCCGCCTTGTGATGCAGTCTCCATGACGACGGTGGTTTCCCGGGTAACCCCCTCTGATGTTACCATGGCATTGTGTTGCATTTTCACAAAGATGTTCCAACCGTGCTTGATTGTCACCTTTTTGTCATTGGAGAGGAGGGGAATGGGGCGAATGCTCATCATGCATATCTTGTGGGGGTATTTTTACATTAAAGAATGTTGAGTTTTATATTTTACCAGCTTCCTAAGAGATGGTTAAAGCAGTATTGGTTAGTTAATGCTAGTATTTACGGGGCTAGTCTGTGTCCTCGGCCCTTGCACTGGCAGATGTGCAGCAATTTGAATATCACGAAAAGCTGTCGTGTCCCTGCATTTGTTTCCTTTCACTAAAACAGCCTCAGCTGCTCTGTTTTTCAGCTCCATTCTCTGAGTTGGCATGCCAACTAGGTGTGACGTCAGCTACCTTTCATCCCTCCAGCAGACGCCTGCACGTGAGCTTGTGATACAGAGTGGCTGCGAGCTGAAGTGACACAAACTAGCAGCAAAACTCAAAGGAGTCTGGAAATTAATTACGCAGCTGTATGTCCTTTAATGTGTCATGACGGCTGGCAGCGTGCATGAGAGGTTTACAGAATCTTAATTATGGCTTTTATTATTCTTACAGCTGCAGATGACTTGCAGTTGTTTTTCATTCAAAATGCATATGCTAATTATTTTCTAGATTAACTCATTAATAATTTAATGTCTTAAAGCTGTGATAACTTAAAACCCACCGTTGAAGAAATACATCAATTTTATTTATTTTTTTACATTGTTTTCTGCTATATATATTCTTTTTTCTATGTTTTGGTTTTTATGTTATTATTTATATTTTTTAGTTTAGTTTTTTTTTGCATTTTTTTTAACAACATTTGGGTTTATACATATATAATTTATAATTTTTTTCGTTTATTTTATCTGTCTTTGCTAATTTGCACTTTTTTCTATATTTTAGTTTATACATATATAATTTTTTCATTTATTTTATGTTTTTGCATTTCTCTCTCTCTCTCTCTCTCTCTCTCTCTATATATATATATATATATATGTGTGTGTGTGTGTGTGTGTGTGTGTGTGCATACACACATAAATACATATATATTGTTTTTGCTCATTTTTTCTATATTTGGGTCTTACAGGGTTAAATGTCTTTTAAAATCCAAAATAAAAAATAAATAAGTCAGCAAACCTTAACATTTGCACATCTATTTCCCTTCACAAAATGAATGAAGTCAGTTATTGACTGTCATCCTATTTGTGTAAATTAACTAAGCAATTTATCACATAATTTCAGCTCTAATTATTTTGTGGTGTTTGGAGTAATTAGGAGCACTCACTCAGCATCATTTAGTTGCGTTCTGTATTTATTTATTTTTTTTTAGTGTGCATGATTAATTGTTCCATTAGAAATTAACAGAAATTCCACAGGTGAACACAGCACAGTCTTCATAAACTACTTGTTGTGCCATTAAGTGGTCCGGTTGTTTGCAATGCCTCTGGAATGGAGGGTTAGTCATGCTTGGTTTCCCGCTGAGCTCTGTTGCTCAACCTTCATCATTCTGAAAGTAGCTCAGTCCTGCCCTCTAGTGGACTTTCTGAGTTATTACTGATAGAAAAGAGGTAAAGAATCAGCCTAGGATGGGGATATTCAGCCTCTTTTTACTCTAGGTAGCGTCTCGAGGAGTAAATAAATAGTAATGCCTTTACTAATATGCATATTGTGTACACTTTCTAATGTAGTCCAAACATGACTCTTAACAGCTCCAAGATTATGAGCTGATGATATTCCAGACGCCTGTACAAAAAAAAGAGACACAATTCTCCATATTCGAAGTCTTGGAGACCCAAGTTGTTAAAAAAAAAAAAAAAAAAAAAATAGTAGTTATACACTACTGTTCAAAAGTTTGGGGTCACGTAGAAATGTTACTACTTTTGAGAGGAAAGCATTTTTTTCAATGAAGATAACATTAAATTAACCATAAATACAGACATTGTTAATGTGGTAAATGACTATTCTAGCTGGAAATGTTTAATGGAATATCTCCATAGGGGTACAGAGGAACATTTCCAGCAACCATCACTCCTGTGTTCTAATGCTACATTGTGTTAGCTGATGGTGTTGAAAGGCTCATTGATGATTAGAAAACCCTTGTGCAGTTCTGTTAGCACATGGAGAAAAGTGAGAGTTTTGATGGAAAACATGGACTTGTCTGGATGACCCCAAACTTTCCTGATTTGCTGTACAAGTTATATTTAATGGTCCTTCCAGTGTGTTGCTGCTTTCATGAGAATCGGGAACACTTACAGTAAATATTTGGACTTTCTGTGCTGCCTGGGATTTATTCAGACCAGGAGAGAAGAGAAATATTCTGTCTGGTGAAGCAAAAATAGGCAATTTAGCAAATATTATTGTTACTGTTTTTACCCATGCAGCATTGAGGAAGAAACAGTGTTTTGTCCTCGAACGAGCAAACGGGGCCGTCCGGGATTTGTCATCCAGGTCAGGAAAGTACTTTAAAATTTCACCTAGAGGCTTTTAGTATGACCCATAATTCTTGAGGTTCCCATGAGACAAGGGGAATTACAGGTTGTGAGCCAGAGCTTGCAAAAAAAAAAAAACCCCTCTGTACTTAAACTTAATATGACTTGGAACAAGCACAGAAAAATTGCCCATCAAGGTTGCTTGAAATTCTCTCTGCAGTACGGTGGCTTGTTACCAGGCAAATGCCCCTTTTTTAGAATCTCATGAAAGCTCCTGGGGTCTCTTTTATAAAGAAGCATTTAAACAAATGGACAAATTGATTTGATAAGCCTGAATTCACCAACCAAGAGAGCCAAGAGAAGCAGCATAATAGTCTTGAAATAGCCACAACTCCACGCTTTTCCTTTGTTTTTACAAAATATAATGAACAACTTGAAATTTATTAGGACAAATATGTTTAATTTCAGCCACATTATGTCTCAGTTTATCATTTACACATTACATCTTACAGATCACAGAATGTCTAGAAAGAAACACAACATTTAGTCACAGATATCTGGAACTGAACAATCTAGTATTTTACTTTATGATCAAAACAACTTGTCATGGTCCAGAAATTATTTTTAAATTAACAGTTTTACAAATTTATAATCTACAGTTCATGTCTTCTCTGTAATTATTTTACACTTTAAAGATGTCCCGACCGGATTGGACCCTCTGGTTGGCCGGTTTTGGCCCGCGGGCCGCGTGTTTGACACTCCTGCTCTAACCACTATAACCGCTCTCTGGCACGTAAATTCATAACATACTTCATGGAAAACTACAAGTGAGTTCTTAAAATAATTTGGTAGAGTTTAGGTTAAGTATATGTTTTGCTGGGTCTGTTTTCTCATTGTGAGATTCGGTCTTGATGACAGTGATTTAAACGTCAAACCGGACTGAAAGTGGCTGATTTTAGTGGTTTGATTTGTGCATTTCTTTTTCAGATGTGTTGTAAGAAACTCCACACAGAAAGTAAACATTTAAGGAAGGTAAACACAGCGTTGTGGAAGAACAGAAGCCTTGAGATGACACAAACTAACCTATAATATGGCTCTGCACACAGGATAATTTCAAAGTTAAGCAGTTAAGTTTCGTCCCATGGGCCACTTCTTTGCTGAGTCTTTTGTTTTCCACGCAGAGCTGCAAAGACGTCGGTCCTGCACACGACATGCCATGTGTCCCACAACTCCAGGTGCATCGCCTCAGAACTGCTGAGCGCTCTCGTACCCTCTGTGTCCCCTGCAGGAGTTGCAGCCCTTCTTCAATGTATTTTTAACCCGGGGAAAATGAAAAGGTGCGTACAAATTACCCAGCGCCGTTAATCATTTCCTGCACAGCTCGACGGCAGCGCCAGCAAGGGACATCTGCAGTTCCTGTCTAATTCTGTTCTGGTAAGGACGACGTCACAGGTAGACGTGTGAGGCTTAGTAGGCAGGAATAACCTAGAATCATTGGAATCGAACAGCCTAATTATGCAAGATTAGGACATTATTCCATATTAGTAAATAATCAAGACCTGGGACTGGGTGTTGACCATTTTTTTTCTCTATATTAAACTTTCAAATACCCAAAACTAGCCAAAACCGGCCCACCAGCGGGTCCAGTCCGGCTGGGGACGACTTTAAAGTGTAAAAATTACAGAGAAGACATTAACTGCAGGTTGTAAATTTGTTTCTCATTGGTCTTTGGTCATTTTGTGTCTCATTTTTGTTATATTTTGTCTTGCTTTTGTTGGTTTTTTTTGTCTGACTTTTTTTCTTCCTGAAGGTTTTGCAAATTTTCAGAAATTTGGGGAATTTTTTTCGCTGAATTTTTGGACTTTTTTCAGACAAGGAAAATATTTTTTGGCGCCTGTAAATGAAGACAACAGGAGGGTTAAAGAAGGATGCACACTTATGTATTTAAACTGCTCTGTTCAAACATAATCTAATTGTGTTCCTCTGTGTTTGTGTGTCTTCGCATGCACATATGAGTGAGCATGCTCGAGTGCTGCACAGCTGTAAGACGGTCACAGCTGGCACGCCTCGATGCACTCTGCCGTGGGATCCTGGTCATTAAAAAAAAAAAAAAAAACGGCAGTAGAGAGGGAAGAAGGCACTCCACATATGAGATTGCATGCATGGTGCACCGACACACATGCAGAGAGGGAAACTGCAGTGGGTTAGCTCCACAGCTGGTGCTCTCTGACGCTGGCGCTGCAGGCAGACGTGAGGATGCAAATCCAGGATCGTGCTCAGCCGGACCGGGGAGGCGGAGGAGACCCCCGGGCTTCCCCTCTCCTCTCATCTCCTTTGCCGTCCTCGTCATGCCAACATTCGCCACATGAGAGGAGTCGGGCCTCGCAGCAGCGTGCTGCCTCTGATGATACCCGGCGTACCAGGAGAGGTGCCTCTTGTCATCCTTGAACTTTACTGGAGCGTGCTGGTTGCAAATCAGCGGAGGGAAGAGAGTCCGGTGCAGTTATTCACAGCGTTGGAGATTTTTTTTTTCTTCTTCCTGATCTGATGATATTTTTATGTGGTACAGTATTTGCCCTAAAACTGTAACTCAGCGCTGCCAAAAATAGAAACCGTGAGACATATTGCCATTATTTCTCTGGGTGCCATTCATCCATCTGCTCTTTGGAGAACATGTAATGGCACTCTGGGGGCTATTCATAAAGTTCACTCTTCTGCATCAAGACTCTGTGTTCAGGGCTTTCAATGAGACAAAAGGAAAGCCCAGGAAGCATGTCAGAGAAAGCATATATCCTTCTTCCCCCATAGGCCAGACACAGAGCCTGACGAGTGAAACCATTATAGAGTATAGTTCATATGGCAGATGCACCATATGCTGGGAAACTAGTCCCAGGTGTGGAAGCAAGAAAAATATAAAATCCACGTTTTCCACTTTGTCTTACCACTAATTCATCTTTAACGAATGCAGCTGACTGCAGGGAAATGGAAAGTGCTTTGTCATCGTGCTGTAACTTTACCTGAAATATCTCAGTGGCACCAGAAACGCTGCCCAGCCTCCTCCCTCTGCCGCCCCGGGAGACGGTCTCCATAGCGATCGAATGAGGCTGAGCAAAAGAGCCGCCCGACTACAGAGGCGACGCTGACCTGAAACAGTTTCCTTTGATGCTCTGCTTCTGGTTTTAGGCACTTTCCAGGAAGTCCGCTGATCCTCACCTCCACAGATGAGGTTAATAGCATCAAGGGGGACGTCAGACGTGTGTGAGGTTTTAGTTTTGAGGCCCTGCGACCCTGGAAACTGTGCAGCCACGGCTCAACTCTCAGGTGTCCTGTGAGTCAGAGCGGCTTCAGGGTCCAGCAGCAGCAGCGTCGGCTGCAGATCAGACCGCTGCTCAAAGCTGAGACACATAATTTGGTTCCTTGAGTCACTCGCAAAAGAACAGAGCATTGCAGCTGTAAATCCCACAAGTCCTGTAACCTCCTCAGGACTGAGGGAAAAAAGTAGCTTTCAATCTAACTTTTTTAATCTATCTGTCTATCTATCTATCTATCTATCTATCTATCTATCTATCTATCTATCTATCTATCTATCTATCTATCTATCTATCTATCTATCTATCTATCTATCTATCTATCTATCTATCTATCTATCTATCTATCTATCTATCTTTCTATCTATCTATCTATCTATCTATCTATCTATCTATCTATCTATCTATCTATCTCTGTCTATCTATCTATCTATCTATCTATCTATCTATCTATCTATCTATCTATCTCTGTCTATCTATCTATCTATCTATCTATCTATCTATCTGTCTGTCTGTCTGTCTGTCTGTCTGTCTGTCTGTCTGTCTGTCTGTCTGTCTGTCTGTCTGTCTGTCTATCTATCTATCTATCTATCTATCTATCTATCTATCTATCTATCTATCTATCTATCTATCTATCTATCTATCTATCTATCTATCTATCTATCTATCTATCTATCTATCTATCTATCTATCTATCTTCGAAAAAAGTAGCAAAACCTTGCTTTGGTAAAACACATTGAGGTCAGAAGTAAAGTCACTGCCGCATGAAAAACATAAAGTCCACCACTTAGGTAACAAACACACTGTCACGGACACACAGGCTGATTTGTATTGTCTCCACGTTGTTGAAAGCGTGTCTTGTTTCGAGCATGACCTTGGTATAATATAACCCAGTGTTCCTGAAGCAAGCGCTTACCTTGACTTGAATTTCACTCACACATACAGACACACTGTACGATGCAGCAGAAGGGTATCCCTGCAACGGTGACACTGACTCACTCACTCCCTGACTCACAGTCCTTCCCCTCAGCACCAGGACAGCTCGCTCAACTCAATGTAGCCCACATCTTTCTGTTTTTTTATGTCGTTTTGCTGCTGTCAGTGACGAATGAAGAAGCTGCTTTGTAAAGTGTGCCCGAGTGTCTGTTTCAGCCAAACGTTGTGCGTTGCTTGTTTTGCCTTGTGAGACGGCAGTGTGACTCATGAACTGTAGAATCGCTGCCGTCGTGTGGAATGCGTCTACACTGGAAAAAATGCTCCTCTCAAATCAAGAAAAAAATAACTTATTTCAAAGAACTTTTACCTTGAAATAAGTGAAAAAATCTGCCAATAGAACAAGTAAAAAATGGCTTGATAGGATTTCTTGAAATAAGATATGATATTTACAATCTTGAGATCTTAAAATTAGCTGGGAAAACTTATTTTAAGCTCTTTTTTACCAGGATTGTCAAGCTTAGTTGTCTTAAAATAAGCCAGACATGCTAAAAAAAATAGCAGTTTTTCACTCAAAAATTGATTTTTTTTCACGTAACCTCCTAATTTGAGATGTATTAACCCTCCTGCTGTCTTCATTTACAGGCACCAAAAAATATTGTTTCCTTGTCTGAAAAAAATGACCTAAAAATTTCCCCAAATTTCTGAAAATTTGTTAAACCTTCAGGAAGAAAATTCCAATAATTCCTTAAAAATTTAACTTAGAAGTGTTATTTTAGAAAAATTGCCCAAACTTGGCAAGAAAATTCTTGTAAATATTTTCTAAAAATGAATGTTCTTTAGAAACATTTTCAACATTTCTTTTTTCCACCAAAAAATGTTCAAAGATTTCCCAAAAATGTTGACAATGTGGACATCAAAAGTTTCACTGTGAAAATATATATATTTTTCCACATTTTCAGACTTTAAAACGGGTCAATTTTGACCTGCAGGACGACACGAGGGTTAAACTTATTTAGAGTTTTCTTGTAAAATTCAACTCAAAACAAGGTCATTTCAAGATTGTTTGACTTAACAAGAAATTTAAGATGAATTGTCTTAAAACAGTCCCTCCATCTGCTGGAATGTCATTGTTCAGTGAATTTATCTAAAATCGAGTGGGATGAGACATTTTGACTAAAAATAAGACAAATAGACTTGGAAAGATTTAGAGTTTTTGCAGTGTACAGGTAGCTATAAGCATTTTTACAAAGCTGTAAGTTTAGAGGATGAGCTTGTGCAGTGTGTGTGTGTGTGTGTCTGCTGTGTGTGTGTGTGTGTGTGTGTGTGTGCAGATTTCTGGGAGGTTATCTCGATAAGTGGGATGCAGCTTGGCAGTGTACTGCAGTGGACCAGTGTCCTTGTGTCTCTCCTGGTGTCTGGCTCTCTTCCAGCATCTGCCCTCGTCCTGCTGGGCCTCAATCTGACGAGCACGACTCTCCTTTCCCTCCCTTTTTTCTACTCCTCCCTCTCTTTGCACAATGCTCGCTCATCCCTGTCCACCCATATTTCACCACCATCCCTTTTTGTCTGCGCCTCAGATGTACTGTCAGCTAAAGTAGGGGACACTGAGGACAAAATGGACTGTATTGCTTTATGTTCACGTACCTAAGCTACTTATTTATTGTCCACTTTTATGGTCCAGTACCTGCATGTATGACCTGGCCTCTTTTACACTGCACTACAGTTTCTATTTCCTGAGCAGCAATGTTGAAAGTATAAACTGAGTCTCAGTGAGGATACACAGGTTAACCCTCGTGTCGTCCTGCGGGTCAAAATTGACCTGTTTTAAAGTTTGAAAATGTGGGAAAAAATATATATATATTTTCACAGTGAAACTTCTGATGTCCACATTTTCAGGAAATTTTTGAACATTTTTTGGTGGAAAAAAATGTTTAAGAAATCAGATTTTTTTGTGAATGTTCTTAAAGAAAATATTAGAAGTTTTACTGATATATATGGAATCACTTTAGATATTTTTAGGATTTTTTTGGAAGATTTTTACTTATTTTTAAAAAAATATTCACAAGAATTTTCTTGCCAAATTTGGGGGATTTTTTAAAAAAAAATTTTAAGGGAAACTTTTAAGGAATTACTGGAATTTTCTTCATGGCGGTTTTGCAAATTTAAAATTTGAAAATGTGGAAAAAAAAATATTTTCACAGTGAAACTTCTGATGTACACATTTGGGAAATCTTTGCACATTTTTTGGTGGAAAAAAAGAAATGTTAAAAATGTTTGTTAAGAACATTCACAAAAAAATCAACCAAAATCCAGCAAATGTCACTGGATTTTGGTTGATTTTTTTGTGAATGTTCTTAAAGAAAATATTAGAAGTTTTACTGATATATATGGAATCACTTTAGATATTTTTAGGATTTTTTGGGGAAGGTTTTTACTCATTTTTTGAAAATACTTCCAAGAATTTTCTTGCCAAATTTGGGGGATTTTTTAAATAAAACTTTGAAGAGAAACTTTGAAGGAATTATTGGAATTTTCTTCCTGAAGGTTTTGCAAATTTTCAGAAATTTGGGGAATTTTTTTTGCTGAATTTTTGGATTTTTTTGGTGCCTGTAAATGAGGACAACAGGAGGGTTAAAGGTGTTGTAAGATTGCCTGATACCTCGAGGGTGAAAAAATAGTAGAAAAAAAATGGCAGATTGTATAAGGGGAGATGACTTTAGAGTATGATTCCTGATGAAAACGGTGAGGATTTGAGATGAGAGAATTTGCCATGGAGGAATTGTACATAGGAGAGTGTTGCATCATCATATCCAGGAGCAGAAAATCTGTGTTAATGCAGCAGAAAATCCACGAGTGAACATGATATGCAGAGCTCATCTGTTCCGTCTTATCACATTATGTTGAATTTTATTGTGCTTGTAACAGACAGAGAAGGATCTTAGAAGTGAATCATGGTGGAATTCAGACCATGCAGTGTGTGTGTGTGTGTGTGTGTGTGTGTGTGTGTGTGTGTGTGTGTGTGTGTGTGTGCGTGCTGGAAACCTGTGGCTGCTGCAATGCAGTATGAAGGAGTAAGGAAGCACAGTAGACCTCCAGTGTCCACACATCGACCGCTGCACTCCAGGGAGTGCATGAGCTGAACGCCACCGACAGCCTGCATTAATGAACATACATCATGTGTCACCTTGAATTCAGCTAATTTTCTGATGTTCCTTGAAGCTACCAACCATTTTGAAAACTTTTAAGCACGACATCACTGTAACTATGACAACAAGTGAACGCTACATCTGCCTGCTGACGGTCACATGATTGTGATCCTACTACAAATCCACGCACTTATCGGGACTTATCCGTCGGAAATCATACAAGGAAAAACTGATTAAATTGTGGAGGTGTTTCTAAAAAACTTTTAAGGGAAACTTTTAAGGAATTATTGAAATTTTCTTCCTGAAAGTTTTGCAAATTTTCAGAAATTTGGGGAATTTTTTGCTGAACGTTTGGATTTTTTTCAGACAAGGAAACAATATTTTTTGGTGCCTGTAAATGAGGACAACAGGAGGGTTAAATAACAAGCAGAACAACGATTAGGAAACGACACCGCGCTTGTTGCAGATTATTAGATGGCAATTGACCTAAATATTTCTGTCTTTAAGATTAATTAAACAGGAGCAGAAAAAGAATGTTTGTCTCAGCTGCACGTGAAAAGAACGCCTGTCATCCATCTAACAGATCAGTGACAATGACCCTTCAGTCTCTCGGCTCTCAAGTTCATTTTCTCTGCTGTCTGTCCCCGTGCCAGAACAGCGTCTGATGGAGATGAGGATAAGTCCTGAAATCAATACCTCTTGGAAGCAACTTCATTGTTGACACTCTCATCTGCCAACCAACACAGCCAGCAATTTTCATGTCCCCGTATGATTAAAGCACGCAGAGCATTTAGAGTGCTGGGACCCTTCGCTTTTAATTAAAACCAGCCACCTAATGCAAAGTGAACTGAGCTTTAGAGCCTGCATTAACAGTCTTTGTTACGGGCCCCTGGCTCATAAATAATGGCTGTGCTGTCATGAGGAACCTGGGAAAGCCATTAAGAGATACTGAGAGGTATCCGCTAGTGTGGCAGCAGGCAGGCAGGCAGGCAGACGGACAGAAGGGACGAGGTTGGGAGCCGTGGCGCTTTCAGGTCTGCCAGGAGCAACCTTGGCAAAGCCGAGTCTCACACAAATCATCCCGCTGTCGTCCCCCATCCCCCCTTTTCCTGCCCGTCCGCCGACCGAGGGATTCCCGCTGACCTCTGGCTTCTCCGGAGGTCACTTGTGGCCACGGCGCTTTCATTCCCAGCTCCGGTGTCGATGGCGATGAAAGGGTTTAATATCGATCAGTTTGCTCCTCATTCAGAATATAGCACGGCACAATGGTGGAGGTTTTTGCTCTATTTTTGTCCCCCTCCTCTCTATTATTCATGAAGCTTGTTGCCAGGAAAGATTTCAAGTAGAACTGCTGTGGAAAAAAAACAATAAAAAGCAAAGAATTATATGAATGCATGATCGTTGTTGCCTCTCTTAATGCTAATAAAGCTCAAAAAAAGAGAGAGAAAACATCACCATATGGGTAAAATCATCTCTTTAACCCTCCTGTTGTCCTCATTTACTGGCACCAAAAATATTGTTTCCTTGTCTGAAAAAAATCCAAAAAATCAGCAATGAAATTCCCCAAATTTCAGAAAATTTGCAAAACCTTCAGGAAGAAAATTCCAATATTCCTTAAAAGTTTCCTTTCAAAGTTTTATTTTTAAAAATCCCCCAAATTTGGCAAGAAAATTCTTGTAAATATTTTCAAAAAATGAGTAAAAATCTTCCAAAAAAATCCTAAAAATATCTAAAGTGATTCTATATATATATCAGTAAAACTTCTAATATTTTCTTTAAGAACATTCAGAAAAAAATTAACCAAAATCCAGCAAAATTCGCAGGATTTTGGTTGTTTTTTTGTGAGTGTTCTTAAGAAACATTTTTAACATTTCTTTTTTCCACCAAAAATGTTCAAAAAAAAATTTTCCCAAAAATGTTGAAAATGTGAACATCAGAAGTTTCACTGTGAAAATAATTTTTTCTCCACATTTTCAAAGTTTAAAACAATTCTGACCCACAGGACGACACGAGGGTTAAACGTGTTTTGATTGTTGCAGGAACAATACTCCTGGGGAAACAAAAACATATATTGCAAAATAACATCCACAGAATGACAGAACGCTGCACTAACAATCTATCTATGCTGTAATTTGGACAAAAGCGACTGCCCTGCCTGTAATTCTGGCTGCACGGTTCAGAAATATGCAATCAAGTGAGCATCAGCAGTGCTGTTGAACGGTGCTTCAGTTGTGTACCCCTTTAAATTGCCTACACTGCAGATAAGGTAAGTAGTGTTAAGCTACAGTGCGGATGGGGAGCGCGTTTTTCCGCCCTTGCCTTCTCCATCACCAGCACGTCTCTTGGTATGCATAGCAATGCCCGACTGCAGGTTTGACTAAGCTTTATATACCAGCCCTGCGGCCACGGCTGACGACAGAGATATTCCACCCTGAAATGTTTCTGCCACCTAAAAAAAAAAAAAAGAAAAAGCCTTTCACCTCCTCCTCCTGCCGAGCAGCGACCATGCAGGGCCAGTAAAGGCCGCTTTATATGTATGTTTATGCGTGTGCGTGGGGGGGTTTCTGGCTCAGTGAAATTGCATAATCTCGCTGCCCACTACGCAGGGCGATTCTTTCATGCATGTCGTTTCAAGTCAGTGTCTGAAGACGAGGCTCTGCTCACCATGGAGGCTATTAGGAGGCGCAGGAATTGTGCGCTTCGACGTTGGGACGCACTTGACTCCGCCTGAGCATCATATATCTGCAGCTCAGGAGTGTTGAGGAGATGCTGATTTATGTGGTGCATGACTAAATAAAAAAAAAAATAAGAGGGAAATGTAAATTTGGGGCCGGGTGACGCATGAATTGATTTTCTGAGCAGCAGATTTATTCCCACACTGAAATGAAAAGATTATTGATGCGTCCCACAACGCGTCCAATTATTAAATCTTGGGTAATAAGATTACATTTTTAAGCTGTCTTCCTCCTCCTCTTTGCCGCCTCGCCTTCTTTTTTTTTTTTTCTTTTTTTTAACCCTCGCTCTCTTTGCAGATGTTGCCTCTCTGAGCACCTGATCAGGACCGTTCTTTACCTTTGCGGCTGTCTGCGTCCAGCAGCTCGTCACACCGGCTGGAGGGGACCAGTGGAGGCGGATCATTCTGCTGATCCCAGCACCTTTGGTTATTAAGGGAAGCACCAGCAGCACCTCCTTGATCGGTTCCCTCCCTCCCTTTTTTTTTTTTTTTTTTTGCCAATCGCCATCCCACGACAGCCTACCCGGAGGAAAGGAGTCGGGGAGGGCAAAGCGAGGACACACCCGCACATACTGTACCCGGTGTACACGGTGGGAAGGATGCTGCAGACAACATGAGATGAATATCATCGACTTCTGTCCCAAATTGAAGATTCGGGATTTTTTTTCTCTCCCTACCTGCTCTTCAGACTCGAGACCTGATCGTCGCAGCAGGTTTTTCACCTTTTCTGATTCCAGCGTCCAGCGGGAGCGTTAACTCACATCCACATATGGAAAAGATGTCTGCAGGTATGTATGAAATTGAGATGGAGCATCTTTACCTGTCATCTGCCGGTGGATTAAATGTAACTACGAGTCGTGGCGTTTGGTTGATCATGCACTGATTTGCACTCCAGCAGCAGACGCGATAATGAGCAGGAAAGCTGCAGTTGTATGTTTTCTGTATGTTTCATAAGGGGTTTTATTTGGTTAAAAAAAACAACAACTGTGCTCCCACTTTGTGAGTGGAGATGATGCAGAAGAGAGATACATTTTTTTTCTCTCTTGGAACCTATTTCCTTCTATGGATAAATTATTTATAGATGTTTTTTAATATTTCAGAGACAGGCACCATTTCAAGACTAAAACGCTCCATCAAAACTAAACTGAAGTCAGTTCATACGAGCCAATTCTGAATCCGTTTGGTGCAACAGTCAATCTGAAAAGCACCTCATATATTTGTGTTTAGACTGCAGTGCTTTTCTATGATATTCTAGACAGGATGCTGTCTGTATGAATTTGGTGTCTGCTGCATTGCCATATTCATGCATGGCTTCACTGAAAAAGGTAGTCCCATTCATTTCAGCAGATATTGTCCATTGCAGCAGATCAGTGTCCTAATTTATGAGCTTCTGTGCGTTTTATTTGCCTGCCAGCCCCAGAGTTTACCTGCATTGGAGCCATTTATATGCAAGGCGGTCTGCCTATTTGCATATTAATTTTCCGAAGTCAGGAGCAGGAGTGTCAGCCTCAAGTTTCCATGAGCTGATTCATTTTAGTGCTGACTGCTTTCTCACGACAGCGTAACTTTACATTATTCATATCAAATCCGGTGACATTTTTCGAGGGTGGTTTCATTTTGCTCAGTTTTTGAGTTGTTTGATCTTCAGGCTAAAGCAAATGCCTGATATGTCTGTGCTTAGCAGAACAAGTATTGAGTGCTGAATCATGTCTGAGGTTTACCTGACCTTGCTGTCTGTCTTTGCTTTATCTGTTCTACATGCAGTCAGATCCTAGGTGACATCCTGTGGCCGTCAGGTCTTTACAGTGTTGAGCCCCCTCCCTCTCCTGGCCCCCGCCTGCAGTTCTCCAGGCTGCAGGACCCAGACTCACTGAAAAGTGCAGGCCTCCTCCCCCTGCAGAATGACTGTTGCCACAGGCGACCCCTCTGACGAGGCGGCTGCACACCCGGGGCACCCGCAGGACTACGACCCAGAGGCCGACCATGAGTGTTGTGAGCGGGTGGTCATCAACATCTCAGGGCTGCGCTTTGAGACACAACTCAAAACCCTCTCCCAGTTCCCAGAGACTCTGCTGGGGGACCCCAAAAAGAGGATGCGGTACTTTGACCCACTAAGGAACGAGTACTTTTTCGACAGGAACAGACCCAGCTTTGATGCCATATTGTATTATTATCAATCAGGAGGCCGGCTAAGAAGGCCGGTCAACGTCACCTTAGATATTTTCTCAGAGGAGATTCGCTTTTACGAGCTGGGCGAGGAGGCCATCGAGATGTTCCGCGAAGACGAGGGTTTCATCAAGGAGGAGGAGCGGCCTCTTCCCGACAACGAGTTTCAGAGACAGGTGTGGCTACTGTTTGAGTACCCAGAGAGCTCAGGTCCTGCTAGGATTATCGCCATAATCTCTGTCATGGTCATCCTGATATCTATCGTCAGTTTCTGCCTGGAGACGCTCCCCATTTTCCGCAATGATGAGGAGGAAATGCACAAGTCTCACGCTGCAGTCTTTTCGCCTGAGACCAACACCACAATCATCAGCTACACGTCCACCTACTTCACCGACCCCTTCTTCATCCTGGAGACGCTTTGCATTATATGGTTCTCCTTTGAGTTTCTAGTGCGCTTCTTCGCCTGCCCAAGCAAGGCAGGCTTTTTTGGTAATATAATGAACATTATTGATATTGTTGCCATCATCCCTTACTTCATCACTCTGGGCACGGAGCTGGCAGACAGGCCAGAGGATGGCCAAGCGGGTCAGCAAGCCATGTCTTTAGCCATTCTCAGGGTCATCCGCTTAGTACGAGTCTTCAGAATTTTCAAGCTCTCCCGTCACTCTAAGGGGCTTCAGATTTTGGGTCAGACCCTGAAAGCCAGCATGAGGGAGCTCGGCCTGCTCATTTTCTTCCTCTTCATAGGGGTCATCCTGTTCTCCAGCGCTGTCTACTTTGCTGAGGCGGATGAGCCCGAGTCACAGTTTGAGAGCATCCCAGACGCATTTTGGTGGGCTGTGGTGTCCATGACAACGGTCGGCTACGGCGACATGGTCCCAACAACGATCGGCGGCAAGATCGTGGGCTCCCTCTGTGCCATAGCAGGCGTGCTGACCATCGCCTTGCCCGTGCCTGTCATTGTGTCCAACTTCAACTACTTCTATCACCGCGAGACTGAAGGCGAAGAGCAGGCGCAGTATCTGCAGGTCAACGTGCCCAAAGCCGACTCGGCCGAGGAGCTGAAGAAGAGCCGGAGCGGCTCCACCATCAGTAAATCGGACTACATGGAGATCCAGGAGGCTGTGAACAACAGCAACGAGGACTTTCAGGAGGAGAACCTTAAGACGGCCAACTGCACGCTGGCCAACACAAACTATGTAAACATCACCAAAATGCTCACAGACGTGTAGTCATCTGGTGTTTTCCCTCCCCGTCGCCGGGAAACGTGGAGCTGAGCAACTGGATGGGACAGGTGTACGCCCTCCCACCTCACATGTGCTGGAAAAATCAAGGCAATAGAATTCAGGATGCCGATGATGATTGACTGAAAATAATGTTGCAAATACCACTCACTCCTCCTGCGCTCATCCTGTCTTCACTCCTCACAACTTGCCCTTAAAACTTCAGAAAAATGTCAGAGTGAAATTTCAAAAATTTTGCATTTTCTGCATGGAGTTGGCTTTGTCTGTGTGGCTGTTTTTAAAAAAAAAAATAGTAATACCTACAGAATTCTTGCTCACAACAGTAGCCAACAGTAGTGCACAAAAAGAAAAGACAAAGGAAGAAACACAGTGAGACAAAAAAAAAAATGTAACACGACACAAGCCCTGCTTTGCTCCCCTGTTCCTTGGTCCTTCATTTCCCGAGGCACACCGCTCTGCCATGCGCTTCTCTGAAGAGCCCTACTCGCGCTACACATGCTGCTTCCTGGAGCCAATGAAACTAAACTGTCTTACGCTTACACCGTTTAGTGATAAAAAAAGGATGTGTGAGCATAAAGCAAGCCCACTCCGGCGCTGGTACGGCCCGTGGGTGACTTGCGACGAGGTTGGTGGTTAAGTACGCCACGTTATTTCAAGGATGAATGACAGCCATCAGCGCTAAGCTTGTGGTTTGACACCTTTTTTTCCCAGTAGACATCAGTATCTGATGAATGACTGAGAATGGCCTTGAATTTTCACTGCTTTGGTCTTACATGTACTGTACGTATTGCAATGCAAGCTTCCCCCTCCCCCCTCCATTCACCCAAGCTGGTCTTACTGCAGAGCTTTGAGGACAACTTGAATGTTTCTTCTTGTTTTTTGTTTTTTCACGGTTTCACACATACGGTACTTCTTCATATAGATAGGTAGCTTAACTGTGACTTAACTGATAGCCAATAGGTAGGTAGGTGCTGTTAGTAGTGAACCTAGTCAGTAGATAATTGCATGACATTTTTAATCTGAATGAGAATTTCCACTTGTTTCTCAACTGCCACTTTGCTTCATTACACACACCCACTGTATATTTGTCTGTACACTGCCTTCTGTACAAATCCACACCTTTAAAAGGATGCCTGCAGGTAGCTGTCTCAAGAACCTAAAGCTGTATGTTAGAGGGTGTCTTAAGGAGTAATCAGAAACCCCCACACTTAACAGGGTGCGGCATCCTCGTCAGTATTAACATTCCACGTAGAAGTCATTTAAAATCTTTTGCCAGGTCGCTGCTGTAAACTGAGCTGTGATTTTTGGGCGTGAAAAAAACTCCGACTCTAGTTTTTTGGACATTAATCCTACTTGCAGATGTGATAGACTTGCAGTGCTGTCTTTTTCACAGGTTCGTCACATGATCACGTCCTCATGATCGAAATAGTAACTTTTAAGGACTCGTGTATAGAGAATTGCTTCCCCTGAACTGCCTTTTATCTGGGTTTACGCTACTCTCCTAGTGTTGCATGACCTCAAAGACATTCCTAGCATGCGTTTAAGCTCAAAGAAGAAGCCTCGAAGACAAAAAAAGCATAATTACTACAATAGACATATTTATTTCTTATATATAAAACAATATATATATACAGACGGAACACATATACAGTACGCATATACTATTATCAGAGAACTAAAAACCTGAAATAGCAATGTTTAAGAGAAAGCAAGAGCCTTTCCACAATGTGCAGATCATTGCCATGTTTTTATTTTTAATGATAATGCGAATTGTTCTGAGCACTGTTGTTCTCCTGTTTCAGAGCCTGTTCAGAGTGCCAAAGACACACTCTCACTAGCCATTTCAGAAAGCATTTTCTTTACTGGTTTAAAAAAAACAAAACAAACCCGACACCCGTCATGAATTTGAACACCAGATGTTTGCTTCACTTAACTCAAAACTGCCCTCTGTGAAGTAGTTGTTGAAAGGCATGGTGTTGTTCAAAACCGTCGTCCCTAACCAGAATCTTTTATCGGGAAGCTTTCATTGGCGTTAAACTGGTCAGGATTTATACAGAGTCTCCGATGCCAGAAGCTCAGTCTGTCTTTCAAAGTTGGCATCAAATGTGAATTAGGTTCTGATTCTAGGATCGTGTCCAGCAAAGATTTTTCCACCGTTCGCTCAACACTGCCAAGGTAACAGTGAAAGGCAGTAACATCAATATGGGAAGTGATAATTAGCAGCAGTGTAGCAGATATTGTCTAACCTAGGGGTCCTCTGACTTCCCTCCTGAGTGTCTTGCCTTTCTGCATCTTCTCACAGATGTCTTGTAATTAGAAAGGTGATGGATTAGGAGAGGGTCTGTAGCAAGTACCGTCTCGGATGAGTTCTGTCATGCCAGGATGTACATCTTTACTCTTAGGGTCTCGTTCTGCTCACTACAGTCTCAACCTGCAGTAGCAAAATGTTTTAACGCCATCGCTGCCAATATGTGCTCAGGATGCCTCGTCCAACTGCCTGACGTGAGGCTTCTGAAGCCGTCTCTCTGTCCAAATCCGTGTTTGCTTTCGTGTATCTTGAAAAACTTTTCAGAGAATTTTAGCAAGTGAAGTGGAGCAGTTATGTCCGATGCTTTTAGAGGAGCAGCTTGGAGGTGGAGTGAGACGGTGAAATGGTCGGTCACTCGACGTAGGACCACATTAAATCGGTGATTAGCAATATTCCCATTGTCCTTTGGTGGAGGGGTCTGTGTGGAGAACTTTGATGATGCTTTTTTTTAAAAAAAAACAAAAAAAACAAAGGAAAGAGAACGAACCCTTATGGACCTCCACAGTCAAACCAAGATCTCCTTGATCATCAGTTGAGTATAGGCTGAGGTGTGCACAGATAGGAGGTGTGTGTGTGTGTGTGTGGTTGTGTATGTGTGAGAGAGAGAGAATAACTGAATGTCTGTATTGGCCTGGTTGTACAGCTGCATTTGTGCAACAGCCATTTGCATATTTGTGTATGTGGAAGAAAACACTCACAGTCTGACCAAAAATACTTGTCTATGCATGCAAATGCATCATATCTTATTGTCCTCATTCCATTTCTCTGGACAGGAGTTTATGATAAATGCCACACATCGACATTTATCTGTTGTTTTTTCACATTGGGCATGTTACTGTACCTCAGCCAAATTCACTGTAGCAACACACAATATTGTAGTTGAATATGGATTATTTCTGCTTGAAGCACAAAGACGAGTAGACTCATCCTCATCTGGATTCTATTCAGTGGCAACAAAGTCAATTAAAAGATGTTGTATTGCTTCATCTGGAGCACCACAGCCTCTAGAATACCATCTCTCAGCTGCTGAGGGACCCACCAGCAAGTTCACTCCATTAGAAGGGAGCCCAGCAGTGAATACACTGAGAAATCTATGCAGAGATTGATTATTAGCTTGTAGTTTTCGGGGGAGAAGAAGGTTTAAGTACAGATTCTTTATGTTTTACCGGACACCGATTCCATGTCGATGCATGGAGCTGACAGAGCGTTTTAAAGGAACCTTAGAGCAAAAGTGAAACCCTTGGCAATATTCTGCTGCTGTACGTCAAACGCTCACACATTATCTGAATGTGAATATCAGCTTTCTGAGCTTCGGGTTAGTTTGAACCGCCATGTCAGCTCTTTGCCAGGAGGCTCCTATAAAAAAACTCACACATACGGGAAACAAGATGATCAATATGCAATCTGTATGCATGTGTGTGTTTGAGGCTTTTCTTTTTTCATTTGACCCCAGAGCCTGATAGTGTGGCATCCACTGAAACAATATGTACAGTTGTTCACCTCACCCCCATCCTCCCCGTGTCATCGAGGCCTGAAAACGTCCATCATAGTTGGTACAGCGGATAACTGGATTTCTTTCTATGAAATGAAATGCGAGAGAATAATGTAAATAATAGCCAATGGATGATGGAGCAAGAACCATGTACTATATGATGTATGTGAAGTCTGGATTCAAAACATAGTATTATCTGCACTTTACGACAAAAAGGACAATCTATGGACAAGAAAAACATGTGAAATTAAAAATGCATATATTCCTTCCAAATGATCATAACCCTGAAAAAGTAATATCAATAATGAAGCCAATAATAACTCAAAGGAAAATGTGTTCCGTGTGCTTATTGTGTGTCGTTACTGCACTTGTTCATGCAAAATAATGTGATTTTTGTTGTTGTTGTTGCAGGTAGAGGTATTTTTCAAATGTTAATCCACCCTTTTGTTTCTCCCTCAGATCACAACGTTTGCGAGGTATTTAATGTGCAAATGATTTGAGGGACTAATTTTAGCTGAAGAGCATCGGCGCTGATACAAAATGCCGTGAATCGATCAAAGGCCTCTTTGTTGTTATTCTTAGGACAGCCGGCGTCTTTGTAGCCACGGGCAGCGGAGAGGACATTTTCAAACGCCTCCTGGTGTCTTCAGCTTCTGCCTCCCTTTAAGTGCACAGTATATGCTCCCTACAGTTTAAAAGAGAGAGCAGGGGGTTCTATTAATAGCTTTTTGTTAGAGGAGGAGGAGGAGGAGGAGGAGACGGAGAGAAAGGTGGAAAGGAGATGGCAAAGGAGGAAAGCATCTTGAAGAAATTCTTCACCGTGAAGTTTCCTGACATCCATGTGTAATGAGCCACAACAGAACAAAACCAGACAAATATAGTCATTATTTATTCACATGCCTTTTGTTAAAGAAAAAACGGAGGCTTCTTTCTTTCTTTCTTGTTTCCTTCAGATCCATAAAATCTGCGGCTGAATTTGAGATAATACAAATCCACCTATGAGATGATGCAGCTCTTGTGATGTTTTTTTTTTCCTAGTGTGAGCACCTTCTCCTCGCCTGACACATCTTACACCTGAGAACTCAGTTGCTAGTCTTCTGCTACCTTTAGTCCGCTCATGATTTAACCCTCGTGTCGTCGAGACAGCTTGATTTTTATGTGAATGTTCTTAAAGAAAATATTAGAAGTTTCACTGATATATATGGAATCACTTTAGATATTTTTAGGATTTTTTTGGAAGATTTTTATTCATTTTTTGAAAATATTTACAAGAACTTTCTTGCCAAATTTGTTTGTTTTTTTTTTTAAATAAAACTTTTAAGGAATTATTGGAATTTTCTTCCTGAAGGTTTTGCAGATTTTCAGAAATTTGGGGAATTTTTTTGCTGAATTTTTGGATTTTTTTAAGACAAAGAAACAACATTTTTTTGGGTGAAGACAGCAGGAGGGCTAACTAACGCGCTGCGTTGTGAGCCTCGGTGCTGTAGCTGCTCTAGTCATTAGTCTTGCTTTGATCCGGCGATGCAGTGCAGCACTCTGCAGCTCGCTTTGCTGAAACCAGGGCAAACAGGGAGAGGCAGATGGGACCCAGCAGCTCAGCCGAGGACAGAGGCGGCGGGAAGGCAGTCCTGCTGCAGGTGGCCGCCGCTGCCACGGCATCGGTGTTGTTGTCAGGGAGTGTGTGTGTGTTGTCAGGGATGGTAGCATGCCCACAGGAGCATGCTTGAGCAGCCACACAGCCTTGCACTGTGCTTACCAGCTTGTAATTAGGAGGCGAGCGCTGTGGGACTTGGAGCTAATCCAACAGGGCAGCCCTGGCATCGGACCACACCCCGTTATTAAAAGGTGTTCGGCTTTATGCTCATTAACTCCTGACCTGGTATCAGTCGCTCAGGTTGTTCTGTCCTCACCCGAGAAACACCGAGTCTTGGAAAAAGGCGAGTCGAGATCTTTAGCAGCCAGATGACTAAAAATTAACCCTCCTGTTGTCCTGCAGGTCAAAATTGACCCGTTTTAAAGTTTGAAAATGTTGAAAAAAATATGTATTTTCAAAGTGAAACTTCAGATGTCCACCTTTTCAACAGTTTTGGGAAATATTTGAACATTTTTTGGTGGAAAAAAATGTTTAAAATGTTTCTTAAGAATATTCACACAAAAAAATTTGTGAATGTTCTTAAAGAAAGTATTACAAGTTTTACTGATGTATATGGAATCACTTTAGATGTTTTTAGGATTTTTTTGGAAGAATTTTACTCATTTTTTGCAAATATTTACAAGAATTTTCTTGCCAAATTTGGGGATTTTTTTTTATTTATTTATTTATTTATTTTACATAAAACTTTTAAGGGGAACTTTTCAGGAATTATTGGAATTTTCTTCCTTAAGATTTTGCAAATTTAAAGTTTGAAAATGTGGAAAAAAAATCTATTTTCACAGTGAAACTTCTGATGTCCACATTTTCAACAATTTGGAAAAGTTTTGAACATTTTTTTGGTTGGAAAAAAAGAAATGTTAAAGAAAAGGTTCTCAAAAACATTCTCAAAAAAATCAAACAAAATCCAGTGAATTTTGCTGGATTTTGGTTGATTTTTATGTGAATGTTCTTAAAGAAAATATTAGAAGTTTTACTGATATATATGTAATCACTTTAGATATTTTTAGGATTTTTTTGGAAGATTTTTCTCATTTTTTGAAAATATGAGTGTTTTCTTGCCAAATTTGGGGGATTTTTTTAAAAAAAATAAAACTTTTAAGGTAACTTTTAATGAATTATTGGAATTTTTTTTCCTGAAGGTTTTGCAAATTTTCAGAAGTTTGGGGAATTTTTTTGCTGAATTATTGGATTTTTTCAGATAAGAAAACAATATTTCTTGGTGCCGTAAATGAAGACAACAGGAGGATTAAAGGCATGTAGGGGGATGTTTGGTGTCACATGGAAAGTTGTTTGTTCAGTAATGAGGGAAAATGAAGGAGAAAGGATTACTGCCCTCTAGGGGTGTTGTTTCAGGAGGTACACAATGTTTTTTCCTCAGTTCCTGTGACACCAGTAATGAGTAAGAACGCTTGTTGTTTATGTTTTGTTTTTAAGACAAAATATTACAAAAATGAGACCCAAAATGACAAAAAAAACAAAACAATGAACAGTCTATTATTGTAGTTCATATCAACTTGTCATGGTCTAAAAATTATTTTAAATTTAAATTGATCATTTTTTAAATTTACAATCTGTAGTTAATGTCTTCTCTGTAATTTTTACACTTTACAAAGTTGTCCTGAGGGCCGAACTGGAATCTCTGGTGGGCCGCCTTTGGCCCGCGGGCCGCATGTTTGACATCCCTGGTCTGATCAGTATCTGGGCAGGGTTTTCAGACACAATGAGACACATGTCCACCTGCGCTCCTTCCACAGTCGTATGGAAAATCAATACACTCATACACTGGCATACTAACACACACACTCACACACTCACGCCCTCCTCCACCCTCTGGGGGTGACAAATGGGCTGGGTTAAGCTCAGCCAACCATGAATCCCATCTCACAGGGAACCTGAACCTGTCAGAGCAGATGGACGGATGATCCAGAGCTCAGAAACGTGCACAAAACCAGGCGACATGAAGTAATATGAACGGCCACACCGGCCTGGCAAGTGGAGAAAATCTCCTTTTATCTAACCACACGGTGGTCTGGAAGCACAAAGCGGCTGAGAGGTCACAGGGAAACCAGTGATCAGCAGGCTGCAGGGCTGGATAAGCTGCAGCTCCAGGTGTTGATGTGTTAGTACAGCCTCCTGACCTGAGATCAGCAGGGAGTGATACGCACAGCGAGCCATTCTTGTGGCGTAGTAGTGGCTTTAATCTGAATTATGGAAGCGGGTTTGGCAATCCTGTGCCATCTGGGGCGACGACATATGGAGTCCAAATAAAGGGAGTTCATGTTTAGGAGCCCCGAGCAGTTTGTGCCTCAAGGTTAGAGGGTTGGTCTGCAGAGAGGAGAGATTTATGAATGAAGCGATGGAACACGCCTGGTGAGCTGAACATGCTGCAGATGCTGGGTGCTCTGCAAAAGTCTGGTTGCACTTTTTTTCTTTTTTTTAACCCTGTAAAACCCACTGTTGCAGAAATACACATCAGTGTTATTTTTTAAAAAATATTTTCTATTATATATATGTTATTTTGCTAATTTTTTTCTGTACTTTTTCTATGTATTTTTCTTTCTTTGTTTTTTTGCATTTTTTATATTTGGGTATTTAAATATTATTTTCGATCATATATATATATATATATATATATATATATATATATATATATATATATATATATATATATATATATATATATATATATATATATATATATATATATATATATATATATATATTATTTTTGCTATTTTTTTCTATATTTTTGTCTATATTTTTTTCTTTCTGTTTTCTTTTTTTTGAATTTTTCTGGATTTGGGTATTTAATTTTTCATATAAATATATATATATATACACACACACACACACACACACACATACATATATATTCTAAAAATATCTAAAGTAATTGCATATATATCAGTAAAACTTCTAATATTTTTTTAAGAACATTCACAAAGAAAAAAAATCAACCAAAATCCAGCGAATTTCACTGGATTTTGGTTCATTTTCTTGTGAATGTTCTTAAAAAGAACTTTTTTTTTTTTTTTTACATTTCTTTTTTTTCCACCAAAAACTCTTCAAAAGTTTCACAAAAATGTTGAAAATGTAGAAATTTTAATGTGAAAATATGTTTTTTTCCACATTTTTTCCACATTTTCAAACTTTTAAATGGGTCAGTTTGACCCACAGGACGCCACGAGGGTTAATTAAGTCAAAATCCATCCAGTAAATCTGTGATTAAGATCATTACTCCTCAACCTAGGGGGGAAAAACTGCGTCCCTGCTGTCGGCTGCATACAAATCTTGTGGAGACCATTTCCAACATGTCGACCAGGAAAAGAATGTCAGAGGCTTTAAATATCCTGCGTGAGTTAATATTTTATCAACATCTCAGTCCCAAGGCCTCTTCCCTTTCCACATCCCTCTTCCAGCTCTGAGATTGTGCACAGACCAGGAGCGGCCACGGTAACGCCTGCATTCTGCGTTTTGTTGAAACTTAACAGCTTTTTAGTATTTTCCCTCATCTCAAGCTCATGTATGTTTGCTTTTTCATTCAACAAATAAGCCTTTGAGAGCTCATGGGGTGGGTTAAACACTCACTGAGAGTCGCATATTCCTTTGTAGAAAAATGTTGGTGCAGATGTGAAAGAACAGAGAGGAATCATTTGGAGAGAATTAAATCTTGATGAAATGAGGACAATCAGATTAGCTTAATAAGCAGTCCAATTCAGAGTGCCAAACAGAAAACTAGCTGAGCAGCAGGAGGAGGACGGCTGGGTGTGTGGTTGAACGTGTCCCGCTGCATTTGCTGAGCTTATTCATTATGTATGCAGTGATCTCTTGATGAAGAAAAGGCCTCTTGCCTGAAACAAAGCGTCGTCATCACTGTGCGGACGATGCTGTCGGTGCTCCTTTTGCCCAAACACGCTGCAAAGATAGAAGTCTGCTTGTGCATGTTTCAATGCAGTGTGGGTTTTTAGAAGCTAACCTGCAGCGGTAGCCCTAGAAAACGCATGTACTGTAAAGGATAACTCAGGTTAATAACAACCAGGGGCTTATTTTTCATTGTTTTGACCACCACTAGCTCAGAATAACATTGTGTGCACCTAGTTAATTTGTGGGATTTGCAAATGCAGCAACAGACAAGACAAAAGCTGCAAGAAGATGATGCTCATTTTAACCAAAGAAAGAAAGATAAAGATAAAAACATCCTGCATCCATTTTCAGTAACTGCCTGTTAAACCTTTAAGCCACTTGTACACATCAAGACATATACTTCCAAATTAAATAGTGTAGGTAATCCTGTCTGATAGTTTTTCTGTAGAGTATAATGCCATCATAGCCAATAAAAAGAGGGCAAATTTGAGATAAATTATGCGTATATATATATATATTTTTTTTTTCCTACATTTTTTTCGATAAATTTTTTTTCTTTCAGTTTTCTTTTTTGCTCATTTTCTTCTATATTTGGGTTTATATATTCTCTTTATTATGATTATTATTTTATATTTTTAGATTTTACTAACTTTTTTGCTATTTTTTTCTACGTTTTTTCAATATTTGGGTTTACATATATCTAATTTTTTTCTTTTTTCTTTTATATATATGTGTGTGTGTGTGTGTGTGTATATATATTATTTTTGCTGATTTTTTTCTATATATTTTTTCTTTCTGTTTTGTTTTTTGCTCATTTTCTTCTATATTTGGGTTTTTATATATTATCTTTATTATTATTATTATTATTGATATTTTTTTAATTTTATAAAAAAATTTGCTCATTTTTTGATATTTGGGTTTACATATATAGTATTTATTTATTTTTTTGTATTCTATTCTATTTTATTTTATTTTATTTTATTTTATTTTTTTTTGCTCATCCACTTGTACACATCAAGGCATTTACTTCCAAATTAAATAGTTTAGTTAATCCTGTCTGACAGTTTTTCTGCAGAGTGTAATGTGATCAAACACAAAACCCCAAATTGTTCAAGATAAACTGAATTAATTCACCATCAGTTGTTAGCTTGAGAGTGACCAATAAATAAGTGAAACTGTGGACTGCAAAAACCAAAACAATGAGGTTAGAAGATGCTAGTTATTCTGTACAGGGTTGTCGTCACATTGACTGCTTTCACGTCACACGATGTTGTGAAAATATCAAATAGAGCAGCTTTAACTGTAGCACAGGGGAGTGTTTTCTCCGCTGCCTGAGCCTAAATGTCTGTATTATCATGTGAGAAACCGGAGCCGGGTGCCTTCTGACATAATGGGGTTCCTGGGTGGAGCGTTCATGTCAGGTGCAAGAAACGAGGAGGTTTAGCAGCTTGCCTTCATTTATTATTCATGTTTGATCAAAGAGAGTGATTCGGTAGAAACTGCGCTGAGGTAAACAAAGTCTTAATACAATAGAAGGAAGCGTGTTTTATCAAGAGCTGTGTGTTACTCAGCAGCCACATCACACGGGGAGGGAAATATCACTGACAAACCACGTTGTTTAGTCATTTAACCCTCCTGCTGTCCTCATTTACAGGCACCAAAAAATATCGTTTCCTTGTCTGAAAAAAATCCCAAAATTCTGCAAAAAAATTCCCCAAATTTCAGAAAATTTGCAAAACCTCCAGGAAGGAAATTCCAATAATTCCTTAAAAGTTTCCCTTAAACGTTTTTTTTTTTTTTTTTTTTTTAATCCTCCAAATTTGGTAAGAAAATTCTTGTAAATATTTTCAAAGAAAGAGTAAAAATGTTCCAAAAAATCCTAAAAATATATAAAGTGATTCCATATATATTAGTAGAACTTCTAATATTTTCTCTAAGAACATTCACAAAAAAAATCAACCAAAATCCAGCGAAATTTGTTGGATTTTGGTTGATTTTTTTGTGAATTTTCTTAAGAAACATTTTTAACATTTCTTTACTTCCACCAAAAAATGTTCAAAAATTTCCCAGAATGCTGAAAATGTGGACATCAGAAGTTTCACTGTGAAAATAGATTTTTTTTCCCCCACATTTTCAAACTTTAAAACGAGTCAATTTTGCCCCGCAGGACGACACGAGGGTTAAACAGGAGCACAGGCAGCTGCAAAATACACTGAGAACACCTCTGCTGATCAATAAACCTCCATGAACCAGTTTGTTTTATTATCATACTGATTTATTACACTGATGTGTAAAATCCGCTGCTATCACTCGTGCAATCTTAAATATTTATCGCCTCTCTATTGTCACAAAGCAGCGGCCCGTGCAGCCACACCGCTGTGACAATGGCTAGCATTGTTCCAGTGGATGAGAAGATACCCCGGTGTTTAGAGGTGAATACCTGTCCGTCCGCCTGTCTGTCCGCCTGTCTGTCCGCCTGTCTGTCCGTCTGTCTGTCCGCCTGTCTGTCCGTCTGTCCCCAGAGACATGGCAGCAACCAGGGCTTTTTCAGCACCTCTGAGACGCACACACGGCGAGGTATCTGATTCCTGCATGCACCAACACATGGAGGCTGAGCAGAGCAACCAGAGACCTCAGGAGGATTCAACACAAGGGTTTGGTGCAGAAATATTTTATAAGCCAACAAGAAATGCTGCTCCAGGTGAGTGTAGCAGCAGCAGCAGCAGCAGGGAGGTGCATGATGGGGTATTGTGTGGGTTTTAGTGATAAGGAATACTGTATATTGATCTCTGAGACAAAGGCCTGCATGATGTGGCAGACAGAAGTGAAATATATATTAGCTTTTTTTTAGAAACAGAACCATTTATCAGTTTATTGCATATTGAATATTAGACTTAACAGTAACGTAACAGTGGTGCTTTAGTAAAACTGTTTGCAGAGTTGTTCATTTAAATTTAAATTTCAAATGAATGCAGCTGTGCTTAAGAGTGCAAGATACAGTTGGTAGGTGTCAAACTCATTCTAGTTCAGGGGCCACATTCAGCCCAATTTGATCTCAAGTGGACTGATTATATAAAAGCACGATTAATTTAAACAAAGTGATGCCGTGTTGTTGTAACCCTCCTGTTGTCCTCATTTATGGACACCAAAAAATATAGTTTCCTTGTCTGAAAAAAAATCCCAAAATTCAGCAAAAAAATCCCTAAATTTCTGAAAATTTGCAAAACCTTTAGGAAGAAAATCCCAATAATTCCTTACAAATTTCCCAGAATTTTTTTTTTTTTTTAAATTAAAATTTGGCAAGAAAATTCTTGTAAATATTTTCAAAAAATGAGTAAAAATCTTCCAAAAAAATCCTAAAAATATCTAAAGTGATTCCATATATATATCAGTAAAACTTCTGATATTTTCTTTGAGAACATTCACATAAAAATCAACCAAAATCCAGCGAAATTCACTGGATTTTGGTTGATTTTTTTTGTGAATGTTCTCAAAGAAACATTTTTTTTAACAATTCTCTTTTTTTCCACTGAAAAATGTTCAAAGATTTCCCAAAAATGTTAAAAATTTGGACATCAGAAGTTTCACTGTGAATTTTTTTTTTTTTTTCCACATTTTCAAACTCCAAAATTGACCTGCAGGACGACACGAGGGTTAAATGACTCTGTCCAAACTGCATGAAAAACACAACATGACATTCTCGCTTGTGTTGCTCTGTTTCAGCCTTCAGTACTTCAACCCCCATGACTTTCAGCAAACGTTGGATGGTCAAGAAGGGAGGCAGAGAGGTGAACGGAGGAAAACTGGCTCGTGACCAGCGAATCCTACGCACCAGTGTGAAATATGATAGAGAGCCAAGCAAGAGCACCTGGCAGGCAGACGGACGGGTTCAGGACTTTACTAGCAAAGAGAAAAATGAGCCTCATGCTGCACAAACAGAGGTCCGCTTACGGTTCTGGCTTGTGAAAAGAATGCAGAAATCACCAAGAAGTTTTCACAGTGTCATCTGCTGTCTAAAAGTCTGGGTCAGGGGCGTCAAACTCATTCTAGTTCAGGTCCACATTCAGCTCAGTTTGATCTGAAGTGGGCCGGAACAGTTAAATCACAGCATAATAACCAGTAAATATCCACAACTACAAATGTTTCCTTTGTTTTAGAGCAAAAAAGTACATTCTGAATCATCACCGTGTTTCTACAAAGGAACAGAACATTCAGTCACAGGTGTCTGGAACTGAAGGGTGTAGTAGTTAACCTTATGATCAAAAAATGCAAAAAGACAACAACAAAAACAAGACAAAATATTACAAAAATGAGACAAAAGACACGAAACAAAACAAAAAAAATAGATGAAAGTTGCAACGCGACAAAAATGGACACAAATGAGAAAAAAATTTGACAAAAAAAAGGAACAAAATAGACAAAAAGGAAACACAAAATGACAAAAACAATGCACAAAACAATGACAAAGCAAAACACAAAATGATAAAAATAAGACAAAAACCACAAGCGAGACAAAAAGGAAACACAAAACAACAAACACGAGAAACAAAACGACCAAAGCAAGGAACAAAACGACAAAAAAAAAACAACAAAACAGACAAAATATTACAAAAATAAGATGCAAAATGACAAAAGACCAATGAGCAACACAGTATTTAACTCTTTTGTGATCAAAACAACTCGTCATGGTCTGGAAATGATTTTAAATTTCTAGTTTTACAAATTTACAATCTACAGTTAATGTCTTCTCTGGAATTTTTACACTTTAAAGCCGTCCCGCGGGCTGGATTGGACCCTCTAGACGGCTGGTTTTGGCCCGCAGGCCGCATGTTTGACACCCCTGGTCAGGTTCTAGTTTTAGTTTCGTCCAGGAGAACATTTATATCAACAAGGACATCGTCTGTTTCCAAAGCAGCGCCGTGAGGATCTGTGTTTTTGCTCCTCGCCCAACCGAATGGACTGAAAGCTTGTTGCTATCCGAGACATCTGTCTTCTTGGTGGCGTATCTAACTGTAGCTGCTTCACGCTTTAGAGAGATTTACCACTGCTCCTTAAGACTCTGCCCACCGCCTGATTAGACACTTAATCTAACTGGATGCGTGAGCGAGTTCAGACAAGCTTCTGTCACCGCTGGATAATGAGGTAAAATCAACGTCATGCTTTTAATTTTCAGACCAATGCAGTATGTTAAGAACGTGTTGTTATTAATTGAAATGAGCGATGCTACAGGTTGATATTTTTGTCTGTTTTTCAAGTAAATACCATCATAGTAAAGCAGTAAACAGAGCAGAGACTAAATGCTGCTGTGATTATTGTCAGTGATGGTGGTAAGAGTATTAGTGTGTTTTTAACCCTCCTGTTTTCTTCATTTATGGGCATCAAAAAATATTGTTTCCTTGTCTGAAAAAATATTTAAAATTCAGCAAAAAAAAAAAATCCTTAAATTTCAAAAAAAAATATGCAAAACCTTTAGGAAGAAAATTCCAATAATTCCTTAAAAGTTTCCCTTAAAAATTTTATTTGAAAAAAAAAAATCCCCCAAATTTGGCAAGAAAATTCTTGTAAATATTTTCAAAAAAATGAGTAAAAATGTTCCAAAAAATCCTAAAAATATCTAAAGTGATTCCATATATATCAGTAAAACTTCTAATATTTTCTTTAGGAACATTCACATAAAAAAAATTTTTTGTGAATGTTCTTAAGAAACGTTTTTTCTTTTTTTTAACATTTCTTTTTTTTCCACCAAAAAATGTTCAAAAAAATTCCCAAAAATGTGTACATCAGAAGTTTTACTGTGAAAATATTTTTTTCCCCACATTTTCAAACTTTAAATTTGCAAAACCTTCAGGAAGAAAATTCCAATAGTTCCTTTAAACTTTCCCTTAAAAGTTTTTTTTTTTTTTTTTAAATCCCTCAAATTTGGCAAGAAAATTCGCTGGAATTTGGTTGATTTTTATGTGAATGTTCTTAAGAAATATTTTTAACATTTCTTTTTTTTTTCCCAAGAAAATATTCAAAGATTTCCCAAAAATGTGGACATCAGAAGTTTCACTGTGAAAATAAATTTTTTCTCCACATTTTCAAACTTTAAAACGGGTCAATTTGACCCGCAGGACGACAAAAGGGTTAACTTGGCCATCGTAGGTAAATGCATTTTTTTTAAATGTCAGCTTGGATTTGCTCTCATCAATCTCACTCATCATTAAAATGTTGTTGCTGTTGTTGTTTACACAGTAACAGGCCATACGGGAGCATGAGGAGGAGGCTCGATGAGCTCGGAGCGCCTGCAGCCGTGGAACCTCCCTGTCCAACGGTGAGCAATGTTGATGTCAAAGCAGTGGGTGGTGTGTGGCATTCATCTACCTGTAGGGCTGCTGGCTGCAGAACAGTTCTTCCCACGGCGTGCGGTAGCGCTTTGAAACGCTGTACGACAGGGGTGTCCAACTCATTCTAGCTCAGGGTCCACATTCAGCCCAACTAAAATCACAGCATTATAACCTAGAAATAACCACAACTCCAAATGTTTCCTTTGTTTTAGTGCAAAAAAGTGCATTCTGAAAAAGTTTACATTTAAGGAATTATCTTTTTACAAAACATCGTGAACAACCTGAAATTTCTGAAGAAAAATAAAAAAATTATGCCTCAGTTTATCATTTACACATTACAACTTACACGTCACAGTTTATCTACAAATGAACACAACGTTTAGTCACAGATATCTGGAACTGCATGATACAGTATTTTACTTTATGATCGAAATGACAAAAGAAGACAAAAAACAACACAATATTACAAAAATGAGACACAAAGTCACAAAAAAAGAGACAAACAACACAAGTGAGACAAAAAAGACACAAAATGAGAAAAATAAGACAGAAAACGCCAACTAGACAAAAAGGAAACACAAAAAGACAAAAAGGAGAAACAAAACGACAAAAACATGAGTCAAACAACAAAAATCAGAAAAAATAACAAAAACAAGACAAAATATTACAAAAACGAGGCACAAAATGACAAAAGAACAATGAACAATCTAGTATTTTACTTTATGATCAAAACAACTTGTCATGGTCTAGAAATTATTTTAAATTGATAGTTTTACTAATTTACAATCTGCAGTTAATGTCTTCTCTGTAATTTTTACACTTTGAGGGCCAGACTGGACCCTCTGGAGGGCCAGTTTTGGTCCACGGGCCTCATGTTGGACACCCCTGCTCTACAGTGCGTTATGAACTCATAGCCTTCATGGGTTGGTGCTAAAGGACAGCAGAACAATGCAACCAAGGAGTAGAAAGTGTAATTTAGCCAGCGATGTTGGTTTGTTATGAACCTCCTCCTCACCACGGCGGGTCCAAACAGTCAGCAAAGATAAGCACTTGTCTTCTGATTAGTGGCGCTGGAAACAATCCAGACGTTTCAATTAAGTCCGTAGTATTTGGTGCACACGATTCATCCACGAGGCTGATCTCCTGTGATACATAATCTCCTTATTGGAGCCCTCAGAATGAGCACAGGCGTCTGTCAACTACAGGCCAAACAATGAAAAGAAAGCATGCAGTCGTCAGCTGTTATTCTATCACACTTTTATTCTTACACTTCTTAATTCATTTGTAATTTTACTGTAGCATTCTGGCAATCAGAGCTGCCAGGATTTTACCGTAAGAACAATTATTTTTTACAGTGTAGACAATTCCATGTTTTCCATGAAAACTCCCACTTTTATCCATGTGCTAACATAACTGCACAAGGGTTTTCTAATCATCAATGAGCCTTTCAACACCATTAGCTAACACAATGTAGCATTAGAACACAGGAGTGATGGTTGCTGGAAATGTTCCTCTGTACCTCTATGGAGATATTCCATTAAAAATCAGCTGTTTCCAGCTACAATAATCATTTACCACATTAACAATGTCTACACTGGATTTCTGATTCATTTAATGTTATCTTCACTGAAAAACAAACTGCTTTTCTCAGTGACCCCAAACTTTTGAACAGTAGTGTAAATATACAAATATATATTTTAAACCTGTCAAATGAAAAAGCACACTCCTACATATACCACACTTTTTATTTACTTAAAATTACAATCAGGGTTTTCAGATTAAGTGCCAGTAGTTGGATGAAATCTGTCTTATCTTCACCTCTGATATCTGGGGTTTGTTGTTGTTTTTGCTCTTGAGGTGTTTGGTGTCATCCTGCCCAGACCTAAAGAGGTCTGGGAAGCTTAGAACAAAAAGGTTGTGGATGCCTCTGAGTTTGCCAAGGGATTTAAAAAAAATAAATAAATTATTCCACTATATGGAAAAGTAGCTTAGAATTCAGACGAGTGCCAGTTTGTCCAGGACTGGATCCTACAGTCATCAGAGGATCTACAGGCGATTCTCACAAAGGTTGTGTCGAAATGCATCTAGAATCAGGAAGAGATTGTCCAGATCTGACCTGTATGAGAAGCAGGTGTGGAACTGGTTTTCCTCTGCTGTTCAAAAACAACATTAGAGCAAAGCTACAGTTTCCTAATGAAGATACAGTAAAAGAGCAGCTGTTTGTGAATTATGTACTCTAAACAGGGTTTTTGGTTAGAGGAACATTAGACATGTTTGATGCTTTTTCAAAACCGCTTTTATCTTAATAAATGATAGTAAAATAATATAAAAATCTAATACAAAAGGGGATAAATTTACATGTTAACTATAAAAACATAAAACAATATTAAAGAAATACAAAATAAAAAAAATTATTAAAAATCAGACCAAAACTTTAAATAATGTCCTCATCAAAAATCTATATATTTATATTTGGTCATTCAGTCTTCGCATTTGAAGGTAAAAATACAGAATTTTGACTTTATCTAAATAAGCATTTTTTGATGGGGGGAAAAAAGAAATGCTAAAAAAAAAGCTTCTTTAAGAACGTTCAGAAAAAATCTACCAAAATCCAGTGAATTTTGCTGAATTTTTGTTGATTTTTTTCTGAATGTTCTTAAAGAAAATATTACAAGTTTTACTGATATATATGTAATCACTTTAGATATTTTTAGGATTTTTTTGGAAGATTTTTATTCATTTTTTGAAAATATTTACAATTTTTTATTTTATTTTTAAAATTTTTATTTTTGCCAAATTTGGGAATTTTTTTTTTAAATAATACTTTTAAGGGAAACTTTTAAGGAATTTTTGGAATGTTCCTCCTGAATATTTTTGCAAATTTTTATAAATTTGGGGAATTTTTTTCACTGAATTTTTGGATTTTTTTTCAGAGAAAGGAACAATATTTTTTGGTGCCCATAAATGAGGACAACAGGAGGGTTAAGGCTAAACGGGGTAAATAAAAGGGGAGCATTTGAGCAACTCTCAAACTTTCTGCTTCCCTTTCTTTTTTAATTATATTCGACTTTAAGCACCAAGCTCTAAGGAATTACATCCAAATGATGATGAACTTTGAACCTATTTATTTGTTACCAACCATTATTCTAAGTAAGTAAAGTTTTCAGCTACGTTGAGATATCAGACCTGATCACTGCCCCTTTAGGTTTTGGCATTAACCCTGAATCCACATGAACTTGTGGCACTGAGCTGTCGGATGAACATGATGCTTTAGCTTCACCAACCCTATGGTTTGAGCTGTGTAGGGGTTTATATACACTCGCTGCTCTGCCCTTGCATGCTCCTGACCCAACCTTGCATGTAATTTGCAGCGAAGGAAACCTCTTCCGCAATATATAGGATTACGAGACTGGAATAACCAGCTGCCTTTTCAATAGCTATAAGATTACGAGGCTGGAATATCTAATCCGTGCTACCTGACATGCACTTTGAAATCCTGTCACTCTTAATGGACGAGCATATGGGCTTTTGGGATGGAATTACCGTGATCGTGTGCACAAGATGAGTAGATCGTGGCTTTGTTCTTTGCCACTTTCAAATTGGCTTCCATTCAGAGACAACTGGAGCTAAAATCAGTTTTCTATATTTCCATAGTCATTTATGTGTGACAAATCTTATGTGTGACCCAATATCTACACCACTGTTCAGAACTTTGGGGTTACCCAGACAATTTAATGTTTTCATGAAAGCTCACACTTTTACATGTGCTAACATAATAATTTAACACCATTATCTAACACAATGTAGCATTAGAACACAGGAGTGATGGTTGCTGGAAATGTTCCTCTGTACCCCTATGGAGATATTCCATTAAAAATCTGCAGCTAGAATAATCATTTACCACATTAACAATGTCTAGACTGGATTTATCATTCATTTAATGTTATCTCCAGTGGAAAAAACTGCTTTTCTTTCAAAAATAAGGACAGTAGTGTACAGCTGTAAGACAAATGTGATAAAGCAAGATGTTGGTTGATAGAGATCCATCAGGTGGCAGGAAACACATCTCCAGAGAAATAATAATATTAGTGTGAAACTGTTCATATTAAATTCAACTTATCAACTTTGAACGTTGCAACGTCCAGCTGGCCAAAAAAATAATAATTAAAATAAAATAAATCAGGGAGAAAACCCAGAAGATCCCAGGCCGGGATGCAAACTGGGGACCTTCTAGCTGTGAGGCGACAGTGCTAACCACTGATCACTGTTGTTTATTCAGTTTGCATATTTAAGCAGTTAGCATGCACGAGCACAAACGTGCAGTAAATTCTGACGTCTTCAAATGATTTACTGACCCGCTTTCATCTGACAGCCTTGAAAAATTGTTACTCTCCAGTTTGCATGATCAAGGCTCACGCTTGTAGCTGAGAGGTTTAAGACACAGAGCATGTAATCTACTAACGTCTGGAGACCTTCACTGCATGCTGTCCTTCCTCTCCGTCCTCGAATTTCCTTCCATCTCTCCAATGTCTGTTGAATAAAGCAAAAATAACTGAAAAGAATATGAAATAATAATTTACAGCGTATTCCAACTACCTAGCAAGGACTAAAATAGTGTGAATTGGCTGCAATATGTAATCAGCTTTTAATTTGAGATGTTGAAAAATCACCCAAAAAGATTATGGTTAAGAGTTTAAAATGTATTAAAATGGTTTCTGCATGAAGAGCACTAAAGAGAGGATGTTTGTTAGTAAAAGGTGTTGTAAAAGACACAGATATAACAGATTTTCAGGTACTTATTAAACTATTTAATACTCGCTTACTGTAGCTTCAACAGCCTTCTGAATGCAGGACTGTGGTTGTGGTTTCTCTAAACGGAAGAATCTTCCTTCACTTGACTTCAGTCACTTCAGTGTTAAAGCTCTGATTTATTTTCCCTGAGCAGATGTTACTATTTCTGTCAGGTGTTCGTGGCTCAAAGTCAAACTCCAGTGAGGTGTTTATACCTGTGCAGCGTCAGTAAAGTTCACACACAAGCCTCCTGATGGAGGAACTGCTTTGTCAACACTGTGTGTTTACTGGCGAGGTGACAGTGTCACCGGGGAGATGGCTGGATGCGGGGAGGGAGGAGGGAAGGATGATGGATGGAGGGCTGCGTGGAAGGACAGAGGGAGGGACGTTATCCCTCCGGTACCCTGTCAGGACTCCTGAGACGAGTGGCACTGCAGTAGCTGCAGTCCACGTCATCCTGGAGCTCATATCTCACCCGTTTACCTCCCCTCTCCCACTTTTACTGACACAAATCGCTTTGCAGGGGAATGGATCGATTATTTACCCTCTCAGTCTGACTCGTACAGTCTATGATCGGCCCCTCGCTGTCCATCTTCCTGTCTCTCTTTGCCTGTAGCAAATGCTATTACCAAGTGTTTCAGTGACAGGTCATAGCTCGACTGACTGCCTCCTCAATGACATGCTTAGGACATTGCAGGATCAGAAAAGTCACCATGCATGGAGGCTGTGGAGCCGGCTGAGTGACGCATTCCTCCGTCACTGCATGTGCATGGGCTTTCCCCTCATATTCAGCCTGAAATTTATATTCATGGATGCACATCTGCATGATGTTCACGTGAGTAATAAGATTCCCAGAGGTGACGGTGATGTATGGGAAAGCATGGAGGCTGTAAAGTCTTCAAACACTTTTCTGTGACCTTGAAGTCATGTGGCCCGTCCTGCAGCGGTCCGGCTCGCACTGCAATGTTCCGGAGGACCAGCAGACAGCCCATTCCTGGCTGCAGCAGGAGGAGAGCGAGATGAAGGACTGATTTCTGGCTTTAGGCGGCTGGTTCTCTGTCAGGTAACACAATATTCAACCTGTGTTGCCAAATTGGCCGCCCTCCTGAAAAAGTTCAAGATTCACTTTGATTCAAGTTTTCAGTCCTTGAGGGAATTCAGGGGGACTAAAAAAAAAAAAAAGAAGTGTAGAATTTCTTTAATTGGAAATTAACCTTTTAATTGGGTTCGTCACATTTCTTCAAAGCTACTTTGTTAACCCTCCTGCTGTCTTCATTTACAGGCACCAAAAAATATTGTTTCCTTGTCTGAAAAAATTCCAAAAATTCAACAAATTTCAGAAAATTTCAGAGAATTTGCAAAACCTTCAGGAAAAAAATTCCAATAATTCCTTTAAAGTTTCCCTTAAAAGTTTTATTTTTAAAAAATCCAGCAAATTTGGCAAGAAAATTCTTGTAAATAATTTCAAAAAATCTTCCAAAAAAATCTTTAAAATATCTAAAGTGATTCCATATATATCAGTAAAACTTCTAATATTTTCTTGAAGAACATTCACATAAAAATCAACCAAAATCCAGCGAAATTCACTGGATTTTGGTTGATTTTTATGTGAATCTTCTTTAGAAACATTTTTAACATTTCTTTTTTTCCACTAAAAATGTTCAAAGATTTCCCCAAAATGTTGAAAATGTGGACATCAGAAGTTTCACTGTGAATTTTTTATTTTTTTTTCCTTATTTTCAAACTTTAAAACGGGTCAATTTTGACCCGCAGGACGATACGAAGGTTAAACTGACGAACCTTTAATTGCTGGAAGGGGCAGATGTACTTCAGTGGGAAGTGAGAAATCCCCAAAACATCTGCAGGATTTTCTTGGAACAGACTGAAATTTGTGCCCAAAATATAATCTAATAAAAAATTCAAGCATTTATCAATACAGCTGATTTCACTCCTTAGTTTCTGTTTTTCCAAAGTGGAGCTAATGATTGGACGATCGATTTCTGTAAAGATACTGAAAAGAAATGCAGCTCAGTCAGTGTAAATTCATAGAATACTGCTGTCAGATGAAATAACACTCCACGTCAGTATGTATTACTAAAGATGTAAACAGGAGGATGCAGATGTGCACAGCTGTAGGGACCGAGAGCTGTGACAAGTCCTGTAACAGAGGAAGAATCCAGTTTAATCCCCAAGGTGAGGGTGGATTGGACCATCCTGCAAGTGGGATGCTTACTCTGCAAGAAAGGAGGGAAAGAGCGGGTCCCACACTCCCTTCTCCTCATCAAACAGCGATTGGCTCCTGCAGAGTAAATCTCCTATCGCAGAGCTCACCTATAGCGCCCCGGCTGCCGGAGGAGGAGGGAGCAGGGAGAACAAAGCCAGGTGACCCCCACATTCAAAGTCCAGTCAGTCGCCTGTGCGTGCGTTTCTGGGTTTGTCTGTGTTTGTGTGTGCGCTCCTGTGTATGTTTGTGAGTGCGTGTGGGTACCTCTGGCATCTCTGGTTTCTTATACGGTGTTAAGTTACCCAGCGGGAGCTTTAATAGAGCTAGAGACACTCTTGATTGTGAGTGTGGATGAGGGAGAGTGAAGGGAGGAAAGGGGGAGCAGAGCGGAGCCGCCAGGCAGGATAGATAAGGACAACTTCTGCAGAGCCAGAGCCGGGGGACGCGGGTGAGTGCTGCACACATCTGCACACAGCTGGATTTACACTTCACATTTTAAACCAAAGCCACATCTGCATGTGTTTTTGGACACTTTGAAGCGCCGGTCTGATAAGGGCGGTGATGTCATTGGAGCCGGTGTGTCTTTCAATGTCAGCTCAGTGTCAGATCAGGCCAAGTTTGTTCAGACGCAAGATTTTGGCTGCAAGAAGTTGCTTTTAGAAAGAGTTTAAAGTGTCTGAGTTCCAAGGAGACTTCACTTCTCTGTGTCTTCATCTGTCCTTCCGTTTGGACTCAGTAACCCCTTTTTGCTGACAGGGCACAATCAATACACTTATTTTTTGCATAAGCTCCATGTGATATCCTTACATAAGAAGATACAGCTCTATATCCCGGACTGTTACGTTATCTGCTGCACTGCAAGTGGAAATAGAGTCTCAGAGTCCTGCAGGGCCCTCAGTGTCAAGTGGACACAGAGGTTGTTGCCTTAAAGCTGGCGTCAGGATTCGGTTACGTGTCCGATCCGGGCAAAGGAACGATAAACAGCAACTTACAGATAAAGTAAATGTGACGCTACACTGGAAATAATGCTCCTCTCAAAACAAGAAAAAAAGCTTTTACCTTGAAACAAGTGAAAAAATCTGCCAATAGAACAAGTGAAAAATGTCTTGGTAAGATTTCTTGGAATAAGATATGATATTTAGAATATCGCGATCTTAAAATTAGCTGGGAAAACTTATTTTAAGCTCTATTTTACCAGGATTGTCAAGCTTAGGTGTCTTAAAATAAGCCAGACATGCTTAAAAATAGCAGTTTTTCACTCAAAAATAGATTTTTGCTTTCATGTAACCTCCTGATTTGAGATGTATTAACCCTCCTGCTGTCTTCATTTACGGGCACCAAAAAATATTGTTTCCTAGTCTGAAAAAAATCCAAAAAATGTGCAAAAAAATTCCCCAATTTTCTGAAAATTTGCAAAACCTTCTGGAAAAAAATTCCAATAATTCCTTAAAAGTTTCCCTTAAAAGCTTTATTTAAAAAAAATCCCCCAAATTTGGCAAGAAAATTCTTGTAAATATTTTCAAAAATGAGTAAAAATCTTCAAGAAAAATTCTAAAAATATCTAAAGTGATTACATATATATCAGTAAAACTTATAGTATTTTTATTTAAGAACATTCACATAAAAATCAACCAAAATCCAACGAATTTTGCTGCATTTTGGTTGATTTTTATGTGAATGTTCTTAAGAAATATTTTTAACATTTCTTTTTTTCCACCAAAAAATATTCAAAGATTTCCCAACAATGTGGACATCAGAAGTTTCACTGTGAAAATATATATGTTTTTTACTCATGTTTTCAAACTTTAAAACAGGTCAGTCTGACCCGCAGGACGACACGAGGGTCAAACTTATTTTGAGTTTTCTTGTAAAATTCAAAACCAGATAATTTCAAGATTGTTTGACTTAACAAGACATTTAAGATGCATTGTCTTAAAACAAGTCCCTCCATCTCAATGAAATGTCTCTTGTTAAGTGAATTTATCTCAAATCAAGTGGGATGAGACATTTTGACTGAAAATAAGACAAACAGACTTGGTAAGATTTAGAGTTTTTGCAGTGTAATAGAGGAATCCTGAACCTGAACCGGGTTGGGATGGATCAACCAAGTCAGCAGTTACAACCATACTATCACGCTTTTAGAAATTGAGAGGGGTAATGTGTTTTAGTTTTGATGAGTTTCTGCTTTCAGTCGTAAGTGAAGGTTCAGTCGTTTTCCGTACGGAAATGAAACAGTTTTGCAGCACATGATCAGCAATAATACCATCTATACTCCGTGTAAGCACTTTCACAGCCTAAGTTGCCGAGCTTGTGTTTCCGTTCAGGTCATGGGAGAGAAACGGCAAAAAATAACTGTACAAGCAGAGTATCAGATGGCAGGTTCTCTGCTGATGCAAACAGGAACGGACAGAAAAATCTCTTTACCAACAAAACTGTATTGCAGCATTTAACAAAATATAACAACATTTCTTCCCCCTCCTCCCTCCTGTTTTATAGATTACCAAAAGGGCTGAATCCAAAAGTCACGTCCAGCTGCCTGAATGATAACCAGGAGGTGGGAGGCCCTGCCAGGATCTTCAGCGTGGCACTGGTTGTGGTGTTTCCTCTGTCTCCCAGACCAGGCTGATAGACGGAGCTGTGGCTGCACTGACAACATAGTGTGATGGAGGTGCCACTTGTAAATTTTGAAAACATGGATGATGTTGGCATCAACCTGGGAGACCCGAGCGACTCCGGATACCCGACCTCGCCCACCTCAGAGGGCCCCGATCAGACTCTCTTAACCCACCGCTTGACTTCTCCTCACCAGTCGCCACACAGAGGACGGCGTGGGCATCAGTCTGCTCAGGAGGGACTGTCGCCTTCCACTCCTCCGACTCTGACCACGAAGGCGAACTCCAGCAGCGGCAGTTTGATCTCCAATCTAAAGCTCCTGATCAACAGCGAGTCTCCCACTGACAGCGTCTTCAGCAAGATGCCCAAGGAACATTATGAAAATGAAGACTTGTTTGAAAGGCACTGCCTGGAAGAGAAAGATGAGAAAGTCATCATTAATATTTCGGGCTTGATGTTTGAGACCCAACTCAGCACCTTGAACAGGTTTCCGGAAACGCTGCTCGGTGACCCCATGAAGAGGATAAGCTACTTTGACCCAATGAGAAATGAGTACTTTTTTGACAGAAACCGCCCGTCCTTCGATGGGATTCTCTACTACTACCAGTCAGGGGGGAGAATCCGCAGACCAGCCAATGTTCCCTTAGATGTTTTTGCTAATGAAATAGTTTTCTATGAGTTGGGTCATGAAGCGATGGAGCAGTTCCGCGAAGACGAAGGGTTCATCAAAGAGCCCGAAGTCCTTTTGCCCAGCAACGAACTCCAGCGACAGTTCTGGCTCCTGTTCGAATACCCAGAGAGCTCCAGCGCAGCCAGATCTGTAGCTCTGGTTTCTGTGTTTGTCATCGTCATATCCATCTTCATCTTCTGCCTGGAGACCCTGCCAGAGTTCAGGGACGACAATGACTTTCCTCCAGGTTTAACCCAAATTATTAATGGCACCCAAGACAGTTCAGCCCCTCATCCCGCCACTAAAGACATCATGGCGTACATCACAGACCCCTTTTTCATTGTGGAGACTATTTGCATCATTTGGTTCTGCTTTGAAGTCGGCGTTCGCTTTGTGGTGTGCCCCAGCAAAAGTGATTTCTTCAACAACATCATGAACATCATTGACATAGTGTCTATCATTCCCTACTTTGTAACCCTGGGAACAGAGCTGGCTACCACACCCGACGACGACATGAACTCTAGTCAGAACATGTCCCTGGCGATCCTAAGAATCATCCGACTAGTGAGAGTCTTCAGAATTTTTAAGCTTTCCCGACACTCGAAGGGGCTTCAGATTCTGGGGCAGACCCTGAAGGCCAGCATGAGGGAACTGGGGCTGCTCATCTTCTTCCTTTTCATAGGAGTCATCCTATTCTCAAGTGCCATCTACTTTGCAGAAGTGGATGAGCCCCAGACGCAGTTTGTCAGCATCCCCGACGGCTTCTGGTGGGCCGTGGTGACGATGACCACCGTGGGCTACGGAGATATGTGTCCCATCACCATGGGGGGCAAAATGGTCGGCACTCTCTGTGCCATTGCTGGTGTCCTGACCATCGCCTTGCCCGTCCCCGTCATCGTCTCCAACTTTAACTATTTTTACCACCGAGAGACTGAGCAGGAGGAGAAACAGGTGATGGATGCAGCGGCAGAGGCTGCCCAGAAAATGTCAGCGGCTAACAAGTACGGCAGCACACTTTCACTAAACAAAAGCAACGGCACCTGGCAGAACGAGAAAAACGGCATGCACTGACGGGATAGCATTTATTTATATAAAGGGCATGGAAAACACACACGGACAAATCAAACATATCCATCAGTGAGACACACCGGGTGATCGGTTCATCCTTCTCACTGTTTTGTACTCCAAACACGGCAGCATTTGTGCGGTTAATTACAGTATTAATAGGCACTGTGTGGCGAGACGGCGTTTATACAAGCTGTCTGCCTGCATGTGGATGTGTCAAAGTGCAATTAACACAACTCAGCAGCTACTGTCAGTTAACTTTGATAGAAAAGGTTCAATTATTACCTTTAATCCAGTGCAATCCGAAGAGAAAAGCTCATTTGACCTTGAAAATGTAGATTGTCAGAGCGAATACTGTACAGACAAGAATGGTAATGTAAGTTGTAAAATGTCCTTCTGAGTGAGTTTATCCCACGGAAGAAAAGAAAACAAAAGGGTTTGATAATCGTAGCATTTATACTGGAAGTATACTCAGAGCTCATATTCCATCACAGTTCCATGCTAGTCCACACTCTGTCGTATTCAGCAAAATCTAGATAGGACTTGGCATGATTTTCAAGGGCAAGCGAATGCGTCCAGCGTAAGGCAAGAGGACATCAGCGCACACATCGTCTTATCAGCAAATCCATAGTTGTGAACGCTCAGCCGGCAGCACTTCTCCATATAACAATATCTGTGTGATACGTAGTCGGCATGTTAGCACGTCTGCTGTTAATCTTGTAGATAAGCTGCAAAGTATAGATCAAACCTGCGTACCATTTACTGTCTTATAGTACAACATGCAGCAGTTTCACATAATAAAACCACACATTTTTTTAATCTTTAGGTTTTATTTATTTTTTGCTCCAAACTCATGCAGATTCAGCTGCATAAGGATCGCCCTGCATTGTGTTATAGTAATGTAAATTTTCCCTTTAACCCTCCTGTTGTCCTCATTTACAGGCACCAAAAAATATTGTTTCCTTGTCTGAAAAAAATCCAAAAATTCATCAAAAAAAATCCTCAGATTTCTGAAAATTTGCAAAACCTTCAAGAAGAAAATTCCAATAATTCTTTAAAAGTTTCCCTTAAAAATAAAAATAAAAAATTCCCCAAATTTGGCAAGAAAATTCTTTCAAAAAATGAATAAAAATCTTCCAAAGAAGTCCTAAAAATATCTAAAGTGATTACATATATATCAGTAAAACTTCTAATATTTTCTTTAAGAACATTCACAGAAAAATCAACCAAAATCCAGCGAAATTAACATTTCTTTTTTTCCACCAAAAAATGTTCAAAGATTTCCCAAAAATCTTGAAAATGTGGACATCAGAAATTTCACTGTGAAAATATTTTTTTTCCACATTTTCAAACTTTACAACGAGTCAATTTGACCTGCAGGACACCAGGAGGGTTAAACACCGGATCAAGTCACTGCACTGAGAGCTTTTTTCCACGTATCACTCATGCACTTTTTGGAGCTTTACATCATCCACTGTTGGCAGGGAAAACACGTTTATTAGAATGTATAGAGATGTGAGACGAGATATATATTTGTGATCAGACAGAGAGAAGGCAAAAAAACAAACTCTTTTGCACTCTTATTTGAACATTTCTCCATTTGCCTCTATTCTCTCATTTTTTCATTGCATGGCATAGTGTGCCGAAATGAGGTTTAACTCCTATTACCAGTAACTGAAAGTTTGACTTATTTATTGTGGCTGAATGTATTAAGAGTATTTTAATCATATACTAATTATCATTATATTCCATGTGATAGGGAAAGCCAATACCTTAACTGGATTTGTGAAATGAAGACAATATAAAGATGAAAGTGCACAGTTCATGCAAAAATAAATGAATTGGTACTATATATGCATGCCACATTTCAATCTTGAGAATGTATAAATACATATAAACGCAGCTTGTATTGAAATGTAAATGGATGTAGTCGTAACTCAGTCAATGCCTTTCTAATAATCCTGCAATATGCAATAATGACGTGTGGGTGGAGAAGTAATGGTTGAATTTTTCACCCACGGAAAGAGCAATACCTGCGGTTAAAATGAAATGCAATAAGGTGACGTCCGTCAGTCACTCAGCACTTTACTATGTGATGAAGCACTTAATATTTAAGGACTGTTACTGTATGTGTCAACATTGTACAGTATCATTATTTGCTATGTTTAATTCGTCCTGCAGAGAGTGCCTTTCATTAAACGTGTATCATAACTGTGTGACGTTTCGCTCACGTGATTTCATTTTCAGGGGTGAAATGTTTATGTGATCGAGCAACTTTAAAGGTTTTTCACTTCTCTTTTTTTACCCTCTAAGTTTAACCCTTGTGTCGTCCTGCGGGTCAAATTGACCCGTTTTAAAGTTTGAAAGTGTGGAGAAAAAAAAATATTTTCACAGTGATGTCCAGATTTTCAACATTTTTGGGAAATAAAAAAAATAATAAAATAAAAAAAAAATTACTTAAGAATATCCACATAAAAATCAACCAAAATCCAGCGAATTCCACTGGATTTTGGTTGATTTTTATGTAAATGTTCTTCAAGAAAATATTAGAAGTTTTAATGATGTATATATAATCACTTTAGATATTTTGGGGATTTTTTTGGAAGATTTTTATTTACTTTTTGAAAATATTTACAAGAATTTTCTTGCCAAATTTGAGGATTTTTTTATTATTATTTTTAAGGGAAACTTTTCAGGAATTATTGGAATTTTCTTCCTGGAGGTTTTGCAAATTGTCTGAAATTTGAGGAATTTTTTGGCTGAATTTTTGGATTTTTTTCAGACAGCGAAACTATATTTGTTGGTGCCCGTAAATGAAGACAACAGGAGGGTGAATAATAACCGTGATGAATGGAGGTGTAAGTGTCATGCATGGCTTCAGGGCTGAATACTCATTATCGCCTCATGTTAGCTGTTATTAACGCCTCCTCGCTGCTGGTTCACAGCGCTGATATCATGATGGCATCCCTCCCTCTCTGCCTCTCAAAAACCCTCCTCAGTGACTCTTTACATGTGTAATATATGCACGTATACATGGTGTTGTGTCGACAGCAGACTGACGGTGCAGACGCTTCTCACTGTGTGCACTAATAAGCCCCTGAGCTAATGAAGAAATGAGGAGGGCCCGGATAAAAATAGGTGGGAAGATCAAAAAAGGATCATCAAATAATACAGGAACACGACAGATGAAAAACTGACAGCTAACTAACAATCATTAATTTTCTTTCTACTGCCAAAACTCCTCGCTAAAAGGAGAAATTCTAGTGCCGTGTGCTTGACAATGGCTTCGACTTCAAAAGCAAAAGCGCCAAATTAAATATGCAGACCAAATGAATCATTTATAAGATTATCTGTCTTGGCCTCCAAGGCGAGGAGGTGGCTGTTTCACTCGATGCTTTACTGTCCAATACAATCACATCAGGGACGCATTCTCAGCTGCTGCGTCTGAACATTACCTGGGTTTGATCCGTGCACAAAATTTGTAAACGTGATGCTTTTGATTGTAGGTTTTCTGAGCTGATTGGTGCCTCAGTGAAACATGCTGAGTGTGTTTTTGCTGTCTGTTCGGACGCCTGTTCCTGCTGTCATTTAACCCTCGTGTCGTCCTGCGGGTCAAAACTGACCCGTTTTAAAGTTTGAAAATGTGGAGAAAAAAATATATTTTCACGGTGAAACTTCTGATGTCCATATTTTCAGCATTTTGGGGAAATTTTTGTTGGAAAAAAAGAAATATTAAAAATGTTTCTTAAGAACATTCACAAAAAAATCAACCAAAATCCAGTGAATTTCGCTGGATTTTGCTTGATTTTTATGTGAATGTTCTTAAAGAAAATATTAGAAGTTTTACTGATATATATGGAATCATTTTAGATATTTTTAGGATTTTTTTTGGAAGATTTTTACTCATTTTTTGAAAATATTTACAAGAATTTTCTTGCCAAATTTGGGGGATTTTTTCTTAATTTTTAAGGAAACTTTTAAGGAATTACTGGAATTTTCTCCTTGAAGGTTTTGCAAATTTTCAGAAATTTGGAGAATTTTTTGCTGAATTTTTGGATTTTTTTCAGACAAGGAAACTACATTTTTTGGTGCCCATAAATGAGGAGAACAGGAGGGTTAACGCTCAGGTCGGCGGGTCGCCCTGCTGATCACTGATCGTACAGTGATATCCCAAAGACAAGCTCTGATAGCATTTTAGCATTTAACAGACAGGTGGCTCCGGCAAGGTCAAAGCCAACGTGAGGCTGTCATCTATAATTCATCGGGTGTTCCATGAAGAGATCACATCCGTCCTGCCTTTGATAAAGATTCACCCCAAGAAATCCATTCAGAGGCCAGCAGATGGCCCAGACACTGTGACACTGCGCTGCTACCCTTAATGGATCTAAAAATACCGCTGTTGCATGACTGTGTGTTTTCTGTTACTCTGCAAGTTGGTGACGAGCTGCGTCCAACTGCTCAGAGGGAAACAATGGATGGGACTGGCACGAAAGCTCAGACAGTGAGTCTCATATCAGTAGATTGGGTTACGGTTTTGTCAGCAGACACGTTAAGCCAATTTCAGAGCTGCTCAGACAGCAGCCTGTGCACCGTAGGGCAAAGTCACTTGGAACTCAGCAGCTTGGGTTTGTATTAAATCCCTCAAAAGTCTACAGTTTCTTCCAGCAAACTCTTCTGGATGCAGGGAAGAGGCCGGATGACCTTGCTGTCACATTTTTTGATCAACGTGTGAACGCGGGGAGGCTGCAGGTGAAATATTGAGTGGCAAAGCAATCCTCGTTGGTTTAATATTCATTAAAGTTCAGCCGGGCCATTGATCCTCTGCCCTGACCTTGCTGACCGAGAGCGTTCAGACACGAGTTCTGCATCACTTTTATAGCTTCTTTAACCCTCCTGTTGTCTTCATTTATGGGCACCAAAAAATATAGATTCCTTCTCTGAAAATTTTTTTTAAATTCAGCAAAAAAATTCCCCAAATTTCAGAAAATTTGCAAAACCTTCAGGAAGAAAATTCTAATAATTCTTTAAAAGTTCGCTTAAAAGTTGCATCTTTAAAAAAAAAAAAATCCCCCAAATTTGGCAAGAATATCAGTAAAGCTTCTAATATTTTCTTTAAGAACATTCACATAAAAATCAACCAAAATCCAGCGAATTTTGCTGGATTTTTATGTGAATGTTCTTAAGAAGCTTTTTTTTTTGACATTTCTTTCTTTTCCACCAAAAATGTTGAAAATATGGACATCACTGTGAAAATATTTTTTTTTTCCACATTTTCAAACTTTAATTTGCAAAACCTACAGGAAGAAAATTCCAATAATTCCTCTAAAAATTCCCTGAAAAAAATTTATTTAAAAAAGTCCCCCAAATTTGGCAAGAAAATTCTTTTACATATTTTCAAAAAATAAGTAAAAATCTTCCAAAAAAATATCCAAAGTGATTACATATATATCAGTAAAACTTCAAATATTTTCTTTAAGAACATTCACAAAAAAAAGATTTTTTGTGAACGTTCTTATGAAACTTTTATTTAAACATTTCTCTTTTTCCCACTAAAAAAATGTTTAAAAAATTTTCCAAAAATGTTGAAAATGTGGACATCAGAAGTTTCACTGTGAAAATAGTTTTTTTCCTCCACATTTTCAAACTTTTAAACGGCTCAATTTGACCCGCAGGACGACACGACGGTTAACACCAGGACAAACATGATTGAATCTAAAAGCAAAACAAAAAAAACCACTTCACCAAAAGGGACAGAGGTGCATTACAGCAAATGAACAGCACGTTTTTGGCACGAGGCTGAGGTTGGCGAAGTGTTCCATCTGCTCTCTCAGCACTAAGATGCAGGACGGACAGGTGGACACTCTGCTGCTTACTGGGTTGAGGATCAGGCTTCCTGACACAGTGTGATAGGAACACACTCCTCCAGGAGGAGCTTGTTTGGGAGTCATTTTCTTTACCTTTTTTTTTTTTTTTTAAGCTTTCTTTGCTTTACCCTTACTGGAAATCCCTGATGTTACTGAAACAGTTCCTCACGTTCTATGCTGAAATCTGAACTCATGAATCAACATGAAGACATTTACGAATAATATCTGGGTAATAATGATAATAAACAATAAACTTATCATACTATACAGGAACTTCCTGGATAGCTGAAAACAAATGGGTCTGATTTCTCTGTTCCTGGACCTTATTTTCTGCCCAGAAGAGCACAAAGTGATGCTCCTTCTTTACAGTGAATAACGGTGCTGAAGTTAATGATTGATTTGATCACACATACCTCATCCTGTTGCAATAAATACTCATTTGAGCATGAAATCTGTATTAGTCGTCATCTGAAAATAGTCCCCAATGAATACGTTACGTCCGCTTTCGTCACATTTGCTTAAAAAAAGGTTTGCAGTGCCCAACTATTTAAGGAAATCCTTGAGCCTTTTCTAAAAGTAAAAGCTCTGTCTGCATTTGTGACCTAATTTAAGGTTTTCTGTCTGTCTGAGAAACAAATCAGGCTTCAGACAGGCTAAGGAAGACGAAGAGCACCCAGAGATAATCACATTTTTCTAGATTTCATCTGTTGATGGAAACTAAATACATTTTCTTACAACATATAGGTATGGATTTGCTTAATCAATATCTGAAATTTCACAGTCTTGACCTGTTATCGGCTACATTTATAGACACTGCAGATGCTGCCAGTAAATATACAGTTATCTGACACATTAACCCTCCTGTTATCTTCACTTATGGGCACCCAAAAAATATTCTTTCTTTGTCTGAAAAAACTCCAAAAATTCAGCAAAAAAAATTGCCCAAATTTCTGAAAATCTGCAAAACCTTCAAGGAAGAAAATTCCAATAATTCCTTAAAAATTCCCCTTAAAAATCTATATTTTTAAAAAAATTCCCCAAATTTGGCAAGAAAATATTTTCAAAAAATCCTAAAAATATCTAAAGTGATTCTATATATATATATCAGTAAAACTTCTAATATTTTCTTTAAGAACAATCACACAAAAAAATCAACATCAAATTGATTTTTTTTGTTAATGTTCTTAAGAAACATTTTTAACATTTCTTTTTTTCCACCAAAAAATGTTCAAAGATTTCCCAAAAATGTTGAAAATGTAGACATCAGAAGTTTCACTGTAAAAATATTTTTTTTTTCCACATTTTCAAACTTTAAAACGGGTTAATTTTGACCCGCATGTTTGACACCCCTGATTTAGAGCATGTTGTATGCAAAGGTAGTTCATCTTTTGGACATTAATGGAGTGATTGTATTCTCCAGTATGTGACTGAATGTGTTCTGTTAGCTCAGTACCTGCCGCCCATCTATCATTCTGGGGCTGCAGAGTGGAGTCTGTAGACGGAGAGAAGCCAAGCAATGATTCAAGGAGATAAAGATTTACGACAGGTAAATGCACGCTGACTGCTCCGCTGCAGTGCGTCAGCCCTGGAGGTCAACCACCAGACCTTGTAGGACGAAACGTGACTCTCACATTTGTCCAGCTTAACACCCATGAAAAATGAAGAAGGTGACCTGAAGTATCACCCGGGATCAGCCTTCAGGTGACCGCAGGGTGCTTTCCACATCTGCAACAGCCAGGAGTTTTTAGAGTCTGATTAGAGAGCTGAAGCTGTGTGATTATGCAAAGAACACCGGTCATCAGAGATAAATATGGGTGGGACTCCAGAGGGAAATCACTCTGCTGCACGTAAGACAAAAGAGACCTGAAGAGAAAGGAAAAGCATTCATTCAGGCTTCTAAATTTAGTAATTACCTGGACTGTTATTGTGCTGAAATAATCCATTTTGTCTGAAAGTCTCAGTAACGTCAGACATTTCACAAACAAACAGAAGTGTGTCATTTTGACTGCAGTTTGGAAACTTCAGAGCAACACAGTGCTGAACAAGGCCCCGAATCTACAGGCAGCAATGGAGGAATCATTCAGGTCTTTTAGTAAATCAGAACAATATCAAAACACCCTAAAATACCCCATTAGTATGTAGATAACATCAGCAGAGTGTACTCAAAGGACCAAAAGGACAAGTACTCAGTAGACAGAGAAATACCTTCTGTGGGAATCATGCTACTAAATTAACATCGGTGCTGCATTAAGAAGCATCTTAAAGCTCTATGCAGCTGGTTCAAGCAGAGCTTTAAGTAAAATCCCAATCTGCAAAAGTAACTGGATTGCAAGTAGCATGAATATAAATACTCCAATCATCTTATATTTATGTTGAAGTGCAGTATTTGAGTAAATACTTTCATGCTTTTGCCTGCAGGAACAAAGATGACAGGCTTTGCTATCCACAGTGTAAAGTGTGACACCTTGTGGCTTCTCTTTAGTACTACAAACACTGCAAATGTAATTTCTAATTTCTCATGAACCTTTGAATGCATTTGTTGTCTTTTTTTCAGTGTTCTGAGTTGGTCTAGAGGATCATTATACATTTTCCATCCCAGTCAAGCTGAATAAGAGCAACTTTTGTTGGCGAAGGGCGACTAAATGACAGTTAAAGTTAGTGTCTACATTATGTGTTTGTGATTCTGTTGAACTGTATTATATCATACACAGAGGTATGTTTCTGCTATTAGGATAAATAGCAGAAAAGTCTCTGTGTATAATTTAATACAAATCTACAGCTTTCAAAATTCCTGTAAAGCTCTTTAAATTAGTTTCAGCAAAAACAAACTGGCCTACCTCTAATTTGACAAGAAAATTCTTGTAAATATTTTTCCAAAAATGAGTAAAAATCTTCCAAAAAATCCTAAAAATATCTAAAGTGATTACATATATAGCAGTCAAACTTCTAATATTTTCTTTTAGATTTACATTCAGAAAAAAATGGTTTTTTTGTGAATATTCTTAAGAAACATTTTTAAAAAAATGTTTTCCACCAAAAAATGGTCAAAGATTTCCCAAAAATGTTGAAAATGTGGACATCAGAAGTTTCACTGTGAAAATATAGATATATTTTTCCACATTTTCAAACTTTAAAACGGGTCAGTTTTGACCCACAGGACGACACGAGGGTTAACCCTGTTTTTTCCCATTGTTTCATATTACTGCTGTCTGATCTGAACAACACGTCACCAGGGGAAAACCTCAATCTCCTTGACAACATAACAAGAACCTAATGAGGAGAGGAAGGACAATAAAATTACTATCAGCTGCTGTCTATCAGTAACAAGGTTTTAGTTGCATTTTCCACAGGTTTCCAGTAAACAGACCAGATAAGAGATAAGTCACTGAGTCTGCTGCATGGTCATAGAAACTATTGGCTGATAGGGAAATAGGGAGGAGATTGGCCTTTCTATGAGTGAAGTAACTGAAAACAACTTCTTGGAATTCTTTGTCTGTCCTACATACTGGAGCTGTAACATTCATGTCAACTAATTTACAGGGGAAAGTACTGATTACTACATAATGTTGGGAACTGTCTGAGGTCCATTTAGTAAATGATTAACAAAGCTATGAAGGAGGAAGTGTTGATAAGTCCTCTTTTACAATTTTCTCCTGCATATTCATCAGTAATAGGTAATAACCTATTAAAGTCTTGATTGGCTCAGCTTACATATCAATGGTACCATTTTTATTCCATGTTTTATTTGTTGTTTGCTAACCCTACTGCAAATCCATGCTAATGTTAGCTTTTTCTCAGCAGTAGAAGCTAGATATTTAGCTAGCTGTTACTGCTGACCAAGACGACAAAATGACTGATGGAAAAAAGTCAAAAGAATTAGTCTGATCCTGATAATATGAAGTAGAGTGAGACATTCAGTCAAGGCTGACAATAGGATGAAAAATAGAAGAGATGACAACGCTTTGCACTACCCATTCTTTAGAAAACTAGTTGATGATGTTAATTCCAGCGTTTCATGTGATTCACTGTTCTTCTTCCTCTACCAGCTAAAAGGTTGTTGTGGGACACACGTTCCATGCATAATAATTATTTAAAATATTATGTTGATTTTAAAAAATGCTCCCACAATTACAAGAGACATCCATGGGGGGGGAAAGGAGATTTTAACAGTTTTATTTGAGATCCAATTTGGTCATCAGGGGATGGGACAAAAGAAAAATGGCATTTTAGTTAGAACCTATTTGGTATTTAAAAAAATGTTTTCATTCTTTCTCCTAGTTGTTTTTTTTTATTTTTTATTTTTTTTAGATTTGGTCTCATGACAAATGAATTTTCACAGCCAACTGCATGTTTTAGCATTTAGTACGTGGATTATCTGAAATGTGATGGGTTGGATTGTAAAATGTCCTCCAGCTGTCGGAAGACCCTGAAGGTAACACCGTCTCTGTTAAACGCGGCCGCTGACAGGAAGTGAAATGTGCTGTAGTTCCTGTAAAAGGTGGCTCCTTCCACCTCCGTATTTTCCACTGCAGAACAGAAAGCGACGCCGAAACCGTAAACAAGCGTCGAGCCTGACGCCTTGTGACTCTCAACGCAAAGCAGGGAAACAGGTGATGTTTTTAGAGCTTTACTTCCGCCCCGCCGACGTGACGACATCAGGTGAGCGGGACCCAGCGAGGTGATCTAATATGGGCGGAGAGGAGCCGCCTGAGCAGGTAGACAGACGGAGAGTCCCTTCGTGAAGATCACAGCTTTAACAGAGGAACTAGAGGAATATACGACTTTACAGCGGATTCAAACGGCCTGAAAGAGGTGAAGGTGAGTCACTGATCCAGCTGCTGTAGCCTTAAATAACTACTGGACGACTTTCAGAGCTTCTTCTGGTTTTTTACTGTCCTTCCTCTCCTTGTTAAAACGTTTACTGCAGCTGTGAAAGCCTCAGATTTGCTTCTGAAGCAGCTATATGGGAACTGACACGCTTTTATGAACGTATGAGTAGTTAAGAGCTGAAAGTTACAGTTAATCCATCAGAACTAAACTAATCTAAGCTTCTCGTGAAAATATGTCGGACGAACAAGCAGTTATGTCATGTCAGAGTGCTTTATGAGCAGAGATAATCAGTATTTGCACCTTTCTTATAGCTTAACTTGGCCACAAATAAGTATTACTGTTATTGTGTTCATTATTGATTAATCTGCTGATCAATTTCCTAAATAATTGACTAATTTTTGGGTCTAAATCGGTGCAAAATGCCCACTTTTCTTTCTAAATTCCAAACTGATATCTATACAGTGCTTGTTTTGTCTGCCCAGCACTACAAAAAACAGATCTGTTCAGTTTAGTGTCATATTGGACAATAAAAACAGCATCTGGACCTGACATTATTGATTGAAAAAGATTTTGTGAATTACCTCTAAAGTGTCTCCCAAGATTTTTTAATGTCTCAGTGATTTCTGGCGATTTCAAGACAACGAGTAACCTGTTGTGTGTCCACTGTTGTCTTCTTTTCAGAACCTATTATGGAAATGCAAGAGGAAAACCAAAGGCCTGAGGACGGCCAGCTGATTTCTGTCCCTCACAAGGACACGATCCGTCTGCTGGAGGTGTACGTCAAGCGCAGCCTCAGCCTGAACGACGGCTCGCTGGGAGGTAAGAGGGTCGGCAAAAAGGAGAAGTGGGTGACCATACCAAAAAGACATCGGCGACACTCCAGCGACCCGTCTCTTCACTTGGCCGAGGGGTTGAACGACGGGGAAATCGGGGTGTTTTCTGTGGTTGAACCTCCGAAAAATCTGCCAGAGACGTGTCCTGAAGAACCAGAAAAGCCCAAAAAGAAGAAAAAGAAGACCAAGAAACCCTCACTGTGGAAGAGTTTTGTTGGACTTTTCTCTCAGAAGAGCAGCAAGGACAAAGAGGAGGACGAAGAGGAGGACAGCTCGCCAGAGATGTCCGAGTCTACGGTCCCCACGGCGCCCTTCCAGTCCACGACTCCGGTCACCTTACGCAAGAAAGCCATGAAAAGGAAGTCCATAAGAAGGAGGTTCTCAAAAAGACGGTTATCTCTGATAAAACCAAATAAACCCAGTAAAGATCTGAACCTCGATGACATCACTGGAGTGGAAGGTGAGTCTGGGAATAAAGTCACTTTACTTATGAAATCACAGTATTTGAAGTCAAATATTAACTGTTGTAAAAGTGCTTTATTTGCATTTAGTTTTTGCATATGTTCACTTACAACCGACCAAACTGTTGCTTTGCAGCTGTCATCAGCGTGGAACCAACATACTCTTATTACGAGAAGGTGACAGAGGAGCTGGAAAAAATAGTCCACGAGGTCAAAGAGGAAGCCAGACCTCTTTCAGATGGTGAGAAACTGTTCAACACCGTTTAAAATAGCACAGTGCTGACGGCAAGCGTTGTAAAAGAAAACCAAAGTAATCAGAAAACTGACGCATTGGATATGAAAGTGAAAGTTGTGTTGGAAAAACAGCTGATTTACACCATTAACTGTCTGTTATGTAAAAGCTGCTGTGACTATTATGGACAACGCATTAATGCTACTTCCCCTTTGTGCTGTTTGCTCTCAGAGGAAGTAATCGAAAGAATCATCGCTCTGACAAAGAAGCAGGGCGACGCCATAGATGATAAGGTTGGTATTTATTTTACACATTAAATATGAGCTGATGAAAGTCAGAATGAGATCCGCGGTGCTTTTGTGGTCCTGACACAGTGTGGATATTTATACGATCATAATTTTAGTTTATTATGAAGGAGACAAAGTTTCTTCATCAGAAAGCAGAAGCTAATCAATAAACCACATCAAACATTATAAAGATAACAAGTATAAAGTCCTATTAAACATACAAACGCCAGTACTCATGTTAAAGGGATTGTGTCTTTCTGCAATATTCTCTTCCTCTTCACCTCTGCATGGGATGAATGTTTTCTGTTTCTGTAGTGACAGTGAGAACAAAATCAAGTGTAACAGGAGCCAGAAAGGAAGAGGTTCATTAAATAAGATGCAGTGTCGTAAAACCTGCTACACAAAGCACAACATGCCACCCGACTGATCTGAATTAACCCTGTAAGACCCAAATATAGAAAACAATGAGCAAAAAATAAAAAATTTTTTTTAATGTATATATATATATATATATATATATATATATATATATATATATATATATATATATATATACATACATATATACACACATATGAAATTCGCTGGATTTTGGTTGATTTTTTTCCCCAAATGTTCTTTAGAAACATTTTTTTTAAACATTTCTTTTTCTCCACCAAAAACTGTTCTAAAATGTCTCAAAAATGTTGAAAATGTAATGCAAGTTTTCACTGTGAAAATAATTTTTTTTCGCCCACATTTTCAAACTTTAAAACGGATCAATTTGACCCGAAGGACGACACGACGGTTAATTCTTTTGTGACATTATATTGAACAAGCGATCAACACAGTGAGAAAATAAGTGGCAGATGAATCAATAATGGAAACGATCGCCATCTGCAGCCACAGTAAAACTGCTTTCAGCTTCCTACATGTTATAAATTATCTAGCCATATTGTTGAGATCAGATTAGGAAATGGTGACTGACTGTTTTCCAGTGTTATTCTGTGTTTGTGAATATTTGCAGTGAAAATCAAAGTGTATTTCTGTCTCCTCCAGCTGAGAGACAACCCCACCCTGAACAACTTCTTCCAGCGGATGACGTACTCTTCCTTCCAGAAGCTGGCCGATGATTACCTGCAGAAAGAAGCGTCTCCGATCCACAGTCCTCCCACCGTCCTCCCACCAGCACCGGAGCTGGTCAAACTGGCCTTCACGCTCGACTTCACGGCCAGGATAGCCGGACTCTCCAGACAGAACGTCGGCCACATCACTGGTCTGGGGAACCGATATCTACAGGACCGGTTTAAATACAGTCAGGTAGGATGGAAACATGACAGAAATGTAGCTGCTTTCAATACATCAGTTTAATTTATCCGTGAAGAAACAACTGTTGTCGTGTCCTGCAGGCCTGCACAGATCACCCGTGGTCCGACAGTGATGACTGAGATGGCGGCGTGCAGAGACAAAGCTGCAAATGATGTCTTTCCTCTCAGCGCCACAGGTGTGGTTCAGAATGTGTTGCAAGCATGAGTTCCTCTTTACAAACTCTAGAAACAAGGCACTACATCAGACAAGTTGTTAGCCGGGGAACAGGCACACAACTTGCTGCCATTTTTATTTGGTTTTTACTATTTTGTGATTGAATACTTCTGCTGCAACGGCATGTTTACTGAGCACTGGCAGGTTTGACTGTGTGAGTTTGTGTACGTAAGTTTTGACTTTCACATGGAAGGGCAACACAGAAACCGAGACCTTAATAAGCCCTGTGCTAAAACATGAGTTTGCATGAGAAAAGCAACATTTCAGAATCACAACAGGTCGATGCTCCTACAAGCAGCACTTTCAATATTACACTCTTTTTGCCAAACTGAATTGTGCACATTGATTTGTAGCGATACAAAAGAGCAGTGCAATAGCCTTTAATGTATATAAGCCAGAAAACTTTGCTAGTTTAAAAAAACAAAAAACTTTCTATGTTTAGCTAATTTAAAATGTGACAATGTTTGTTATTGTGAATGCTGGCATTCATGTTACGAACTCAAACAAAATAAAAAAACTACTTAATTTAATATTCAAATGTGTGTTTTTGTCATCATGAAACACTATCTATGCAGTCTGCTAATCTAACTTCTATCTCCATAAGCATCAGAATCAGAATCCGAATGTCTTTATTGTCATTGTATTAAAACAACAAAATTAAAAGTGCAGTCCTTTAACCCTTGTGTCGTCCTGCGGGTCAAAATTAATCCGTTTTAAAGTTTGAAAATGTGGAAATAAACCAATATTTTCACAGTGAAACGTGTGATGTCCACATTTTTAACATTTTGGGGAAAGTTTTGAACATTTTTTGGTGGAAAAAAATGTTAAAAATGTTTCTTAAGAATATTCGCAAAAAAATATTTTTTTCTGAATGTTCTTAAAGAGCATATTAGAGATTTGACTGATATTTATGTAATTACTTTAGATATTTTTACTCATTTTTTTGGAAGATTTTTACTCATTTTTTGAAAATATTTACAAGAATTTTCTTGCCAAATTTGAGGGATTTTTTAAAATGTTAGTTTTAAGGTAAATTTTTCAGGAATTATTGGAATTTTCTCCCTGAAGGTTTTGCAAATTTTCAGAAATTTGGGGAATTTTTTTGGCTGAATTTTTACATTTTTTTCAGACAAGGAAACAATATTTTTTGTTGCCTGTAAACGAAGACAACAGGAGGGTTAAGTGCATAATAAATAAAATAACATAAAAAAAGAAACAAATTAAAATAAGAAAAAAAAATATGCAGACCGTCACTATAAAAACATTCATAAAAAAACATCCATCAAATAAAACCCATTAAACACTAGAATTATGCATGAAATAAATAAAGCAAGGCAGAACCAAGACGAGCACAGATGGGCCTCACTCTGTCAGGAAATAATCAACTTTATTCTAGTAAATCCAGAGAGGAATCCTTCCTCTCATATTTACTGAAGTAAATGTAAAATCTAACATCCATCCATTATCTATACACTGCTTAATCCCCATTAGGGTTACTGGGGGGCTGGAGTCCATCCCAGCTGACTTATGGTGAAGGTGGGGGACACCCTGGACAGGTAACAGCCTATCACAGGACTACACATACAGACAAACAATCACACTCACACAATGACTCAGCACCACTGTTAAATTGCATTTGTTGCACTATTGTTGTTGACCCATTTCTTTGTTGCAGCTTGCTTGTTTCTTTTTAATCCCTGTTCGGTCGATCCAGTCATGTAAAATCCATCTTTTGTGGCTGCATAGTCACATATTAACGATCAACGTAACATGAAGAAGATAACACATTTTACTCGTTGGCCAGTCTATCACAGGGCTACACATACAGACAATCACACCCACTACTCATCTACAGACAATTTAGAATCACCAATTAACCTGAGCCTGTTTCTGGACTGTGGTAGGAAGCCGTAGTACCCGGAAAAAACCCAAACATGCACAGGAAGAACATGCAAACTCCATGCAGAAAGATCCCAGGAAGGCTGAGACACAAACCAGGGATCTTCTAGCTGCAAATCAAATGTGCTAAGCATTACAGCCGCTGTGCAGTCATGTAAAAAGCTACCAAAGTGAAAAATGTCAAACAGCCGTAGGCTAATGGATAGCTGTTTGGACTTGTTTAGGGGTGGGCTTGGACTTGGGTTTGGACTTGTTTGGAATCTAGCTTCCAGACAAAAACATAAAGTCCCCTTTTTGGTCAGAAGGTAATTACTGATAGACATACAACTGGTGACAAGTAAACACTGCTACATTTTTAGATGTTAGAAACCAAAAAATTTGAGAAGTTCTGCTCTTAGAGATGCAGAAATGTGGAGCATTTTATGAGATTTTGATTCACATACACTATATTGCCAAAAGTATTCACTCATCCATCCAAATAATCAGAATCAGGTGTTCCAATCACTTTCATGGCCACAGGTGTATAAAATCCAGCACCTAGGCTGCAGACTGCTTTTACAAACATTTGTGAAAGAATGGCTCGCTCTCAGGAGCTCAGTGAATTCCAGCGTGGAACTGTGATAGGATGCCACCTGTGCAACAAATCCAGTCGTGACATTTCCTCGCTCCTAAATATTCCACAGTCAACTGTCAGCTGTATTATCAGAAAGTGGAAGTGTGTGGGAATGACAGCAACTCAGCCACCAAGTGGTAGGACACGTAAACTGACGGAGCGGGGTCAGCGGATGCTGAGGAGCATAGTGCCAAGAGGTGGCCAACTTTCTGCAGAGTCAATGGCTACAGACCTTCAAACTTCATGTGGCCTTCAGATTAGCTCAAGAACAGTGCTTCAGCAGAGAGCTTCATGGAATGGGTTTCCATGGCCGAGCAGCTGCATCCAAGCCATACATCACCAAGTGCAATGCAAAGCGTGGGATGCAGTGGTGTAAAGCAGCCGCCACTGGACTCTAGAGCAGTGGAGATGCCTTCTCTGGAGTGACCAATCACGCTTCTCCATCTGGCAATCTGATGGACCAGTCTGGGTTTGGCGGTTGCCAGGAGAACCATACTTGTTGGACTGCATTGTGCCAAGTGTAAAGTTTGGTGGAGGGGGGATTATGGTGTGGGGTTGGTTTTCAGGAGCTGGGCTTGGACCCTTAGTTCCAGTGAAAGGAACTCTGAATGCTTCAGCATACCAAGACATTTTGGACAATTCCATGCTCCCAACTTTGTGGGAACAGTTTGGAGCTGGTCCTTCCTCTTCCAACATGACTGTGCACCAGAGCACAAAGCAAGGTCCATAAAGACATGGATGACAGAGTCTGGTGTGGATGAACTTGACTGGCCTGCACAGAGTCCTGACCTCAACCCCATAGAATACCTTTGGGATGAATTAGAGCGGAGACTGAGAGCCAGACCTTCTGGTCCAACATCAGTGTGTGGCCTCATAAATGCGCTTCTGGAAGAATGGTCAAAAATTCCCATAAACACACTCCTAAACCTTGTGGACAACCTTCCCAGAAGAGTTGAAGCTGTTCTAGCTGCAGAGGGTGGACCGACGTCATATTGAACCCTATGGATTAGGAATGGGATGTCACTGGCGTTCATATGCCAGTCAAGGCAGGTGAGTGAATACTTTTGGCAATATAGTGTATCTGGAGTTTTACGTCTGAATCACAAAAACAACAGCCTGCAGCCTGGGAGGGCATGTTTGAAAATTAGTGCATTCATGAGAGCAAAATTAACCTGTCATGACAATAACTGCTTCTACCTCATGAACGGTGTGGTTCAGTCAGGTTTAGGATGTACACAATCAGAACGTGAATATCTACACTACCGTTCAAAAGTTTGGAGTCACCCAGACAATTCCATGTTTTCCATGAAAACTCCCACTTTTATCCATGTGCTAACAGAACTGCACAAGGGTTTTCTAATCATCAATGAGCCTTTCAACACCATTAGCTAACACAATGTAGCATTAGAACACAGGAGTGATGGTTGCTGGAAATGTTCCTCTGTACCCCTATGGAGATATTCCATTAAAAATCTCCAGCGAGAATAATCATTTACCACATTAACAATGTCTACACTGGATTTATGATTCATTTAATATTATCTTCATTGAAAAAAAAATGCTTTTCTTTCAAAAATAGGGACATTTCTAAGTGGCTCCAAACTTTCAATAAATAGACCCGGCATACAGGATGCTAGATAATTCTGTAATAGAATGTGACAGGCTGTCAGCTGCATGATGAAAGCATGCAGTGACGCCTCTCACCTGTAGAACAGGTTCCAGTGTAAGCAGCAGACCTTCCCAGTGAAGAACAGCCTGAGTATCCCTCAGGATCATGGACTCACTGGGGATTTCTGTGCATCCACAACAACTGTAGTCACACCAGAGAAAACAGCAGAGGCAAAGAAAAGAATCACAAATAGTCCCAGTTCATCTTGTTGGGACAAACTGTTCTGTGACACAAACCACAGGAATCCAATTGGATTTGTGCAAAATTTGACGTGAAATCGATCGTCTTACTTCTTTAGGTTTTTCGGTGTGGTTTCAGATGCAACAATAAGAGCTAGACTTGCTTATTATGTTGACACAAATCCAGGTCATGTCAGGTAGGATAAACGGGACGTGGAGAGTGGCAGGTAGTGGAAAGTTTTAGGTCGCATTTCTCCAGAGGATTATTGAGAAGCTAACTGACTAAAGATGATTAAACAAGCAGTTACGCAATTAAACTGAATAAAAATGAAATTACAAAAGCTGAACTGCGGTTTGACTAATGATTCACATTTCATATGTGCATGAGGCAGCAGAGTCTTGGCTCAGGGCAGTGAAAACAGAGTAATTAATAACGTAAATGACAGCTCTGCTGCACTGAAATGTCCACGCTTGCACAAGACCAGATCCATGCTTCCAAGACAGCAGCTGCTATTGTTCATGTGTTTGGCAGTCTAAGATTTTCACTGGGACAAATTTCCATTGTGGACACTGAAAGTTGCATAAATTCCTGTTTGAAGAACATCGGCATCTACTTAAGACTTTTCTCTTTAACCCTCGTGTCGTCTGCGGGTCAGAACCGACCTGTTTTAAAGTCTGAAAATGTGGAAAAATATATATTTTCACAGTGAAACTTCTGATGTCCACATTTTCAACATTTTTGGGAAATCTTCGAACATTTTTTGTTGGAAAAAAAGAAATGTTAAAAATGTTTCTTAAGAACATTCACACAAAAAATCAACCAAAATCCAACAAAATTCACTGGATTTCGGTTGATTTTTTTTGTGAATGATCTTAAAGAAAATAGAAGTTTTACTGATTTATATGGAATCACTTTAGATATTTTTATTTTTGGGAAGATTTTTATTCATTTTTTGAAATTATTTACAAGAATTTTCTTGTCAAATTTGGGGGATTTATTTATTTTATTTTTTTAAATAAAACTTTTAAGGGAAAGTTTTAAGGAATTATTGGGATTTTCTTCCTGAAGGTTTTGCAAATTTTCAGAAATTTGGGGATTTTTTTGCTGATTTTTTTCAGAGAAGGAAACAGTATTTTTTGGTGCCCATAAATGAAGACAACAGGAGGGTTAAAGTGTTAAACCTGTTTTTATAAGTCTGTCCATGACGGCATGTTTAACATCGTTCTCATGGTTGTAAAGATCATTATCAGATCTAATCTACTCATCATCAAATCAAGTTGGAGGAATTTAATGTAACTTGAGAGACACTAAGTCATCCTTTAACACCAGTACAAAACCTTAACTTATGTCATTAAATACATGAGATGACAGCTAAACCTCAGCCAGTCGTGGAGCAGCAGCAGTTTCTAATCCTGTGTTGAATTTTAATGGTGGCTAACTCCAGGTTTGGCTCACTGCTCGTTCCTTCAGGACTGTGCTATTGTGTGGTTTCAGTTATCTGACCACATGCAGGGTCTGGATTGCCCAATGACGGAAGGTTGCCCAGTCTTGACTATTTATAGCAACCAACAAAGTTGCTTTCATCATCAAACCTCAGACAATTTATTCCTGGAACGCTTCACTGTAATGTCTTTGTGAATAATTACTTCTGTCCAATAACATTTAAGGAAGATCCCATGAAAGGACAAAACAATGTGCTTTGTGTAAACCTTTTACATTTTTATTGCTTTTTAAACACAGAGAAGGAAAATTAATCAAAAAGTCCGAAGCCCATGTCTTCGTCTGACTCCTCTGATTCCTCTTTCTTCTCTTCCTTTTTCTCTTCCGCTGGAAATGAGACCAAAGGTGACAGTCAGTGACAATGTCTACAGTCTACTTTGCTGCTAAATGCTACTGGAGCTTCATTTAAGGTAAGGATTAATGCCATGTAGAACCTCAGTGTATCTTACAAAATATTCTTAAGCTTCTCTTTATCAATTTAAGCTAAGAAAGACAGATATATACGTACCAGCAGCAGGTGCAGCCCCAGCTCCAGCAGCCCCACCACCAGCAGCAGCAGGCGCTGCCACAGCGCCACCTGCTGGTACAGAGGCTAACTTAGAGAGGCCTGTGGAAAGAGGAAAGAAATATTTTTAGTAAACTTCCATGTAGGTCATCTTGAACTCTGAAGTTGTATCCATTGAAGGACGTATACCTGAGTTCATGACTTCATTGATGTCTTTGCCATTCAACTCACTAATGACCTGTAGAGAGTAAAAGATATCAGTATATGGCACCTGCAATGTCAGAAAAATAACCACAATTCAATGGCATACCTTATTTAAGCGTTCGTCATCGGCCTCAATTCCTACGCTGCCCAAGATGGCCTTGATGTCCTTAGCAGAGGGGCTGGTGTTTCCACCGAGCACAGCGAGGAGGTAAGCGGCCACGTAACGCATTCTGTAGACAGGAGACAGGAAATGACAGGTGAACAATCTATGCGTGAAGCTTCACCGACGTCAAGTCTCTTCAAGTATGTAAAAGCACAATGTGGAATCAAATATATTCAACTGGGAGCTTTAATATGTGAAAAATGTTCCTTTACTTGATGAAAAAAAATAAAAAAAATAAAGACATGATGAGTCTTTCAAGAATTAAGCAGATTCTACCAACATCTGAAATTAACAATTTCACCATTTGAGGAGGAGATTATGATTAATATTCCATAGTAAAAATTATTATAAAACGACAGAAGTCAGTGTTAAAAAGACGACTGCAATTACCACTGAATATTAACCATGCTACTGATTATAATCTACATGCGTGATTGGTCTAGAAAATGCACAAACGCAGGAAATGATGCTCAACACAATTTACTAATGCCCACATTCAGCCGTGTACTTTCGCAAACCTGATGTTTACTACACAGAAAACTATGAAAACCAGCAAATAGTCAAATTTGATGGGGTTTTTTGGTAAGTTGTGTGCACCTATTTGTTAAAATCAAATAATTATCTGCACATTTTAGCTCCAAATAAGATGTGTAAGGCAGCCACGACCATGGCGAATAAAATACAGTGAAAATATTGCATATTTGTATATGATTAGTACAATTTTCTGCCTTTTCTAAGGAACAGAATTTAGCATCCTGTCTTTTAGTTAACACCCCACATCAGTAATTATAGTCACCACTAGGCGGCTAGCATGCATTCTAGCAGCTTTATTGAAGTCTTATAATGACGTGCTATCTACATGTTATAACAACTGCCTAATAAACTCGAATATAAACAGCAGTATTTACCACTAGTGTCTGAATATTGTTGAGTAATGAGAGTAAACACGTTGGGGAGGAGCCCGGTTTGACGTTAGCTTGGCTAGCGCTACTTATTAGCATACTAAAACGACGTTTGACTGACATTAAACACGAACACAGAGACCAGCGTGAAAAGGTAATTGTCTGACTTTGTTTTTCACTGCTAAGACGCGTTGTAACGACCGTTTGAGCGGCGTTAGAACCACGTTAAGTTGTAAAAACCTGTTTATTCCGAGCTAACTGCCGACAGCATGGCGCCCAGTGTTTATAGCCGTCCTCCATTAGCCAACAACGACACATTTATCGCTCATTAAAAGCGATCGTGGAGAGTGTCTCGCATAAAAAACACAACGAGGCGCAAACTGACCGACACAGGATGTGTAAACCCGACGAAATGTGGACTTACTTTTAAGTCTAAGTAGACACGAAACGTCGGTCACGCTAGAAGATCCGGAAGAGACAGGGGGGCGGGACAGGAAGGTATAAGAATTAATAGCGTCGATTTAATTCGCCTGTTTGGATGGCAGTCACTACGTCAGCATTTTGGTGTCCAGCTGTGCGTCAATAAGATTGACTGAGTTGTTTACCAACACTTTGTGTATTTAGCATTTAAATGCAAACTGTGTGAACACCTTCCACTGTTATATTAAACGTTGTGTTATTTAACCCTCCTGTTGTCCTCATTTACAGGCACCAAAAAATATTGTTTCCTTGTCTGAAAAAAATCCCAAAATTCAGCAAAAAACTTCCCCAAATTTCTGAAAATTTACAAAACCTTTAGGAAGAAAATTCCTTAAAAATTTCCTTTAAAGTTTTATTTTAAAAAAAATTCCCCCAAATTTGGCAAGAAAATTCCTGTAAATGTTTGAAAAAAAAAGAGTAAAAATCTTCCAAAAAAATCCTTAAAATATCTAAAGCGATTCCATATATATCAGTAAAACTTCTTTAAGAACATTCACAAAAAAATCAACCAAAATCCAATGAAATTCGCTGGATTTTGGTTGATTTTTTTGTGAACATTTTTAAGAAACATTTTTAACATTTCTTTTGTCCCACCAAAAAGTGTTCAAAAATTTCCCAAAAATGTTGAAAATTCGTGCTGTTTGTCTCATTTTTTATTGTTTTGTGTCTTGTTTTTGTCATATTTCGTCTCATTTTTGTAATATTTTGACTTGTTTTTGTTGGGGTTTTTTTTGTCTTTTTTTGTTATTTTGATCATATGTAAAATACTCTATCATTCAGTTCCAGATACCTGTGACTAAATGTTTTGTTCCTATGTAGATAAACTGTGATCTGGAAGTTTTAATGTGTAAATGATTAACTGAGGCTGAATGTTGCTGAAACTGATCTTATTATTCTTAAGAAATTTCAGGTTGTTCATGATGTTTTGTAAAAAGATAATTCCTTCAATGTGAACATTTTAGCACTAAAACAAAGGAAACATTCAGAGTTGTGGTTATTCATAAGTTATTATGCTCTCATTTTACTGGTCACAGATCAAATTGGGCTGAATGTGGCCCTTAACTAAAATGAGTTTGACTCTCCTGTACTAAAGAAAAAGTAGTAACACCTATAAAAACTATAATGCAGTGTTTGGATTTAAGAGCAGAGGAGATCAAATAGTTTTCAGGTCTCCCCTTAAAATGCCACTCAAATACCTCTAGATTTGTTATTTAAATGCATTATAGCAGCAGCCCTTCATGTACCACAAGAACAATTCAAATAAATTGAAATTGCAGTGTGTCGTGTGCTGCTTTATAACAGTACACTGAGACAGTTAATTGCATATTATTGTGTTTATTTCCATCAAGTCACTAACAGAAATAGAGTATGGAAGATGTCCAGTCATTTCCTCTCGTTAAGCTGCAGCTATAAATGGATTATTTACTGAGGAGTTGTGATACCACGTGTGCTTTAAATGTTATAGAAGACCTCCGAAACGTGGTGACCCAACAATGCAATCGACTTCTTCGACGACCTACAACTCGGCCAGCTCCTCATGTCGCTCCTGTTTGAGGAGCCAGTCGAACAAAAAGATCACAGAATCCGACACGAACTCTGCGATCTTCTTCACGTTTGTCACATACCACATTTTATAGCAACATTCTCCCAGCAACACGAGCAAAAAAAGGACCAAAAACCCCAGGAAGAAGCGGTCTAAGTAATAGTTTGCCTTTTCCTTGGAAGTCCACTGCTCCCGAGGCAGCGCGCGTCGAGCTTCGTTGTATTTGCCGAAATGCAGCAAGGCTCTGTATTCGTCATCCAGCTCGTTATCCACTGGAGCCTCCAGGTCTTGGCTGCCCTCTGCTCCATCAGCTTCAGCCATTTCAGAGCAATTTGGTGCAGTAGGTTCTGTAGTCTGAGGACGGCAACAGAAACAAGATGTGACATCTGAAGACTTAAGCAGGGAAAGTGTTTCTTAGACGCCTGAAGAACCTTAGAGCCTTACCTCGAAGACGATTAGTCTTTTAGATGAGATGAAGACACACACAAGATTGAGATTCTCACAATGACACCGTATGACTGGCCCGTCAACATGAGTTGGGCCACAGGAGTTGGTGGTGTGAAGGCAGTAAATGCCAGGTTGGTTATGCGGCGCGTCGCTCACTAAGATGAGGGCTGTGGATTAGACCACACTCAGCACTTTCAAATCCCTCAGCGAGGATGAAGGTGACAGATGGTAATGTACGTATCGATGTGTTTGTGACCCACAGACAGACAAAGACAGAGATAGAGCTTTAACATGTTCATAAATCTGACTTACACTGTAAAAAATGTCTGTACATTTTACAGTGAAAAAACTGTCAAACCATGATGGTAAAAATCTGTAAATTCTGTAAATTAATAGTTTGATGCCGTTTATATAACACTGGATCACCGTAGCTGTTTTAGAGTTTACAGATTTTTACCGTCATGGTTTGACAATTTTTCACCGTAAAATGTACGAACATTTTTTACAGTGTAGTGTGACAGAAATCAGACAGAAATCAAACTGATGACGAAGCAGAAGCGGCACAGCTTTAGCAGAAGCTTTAGCTTTCGAGTTGAATAAATCACTTGAGCATAATGCTCTGGGGGTAATTTACTCAGCTGCTGCAGAGCCTTTTCACCGTCCTGCCACAGCTTTTGAAATATGACTTAAACTAACTGAATTAGCTGAAGAGGTTCCTGCACTCCGTGATAAAGACTGATGGCTGAATGGCTGCAGAGTTTTGCCTCTTCTGGTGTGGTGACTTCATTGTTCATTTGCATTCATAGCAGGGCCTGTTCGCTTCCCTGTATATCGAATGGTTTCTGTGAAACACACGGAGAAAACACACTGTACTCTCCATTCATCTTACTACCATGAATTTTCCTGCTACGGCTCTTCTGCATTCCTGTGACTCCTCAAACCCCCAACGTGAGCATTTTCTAATTAGTCTTTCCACTAACTTTAATCTAACTCAGAGGTGTCAAACATATCTTCTCTCTGACTCTTCATAAAGTCGTCCTGCGGGCCAGATTGGACCCTCTGGTGGGCCAGTTTTGGCCCACGGGCCTCATGTTTGACACCCCTGTTCTAGATAGTCGATATGTCGACACCGGTGGGAACGGTGGTTACAGATCAACCAGAGGTTCAGCTGCAAAAACACAAACTTTGTGCTGTAAATCTTCTGTTGTCATGTTTCCTTTCTTCCCAATTAGTCTACTGTCTATGACATCGTAAAACACAGTGCTGATTTACTTTAAACAAGCAAGATATGACTGATATCACATGATCCCTGAGTGTTTTGCACAGTAAAACTCTCAGGGTGTGGACAGCATTTCTCTAATGGCCAGTGCCTCCCATTGTGGTTTCCTGCTGTTTTGACGCCTACCAGCAAGTTTCTCATATGTCAGATCTACTATTAGGCTTAATTTTTCTTGCTAAAGCACACCAGGCTCAGCCGTTCTCCCTTTCATGACATCGCAGACAAAACTTGAAGAAACTATTCATCTTTATTTCGCTGAACTTACCAACGATCTTTTGGAGCATGAAATGTTTGTTGTATCACTTGTTAGGTTGACATGTAACGTTAGAATTCAACATGAATCGATTAAGGAAGCACTGAGTGAAAACAAAATAATACAGACAGATGAAGATAATATCGGTTCCTCTGGTTGCAAGTTCTTTTTTTCATTTTTAACCCTCGTGTCGTCCTGTGGGTCAAACTGACCTGTATTAAAGTTTGAAAATGTGGAGGAAAAAACCCAATATTTTCACAGCAAAACTTCTGATGCCCACATTTTCAACACTTTTGGGAAATTTTGGAAACTTTTTTTGTAGAAATAAATGTTTTAAAAAATAAATAAATAAATAAAAATGCTTCTTTAAGAACATTCACAAAAAATCTTTTTATTTTTATGTGAATGTTCTTAAAGAAAATATTAGAAGTTTTATTGATATATATGTAGTCACTTCAGATATTTTTAAGAATTTTGGAAGATTTTCACTCATTTTTTTGAAAATATTTAAGAATTTTCTTGCCAAATTTTAGGGAAACTTTTAAGGAGTCATTGGAATTTTGCACATTTTCAGAAATTTGGGGATTTTTTTTTCCTAGTGAATTTTGTTCAGACAAAGAAGTAATATTTTTTTGTGCCCGTAAATGAGGACAACAGGAGGGTTAAAGATTTGAGCAGTGACAGACCGCTATGTCCCATGACTTGCTGTGTCTTTTAATCATGGTTTGATGTTCCGTACCAGGCCAGTATCTCATGTAATCCCTGATATGCTCCCAGTGAAAACTTCTTTGAACGAGGAAACACTGCGGTCCTTTTCACAGGTTTACGTCCACTTTCTCGGTCAGGCCCGGGGTGCTGGTGGGGCACGGGGTCGGCTCTGCAGGTTTACACAGCATGCAGCGGCGAGTGATCTGGATGAGCGTGACGCGGAACCGCTTTATCCTGAACGCGTAAACCATCGGGTTGAGGGCCGAGTTCACGTGGGACATGAAGATCCCCACATACATGGCAAACTTGGGCACGTAGCACGTCGGGCAAAAGAAGTTGACGCAGTTCATGATGTGTATCGGCATCCAGCACACCACGAAGAGGAAGAGCACCAAGGCCAGCGACTTGGCCAGCTTCAGCTCCTTCCGGTAGTACCGCTCTCCGTCGCACGTGGCCTCAGCGCGGCGGTTGAGCTGCCGCCGGATCACCCTGAAGATCTCCCCGTACAGGATGATCATGATGGTCAGCGGCACCACCACCCAGCCGAAGAAATTGAAGTACACCATGTAGTCCATCCTCATGACGGCGGTGAACTCGCAGACGATCTCGCTGGAGCTGCTGAGGTTTCCCCGAGCGTGGCGGTTGTTCCAGCCGATCATAGGAACCAACCCGGTGAAGAAGGAGAGCATCCAACAGAGGCACACTGCTACGTACGCCCTCCCCTGGGTCACGATGGTGCTGTACCTGATGGAAAGAGAAAGTTTCCAATCACCTAAACGCACACGTGGACACGACTTTAATAGCGTTTCTTTGAATAAATGCCAGTCTTTATTTTTTCTCAGGTACCAGCTTTTGACGTCTGGATCTAACTGCTAAACAATAAGAGGTACAGGCGACTGCCAAATCTTATAACAAACTGTGCTTATGTCAGTTATTTAGGCAGACAGGAGCGTTTTAATTTGCTTAAAAGCTTTTGATGTTCAGCCCATTGATTTGCATTAAACCAAGCAGAGATATATGGTACCGCCGTGTGACAGACATCACTGGAAACCTCCTGCAGTTGAGGTTAAAAACACACATTTTGCTATAAGACAATAAAGAGATAAAGGTTATTGGTACCTCTGGCATTGTCAGAAAATTAAGGGAAAGTCCAACTGAGTTTGTTAAAACTGTACTGGAGATAAACAAGAGACCATGGGATAAATGCTGTTCATTATGTGACAGATACAGATATAAACAGGCTGATGAATGCGTTGCAGTTATGTCAGCAGTGTATTTCAGGGTGGGACTAGTTTAGATCATGGCTTATTTTTAGGAAGGACTGGAAAAGGCAATCACGACCAGTCCAGTGTGATGCTGACATCCATTTCCCATCGCTCTCTGTTATGAATATTTTATTGTTCTTCCTCTAAGTAGATCATTACATACTTCACTGAGAACTGTAATTTTTGTGGACGCTTTCACCACAACATCCGTCATGGAATAGAATCTTCACCGACAACTTTGTTAAGCCTGAAATTTAAAAAAAAAACAAAACATCTTTTCACATTTTGAAAGGAAGCTGGCTTCTCCACCTGCTCCTCACCTGGTGGGAATCTTGACTCGCAGGTATCTGTCGATGGCGATGGCCAGCAGGGACAGGATGGAGCTCTGGGTGATGATGAGCAGCAGGCAGGAGAGGAAGAGGCAGGTGTAGAACTGAGTGTTGAACCCCAGGCTGATGACGATGGCCAGAGGGATGACCAGGACCCCCACGGCGATGTCGGCCACGGCCAGAGACACGATGAAGCAGAAGGTGGTGTTTCGCAGAGCCCGGTTCACGCACACCACCAGCACCACCAGCACGTTCCCCAGCACCGAAGCCAGCGCTATGGCCGTCTCAATGGAGATGTACATCATGTCCACGTGCTCCCGAGGCTTCATACCAGGAGGGGAAGACATTTTTGGTGTTTTTTGCTCACTTACCTTTACTCAGATTCTAAAAGATAAATAAGTGGTTGAAACTTCTTCTCTCCACTTTAAGTTTTGCGTCACCAAAAGCATCTTCCCCTCTGTCTGCTCTCAGCCACAGATGGTTTTCTCTCCTCGCCACGTTTCTCATGGAGCTCATGGAGGCATCCTGAATGATTAATCCTGCACAGCACTGGGTACCAGTGCATCACCACTCTGCTGCATCCTTCACTCCCTCTCTCACTCCCTCTCTCACTCCCTCTCTCTCTCCCTCTCTCTCTCCTACTCACTCCCTCACTAATCTGTGTAGTCATGAAATCAAGGGGAGGGACTCTGATTCCTGCAGCACCCTGCAGCACTAGTTTTGCTCCTGTTGTCCTCATTTACGGGCACCAAAAGATATTGTTTCCTTGTCTGAAAAAAATCCAAAAATTCAGCAAAAAAATTCCCCAAATTTCTGAAAATTTGGGGAATTGGAAGAAAATTCCAATAATTCCTTCAAAGTTTCCCTTGAAAGTTTTAATTTAATAAAAATCCCCCAAATTTGGCAAGAAAATTCTTGTAAATATGTTCAAAAAATGAGTGAAAATCTTCCAAAAAAATCCTAAAAATATCTAAAGTGATTCCATATATAAAAATGATTCACAATGTGCCTCTAATGGACACACCAAACCCTGAGATCATCAGCAATGTCCCGCAGTCATCGCTTTCCTAAAGTAAAGCGAACCAGCTGATTAAACTCATGGGCAGAATCTGAATCTGCTTCCTTAAGCAACTAAAGACCATCTCAGTGATTGCTTACTCAGAGATACTCGCTGCCAAAGTCTTTTCATCCTCAAATGGACAATTAAATTAACTTTTTGTAAGTACTCAAACTTGTGTCCACTGCAGTCCAAGTTACAGAAAGTACATTTTGTGCAGAACGGTAGAAGACAAAGAGGCGCAGTAGGAAAAAATAATGTAACTGACATAAGATTCAGACGTGCACCAGTAAAGTATTTATTAGTTATTTTTAAAAACAGCACTTTAAAGCATCATAAAACATTCCAGCATCTCAGAGAGGAGAGGTTTTGCAGATGATGTATTAACTTCCAGTTCAAAGCTTTAAAATGCTGCTATTGATCTGATTTTACTGCTCACGGACGACATAAGTGATGAATTAGAACTCGGCCTCTATAAGTCTGTCATAACTCCAATTAACTGCATGTCTGTCAGGTATTGATGTTGTGTGAATGTAACTGCATGTGCTGCATGGAGGGAATCCTTCACACAGGAGACTTCAGAACACTGGTTATAGTGAATTCTAAGAACAGTGATTCGGATGGCACGGGCTACAACAGCATTGAAATGAACATAAAATCGGTTTGTTTATGTCATACGCTCACTTTTGAGGACATAGTTTGACATGTGGGAAATATTTTCTTATTTGCTTTCTTAGATAAGAGGTAGATGAGAAGATTGCTTCCACTATTTGAGTAGTAAAGGCAGTGATTTAATGAGGGGTTCTGCACTGTAAAAAAAATCATACATTTTACGGTGAAAAACTGTCAAGCTATGACGGTATAAATCTGTAAACTCTAAAACAGTTAATGCCGTTTATATAACATTGAATTACAAATATTAGAAGTTTAAGTGATATATATGGAATCACTTTAGATATTTTTAGGACTTTTTCGAAAATTTTTACTCATTTTTTGAAAATATTTACAAGAATTTTCTTGCCAAATTTGGGGATTTTTTATTTTATTTTTTTAAATAAAACTTTTAAGGGAAACTTTTAAGGAATAATTGGAATTTTCCTCCTGAAGGTTTTGCAAATTTTCAGAAATTTGGGGAATTTTTTTCTGATTTTTTGGATTTTTTTCAGACAAGGAAACAATATTTTTTGGTGCCTGTAAATGAAGACAGCAGGAGGGTTAATCCCTCTTTAGTCGATCCAGTAATGAAAAATCCATCCTCTGTGGCAGCATAGTCACATACTAATGATCACTGTAACATGAAAAAGATAATAATGCCCTTTACTTGTTGGTAACTAACCTCAATGAAATGGAAATGAACATAACATCTCACAGTACTTTATAAAATCTGAAGCCTTGACCCCTAAGGTGGGAGATCCATTGGCTCTGATGTGCTGAAGGAGGCATTTTGCTGGCATGGTTGGAGGAAAAGCTCACTACAAATCAATACAAAGTTGCTCTGAGTGATCACCTTTAGCCTAAGATGGAAGGTTTCTATCCTGAAGTGCAGTGGTCTCTTCCAGGATGACAGTGCCCACGTCCACAGGACATAAAGCTCCACTTAAATTAGTAGGAAAATGATATGAAGCCGTATTCTATGTCACCAGATTGAACACCAATGAGAAATTTTGGTCTGAGGTATAAGATAATGCTTTCCATCAGCATCATCAAATCACCAACTATGGGAAAATCTTTTGGATAAATGGTGTTTCATTCCTTCAGCAGAACTGCGTTGGTGCCCTCATGCTGTTCCTTGCAGCACACAACTCAAAACAGTTCATGTTTTCCTTTAATTTATCACCCATCCAAAGTAATTTCTCCCACCGATTCCTTCTCCTTCAGTTGTACTGCACAGCATAATTATCTATAAACAGAAGTAATGAATTTGATTATGGTCTTGCAGGGATCCGCTTGCGTGTGTGTGCCACGGGGATTACATGACAGTGAAGCTTCTACTGCTGGTTCCAATTAACAAAATTATTGTCAACCTCTTCACCGAGCGTCCCGGCTTAATGCAGAATTTACTTCACCCTGACATAACGATTCCGCTGCTCTGTCCTCTTTATTTGTGTCGATATTAATTAGTCAAACTCAGCGGTTCTTCTGAAGGATATGAGCATTCAAATGAATAAGCTGAATAGAGGGCAATCAAAACTAAACGGGGAGTGGGTCTGAATATTAAATGTACAGACCAAAGGGGTAGACAGTCTATTGCACATTGAGTTGTTGTGTTCAAACACCTATTTGGCAAATCATGTCTACATGAAACATACATTTAGAGTTACATTAAGCAATTTTTTTTGACATTTTGGGTACAAAAGCAATTAAAAAAAATCACTGAAATGTGAGTAACACTTATGAGAATCCCCTTGTTGCTCAGTTCCTGTCCTCTAGATCTAAGACCAACAATGACCTTTTAGCTCTTAGCTTGCTTAATGACTGAGTGTCTTTAGCCCTACCTGACTCTAGTGTTTTTACCTTTGTCCTGTCTACATGGCTGCAGAATGACTGTGCTTCATTACCACTCAGCTGTAGAGGAAACTCTCTGGCTTGTTAGTATTTATTTATACTAGGACTGTCAAAATTGACACGTTAACGTGGATTAAGCCATCATCACGATTAATATGAATAAAAATATTAACGCAATTAACGCATCTGCAGCGCAGAATGACTCAAAATCCCTGAGACATCTCTGGCAACGCATTTCAGGAAGTTGGTCCAAGTAGGCTTGCCGTCGCTCATGCCGTCGCGCATGCGCAAATGGGCAGTTGATCCGGTAGCGACAGAAGCAAGCAACTCCAGAAGACGGTAAACAGCAGGAACCGACTGTTTTATCGGCCGGCCGATTAAATCGGCTGATTATAGCCCTTTTCGAAATAATTTTCATCAGCCGGAGTTTTGCGGATTAAGCGCTGATATATTCTTCATTTGTCATAAACAATAAATACCGCTGAATGACGTCGTTGCTCTGGTTAAGCTGCAGCCAGTAAACATTACAGGAGTGGGCGGAGCCGACAGGTAAGTTTATAACGACGATGTGAAATTAACAATGAGTCAACATGTCTCCAGTTTCAGTTAAGAGAAAAAGTTAAAGATAAATGATGAACATTACTGTCTGTCTGCAGCAACTGTCATGAAGTCACTCCTAGTTTTACTTTGTCTTAAATACTAGAACACAGAGACCCAGACTGGAACAGAAACTCACTGTGTTGTTATGGAGGAACATTAGCGTCAGACTATTTGTGACCATTATAGATTTAAAATACAACTCTGTCAAAGATGACATGTTTTACATCTGAGAAAGGGTCTCTGGTTTTATTTTGGTTCATAGGAGTCCTGACTTCATGGCAAAGAAATAATGGAGGAGAGAAATGAGATTTAATGTTAAAGGACATCAGAGGGCTGCAGAAATAATGTTTAACAGTAACTTCACCTGTACGATAATCTACCTCTAATTTGCAGCAACAAGAAGTACCAGACCAGATGCATTTCATAACTCATTTATAGATTGACTCTTTTTTTTAAGGTTCTATCATTTCCCAGAGGTTTAATGCTTTGTTGCATGTTTTTCTACTTGATAATTCCTCACTGTTGTAAAGTTTAACAAATTAGGGCTGCAACTAATGATGAATCTATGAATCGTCTGAGCACGATACGTCATCAGAAGCGGAAGTGAGTGTGCAATGCAACATAAATCAGAATTTTTTTCTGACAAATATTGTCAATATTAAACCCATTACAGCTGCCTTGGGTGCTACTGAGCCCAGAAATGCAGCATCACTGAATCATTTTGGTGGAACATTTGTATGCAGGGAGGTGAGCGCTGTCACTGAAATGGCTAAATCACTGAAGGAACCAAACTTTCCTTATTGCATGATCCAAATCTTCATTCTCAATGTTAATTGCTGCTCTCGGTTCTTGTTTTCCATCGTCAAGGAAGTTTTGAAAACTAACATGGAGATGGCTGAAGGGGAGGACAATCCTGTGTGAGACGTGTACAAGAAATGGCAGATCTGGTACCTGCATGACTGAATCCATGGCTGGTAAGAGAAACATTTACCACAAATATCCATCTCCCCTGTTCTAGCTTCCCTCCACTGGCTCCTTGTCCATTTTAGAATTGATTTTAAGATTTTATTGATCACTTTTAAAGCTTGCCAGGGCCTTTCCCCTGGCTGTATTTCAGACATGCTAACCCCGTACGTCCCCTCGAGCAGCCTTAGATCCTGGGGTCGGTCCTTCCTAGTCGTTCCAAAGTCGAGGCTTAAATCCAAGTGTGATTCTGCCTTCTCCATCAGGACCCCTCGGCTTTGGAACGACCTGCCTGAGGACATAAGGCTCGCCTAATCAGTAAATTCTTTTAACCCTCCTGTTGTCCTCATTTACGGGCACCAAAAAAATATTGTTTCCTTGTGTGAAAAAAAATCCAAAAATTCAACAAAAAAATTCCCCAAATTAATTTTTTTTTAAATCCCCAAAATTTGGCAAGAAAATTCTTGTAAATATTTTCAAAAAATGAGTAAAAATTTTCCAAAAAGTCCTAAAAATATCTAAAGTGATTCCATATATATCAGTAAATCTTCAGATATTTTCTTTAAGAACATTCACATAAAAATCAACCAAAATCCAGCGAATTTCGCTGGATTTTGGTTGATTTTTATGTGAATGTTCTTAAGAAACATTTTTAACATTTCTTTTTTTCCACCAAAAAATGTTCAAAAATTTCCCAAAAATGTTGAAAATGTGGACATCAGAAGTTTCACTGTGAATTTTTTATTTTTTTTTCCTTATTTTCGAACTTTAAAACGGGTCAATTTTGACCCGCAGGACGACACGAGGGTTAAAAATACCATCAGGTTTTCAGAAAAGCTGTTTCAGAGATATAGACCGTATAAATGAAAGGATGTTCTGTCTTTTGGTTTCATTAAAAGGCCACCACCAGAATATCTGAGAGTGCTAGAAGTTTCATGGGATAAAAAAAATCAAGAATCAAGAATCTTTCATTGTCATTGTGTTTCCACACAGCAAAATTATGACTGGTGACTCCTAGCTAAAGAAAAAAATAGAAAATGGCACACTATATGCAAATAAATTTTAAAAGGTTCTGGATTCAAACCTTCTGCTCAGCTATGGCTCTCTGTGTGGAGTTTGCATGCCCTCCCTGTACTTGCATGGCTTTTCCCCTGGGTGTTTTTGCTACTGCTGATTGTAAATCATGGTTTTGAAGCTCAGTGTTGTGGCTCCAGCCTATAACCATCTTGGCAGAGCCTGACGCTGCCCAGTCTGACTCACTGGATGTATATCGCAGGTATAATTCTGCCATTGGCCGAGCATTTCACGCTGCTTTCTCTTCCCTTTCTGCTAACTACCGCTTCAAAAATCCCCTTCACCACAAGAAACAACGGCTACATCTGTACATCAGCATTGAAAATTTCAAGTGTTTCTGAAAGGTTCGTATCGTGCAGTGGTTCCCCTTTACTGGTTGATTACCTGTTTTAACGGCTGTGATCACCTCTCTGCACAGAAATGTTCCACCAAAACAATTCACCCGTCACTCTTCTGAGTCGTTATATTTCTCCTATAGGAGGATGAAAGCATGCTGTTGATCATGTTTAGGTATTCTGTGGTCACATGAGCTCTGCTTTTATGCTGCTGATATGTAGAAAAAGACTCAGTAAAAGCATTTTCAGCAAGAACTACCCGGTTCCTTGTTGCACTGCAGCTCTCATCACTTTCAGATGCTGCTGTTTCTCTCATTTGTATTATTGTATGTTTTTTTTTTTTAAAAGTCATCGTTGGCTTTGCTTTTTCTCTGTTATGCCTGCTCAGTAAAACCTGTTCAGGGAAGTGAAAATTGTGACCCTCATGACCTTGTGAGCTTGTATAAAATAATCAAATGCTGCAACTACCTGATCACACAATGTATATGCTGGAGCCCGGTCAGGAATCCATAATTCAGCAGCTTTTCAGAAATATGGCTCATTAGTATGATAATACATATGAGTGGAGAAAGAAAAATCTCTTCAAAACAACGGTGGAACTGCACTGGTGTACGGTGACGAGTTTAAAAGGCTAAAATTAGAAGAATTACAAACAGGCTTAGTCAGTTATTCTTGACTTTGTATTTGGAGAAGCTGTGTGTCGGCTGTTGTTAGCTATTGATTACTTGCATAGTTTGTTTGAATACAAAAATGGCCAGAAAGCAGTGCAAGATCACTAGAAAGTGGTGCAAAATGACCAAAAAGTGACACAAAATGACCAGAAAACGACGCAAAATAACCAGGAAAGGGTGCAAAATGACCAGAAGGTTATGCCAGATGGCCAGAAAGTGACGTAAAATGACTAGAAAGTGATGTAGAATGACCAAAAAATGGCACAAAATGATCAGAAAGGGATGCAAAATAACTGGAAAGTGATACAAATGGCCAGAAAGTGACACGAAATGATCAGAAAAAGATGCAAAATAACCGGGAAAGGGTGCAAAATGACTAGAAAGTTACACAAAATGGCCAGAGCGATGTAAAATGATCAAAAAGTGATGCAAAATGACCAGAAAATGACACAAAATAACTGGAAAGTACTGCAAAATGACCAGAAAACAATAGAAAATATTCAGAAAGTGGTGCAAAATGGCCAGAAAGTGACACAAAATGACCAGAAAACGATGCAAAATAACTGGGATAGGGTGCAAAATGACCAGAAAGTTATGCAAAATGGCCAGGAAATGATACAAAATAACCAGAAAAGAGTGCAAAATGACCAGAAAGCTGTGCAAAATGACCAGAAAGTGATGCAAAATGACCAAAAAATGACACAAAATGACCAGAAAGTGACGTAAAATAACTGGAAAGTGATGCAACTGGCCAGAAAATGACACAAAATGACCAGAAAAAGATGCAAAATAACCCAGAAAGGGTACAAAATGACTAGAAAGTTACACAATATGGCCAGAGAGTGATGTAAAATGATCAAAAAGTGGCACAAAATGATCAGAAAGTGGCACAAAATAACCATAAAGTTACGCAAAAATAACTAGAAAGGGGTGCAAAATGATCACAAAGTGAGAGTTTTTTGTAGCAAAAGCCTGCTTCTTAGATTTACACATTATAGTTTTTGTAATCAGTATTTTCTCAGTTAATCTAATATTCCAGAGCACAAGCTAATGTTAATGTAGCATGTGGGACCTCAGTGGTATCAGCAACAAGAGCATAAAACAGGATGTAATCAAAGTCAGTGCAGTGATGGACGACTGCAGCACAACAGCCGTCTTCTGCTGTCGGCTCAGGCGTGGCTGCATGGAGGCTGGATGTGTGCAGTGGGATTCTGGTTGTGTTCAGCTGCTCTTTCTGACTCCAGGGTGCCAACCAGATAATGACAATATTCTTTAACGTCATGATTTCTGCTGCTGCTGCTGCTGCTGAAGCTTAACCAGTTCCTTTTGTGGCTCAGATATCATCTGTTATTTCCTCCCAACAGAAATAAGTCTTTTTTTTTCTACTGACCCAAATAATGTGTTGCAATTTCCCGACAGTTTGATTTTTATTTTTTAGGGACCCATCTGCTGCTGGCCGGCGGGTTGAGAGGGACAGAAGAGGTTGTAGATTAACCCTCCTGTTGTCCTCATTTACGGCACCAAAAAAATATCGTTCCCTTGTCTGAAAAAAATCCAAAAATTCAGCAAAAAAAATTCCCCAACTTTATAAAAATGTGCAAACTCTTCAAGAAAAAGATTCCTTAGAAGTTTCCCTTAAAAGTTTGTATTTTTAAATCCCCAAATTTGGCAAGAAATAAAAATTTAAAAAATACTAAAAAATAAAAATTGTAAATGTATTCAAAAAAATCCTAAAAATATCTAAAGTGATTCCATATATATCAGTAAAACTTCTAATATTTTCTTTAAGAAAATTCACATAAAAATCAACCAAAATCCAGTGAATTTTTGGATTTTTTTCAGACAAAGAAACTATATTTTTTGGTGCCTGTAAATAAGGACAACAGGAGGGTTAAGACACATTTTTAACATTTCTTTTTTTTCCACCAAAAAGTTTTCAAAGATTTTCCAAAAATGTTGAAAATGTGGACCAGAAGTTTCACTGTGAAAATGTATGGGTTTTTTTTCCACATTTTGAAACTTTAAAATGGGTCAATTTGACCTGCAGGACGACATGAGGGTTAACATTCAGTGTTAGTCTGCAATGTAGAAAATAATAGAAAGCCTTGAATGAGAAGGTGTCCAAACTTTTGCCTGGTAGTGTGTATTATTATATATTTAAGCCTGCAAAAAAAAACCCCAAGTCATTTGAAAAGCTGTTAGTAAATCATTGTGGTGTCATCACAACTTGAAGAAGAAAAAAACCAGTGCGGTTTCAGGACTTCCTCAAACGTTTCACAAGAACGAGATAAATGATAAACGACAAGCACATTCAGGCTGAGACTCGCGCCCTCGTAACGCTGCTTCAGTAACCTTCAGGAGACACGATGGAAGCTGGAGACGCGGTTTACACGCTGGTGGAAGCGCTCATCGCTGTCAGCTGCTGTCTGGGTAACTTGCTGGTTGTTCTGGCTCTGTGGACCAGTAAAAGCATCCGGCAGCCCACGTACTGCCTCATCGTGTCTCTGGCCGTGGCTGACTTCATGGTTGGCTGTGTGGCCATACCGCTGGCTGTCGTCGTGGACGGACGAGTGGAGACTTCGTTCCACGCTTGTCTCTTCATCAGCTGTGTGGTCGTCCTGCTGACTCTGGTTTCAGTCCTGTCTCTTCTGGCGATTGCAGTGGACCGTTACCTGCGGGTCTACATCCCTCTCAGGTGAGACGCCAGGCGTGGCTTTGCAGCTTTAATTCTGCACCGTAAAAAATGTTTGTACATTTTACGGTGAAAAACTGTCAAACCATGACGGTAAAAATCTGTAAACTCTAAAACAACTTGACTGAATCACCATAAACAGGTTAATCAGGAGAAAAATGTGTTTTTTAGACTTTTTTTTCTCTTGAAAAAATACATTTCCTGACAGTTTTTAATTAAAAAATGTCATGATGTGTGTAACAATACTGTAATTTTTACATTTAATTCTTGAAAAAAAAAAAAACACAGTTTTTCCCAGTTAAATGTACACATTGTACTGGTAATGGAAACCTGCTGTAATATTTATAACAAGTAACATGGTAATGTAAAATATACAGTTTGTTCCGGTCAAATTGATGTAGTTTTGTGTTAATAATGACATATGCTTTAATATTTATGACAGCTTTAACTGCAGTTTTTGCTAAAAATACATATATTTAATGTTAAATACACTAAATGTTGTGCTATTAATGGAAAAATGCTGTAATATTTATGTAAATTTTCACGTTTTTAAAAGTTAAAACTTTTTTTTTTAACAGTAAAATATGGAATGAAGCACGTTTTTAAACCCTAAAATCAACAATATCAATACATTTCTTTACCGTAAACAGAGAAAATGTTTTACCATAATTTTACGGTAGCATTCTGGCAACTCTGGTATCCTTTTTTGTTTTTTTACAGTGTGCCCCTGTTTAACGGCTCGCGCTTCTTTCCATTTTAAATGCTACTTTGCATGTTTTTACACTGGTCAGAATGCACATTTTACATCACCAATAACCGCTGTGTTTCTTCATAGGTATAAAAGGACTGTAACCCAGAGACATTCTTACCTGGTGGTCGCTGCATGTTGGCTTGGTGCAATACCGCTGAGTTTCACTCCCATGCTTGGATGGTACAACCACAAAAACCTTCCCGAGGCTGTCAATTCTACATTCGTCTGCGAGTTCATAGCCGTCATCCCCCTGTCTTATCTGGTGTATTTCAACTTCTTCCTCTGCACCTTGACACCTCTGTTGTTGATGACTGCGTTGTACAGCTACATCTTCTGTTCTATTCGAGGAAACCTTCGCGAGAAACCAGGCAGCGTTACCCCAAAGCAGTCCCAGAAATACCTGAAGAAAGAGAGGCAGCTTGCAGGATCTCTGTCGGTGGTCTTGACCCTGTTTGCACTGTCCTGGCTCCCTCTCCACTTCATGAACTGCGTCGCTTACTTTGGTAAACTAGACGACGTGCCGACGTCAGCGTTCCACGTGGGCATCGTGCTCACTCACGCTAACTCAGCTGTCAACCCGGTTGTGTACGCGTTCAAAATACAAAAAATCAAGACAGCGTATCTGAGGATCTGGAGACAATATTGTTCATGTGCGGCAGAAAGTCAAGGATCTCAGTCAAGCCAGACGTCGGACAACAATCCCAGCAGCAACATGAACAGCGGGACCAACGATGACTGAAGGCAGATTTACTTGTTTGTGTCTCGATGTCTTCAAGACACAAACAAGAACATTTTTTTTTTGTGAATGTTCTTAAAGAAAATATTAGAAGTTTTACTGATATGTATGGAATCACTTTAGATAGTTTTAGGATTTTTTGGGAAGATTTTTATTCATTTTTTGAAAATATTTACAACATTTATTTTTAAAAATAAAAAAAAATAAATAAATACATTTATTTCTTGATAAATTTGGGGTTTTAAAAAAAACTTTTAAGGGAAACTTTTAAGGAATTTTCTTCGTGAAGGTTTTGCAAATTTTCTGAAATTTGGGGTATTTTTTGCAGAAGTTTTGGATTTTTTTTCAGACAAGGAAACAACATTTTTTGGTGCCTGTAAATGAGGAGAACAGGAGGGTTAAAACACGTTTGATGCCTGGATAAATCTGAATCCTAACGCTATTTTTTCATTGATAGAAGTGCTCACACAGATGCAGTGAACAAATCTAGCTGTAAGCTCTGAATGCTGTGTCGATTGCATGTGTCTGCATGTATTGCGAAAACTGTCGCAGAGGAAAAGAGCAACTTCCACTTGTCTTGAAAGCTGCAGGTTTTGCACCGAGTTTCATATCACTGTTCTTTTTCTGTTTTTGTTCCAGTTTCAGATCTTCATTTCAACCAAAAATGCACTCGATCTTAGAAATTCACTGTCCTTAAAACCAACGTGTTTCTTTTACACTAAACACAGCTAAGTTAGATCTGCATCTGGGAATGTAAACCACAGCATCATCTTTGCAAAGATGAATTTTTATTTTGCGTTTGTTCTCACTGTAGCAGGTATGTGTTAAGTCGGCTCTATTGCATTATTGTTTGTAATATTTTGTTCCCTATGTAAATAGAAATAGACACACATTTCAACACAGTCACATACAATGGAACCGCAGTGTGGTTGACTCAACAAAGAGTTGAGTCAACTAGTCAGTTTCAACAAGCACTGAACCGTAAGTTTTTATTGTAAAGTTGTACACATGTCCAACTACTTGGTGCTCCAACAGAATTACCAAGTGACAGAAAATACACTCTGTAAACTTTATCTGTGCTGGTTTATCTATAACAAGCAAACTGGATAGTAAACTTGAACTGAGGAACAAACCCACTCTCAAAACCTGTTAATGTCATTTAACCCTTGTGTCGTCCTGTGGGTCAAAATTGACCCGTTTTAAAGTTTGAAAATGTGGGAAAAAAAATATATTTTCACAGTGAAAATTCTGATGTCCACATTTTCAACATTTGTGGGAAATTTTTGAACATTTTTTTGGTGGAAAAAAAGAAATGTTAAAAATGTTTCTTAAGAACATTCCCAAAAAAATCTACCAAAGTCCAGTGAATTTCACTGGATTTTGGTTTGATTTTTATGTGAATGTTCTGAAAGAAAATATTAGAAGTTTTATTGCTATATATGTTATCACTTTAGATATTTTAAGGATTTTTTTTTGGAAGATTGTTACTCATTTTTAATAAATATTTACAAGAATTTTCTTGCCAAATTTGGGGGATTATTTTCTTTTTTAACTTAACTTTTAAGGGAAGCTTTTAAGGAATTATTGGAATTTTCTTCCAGAAGGTTTTGCAATTTTAAAGTTTGAAAATTTGGGGAAAAAAAAATCACAGTGAAACTTCTGATGTCCACATTTTTAACATTTTTGGGAAATTTTTGAACATTTTTTGGTGGAAATAAAATAAATGCTCAGAAAAAAATTCTTTAAGATCATTCAGAAAAAAAGCAACCAAAATCCAGTGAATTTCGCTGGATTTTGGTTGATTTTTTTTTCTGAATGTTCTTAAAGAAAATATTAGAAGTTTTACTGATATATATATATATATGGAATCACTTTTGATATTTTTAGGATTTTTTTGCAAGATTTTTACTCATTTTTTGAAAATATTTACAAGAATTTTCTTGCCAAATTTGAGGGATTTTTTTGAAATAAAACTTTTAAGGGAAATTTTTAAGGAATTATTGGAATTTTCTTCCTGAAGGTTTTGCAAATTTTCAGAAATTTGGGGATTTTTTTTTCTGAATTTTTGGATTTTTTTCAGACAAGGAATATCTTTCGGTGCCTGTAAATGAGGACAACAGGAGGGTTAAAGGACAGTTTTTAGACAAGGAATACAATGAACAAACAACACCAAACCGTCTCGTAGGATTTCACATGTAGGGCTGTGTTAATCACAGCGTGTTAAGATTTGCCACCAACCTAAAATCTTGACTTCATCATCTCTCTTTATGCATCATTAGCCTCACTGATATGTATTTCAATACCATTCTAGACAAACTTCTCTCATACCTGTCCAAGTATATTTCACTGCTTATTTTCCAAACTTCACAAGACAGAGATGATAAAGAAGGCTTTAGTGCTTTCTGCTGCAGCTGTCTGAAATAGTTTGCAGAAGGAAATTGGAGAACTTGGTACTCCAAGCTAAATTCAAGGCTTTTGTAACCTTTACGTTAAATGATTTCTTTACTTACTTTGTCTGATTGTAATTAATTACACGTCTTAATACTGACACTTACTTGTTTTGTCCCTTTTTCCCCAAACCTTTATACAGTTGTCCCCTGGTTTTAGTATTTTTTTTACTTGCACTTCTTTGCCACATTGTAAGGATTTCCTTGTTAAAATAAATAGAATAAAAATACTTGTGCATTTACTTGTATTTCTTGTGTCACAATTTTGCATGAGCTTTTAAGAAACATTTGCTGACACGTGACAGGACATGCCTGCACACTCGATTCAGGATTTCAGACACATCATTCCATTCAGGTTCCTAAAAGTTTCTTTCGTTTCCTTAATTTTAGAATTGCCAGCACTAACACAAATAGAGTAGGTGAGACTGAAGTCACATGAGACCGTATTTGATTTTTATTAATGCTTTTAGGCCATATTTACTTGCTGCCCATTTTAACCCTCGTGTCGTACTGCGGGTCAAAATTGACCCGTTTCAAAGTTTGAAAATGTGGAAAAAAATACATTTTCAAAGTGAAACTTCTGATGTCCACAATTTCAACATTTTTCGGAAATTTTTGAATGTTATCTGGTAGAAAAAAATGCTATAAAGATGTTTAAGAACATTCACAAAAAATTCAACCAAAATCCAGCAAAATTCGCTTTTTTGGTTCAAAAAATAGTTGCACACTCTAGTATTTTGTTGGACCGCCTTTAGCTTTGGGTATGGCACACATTTGCTGTTTCATCGTTTTGGTAAGCTTCTGCAATGTCACAGCATTTATTTCTGTCCAGAGTTGGATTAATTTTCTGCCAAGACCTTGTATTGATGATGGGAGAGTCGGACCGCTGTGTAAAGTCTTCTCCAGAACATCCAGAAGATTGTCAGTGGGGCTGAGGTCTGGACTCTATGGACAGTCCATGAGTGAAAATGACGTCTCATGCTCCCTGAACCACTTCCTTTGCATTGTGCATGTGAAAATGCTCTTACTTTCACTATTAAACACAGCTGTGAGTTCTACTGTCGATTTCCTACGATCATCTAAGAGTCTGTTCCAACCACATTTGTACCTGGAAGATCATGGTTCTCCACTATCCTTCAGGTTTTAATAATGCGTTGGACAGTTATTAACGTGTTTTTAGTAGTTTTATCTCCTTAGTTGTTTTCTTTGCTTGATGCAGGCCAATAATTTGACCCTTCTGAGACAGATTAACATCCTTTCCATGACTACAGGATATGTCTTCCAACATGGTTGAATTGAGAAGCTCCTCACTACATCAGCTAGGGTTAAATAACTGCAGTAATTATCCAGTGGAAGTCTCTTACCTATTTGTTTAGTTAAGTCCAGGTGGCGACTTTGTTTTTGGACAGGCAGTGTAGTTTATTGTCATTTACAAACCAGCACTGACGACCAAAATGTGTTCTAAATCAATGTATTTCACCTACCCTAAGCTGGTAAACTTCAGAACAACTCTCTTTGCAGTGTGCATCTAAATAGGATGTGACACCGAGTTCCACTTTCAAATGCCTAAAACACTCTCATTTCCTATTTCTGGATATGCAAGTCTTAAACTGTTGCTCTTTTGTCAGGATTATCAAACTAATTTACCATCAGTCTCATGGCAGTCGTCTAATTTGACTGTAGAATGATAAAATTATGGTTTTGAATAATGTATCACATTGTATCTTTAGTTCTAAATTGTCAAAAACAGTAGTGAATGAACTTTAATTTTCAGTATTGTCATCAATCCTTCATAAATTGTTCATGTTGTTCATAGAAAACAAAGGTACACAAATCATTTCCAAAGTGATGTTTGTCTTCAGCCACAAGATGGCATCAGAGTGTCTCTGTCGTCCCTCTCATCACTGAGTGAGCTTCATCCCAAGCACTCATTGTACCTCTCAAGGAAGGTAATAGACTGTATAGTTATCACCTGAGTAGGATTTACTCAATCCCACAAACTATACAACCTACTACCTCACCTTGCTAGGCTCAACTTCGAGCACAAATTTACAACCTTCAAAGCAAGACTTTGGTTGTTGTGTACCAACTTCAGAACATCTTGTAAACCTGTAGAGTCTTTCTTGTGTCTGCAGTTTCATCTCCACAGGTGTGGGTTAAGGTCTTCGTTAAATGTGGTATTTACTTAGTCTTTGTGTTCTTTTAATCCACGGAGCTTCCCTTGCACGTACCGCCTTCGGCATCATGGAAGATTAACCTGTTTCCTTCGGAAAGACAGTAGATTGTATAGTTATCTCAAAAGGAGGACATGAACCCCACAACTATTCAATCTACTACCTCAGCCTTAAGGACAGATAGTTGTGCAGGTAGCAATGGAGGCTTGTTGGTTGAACTGTGAGACACAAATAAAGACAGAGTTTTTAGACGTCAGCATTTACCGAGAACAAACGGCGATCAAGTTCAGCCTAAGTAAAGGTTTAATACCACACCTAACCCCTTGTCATATTCAAATATTTTCTTGTGACTGATGAACATTTTAGCATTTATTGTGATTTCTTTAGTAGTGAACTACCAAAAACTAAGCATTCAACCACATTATTCAAACACACCCCAATCAGAACTGTTAGCATGTCTGAGTAACAGCTTTGCCTTCCAGGAATAGTTTAATCTTTAGACTCATTACAATGTAATCCGAGCTGTAAAATCAAGGCTCAGTTCACTGTAGTGCTAATGTGTTTATGGAAGCGATAGATAGTATCTGACCACGTGCGCGAATGACCGGTGAAAATCATTCTGCTAATTGGCTCGTACTGGAAGTGAGAAAAAAAATTGATCAGGTCCAAAATATAAATACATTGCTGTCACCACAGAAAGCAACTTGTGCAACCCTTAGAGGTAAAAATCACTTACTTCCCAAGAAACTGGCACAGAATGTAGGGTGATGATGCCAAGAATTAGTCCCCGTTTTATTCTAGAATTTGACCTTTCCACATCCAGACAGGCAGAAAAAACTAGCTCAGTTTAAACTCGTCTTTCCTCCGTCACTTCACATCCCTACAAACCAGAGAATAATGCAAAGGAAAGGTGGAAAAATAGAAAATGGCAGAACCTCAGCCATATTATGAAGTTGTTCGAACATCTGTGGTGCAACCTGTTAACTGCCTCCTCCTTAGACTCCCCGTCTGTAAGCTAGACTCTTTATATTCTCCTTATGTTGGCGTAGGAAATATAAAGAGCAACTTCAGGAAATTGCTTGTTTATAAAAGATTTCAGAGTTAAGTTGGATTCACAAATGTATGCCAAAAAATCCTGTTACTTTTTTTGTTTTTGCTTGACGTTTTAAATTGTGGAACTGAAGGTCTGACTTCGGAAAATTGCCCTTTTTGCTCGGTGTGAAAGCCACTTCAAGTCTATTGAAAACGAATTCTGTTTACTGTGCCAGCTCGAGTCTGGGACACAAGCTGGGTAGAGCCATCCCAGTCCAGACTCAGCCCTGCTTTGGAGGGGAAGAGTGAAGCCAGACAGTGTTATGGTAGACGGCGATGGTCAAACCCATGCAAAAGGCCGGGACGCTTTGCATAAATTAGCATGTGAACCACCGCGGCTGAAAAGCGGCTGGGCTGTTCATTAACATTCTGAATTCCTCTTTGGCCCAATTAATGCCGACAGTGATTGAAATGTTTTGGCAGGCTGCGTGGCTGTGGTGGCAGGGCAGGCTAGCTGGGGCAGAATGAAAAGGCACTGAGGGCATCAGAGTGAGAGGTCTGAACTGAGAAGCTGAATTAATTAGATAATAAATGGTATCAAACTCTTCTAACATGCTAGCCAATGCAGAGCAAACGGAGCGGAGGCAGGAGTCGATTCAACTTTTAAGACAAGCGAAATGGTGCTCCACGGACAGATTGGTTGTGGCGACAGACTAAGATTAATAGCTTCTGGATTCATTTATAGTAATTGTAGGAGCCAATGAGCATGCGACATTATAAATAGGAACCAATCTTTGTCCGGGCAGGTGTTCCACCTGGAAGGAAAAACAGTTTTGACCGCTGAAGAAGGTCATAGTGAATTCTTTGTTTTACATAAAGACTGTTGAACTGCAATTGTTTGGAGCAATAAATGCACAGATTATTGTAACGCGAGCATTTGTTTCGGGCTCTCTTCATCAGATACGGTAAAGTTTGTTGGCGTGTCAACTTTTAAGTTCTGGTGAAGCACCCCAGGGGCTTCAACCACTGGCGTAGCCTCTACAGTAATACTGTACCAAAGGCAATACAACTCAAAACTTGCTTAGTATCGCACATGGTCTTTTCATTTTTGGTCCAGTCAGTCAATGTGACATTGCATCATGATTTGTCTCTCTAAGAATAATCCCATCATAAAACAAAATGCTCATATTGCTTTATTAAAGTGGCCAACCTCATTGAAGCATCTGTTCTCCTAATGGATGCTAAAATAGCTGGTTTGGTTTGAAGCTAAGCTGCTGTGTAAGGGAGCCAAATGTAGTTGTGCTAACAAGATTTACAGCAATTATTTCTTCCTACACCCGGAAGACATAAATTTACAATCTATCGTCAAGCCTCCAATGAGAGGAAAATGTCTGCTCTGTTGTGGATCCATAATTTTAATGTTAGACTCAATCGCAACAATCAACACATCGCTGTTGAGGATATTTGTTGCTGCTTCAGATAGACATGCCCAGAACAGCTCATCTTACTGAATCTATTCATCGTATTAAAGATACCCGTGTTGGCAAATCCTCAGTGGCCGGACAAGTGAGCATTTAGTAAATGAAGGCATAAAAAATATACCCATTACAAACTGGCGCTGGTCCACGATGATCGGCAGAATGCGGGGGATGACTGTGAGGGAAAAGACTGGGGTTGGTTCTCTTAACGTAGCTCTCGCCAATGCTTTGGTGCCGAGAAATGGGCATTGTCTGCCTGCCAAGCCGAATCCCAATGAGACAACAGTGGGTGATGTGGTGGACGCGGTGTGGCAGAACCCATCACCGGGTGGGGAGGGAGGAGAAGGTTGGCAGCCGAGCAATGAGAGGATGCCATGTCAGAGAGGGGCATGATGCCACACAATAAGGTCCGGTGGCGTAGCTCGCTGCCAGACGCTACACAAGTGTAGAGAAAGGTCCATTGTTCCGTAAGCAGACTTTGTCCATGTGTTGGACGAGTGCTTATGTCTTGGACGAGGTTTCAGTCTCATCATCTGCGATGCATCCTGATTTTGTTTAATAAACCCGGGTCACAGGAGTTTACATCCATCTGGTGAGCAGCAACACTCGCCGTCTTGATGTCTGTATTTAGAACATCATTTCTAAACGATCCTTGTCAATGGAACATCGAATCACACTGGAAAAAAAGAAGAACTTTTACCTTGAAATAAGTGAAAAAATCTGCCAATAGAACAAGTGAAAAATGTCTTGGTAAGATTTCTTGAAATACGATATGATATTTACAATATTGAGATCTTAAAATTAAATGGGAAAACTTATTTTAAGCTCTGTTTTACCAGGATTGTCAAGCTTAGGTGTCTTAAAATAAGCCAGACATGCTAAAAAATAGCAGTTTTTCACAAAAAAATAGATTTTTGCTTTCATGTAACCTCCTAATTTGAGATGTATTAACCCTCCTGTTGTCTTCATTTACGGACGCCAAAAAATATTGTTCCCTTGTCTGAAAAAAATCCCAAAAATCAGCAAAGAAATTCCTGAAATTCCTGAGAATTTGCAAAACCATCAGGAAGAAAATTCCAATAATTCCTTAAAAGTTTCCCTTAAAAGTTTTATTTTTAAAAAATCCAAATGTTGTAGCCAGCCCACAATAGAACACTTTTCAAGACACGGAAAGTGCTCGAGTTTACAAAAAGTCTTAACCCCTTGAGACCTGAATTTATTTACAATTAAATAGAAAAAACTTTTGCGTTTTTTTTTTTTTTGTTTTCCAACTCATGCTAAGATAAGCGGAGATTGTTAGCCGTTTTAATCCTTTGATGGGAGCAGTGCCGCTCCCATTGTACGAGCGCTCTTTAAATTACCTTAACTCCTCAACCATTTGCACTAGAGAGAAAATTCAACGGTTCCTGAAAGAAGAGAAGATGCACATTTTATTTGGTATTATGGAAAGTCAAAGAAACCACGTGCAACGACGTCCATCACAAAATCCCACGGGAGCGGCGCCGCTCCCATTTTACAAGTATTATAAAATTTAAATGTTTGTAAGTATTTATTGTAGTTCACATTTTACATGTTAGCTGACTAATATTTTGTTCATGTTCAACTCCAGTTCCTAATTTAGTAAAATCCTGAAAAATCCAAGTCAATTTTTTGTTTTTTTCCACTTTAAACTATTGCTACATTTTCTAAACACATAGTTTATGTCATATATTGCCAGATATTGAAAGCTTAGGTTGTTCTGGAAAAAAGGGTAAAAGCAATCACTCATAGTCTGATTTCTGACTCTTTTACAGCCCGAGTAAAAAAATCCAGGTGGCCTGTATGGCCCTTGGGTGTTAAAGGGTTAATTTGTCTATTACGCATAGAACAGATATATAATAATAATGACAGATGTATAAAAATTAGGTCCCACTCCGACCAGTCCTATGAGAAACCAGTGCTTGAAAAAGGTTGCGAGGTCCGTATTGAATATGCACAAACCAGCATTAAGGGAATGGATACGCTATCTCACCTGCAGTCTGAATGAAAGTGGTATGTTGTGAATTAGCGACAATAGGCGTCAAAGGGTTAAAATGTTGAACATAATCGCTATAACTGGACTTAGAGTTTGCAATAATCTGTGAATGTTGTAGACAGATGAGAAATGCAGACAAATCTAAATGAAACAAAACATTTTTGCTGTTTAAGTTCACATATATGTCTATTAATCTATTCAGTCGTCAACCAAAACTTATTTGAACTGAAAAACTTTGCTTATCGTGTCAAATATTGCTATTTGACAAAAATTAATTACACAGCCTGTAACTAATCGGGTAATTTTTTTAATCGCGTCCCACCACTACTTTGTCTATACAGTCTGAAGAGAATTGTGTGGGAAAAATTACATCTTTGTACTTTTAACCCTCGTGTCGTCCTGCGGGTCAAAATTGACCTGTTTTGAAGTTTGAAAATGTGGGGAAAAAATATTTCACAGTGAAACTTCTGATGTCCACATTTTCAACATTTCTGGGAAATCTTTGAACATTTTTGGGTGGAAAAAAAGAAATGTTAAAAATATTTCTGAAGAACATTCACAAAAAAAATCAACCAAAATCCAGCGAATTTCTCTGGATTTTGGTTGATTTTTTTGTGAATGTTCTTAAAGAAAATATTAGAAGTTTTATTGATATACATGTAATCACTTTAGATATTTTTACTCATTTTTTGAAGATTTTTACTCATTTTTTGAAAAATATTTTCAAGAATTTCCTTGCCACATTTGGGGGATTTTTTTATTTTATTTTTTTTTTAAATAAAACTTTTAAGGGAAACTTTTGAGGAATTATTGGAATTTTCTTCCTTAAGGTTTTATAATTTTTTTTATAAATTTGGGGAATTTTTTTGCTGAATTTTTGGTTTTTTTTCAGACAAGGAAACAGTATTTTTTGGTGCCTGTAAATGAGGACAGCAGGAGGGTTAATGGTTGGTTTTAGTCAGAGTTGGCAGCTTGATTTTGGTACAATGACTGTGTGGAAGTTTACACCATCGCAGAGCCACATTTTACAGTTTGTTTAGTAAATTGTTGTCACATGTGGATGTGTTCTGAAACCTGCCCATCTATTGTTCCACAAAGATTCCAACTACTTTTAAGACCCCGACTTGGCCATCCAGAGAGAACTCTCATGGCTTTTCCTCCAAACTGGGACGTTTTCAAGTGGCAGTTTATGTAAAACGTCGATGGTCAAAAGAGCTGGATGGAGTGCTGTTTACAGGCCTCGCTAAAACGTGTGCAGTGCAGTGTGACCTGATAAAAACAGCAACCAGAAAGAGACTTTGATCCTGGTAACCGCAGAGTCGCTCCAACCGTGGGGAGGAGAGAAGCACAAATAGCGGAGGATATGACTTTCCAAACAACATGTCATCAGCAGCACAGCAAGTTCATCTGAGGAGAGCCGGAGGGGGGCTGAGGGCTGGAGGTGGAGGAAATAAGTTCATTTTTCTCTCTCCCTGCCCTGCCTCCCTGCGCCCTCCCACTTTTTTTTTCTTCATTCACCCTTTCTGCACAGCACTGTACGCAATGATCTGCTGTTATCACACACTCAGTCCCTGAAAACAAAAGCACACACAACTACACGGCAAGAAACCACGCATGCCAAAGTGTTTACAGCGTGGCTTCGCGAGTATAATCTGTAAAGGAAGCTGATTTTTTTTTTGCTTGTTTGTTTGTTTCTTGTGCATTTCACCAGTTTGAATAGTGATGTTTTTGCGGTTAAAACAAACAAACAAAACAAACCAAATATGCTGCATGTGGAAACCGAGGCCCTGCAATCTCATACTACGAGCGCCTTCACGTGCAGAACAGAGCTTGGAACGGAGGGATCTGGTTTGTGCTGGTTTCTGAACTGGTCTATCAAACAGCAGGACTCAAGAACACTTCAGGAAGGATCCAGTCAGAATACATGACATGAAAACCGCCTATTTTTTCAGATTCTTCTTCCACCCATGCGTGATACTTGGTCGTTTTTGACCGATATTCGATGTCGCCTCTGGTTGCGGATTTGTGCACCTATGTAGTAATTCAGAAAGGGCTAAATGCCTTTTATTGCAGGCAATTTCCTGTTTGAAACCATCTGTAATAATCGCTTTTGATGGGGTGAAGTAAGCTTTCTTCAAACCGCTGCAGTTGCCGTGTCTTTAGGCTGTTGACTTGTAAATTCGACCAAAAACGCTGCATTTTTTCACTACAGTCTTGCTGTTTGAGGGGCAGTAACGCCACCGTTAAAATTTCTCCTTAATCCGGACGTGTGTTTTAATCGACGTAAACAGACTTCTCATTACAGTAAACATGCACACACGGCACCGAACTGCATCGTTTGAAAACTAAACGGCGGCGGGTCTGGATGGAACAGAAACGGTGGAGGTTTAGGCGTCGTGTTCAGTGCAAGCAGAGGAGACACGTGTACAGTGTGGAAGGTGACAGCAAAAGAAGTGTGAAAGTGCAGCAGACACGAATACATGGAGGCTCGAGTGGGGAAAAAAAAGAGACATATCAAGGCCCGAACAGAAGCAGAATCAAAAATAAGAAATACCTGCGTTTTTTGTTAAGATCAGGCGAGTGTTCACCCGCAGACAATAAGGCCATGGTGGCGACGACAAAAAAAAAAAGAAAGAAAAAAAAAAAGCGGGTTAGAAAGGAGACGAGAATACATTTCCACATCCCTCTCTTTGGCCTGCAAGACGGGGGAAAGGCTGAGTGGTGCACCAGCAAGCAACCCCACTGGAACAGGGGCTGGGGCTTGAGAGCGCTTTCTGGGCCATGCCCTCCTCTCTCCCTGCCCACTTTTACCCGGCTGCCAAGAGGCAGAAAGGGAGGCAGGAAAAGACATCGCAAAGTCACCGATTTTTTATTTTTTTTTTTTGCTTACATGCTCCCTTTTAATGTACGAAATCCACGCGGAACATGCATCAAAGTGGGCTGAACTGAGCGAGCGAGGTGGCCGCACAAAGGGCTGCAGTCACGTGAAGCGTAGATTACGTGTCATCAGACAGACATCTCACTTGACTGTAGGATTAGTGGCTGGAAAGGGGGAGAGAAGCACAGAGAAAGAGTAAAGAAATCAGAAGTGAGTACTTACATGCTATGTTGTAACGAAGCCAAGAGGCTTGACAGATTTATCTCCAGTTGGCCGGACAGTTCAGTGCCAGATAGTCCTGGAGCGTTTCAGAGCAAATGAGTTAAAGGCTTGTCTCGGAGCAGCGCAGTAAAGCCTTTTGTCAGCAGTTGGCTTCATTCCCAGGTAGTACATGCCTCACAGTTCCCATTTTCGGTTGTCACTCCGGACGTCTTTAGTCGTTCTGCACCTGCCTGTGTTTTTATTCGGATTTGTTGCAGACGAGAGCGGAGAGGTTCTGATTTGATTCGAGTGTGGCTGTGAATGGAAACCGCTGCTTGCTGTCAACACAAACAGACCAAACTGGTGGTCTGGGATGTCTACCACAACACAGCGTCCAGTAACAAACTGTTTCATGGAGCTCTGCAGCCAAAGCAAGGGGGCAACACTGAGGGGTCGGTCTCTGAAAACAAGCAGATCCAAAAATGATAGTCCGATGTTTGAGTCCCCGGATAGAGCCCTAATGTTCAAGAGTGTCCATGGCACAGACAGTCATCAGTGTCTCTCCTCAGGCAATATCCAAGACAGCTTCCTGTGTGACGTCACCGACTCTTCGGGTTTTTTTGTTTTTTTCAAGCAATTGTATTCTACTTTAAATCCTTTCTTCTCTCCGGAGCATGTCAGTGGGCGATGCTGAAAATTAGTACATGAAATTAGGAGGGGGAAAAATAGCAAGCATGAGTCATTTCATGGACATCAGTTCGAAGACGAGGAGAGAAGAGGAGCTGCAGACTCCCTTTGCAGATCTTACTCTGCGTCTCCCTCTTCCTGCTCGCGAACGCCGAGCTTGTAAAAGTTTCAGCTGCGAGGAGTTTGGGCCGGCCTCCATTGGCACCGTTTCAAAAAAAGAGCAGAGCCTGTTTCAGAAAAACGGAGGGGACGAGCCTGGAGGGGAGCGCTGGCTTTCTGCACCCTTCTCTCCCCCTTTTTCTCCCTCTCTGGGGGACTCCAGGCAGTGGCCACTCTCAGGACTTCTATTCTGCTCTCAGGGTAACATCAGCTCAGTCCTTAACCCTCCTGTTGTCCTCCTTTACAGGCACCAAAAAATACTGTTTCCTTGTCTGAAAAAAATCCAGAAATTCTGCAAAAAAATCCTCCAAATTTAGCAAGAAAATTCTTGTAAATATTTTTCAAAAAGTGAGTAAAAACCTTTCAAAAAAACCCTAAAAATATCTAAAGTGATTCCATATATATCATATAGATAAAACTTATAATATTTTCTTTAAAAACATTCACATAAAAATCAACCAAAATCCAGCGAAATTCGCTGGATTTTGGTTGATTTTTTTTGTGAATGTTCTTAAGAAACATTTTTAATATTTCTTTTTTTCCACCAAAAAATGTTCACAAATTTCCCAAAAATGTTGAAAATGTGGACATCAGAAGTTTCTCTGTGAAAATATGCCTTTTCCCACATTTTCAAACTTTAAATTTGCAAAACCTTCAGGAAGAAAATTCCAATAATCCCTGAAAAGTTTCCCTTAAAAGTTTTGTTAAAAAATAAAAAAAACATCCCCCAAATTTTGCAAGAAAGTTCTTGTAAATATTTTCAAAAAAATGAGTAAAAATCCTCCAAAAAAATCCTAAAAATATCTAAAGTGATTAAATATATATCAGTAAAACTTCTAGTATTTTCTTTAAAAACATTCACAAAAAAATCAACCAAAATCCAGCAAATTTCGCTCCCAAATGTGGCAAGAAAATATTTTCAAAAAATGAGTAAAAATCTCCCAAAAAATCCTAAAAATATCTGAAGTGATTACATATGAATCAGCAAAACTTCTAATGTTTTCTTTAAGAACATTCACATAAAAATCAACCCAAGTCCAACCCAGCGAGGGTTGAGACGTCAGTTCATCTGCTTGGAGGTCCACCATAGTTTGAATCGCCTGCTCTCAGCCGCAGACATCCAGAGAATAGGAATACAAGCTACAGCAGTGTTTCCTGGATACTCTGTCCTCCATTTCAGATGTGTGTCAAACTGTCACGAGGCTCAGCACCGCTTGAGTTGAAGTTCGCACAAGCTTCTGGCTGCTTTGCCCTTTTTTTTTCCTGCTCTCAGTGGTTCAGGGATTGCCATCTGAACTTCAGCGTTGCGTCCTTCTCAACACTTTGTAGCAGGATAATGCACTGTATCACAGGAGGCGTGTACGCAGGTTTACATTCGGACCTAGAAAATGACACACGGTAACTTACTTAACTTAAGGTAGTGTTTTTCTACCACCACATATACAGTGAAATCATATCATGAACGTCAAGAGTCATTCCGACTCCCTGAGCTCCTCCCTGCTGCATTCAGAGCTGGAAACTTGTGCACCCTAACCCTGTTATCTGCACTCTGCTAACACATTTAGCCTTGACACAGCTATCTGTGCAACGGAGAGGGTGTAAAGATCGCATCACCTACTGTATGCTGTAAAAATGATGCAACAGCTGTTACTGGTCAGAGGTTATAAAAACACATTTACAGTAAAGTGCGTACTGTACGAGCAGACGGCTGCCAACAAACACTCTTGTGCAAGAATGTTTTCTTCCACGAGTTTGATGCTAAAACTACGTCATGACAAGCATGGAATAATTGTAGATTGTAGATCTTAAATACTCAGAAACAAGTTGTCCAGTCTTACACAAATAATCATTAATTTCACTGCTCCTTTTGTGTGCATGTCTTCACTGTATACACTAAGTTTATACAAGTTTGGGGTCACTTAGAAATATGACAAAATCTGATATTTAAATGCCATACTGTTTTAAAATTGTTTCTTTTAAGGTGGTATCGTGTTCTGTGAAGTTAGTAGTAGTAGTTAAACATATTTTTTTGATCAAGTTAAACTAAGAAATAATAAATGCATCTCGTAACTTTTCATTTTTCGTTAGTAAACTGTATTGTCAGCTTCTGAGGATTTGAAACTCATCACTTTTACTCAGACTTTCACTCAGACGTGGATCATTTTTAGCGTTGTTAGCTTTGGTATGCTGTGTCTATGAACACACGTAACAAATACGGATGAAACAGGACGTGTTTTCGAACCATGCGGGGTGAGTTTGAGTTTAACTCTGTGTACAATCCACGGGACTATTTTTGCCCCTGAATAGCATCTTTTTCCATTTATAATGAATGGAAGAGACCTCCTGCCATTGTCTTCTTTTGTACCCGTCCACCTTCCTCGAACAATCCCCTCCTCTGGGGATATTCATTGAACCCACATTTTCCTGTTTCGTCTTCATTGTTTGTGCTTCCTGAGCTCTGGGCCCTCTCTGAGTTGATGATTCACCCTGCTTTACAGTGCCATCAGGTTCACGTCCTCGCCAGCGTGCTGTTTCAGCACTAAACCCACGGGTGAACTAAAATATCATCGTCATGCCCCCTCCTCAAACACAGGTCACTGCCAATGGAAGCTCTACCTTTATGTATTTAACATAATTCTTCCTGGCTTAGTGTTTGCACAACTGCTTTCAGTGGTCCCTGTTTCCCCATAACTTTGATTAATGTGTTTTCATTTCATTCAGGCTTGTTGTTACAGTTGTTGGTATAGTAAGAGCTGGTTTTACAGCCGCTCTGGTATACTCTGCTACGCTGCTTCTCCTTGCTTCCACAATGTTTACCGTCTTGCTCGCAGTAATAAAGCATAACTGACATGAGAATGCACTGGAAAAAATGCTCCTCTCAAAACAAGAAAAAACAACTTGTTTCAAAGAACTTTTACCTTGAAATAAGTGAAAAAAAATCTGCCAATAGAACAAGTGAAAAATGTCTTGGTAAGATTTCTTGAAAAGGGATGTGATATTTAGAATATTGAGATCTTAAAATTAGCTTTCAAAACTTATTTTAAGCTCTATTTTACCAGGATTGTCAAGCTTAGGTGTCTTCAAATAAGCCAGATATGCCAAAAAATAAAAGAAGCAGTTTTTCACTCAAAAATAGATTTTTGCTTTCATGTAACCTCCTAATTTCAGACGTATTAACCTCCTGCTGTCTTCATTTACGGACGCCCAAAAAATATTGTTTCCTTATCTGAAAAATATCCCAAAAAATTCCCCAAATTTCTGAAAATTTGCAAAACTTTCATGAACAAAATTCCAATAATTCCTTAAAGTTTCCCTTAAACATTTTATTTAAAAAAAAATAAAAAAATCCCCCAAATTTGGCAAGAAAATTCTTGTAAAATTTTAAAAAATTAGTAAAAATGTTCTACAAAAAATCCCTAAAATATCTAAAGTGATTCCATATATATCAGTTAAACTGCTAATATTTTCTTTAAGAGCATTCACATAAAAATCAACCAAAATCCAGCGAAATTTGCTGGATTTTGGTTGATTTTTTCTTTTTTCCACCAAAAAATGTTCAAAGATTTCCCAAAAATGTTGGAAATGTGGACATCAGAAGTTTCGCTGTGAAAATATGTTTTTTTTTTCCACATTTTCAAACTTTAAAACGGGTCAATCTGACCCGCAGGACGACACGAGGGTTACACCTATTTTGAGTTTTCTAGTAAAATTCAACTCAAAACAAGATAATTTGAAGAGTGTTTGACTTAGCAAGTTGTTTAAGATGCGTTGCCTTAAAACAAGTCCCTCTATGTTGCTGAAATGTCACTTGTTCAGGGAATTTATCTCAAATCAAGTTGAATGAGACATTCTGCTTAAAAATAAGACAAACAGACTTGGTAAGATCTTGAGTTATTGCAGTGTGGGTTGGATCTGGTGGTTTCTGTCTCTTTAAGATGGTGATGGCTCCTCTGCTGCTCCCCTGAGGTCCCTGGCCTTCCTTAGGCGTCCTGCCAGCTGCCATGTTACTGTCAAGCGTTTGCAGGAATGCCAGCAAAGCCATTAGTCTAGAGCCTTTAGAGCCGTCAGCAGACCGGACAGCCTGAGCGGCACGGCGATGCAGAGGGACAAAGGGCCCGGCCTTATGCAACTACAAAACACACTATTTTTCCTTCTTTAGTTCCCATCGTGTGTCATTGTTCACTTCAGCTGTGGGTTCTCTCCTCCAGTCTCCTCTGAGCTCTCAGACTGCAGCCGGATAATACATGGAGGGAGCAGGAGGATGCACAAAACCTCCTTATCGATGGACAAGTACATCTTTAATTGTTAGTATTGCTGCAGTTGAGTTTTGATAAATGCTTTAAAAAGTACTTCAAATAGTTGTAGTTCAGTTACATGACTGTATCTCCATGTGCCCCCTGGTGCCTCACAGCTGCTTCCTGCATTGGTTTTTGTCTCTTGGGGTACAGCAACATCTGGTGGCTGACTGGGGAAATCACACTTTGTTTTCAATACCTCCACTAGTTCAGTGAAGGAAGGATCGAGGTCCCTCAGCTCAGACACAAACCACTGAGTAGTTCCATCAGAGGAAATGTGGGTGGATTATTAGATTGTCAGAGCTATTTTACTTTTAAGTTTAAAAGTGAAGAGTCCTGCTTATTACTCTGCCAAGGAATGTGGCTGAGTTATGTGAGGATCGGCATACGTTTGTCCGTCTGTCTGTCTGTCTGTCTGTCTGTTAGCAACATTACTCAAAAGTGGACCAACGGATCTGGAAGAAATTTTCAGGGAAGTTCAGAAATGACACAAGGACCAAGTGCTTAGATTTTGGCAGTGATACGGCTTATAGTCTGGATCAATGGATTTCTTAAAGATTTCTGTATCATTGTTAGATCGCGGCGCGGCGTCACTGTAAACATGACAACAAGTGAACACTACGTCAGCTGCCTGCTGACGATCACATGATTGCGATCCTACTACAAATCCACCACTGAGGACTTCGTATCCGTACATAACGTATACATGTATAACACACGCCTGTGCTCAGTGCAAGTTGATTTTGTTTGTGGGTACATCTATATTAAATGGACACATTCTATCATGCCAGGATTTCTGCCATGAATGATTCCAAGATTTCAGCCGTCTGAAATGATACGACTGAGCAGCCTTGGTGGAGTACTGCGCTTTCATCTCTCCTTTCTACCTGTAATTTCCCTGCTTGGATTGAAACCACAGGGCCTCCAGATTACAACACACTAATGTCAAGACTCCAGTTGCTTCCACTTGTAATCTGGTGCTCTGGTGCAGTTACACACGCTTGAACTAACTCTACACAATTTTCATTTGACCTGAGTCTGTTTTACTTTAGCCTTACACAGAAGTCCCATTTTTTTGTTTCTTGGAAAGCTCCACAGTTTATTTAAGAAAAAAAAATCCTAGAAATGCTCGCAGATGGTGAATAGCTGATTAGCGTAATCCCAGTTGAAGGCTCAGGCCATCCTGGTTGTGTGGCAGTCAATGGGGGGGACCTGTTGCTTTGTTCAAAATCCTCTTAGACGAAGGGTCATATGACCCCTCTGTGGGCATCAGGGTGTTTATGGAGCCTTGTGGGCATTTGCAGGCTTGGTGGAGACAGTCACATTGCTTTCTAGAGGGAACATCACCTTCCTACCTGGTGAATAATTGTACACGTGGATGAATTAGCACCTTTTAATAGTGATACAGATATACCACAACATGCAGGTTTAAAATCAGGTGATCAGACTCTGGATGTAACCTCTCTCCACATCATCCATGCCTCTGCACAATCGCACCGTCAAAGAGGCCTGGACAAACGACAGGTACAGTAAGTCAGCGCTGCCACACTGCATTATAGAGCGATGGCAATGTGTTTGCCATGTAAGCAGCTTTTATTTGTGTCACGTATTGTCCTCGTGCGTTCCCTTAGTCCAACCTGAGACTGTGGTTTTCTGAATGGTTATTAGTGCCACACCACACCCTCTTTCCACTGCGACTAGCCAAGTGGTGTTAAACCTATTAGATGCAAAGGAAAGCTTTATTTGTTTCTGGCAGGCCCAGTTCTCGTTCCCTACCTGTGTGACCTGTTAATGTCACAACGGTGCTTTGCTCCACAGAGAATGCAGGCTGTGGAGACAGATGGTTACATTTTGTAAAAGCATAAAGGCCCAAGACTCACTGAGTTTTCTTAGTCTTATATGATATTAAACTGAATATCTTTGGGTGTACTTTGCTCATGGAAACTGATAAGACAAGCCCCATCCCAGATCACACATGTAAAAACAAGCGATTTAATAGAGCAGAATGACAGCCTGAATGGTTTTAGGTTCAAATGAAGGTGTAGTTGAGAGGTCATCATTGTTTTAATGAATGTTATTTTTAACTCTTTTTGCTCCAGGACTCAAGAGGAGGAAGCTCCTGGTTCGGAGCCACAGCTGCAGGTAAATATAACACAGTGATGGATGGTTATTCTGACATTACAGTGAGTGCAGAGGGAGGACAGAGCCATGCTGAAGCTGGTACTGGCATGAGAACCCTGAAAACCAGCATTTGCTTTAGTTCCCTGCACGGTGGACGCACGACAAACAAGTCTTCTCCCTCCTCCCAGCCTTTTGTGGTTTCTCCCGTTGACGTGTTTCTGCAGAGCAGATGGCTTTACACATAAATCCTATTAACAACTTTCTGCTGATGGAGTCGCAGTGAGTCCAGGGCTTTCTCACTCTTTCATTATCTTTCTTGAGGGGCCCACTTTTTTATTTTCTAACCTCTAAAAAGAAGCGGAGCTGAATTCGGGGGCCACGGCATGTCTGCAGAGAAGGTAAAAGGGTTGAGTTGTGGTTTTGTGCGTGTGTGTGATTTTTCTTTTCTTTTTTTTTGGTTTAAATAGATTTTCAAGTTAGATAATCAGTCAGCTGCTTGGTGATGACATGTTGGCAGTTGGATCTAAGGGATCTCACAAATTATTTTTGTAAGAAGTTATTTCTGGTTAACCTGCATCTGCAAAGTTCAGAGTTACGGCACAATGCATTTGTATGATTTTGCTCTGCATAGCTAAAATGGAATATAATTGATGATGAAAGAGTGATTAAAATGGTGTGGTTTATGTACCGAAATCTCTGACCCACATCTGAGATAACTGCTGTGTACAGAAAGGCCAGTGTGGGAGGTTTATCATATGACAGGTTATCTAACGGGGACAATATTCAGACATGGCTTCAAAGATACAGCTACAGGACCAGACACTTTTCATCTGGGGTTAACTTTCATCTTGATCAACGACACTGTCATTCTAAAGCTTGGGGTCACTTAGAAATGTCCTTATTTTTGAAAGAAAAGCAGAGTTTTTCCAACATTAAGTCAATCACAAATCCAGTAAGTTTGTAATGGAAGTTTTTAATGGAATATCTCCATAGAGGTACAGAGGAACATTTCCAGCAACCATCACTCCTGTGTTCTAATGCTACATTGTGTTAGCTAATGGTGTTGAAAGGCTCATTGATGATTAGAAAACCCTTGTGCAGTTATGTTAGCACATGGATAAAAGTTGATGGAAAACATGGAATTGCCTGGGTGACCCCAAACTGTTAGAATGGTCGTGTACGTCTAAGTTTATAGAGCTCATCTCTTGAGCAATGCATCTGCAAAAGCAGGCATGAGGGATTGAAAGCAGTAGATAGATAGATAGATAGATAGATAGATAGATAGATAGATAGATAGACAGACAGACAGACAGACAGACAGACAGACAGACAGACAGACAGACAGACAGACAGACAGACAGACAGACAGACAGACAGACAGACAGACAGATAGATAGATAGATAGATAGATAGATAGATAGATAGATTCCATTTCATTTGTAACCCTCGTGTCGTCCTGTGGGTCAACACTGACATATCTTAAAGTTTGAAAATGTGGAAAAAATATATATTTTCACAGTGAAACGTCTGATGTCCACATTTTCAATATTTTTGGGAAATCTTTGAACATTTTTTGGTGGAAAAATTTTTTAAAAATGTTTCTTAAGAACATTCACAAAAAATCAACCAAAATCCAGCAAATTTCTCTGGATTTTGGTTGATTTTTATGTGAATGTTCTTAAAGAAAGTATTAGAAGTTTGACTGATATATATGTAATCACTTTGGTTATTTTTAGGATTTTTTTTGGAAGATTGTTACTCATTTTTTGAAAATATTTTCTTGCCAAATTTGGGGGATTTTTTGAAATAAAACTTTTAAGGGAAAGTTTTAAGGAATTATTGGAATTTTCTTCCTGAAGGTTTTGCAAATTTTCTGAAATTTTGGGAATTTTTTTGCTGAACTTTTAGATTTTTTCCAGACAAGGAAACAATATTTTTTGGTGCCCGTAAATGAAGACAACAGGAGGGTTAAAGGCTTCCTCTAGTTACTTCTTATTGTTTAGTGTCATTATGTGCATTAACAGTTCGTCAGCTCTTTTAGCCTATTAGTCATCTTGCATCATCAGATACAGAAACTAAGTCGTAGTCTTTGTTCCTTTCATGCATAACTTCATGACTCTTGCTTGTATCCCAATCTCTTCAGTCAGTTGCAGGATTCACGCACATTTTTACGATAGTATATGCTTTGATCAGAGTATGAACCGCTCATTTATAAATACTGTGTGGCACTAACAGGACATTTCTTGCCTCTTTAAGCTTTTAGCACAGTGGGCAACATTTATTAGAAGCTATTTGGCACCAAGTCTGCTGCTACAGTTGGCGGATACACCAAACAAACTGGGTCATTTGGGTGAAAAGTAAAAAGCATCAATTCATCACAACATGACGAATGTTAACTTTGCTGCCATCACGCTGAGTTGTGGATTTTCTGTGGACGCAAATAGGCCTCCATCAATGCAGGATCTACATCTAATAGGATTACCTTTACCGTCTCCGCTGTCCGCAATCACACTGACCCTGATCGCCGTGACCCGGGACTGCTGTTCCTGTTGGTTTGTGGAAAGGTTTAGTCCTCAGACTTCACGCACACTTATGAAATGTTCGGTGAAAACACAAGCCGGGTGCTCTTTTTATTTAGTGTAACATGGAAATGTTCAGTCACTATATGTGAAGGTTACGGTATATGAAAGTAAGAACTCTTAAATGGATCTTGTGGGAGAGGATTGAGGATCAGGGCTTGGACGTCACTGACAGAACCTTACGTTGCAGGTTGTAAAGATAGAACAGCGGTGGTTTATATTTCAACGATGGACTAGAGAGAGTCACTAAATGTCCACCAAACTGACTTTCAAATGCTTTCATACGTCCACCCCCTTTACACTGCAAAAACTCTAAATCTTACCAAGTCTGTTTGTCTTAGTTTTAGTCAAAATGTCTCATCCCACTTGATTTAAGATAAATTCACTTAACAAAAGACATTTCAGCAGATAGAGGGACTTGTTTTAAGACAATGCATCTTAAATGTCTTGTTAAGTCAAACAATATTTTTTGGGAAATCTTTGAACATTTTTTGATGGAAAAAAAATGTTTAAAAAAAATGTTTCTTTAAGAACAGTTGGGAAAAAATCAACCAAAATCCAGCAAATTTCGCCGGATTGTGGTTGATTTTTTTGTGAGTGTTCTGAAAGAAAATATTAGAAGTTTTAGTGATATATATGGAATCACTTTAGATATTTTTAGGATTTCCATCCATCCATCCATCCATTATCTATACACCGCTTAATCCTCACCAGGGTCGCGGGGGGGGCTGGAGCCCATCCCAGCTGACTCGGGCTTTTTAGGATTTCTTTGGAAGATTTTTATTCATTTTTTGAAAATATTTACAATTTTTATATATTTTTTATTTTTTACATTTTTATTTCTTGCCAAATTTGGGGATTTAAAAAAATAAACTTTTAAGGAAAACTTTAAGGAATTTTTTTCCTGAAGGTTTTGCAATTTTTTTATAAATTTGGTGAATTTTTTGCTGAATTTTTGCATTTTTTTCAGACAAGGAAACAATATTTTTTGGTGCCCATAAATGAGGACAACAGGAAGGTGAAGTGAATTTACCGTAAATCCAGTAACAGGAGGGTTAAGACACCTAAGCTTGACAATCCTGGTAAAATATAGTTTAAAATGAGTTTTCCCAGCTAATTTTAAGATCTCAATATTCTAAATATCATATCTTATTTTAAGAAATCTTATCAAGCCATTTTTCACTTGTTCTATGGGCAGATTTTTTCACTTATTTCGAGGTAAAAGTTCTTTGAAATAATTTATTTTTCTTGCTTTGAGAGGGGCATTTTTTCCAGTGTAGGCTCTCATTGTATTGCCTCAGGGCGTCTTCACAGCTTTGGTTGTTTCTCAGAGAGTTGCAATCTTCTGTAAAAACACCACAAGCACCAGCAAAGCTAATATTTGATGTCCAGTAACATGTGTTTGTGATTTAGATGCTTTTATTTTTAGCTTCTAGATGCTCAGGAGGAGGCCTGGGCGGGTTACATAAAATGATTACCAAACTCGTTTAGTTTTTTCTGTTTTTCTCTTTTTAAATGTGTGGCTGCGAGTGAATGTTACAAAACTGTACGATCAAAAATAGTAGTCGATTATTCCAAGGTTCAAGGTTACTTTATTAATACCCGTGGGTAGATTTGTTTTGCAGACACAAATGATAGCATATAATACACACTGACACAGAATTTGGGGATTTTTTTTGCTGAATTTTTGGATTTTTTTTCAGACAAGGAAACTATTTTTTTGCGCCCATAAATGAAGACAACAGGAGGGTTAATGTGAACAAGTTTGCATCAGTTAACTTAAAAAATAATAGCAAGCAAAGTCCTAATGATGATAGAATTTCTCTTAATCCTCTTCTCTCCCTTTCTCTTCCTACCTTCTGCTTCTTCACATTTCAATGGTAAGTCGTTCTATAGAATCTTGTCACGATTTTGGTTCAATCTTTTTCCTCTCACGGTTTTCATTTTTCTCAATTGTGGTCATTTGTTTCTTGTCCTCCCTTCACAAATCTCACCTCTATTCTCTTTCTTTTTTGAAAGGAAAATTCATAGAAGCCTAAAAAGAAGAAAGAGGAGGCCAATGGCACGACGGAAGCCAAGTTAAACGGAACGGAGGCTAAACCAAAAAAAACAAAGACCAAGAAGAGTGAAGATGTAGTAGAAGAGGACAGTTCTGCCATCCAAAGTGAGGAACTTAAAGAGAACGTGACGTTTCAAGCATTTTCTACAAAGAAAGCGGACGACAAGCTGTGATATTCTGAGTGTTTCTCTTGAGTGACGCTTGTGTTTTCTTGTCAACGTTGCAGATGGAAAGAAAGTGAAGAAAAAGAAACCAGAAAAAGACAAAGAAGAACCTGAAAAAGAGAAAGAGCCAAAAAAGAAAACCAAAAGTGCTCCAAAGAAGAAGAAAGGTGATCTGTTGCCTGCTATGTAGTATGACGTAGTTTTCACATAAATGTGAAGGTATTTATAGTGTAATAAATATACTTTCCACGACTGCAGGTTCAGACACAGACGACGACGATGACGACGACGATGAAGAGGACACCCCCAAAAAGAAAACTAAGAAAAAAATGACAAAGGACAGCTCTCCGTCTGCAAGCTCTGCCAAGGAGAAGAAATCTAAATCTAAAGGTATGAGAATACAACAGACATGAACGATGTGCTTTCACACTGTAAAAAAAAAATAAAATGTTGCTCTTATGGTAAAATTCCAGCAGCTGTGGTTGCCAGAATGCTACCGTAAAATTACAGTGAAACATTTTATACATTTACAGTAAAGAAATGTAATGATATTGTTGATTTTAGGGTTAAAAACGTGCTTCATTCCATATTTTACAGTAAAAAAAAAAAGCTTTAAACTTTAAAAATGTGAAAATTTACATAAATATTACAGCATTTTTCCATTAACAGCACAATGTTTAGTGTATTTAACATTAAATATGTGTCTTTTTAGCAAAAATTGCCGTTAAAGCTGTCATAAATATTAAAGCATATGTCCGTTATTAACACCAAAGTACATCAATTTGATCGGTACAAACTGTATTTTTACATTACCATGTTACTTGTTATAAATATTGCAACATGTTTCCATTACCAGTACAACAATATCTACATTTAACTAGGAAAAACTGTATTCTTTTTGAGAATTAAATGCAAAAATTACAATATTATTACACATATTAGAGCATTTTTCCATTAAAAACTGTGCAGGAGTCAGGAAATGTATTTTTTCAAGAGAAAAAATTCTCCTGATTAACCTGTTTATGGTGATTCAATGTTATATGAACGGCATCAAACTGTTTTAGAGTTCACAGATTTTTCCGTCATGGTGTGACAGTTTTTCACGGTAAAACGTCCAAACATTCTTTACAGTGCAGTTATGTGAGCAGACTGTAGCTCAGAGGATTAGAATATTTCATTGTGTAATGGTGACTTGGCAGCAGAGGCCACAGAACACAGCGGTTAATTGAGCAGTTTGTCCTTAAGTAGCTAACTGTGGAAAACGCCATTAAAACACTACAACGGCAGAGTCTGAACAGTCGTGTTTTGGATGTCAGTCGCTCATTTAGCCTCTTGTGTGGCACTTTCACTTTGCGGGTCTCCAAAGTTATGTCAGACACAAACCGAGGAATACGTTCTGGCTGAAGCTGATTTGAACGGGAGAAGCGAGGGTGTGTTTTCTAACAGGTCACGGTGGTTCGGTGGATAAGTTCGTCCTCCTCAGGTCCCACGAGAAAGTGGGTATTTTTATCCCTGCTTACAGCGTGGCTTTAGTGGGTCTGTCCACCGCTCTGATCCAGGTGGAAAAAACCCAACAGCACCGAGGCATTGAACAGATATTTATTGTTCCCAGAGAGTGTGTTTGTGATTTAGATGCTTTTATTTTTAGCTTCTTGGTGCTCAGGGGGAGGCCTGGGCGGGTTACATAAACGGTTACCAAACTTGTTTAGTTGTTTTTTGTTTTTGTTTTTTTTTTAAATACCTCTGTATCTGCAATGTTTTCGTTTAATTTTACTTTGTACAGAAAGGCCTTAGCGTCTGTGCTTGCATTGCTATGAAGTTTGGTTTCATGTCTCTTTGAGGCTGAACTGTATTAACCCTCGTGTCGTCCTGCAGGTCAAAATTGACCCGGTTTAAAGTTTGAAAATGTGGAAAATATATATGTATATTTTCACAGTGAAACTTGTGATGTCCACATTTTAATCATTTTGGGGAAATCTTTGAACATTTTTTGGTGGAAATAAGATAAATGCTTTAAAAAAAAAATGTTGCTTTAAGAACATTCACAAAAAATCAGCCAAAATCCAGCGAATTTCGCTGGATTTTGGCTGATTTTTTTGTGAATGTTCTTAAAGAAAATATTAGAAGTTTTACTGATATATATGGAATCACTTTAGATATTTTTAGGATTTTTTTGGAAGATTTTTACTCATTTTTTGAAAATATTTACGAGAATTTTCTTGCCAAATTTGGGGGATTTTTTTAAAATAAAATTTTAAGGGACACTTTTAAGGAATTATTGGAATTTTCTTCCTGAAGGTTTTGCAAATTTAAAGTTTGGGGATTTAAAATATGGGGAAAAAAATATATATTTTCACAGTGAAACTTCTGATGTCCACATTTTCAAAATTTTGGGGAAATCTTTGAACAATTTTTTGGTGGAAATGTTTCTGAACATGAACACAGGAACATAGATTTTGTTCATGTGTTCATCGTGACAAAGTTTGAGTTAATGTTTGGCTGTTTGTCCAGCTTATGTGCTCTCTAGCTTTAGCAGATCAGAAACACAGCAGCCTCTCATAATACTGCATCTGTTCATTACTATTGTCAGGATATGGTGCAGGCTCTACTTCATCTAAAGACTATTTTATGAATACTTGCTGAATATGTCGATGGCAAAATGCACACTTTTATGTCTATGTCAATATAATGTAATGGAGACAGCCTTTTGTTAATGCAGGGCTAACCAATATGTTTATATGCTGATAGATCGCACCGCTTGTTGCTCCACAGAACATTTTATCATCTTTCACCTTATTATTGTGTGTTTTCCTGTCTGCAGCTTTACGGTTTTGTTTGCTTAATGTTGCTTTCAGCTGCGGCTGCTATGATTGGTGGAACTCACGGGAGGCGGGCCAAAATTGCGGAAAAGTCGCGGCGATTGAACAAAATTGCGAGGTCGCGCAGAATTCACGGAGTTTGGTTGAATTCGCGTGAATTTGTGCGATCTTTCGCAACTTAGCGAATTCCTGGAGGGACTGAACAAAGCAGTTGTTACAAATTCTGTCAATGCAAGTGTTCACCTCAGCAGATGTTCTCCCAATCCCTCAAGTTCATTACTGCCAAAAACATGCAGAGCACAAACAGCTTTGAGAAGCCGTTAGTCAGCAAGTCTAGATGTGAGGGCGTGTTGGGACAGATTCGGCAACGTGGGACGAGTTTTATAAGCCAGCGTCGACGGTGCTGCGAGTGTAATCGAGGTTTTGCGGACGCGAGGCTTGTGCCACTAATTTGAGCGAGGAATTCGGCATCCATTACCTCGTTATCTTCCAGCAGCCTGGATTCTTTGTATGGACGCTTCAGCTGAGAGCAGGAGATGTGTTTAATGTTACACTGCTTTCCTTGGCATAAAAGAAACTGTCAAAGCTGTAATTCTAATAAAAAATTCTGTCACAATTAACCCTGGTGTCGTCCTGTGGGTCAGAATTAACCCGTTCTAAAATTTGAAAGTGTGGAAGAAAAAAAAAACAATTTTCACAGTGAAACTTCTGATGTCCACATTTTCAACATTTTTGGGAAATTTTTGAACATATTTTGGTGGAAAAAAAATGTTTCTTAAGAACATTCACAAAATCCAGCGAAATTTGATTTTTTTGTGAATGTTCTTAAAAAAACCCAGAAGTTTTACTGATATATATGTAATCACTTTAGATATTTTAAGGATTTTTTTTTGGAAGATTTTTACTCATTTTTTGGAAAATATTTACAAGAATTTTCTTGGCACATTTGGGGGATTTATTTTTTTTTTTTAAATAAAACTTTTAAGGGAAACTTGTAAGGAATTATTGGAATTTTCTTCCTGAAGGTTTTGCAAATTTTCAGAAATTTGGGGATTTTTTTTGCTGAATTTTTGGATTTTTTTTCAGACAAGGAAACAATATTTTTGGGTGCCTGTAAATGAAGACAACAGGAGGGTTAAACTTGATTACCTCTCACATTCTCAAGTTGTCAGAATCTGACAAAACAACTGGAAGAAACAGCGAGAGCAGATTTCAAACTGCACAAAATGAAGGGTGCCTGCTGAGAATGAGTTGTGCTGTTGCACATCTGCCCCGCTCTCAGATCCCTGCTGGCTCATTGATTACAGCTTGGGTTTGTTTGGCAGTCGCTCCACGCTGCTCTTCAACTCGTCTGCCGGCTACAGAAAGGAATCAGATTTACATTATTTGCCTTTTGAAAAAAAGAAAAAAGCGGTTACATTCCTCAGTGCGGGTTTACACAATTCTCCAGTTTAGCACATTCAAGGACAGATAACATTTTTTAAATTCTGCTTGTTCGCTTTTCAGAGGACAAAGATTCTGATGGAAAAGAAAAAAAATCCAAGTCAAAGGAAAAAGACAAGAAGAAAGAGCCAGCTTCGATGTTCCAGATAAATGGAGAAAAAGAGTCTAAAAGTAAAAAGAAAGGTGATTACATTCTTTGGTATCTACAGTTTAGGGTTTGCCCTTCTGTAAACACTGTTAAATACTAAACAGCATGCATCTTGACACTAGAAATAGAACATGTTGACTTCATTACAAACAATGCAACGCAGACATAAATGTGTGAAATTCTGCTAAAAATCTTCTTGTTTATTGAGCAGCTGCCAAATCCGACAGTGATGACAGTGAAGAGGAGACAAAGTCGACTAAATCAAAGAAGAAATCCACCGCCGGCTCTGCATCCATGTTCCAGACATCAGCAGATAAGGACAAAGACAAGAAGACAAAGAAAAAAGGCAAGTTCACCGCTAACTTCCTCCACTGTTTAAGTCAACCACAAGCATGTAACAAAGGTTTTGTCCTCTTCAGCAAAGGCAGAGGAAAGTGACGATTCTGAGTCAGAAAAAGAAGAGAAATCTAAGAAAAAGAAGGGCAAAGGGAAGAAGAAAAAGGTATGAAACGTTTTGCACATCGTGTCCTGTTAGCCACACAGGAAGACATTGAGAGCGAACCAAATGTACTTCCTGTTCCTGATCAGGAGAGGTCTCCCTCACCTGAGATTGAGTTCGACGACCTGGAGAAGTTTGTGATGCAGCCGGCTCCTCAGGGTGTCACCGTCAAATGCAGAGTGACTCGGGACCAGAGAGGGATGGACAAGAGCCTCTACCCTCTGTACTACCTGCATCTGGACAACGACAAGAAGGTCGGCCATGTTACACTTAAATATAAACTGTCTTCTGTACAACACCGTTCAAAGTTTCGGGGTCACCCCGGGCAATTTCACACTTTTATTTATGTGCTAATATAATTATACAAAGATTTTCTAGTCATCAATTAGCTTTTTAACACCATTAGCTAACACAATGTAGCATTAGAACACAGGAGTGATGGTTGCTGGAAATGTTCCTCTGTACCCCTATGGAGATATTCCATTAAAAATCTCCAGCTAGAATAGTCATTTGCCACATTAACAATGTCTACACTGGATTCCTGATTCATTTAATGTTGTCTTCATTGAAAAAATACGGATATTTCTAAGTGACCCTAAACTTTTGAGCAGTAGTGTACAAACAAGTACTGTAAAAAAGAAAACTACAGTCTGTTCAGCAGAGTTGCTATTCTGATTTGTTTGAACGTGACAATTAAAATAGCTGTACTTGACTTGAAACTACACATCAGACCAATCGTGTGTACCTCATTATGTCTAAATTTGTAATTGTGAATGAGCTGAAAATGTAGTTTGTTGAAACCTCAGGGTTTCCCAGAATACACAGCTTTCTTTCCCTTGGCTTACAGCAACCCGCTGTAGCTCGACAGGTTGAACAGAGGCTATAGTCCCCGACACAGCGGTCATGGGTTCAAATCCAGCTCATGGCTCTTTGCTGTAGCTCCTTCCCTCATTCTTCTCCCCACTTTCCTGTCTCTCAATAAAGCCAGAAAAAGGCCAAGAAATATAACTTAAAAAAGAAGAAACGATCGTGAGGTTGATCAGCTTTTGGTAGTTCTGTGAGTCACACTATTCAGCTACTAAACAAGCTGATATTGGCCAAATGAAGAATTAATAGCAGTGAATATTCACAGAACAATGTAAATGTAACTGGTACAGGAATGAAATATGACTTAGGACAATGAACTAGCAAATCATTGAGACAGTTCAAGAATTTTACTGCAAAATGCTGCCAAAACACAAATGATGAGCCCTGCCACTAGTTCATTTAATTATTTGAATTTCTAATGATAATTGATTGTTTGATTGTTTTAAACAGTTTTCTTTCTTTCTTCTTTGCAGACGTTCCTGTTGGCTGGGAGGAAAAGGAAGAAAAGTGCAACTTCAAATTACCTCATTTCCATCGATGCCACAGATCTGTCAAGAGGTGGAGAGAATTTTGTCGGGAAGCTGAGGTACACTTTTCAAAGCTGCGCACAGAATATGTAATACCAGCCATAAAGAGGAATAGTTTACACAGTTTGAAATAAATGATTATTATTGTTTTATACATTCCTCAGGTCAAATTTAATGGGGACTAAGTTCACAGTATTTGACAACGCTCTGAATCCAGAAAGAGCGCTTCCAGACATGTCTAATGCACGGCAGGAGTTAGCCGGCATCATCTATGTGAGTTATTTCTGCAGCTTGCCGCCTTTCTACAGTGCATTTCAGGAATGACATAAAAACAGAGGTGGAAAATGTAAAAGTCCTACTTTTGCTTGTTTCTGGCTTCAGGAAACAAACGTTTTAGGAATGAAAGGACCCAGAAGGATGACAGTCGTCATCCCAGGAATGGACAAGGACAACGATCGAGTGCCACTCCGACCAAGAAGTGTAAAGACATCAGATGGATGGATGGATGGATGGATGGATGGATGGATGGATGGATGGATGGATGGATGGATGGATGGATAGATAGATAGATAGATAGATAGATAGATAGATAGATAGATAGATAGACAGACAGACAGACAGACAGACAGACAGACAGACAGACAGACAGACAGATAGATAGATAGATAGATAGATAGATAGATAGATAGATAGATAGATAGATAGATAGATAGATAGACTATAGATAGATAGATAGACTATAGATAGATAGATAGATAGATAGATAGATAGATAGATAGATAGATAGATAGATAGATAGACTATAGATAGATAGATAGATAGATAGATAGATAGATAGATAGATAGATAGATAGATAGATAGATAGACTATAGATAGATAGATAGATAGATAGATAGATAGATAGATAGATAGATAGATAGATAGACTATAGATAGATAGATAGATAGATAGATAGATAGACGATAGATAGATAGATAGATAGATAGATAGATAGATAGATAGATAGATAGATAGATAGATAGATAGATAGACTATAGATAGATAGATAGATAGATAGATAGATAGATAGATAGATAGATAGATAGATAGATAGATAGATAGATAGATAGATAGACTATAGATAGATAGATAATAGATAGATAGATAGATAGATAGATAGATAGATAGATCGATGATAGATAGATAGATAGATAGATAGATAGATAGATAGATAGATAGATAGATAGATAGATAGATAGATAGATAGATAGATAGATAGATACATAGACTATAGATAGATAGACTATAGATAGATAGATAGATAGATAGATAGATAGATAGACTATAGATAGATAGATTAAACCTTTATTGATGCTGCTGAGGGGAAATTTTTGATGTTACAGCAGCAAATACAGGAAATAGTGCATGAAAAGAAAAAAATAGCAGCACACAATGCATACCATGCACAGATATAATCATTTTCTCCTTCTAGAAGAAACATAAATGTTTACAGAAAGGTTTCTGTGAAATTGCACCTTGTTCTTATATACATATAGATATATACCGTCCTATGAAAACGTTTGGGCACCCATGAGCTAATCCCATGTTTTATAAGGTTTTGAAATGAAAAGAAAGAAAGAAGAAACTATCACCCTAAGGCAGAATAGTGAAAGTTCAAATATTAACATTTCCTTTTTTTGATGACCTTTAAAAGTCGAGAGCATTTTAAGACATGATGAAAGTTTCTGAACTCAACAACCGTAGAAGCCTGTAAGCTACTGAAAGAAAATGAAGTTAACCGACGCCTGTGAAGCAAAGATATCAGATAAGGTTATTTAGAAGGATATTTGACTTAGTTTTCACTGAGAAATGGCTCTTGCAGACTTGTGAAAGTTAAGACAAAATCTAGGAGATGAAGAAGACTTCCAGATAATTGTGCATTTATACCAGGCAGAAGGGCAAAGCAAAAGCCCCCTAAGATTGCAACAGTCTACATGATGAAGAAAGCCTAATCTGCAGCCTCATCACAAAGGTCAGTGTCTGAAGTCTGCAAAGAAACATCTGGAGTCATTCTGGGATCAAGTGTTGCGGATTGATAAAGTTAGAAGTGGACTCTTGGGCCACAATCATGAAAGGAATGTTTGAAGAGAAAATGGAGCAGCACGGGGGTGTAAATATCCTGCAGTGAGGTTGTGAGGCAGCCAGTGGCACAGATAAAGAGAATAATGGATTCCACCAAGTCTCAGCAAATTCTGGGTGAGAATGCCATGCAGGCAGGTAAGAAACTGGATCTGGAAAGAGATGGGCTTCTACGTCAGGGCAAAGATCCAAAGCGGACGATAAAATCCACCATAAACTATTTAGAGAAACACAAGCAGAAGCCTTTGGAGCGGACCTCACAGAAATATCTCAGAACTCCAAGTGATTTACAAGGTAGAGTCCAGAACAGAAAGAGTCTCTGTTGACTCCAAAGCGCATTTGAAAGCTACGATAGCAGCTTAACTTAGTAATCACTTAGTAAACGTCAGCTGCTTTCTAAATGGAAAGAAGCAACATATTACAGATGATACACTTTTGTAGAAGGCATGTCCTTACTAGTGAACCTACAAAACAGTTTGCACATTAGTCCTCCTCAGCAAATGCTCGAAAGACGATCTCCATAATTCTCACAGCTCGATTTGTGTTCATTTTACCACGAGACAACTCCAGGCTAGTCTGTACAATCATGTTGCTTTTTCTTGATATTCACTGGCGAATGTTGTCTGAATTGTTTGCAGGATTGTGACGGCTTGTTGATAAGGCACCAGAACAGAAGGATGGAGAATCTGATCGAGCTTCACAACAAGACGCCCGTGTGGAACGAAGAAACGGCGTCCCACGTGCTGAACTTCAACGGCAGGGTCACCCAGGCCTCCATCAAGAACTTCCAGATAGTCCACAGCAAAGACTGTGAGTACTGAGTCCTCATCTCTGTTTGTTTACGTCTACACATTAATGTATTGGACAAAGAGATACGCAGCAGGCTACTGGCGAGATACAACTCAGGAAAATAGTCAAGATCAGTTCGTTAGATGTACTTTCTCTTTAGTTTTATCTGATAAGAATGGTGAAATTTAGATCAATAACTAGACCATAGAACATTTTGACATCTCATAAAGACAGGTATCCAACAAACATTAAGGACTCTTTATCAAAGTACTCATTAATCAGAACTGATTTTAGCATTATTTGCCCAATTCTTGGCTCCAAGTTTTGAAAAACAAACTAGGAAGTTTTTTTTCCTTTTATTGCTTTTCAACATATTGCTTTTCAACATTAAATTAAATCATTCTCAGTTTAAGAATTTACCATTAACCCTGTGAAAAAAGTCTGAAAAAATTCCAAAAATTCTGTCAAAAATTCCCCAAAGTTCAGAAAATATGCACAACCTTCAGGAAGAAAATTCCAATAATTCCCTAGCAGTTTTATTTTTAAAAAATCCCCCAAATTTGGCAAGAAAATTCTTGTAAATATTTTTTTAAAAAAACAGCAAGAATCGTCAAAAAAAAAATCCTAAAAATATCTAAAATGATTACATATATCAGTAAAACTTATAATATTTTAAGAAACATTTCTTTTTTAGGTTAGAGCAGTGAATGTTCTTAAAGAAATTTTTTTTTTTAGGTTAGAGCAGACTTTAACCCTCCTGTTGTCTTCAATTACGGGCACCAAAAAAAAAAAAATTGCTCCGTTGTCTGAAAAAAATCCACAAACTCTGCAAAATATTCCCCAAATATTTCAAAAATTCCTTAAAAATTTCCTTTAAAAGTTTTATTTAAAAAAATCCCCAAATTTGTCAAGAAATAAAAAATTTAAAAAATAAAAAAAATAAAAAATGTAAATAGTTTTTAAAAAAATGAACAAAAATCTTCCCAAAAAAATCCTAAAAATATCTAAAGTGATTTCATATATATCAGTAAAACGTCTAATATTTTCTTTAAGAACATTCACATAAAAATCTAAATCCAGTGAAATTTGCTGGATTTTGGTTGATTTTTGTTGAATGTTCTTAAAGAAACATTTTTTTTAGCATTTCTTTTTTTTCCCACAAAAAATGTTCAAAAATTTCCCAAAAATGTTGAAAATGTGGACATAAAAATATTTTTTTTCCACATTTTCAAACTTTAAAACGGGCCAATTTGACCCGCAGGACGACACGAGGGTTAAATCCACTCCATTTAAAATGTTCTTTGCTTTTTCCAGTGGACTACATCGTGATGCAGTTCGGTCGGATAGCCGATGACATCTTCACGCTGGACTACAACTACCCGATGTGCGCCGTGCAGGCCTTTGCAATCGCGCTCTCCAGCTTCGACGGCAAAATCGCTTGTGAATAACGCAAAGATTCTCAGCCGCCCGCTCAAACTGAAATGACTATGCAACAAGCCCGCCGTCACATCAGACAAACCCTAGTCTTTGGACTAGGAGTTGGTAACAAACGATGGTTCCTTCAACCTGCTGCTGCTGCTGCTGCTGACTTCCCCCTCCAGGAGCAAGAAGCAAAATCACTCTCATATTATCTGATCTGGTGCACGAAAGTCTTATTTTGTGTCTTGGAAATTCAGCGGAAAAATCTGACTCAAAGGACTCCATTGACTGGAGAGTTAGGATGACGTTCCGCTGCAGTGATGGAACTGTTTATAGATTAATAACGTCAATAAGAGATGCTAACCTCTGTTATGTTTTGGCTTTGTTATGCTGTGTTCTGTTTTATTGCTTTGTAGGGCAGTAGGTCACCAGGGCCTTGAATCCATTTTCTTCAAAATCTAATTTTAATTTGTCACACTCTGTGGCGTATCAGCAATCTGCACAAATGACACATTGTTACTCAGACAGCATAAAAAATAAAATTAGTCTCATCTGAAGCTCATTTAATCTCATAACAGCCGTCTTTCTTGGTGCACTGTCCATCTGTGGTGACAGTGAAACTATTTTAAATATTTTTGATGCATAGAAGTTTATTATTTCGTGGCTCTTTATTTTAGGTGTTGTAATGTTAACGTGTGATAATTTAATGTAAGTTTTATTTCTCCAAAGATTTCTTCTGTCCGTCTCAGACTTGAGCTCTTGTAGGTTTTTCTATTTACATGTTTTTGGTTCCAGCATTTTGTAAAAATCAGTGATTTACCTGAACTCTGCCTTCATTGCATTTCTAGGCTTGTTGTCTTAACGCATGTCAATTAAATGCCCTTGAAGTCAAAATGTGTGTTTGTCAACTGCATCTTGTTTTGCAGTTAGGATGTAAGGTTGTGCAACAAAATATTAAGTTAAGGGGACCACCATTTTCATCCATGCCTGTTTCATGAGTTTATTTTTTAAAATAATTCTGTTGAACCACGGTTCAAAAGCAATGTCTGATTTTTATTGGTTAATTTTCACAGAATTTTTATTTATTATTACTTTTGTCAGATTCCAATCATTTCTGTGACCATTGTGGGTTTTTCTGTCATTAACTGAGGGGTACCAACGATTCTCTCCACGTGTGTAAAACAAACCCTGTTGGATTTAGCGGACAGTCAGCGCTGTCTTAAAATGACAAACTCCTATTTTAGGACTAAGTCTCCACAATCCCTCCGTAAAGCCCTGAACAATAGCTTTCTGTAATCTGTCGGAATAGTTATAAAATATATTTTACGACTGTCTCATCTGCTGTGAGGCGGCAGCTGGCAGATAATCAGACGGATTCCAGTTGCGAGTTTTCGAGACAGCCACAGTTTTCTTCAGTAGCCGCCTGACGTGGAGAGGATGAAAAACCAGTTTGAACCCGGGGCCTTGGCAGTAAGTGAGAGGTGTGTATTCTGCCTGAACCTGCTCAGGCAGTTGTTTAAACTCGCAGGTTAAATGAAGCCTGAAGCTGACAGATGCTGCCAGGTGAGTTCTTCCCCCCTCTTTGTCTTTGTTTCTGTTGCGTGAGTTGCAGCTGAACAAGCTGCAAAGCTGTCGCCGTCATTCTGCAACACCAATCCGCTCGGTGTCGGTCATTTTCACACCATGTTGTAGCTGTTAGTGTTCCTGCTGTTGTGTCTGAAAACATGCTGCAGCGCTGGTGTTCGCCAACAGAAGGCGCTGTTGCCGGACGGGAAAGTGTGGGTCTGAGTTTACATGATTTATAGAGATACACAAACAGCCAGTACTTGAAGGCTTTTTCAATAAATTAGCCCTGGAAAGGAAAACGGCAGCAGAGTTACTGCAGTGTAGTGTGAGTATTTACAGAGTACAAACACTGTAGTTTATTGAATTTACTGCATTCAGCTGCTATAAGTGTAACTGTATATAATTACACAGCAGATTTATGGAGGTGTCCTTTATAAAGAAGCAAGAGAGCAAACTATACATTACAGACAATTTAATGTCTTTAACTGACACTATTACAGGTAGTACAGGGAACAATAATAATAATAAAGTTATTTATGAAGCGCTTTCAGTCAAAGTGCTGTACATGGAGATAAAAGCAATAAAAACTAAACAAAAACAATCTAAGATTCATATGTAGCAGTAAACAAGCAGGTCTTCAGCTTTGTTTTAACCCTCCTGTTATCTTCATTTACGAGCACCAAAAATATTGTTTCCTTGTCTGAAAAAAATTCCAAAATTCAGCAAAAATATTCCCCAAATTTCAGAAAATTTGCAAAACCTTCAGGAAGAAAATTCCAATAATTCCTTAAACGTTTCCCTTAAAAGTTTTATTTAAAAAAAAAATCAAATAAATGTGGGAAGAAAATTCTTGTAAATATTTTCAAAAAATGAGTAAAAATCTTCCAAAAAAACCCCTAGAAATATCTAAAGTCATTACATATATATCAGTAAAACTTCTAATATTTTCTTTAACAACATTCACAAAAAATCAACCAAAATCCAGTGAATTTTGTTTGTTTATTCGATATATATATATATATATTTATTTTTTTATTTTTTTTTGCTGTGAAACTTCTGATGTCCACATTTAAAAATGTTTTTTTTAAGAACATTCACAAAAATGTTTTAGTGAATGTTCTTAAAGAAAATATTAGAAGTTTTGCTGACATATATGGAATCACTCATTTTAAAAAAATATTTACAAGAATTTTCTTGCCAAATTTGGGGGATTTTTTTTTTTGAATAAAACTTTTCAGGGAAACTTTTGAGGAATTATTGGAATTGAGGGGAATTTTTTAGCTGAATTTTTAGATTTTTTTCAGACAAGGAAACAATATTTTTTGTTGCCCGTAAATGAAGACAACAGAAAGGTTGAGGAAGCAACGACGTCCAGTTACATCTAAGCAATTTTAAGGTGAGAAAGGGTTATGGTCACAGAAAACAGACTTTTATTTACATTGTTTTGATACAGAGATGAGTTTTAGGGGTTTAGTCAATGGCGTACGAGGGAATCTACTTGGTTTGACGTGGGAAAACGTTTAAAAAATGAACTTTAACCACATATAAAGATATGAAGTGAAGTTTCGGCACACTAAGGTTGTTTTTAGTGTATTTTCTAACCCTGACAGGACTATATTAGTGTCTGTGTGTGTCTGTGTGTACTGTCAGACTGGTTTTTGGGACAGGAAGTTCAGGGATTTGGGGGGCGGGTCCTGCGCTGAAGGCTCCGCCCCCCGAGCCTGTTGATTGACGCGCACCAGTGGCTCCTCCTTGAAAGTCCTTTTTTTTTTTTTTTCCTCCTCCCTCCCCCTTCGTTTTCCAGTGTAGTGCGTTGATTTCATACCAAAGTCATACTTCACATTCCACTTATACTGTCAAACCTCTGAGAAATATTAGGGAAAACAACAAGGCGCCAAATTAGAGCAAAGTTGCCAAATTGCGCAGTCGCTCCCACCGAGAGGAATAAGGTGACTGGCAGAATTTTAAAAAAGGTAAGTTCTCCTCTTTTCTGTTTAGAGAAGCTTTTTTTTTTTCCTCCTCTCTCTCTCTCTCTCTGCGGAGTTTTTTCATGCCGCTTGTCTCGGTGAAGTTTTCAGATCATTGTCATTTTTGACATTTTTCCGCGGAGCTCCCTGCGTTGGGAGGGAAGAAAACATTTGCAGATTGATCCTCTATTGTGTTAGACTTTCCCAGTGTGCAGGGATATCTTTGACAGGCTCTGTGCAATCTGATTTCCACCGGCAGCCCGCTCGTTGGCACACTGTTACACACAAAAAAGAGACACACAAAAAAAGGAAAAAAAAAAAAAAACCCAGTGGAGCGCTTTTGACAGGAGAGACTTGGACCAACATGTTTGTTTTGTGTCTCGCGCAGTTCCTACCTGGATCCAACACTTCCAGCCTCGTTCCTCAGCAGGAATCCAACAGTTGTTCCCACAGACACACGCCGAGACACAACACAAAAAAGCCTTTGGAGGAATACACAACTTCAGGGCTGCTGGGACCTCTGCATCCTAAAGGTAAGGCAAAGGAAGAGACGGACAAAGGAGATTATCTGAGGTTTGATTTATTTGCTGAAAGGCTGACAAGCAACATGTTCTTTCTCTTTAGTTTTTTTTTCTGGCAGTGTTGAGATTTAAACCTAAATTAGACAGCGAACAAGATTAAATTGCATTTTCATTCCATTTTGAACTCGTTTAAGGACAAATATTTAAGGAGTGGTAACTTCAAATGTTTTCTGGAACTTTTTTAAAACTGATTTTATGCGTATAAAGATGTGTAGTGTAGCTTTATCCCTGTAGAACAACTGCAGATTTGTAATTATACAAATGAAGAAGTGATATAAATTACTAATCAGGAGTTATGTTTATTATAATTCCTGTTAGAACCGAAAGTGTTTGATTTTACAAACTATTTTTTATGGGTTTTATTAACTGTAAAAAAAAAAAAAAAGGAAAATTTAGGAAAAAAATGAATTTAGGAGATATTTGGAACCTCTAAGAAGCAAGCAACAGGCTGCCAAAGAAAAAAAACAAAAACCGATATGTAGTGTAGTTTTATCCCTGTAGATCAACTGCAGATTTATAATTATGCAAATGAAGACGTGATAAAAATTAAACGGCTGGAGTGTTTTACTAATCAGGAGTTACTCTGTTTGTCAACTAAAATAAACCAAATTATTTTATTTTTGCAAACTGTTTTTTTTATTGGTTTTATTCACTGATTTAAAAAACGGAAAAAAAATTTAGAAAAAAAAATTAATTTAGGAGATAATCAGAACCTCTAAGAAGTAAGCAACAGACTGCTATAAAAAAAACAAAAAATGCAAAAAAAAATCTCAGCTTTTATCTTTTATAAGAGCTTATTTAAAATTACAACACAAGGGAATATGATATAAGATAAACTTTATTTATCTCTATCTATTATCTATCTATCTATCTATCTATCTATCATCTATCTATCTATCTATCTATCTATCTATCTATCTATCTATCTATCTATCTATCTATCTATCTATCTATCTATCTATCGTCTATCTATTATCTATCTATCTATCTATCTATCTATCTATCTATCTATCTATCTATCTATCTATCTATCTATCTATCTATCTATCTATCTATCTATCTATCTATCATCTATCTATCTATCTATCTATCTATCTATCTATCTATCTATCTATCTATCTATCTATCTATCTATCTATCTATTATCTATCTGTCTGTTTATCTATAGTCTATCTATCTATCTATCTATCTATCTATTTATCTATAGTCTATCTATAGTCTATCTATCTATCTATTATCTATCTATCTATTTATCTATAGTCTATCATCTATCTATCTCTCTATCTCTGTTCCTTCTTCCTGACTTTTCCTTTCTTTCATGCCAGCTAGCAGGGCATGTGCTGATACTCTGTAAAGTCCTCCTAAGTCCATAATTCATAGGTGAGGATTTGAGATGCATGGATATGTGCAGAGCTAATTGTATAATTATATGTGTGCCTCCTCAGGCTACACCTGCTCTCAGTCTGCATGTTGTTAGTCCACGTAGAGTGAAGCAGATCTTTATTTTTCAGTTGATTCTAAAATGAAAGAAGCTGCGTGTTCACACTTCCTTCAGTCTCCGACAGTCAACAGGTTTGACTGAGCAGCAGAATGCAGTCTGTCTGGTCGGTGGCAGCGAGCAGAATAACCTGCTAACCTCTTAACTGTCTGATTTTAATGCCACCACATTTAAAAAAAATGATAGTTTGTTATATTTTCTCTGTATATTTTGGGCTGTTTTCAGCATGTTTGTGTGCAAATCAAGCCTCCTGTCGTCCTGCGGGTCAAATTGACCCAGTTTAAAGTTTGAATATGTGGAAAAAAAATAGATTTTCACAGTGAAACTTTTGCGTTTTCAACATTTTTGGGAGATTTTTGAACATTTTTTGAAATGCTAAAAAAAAAAAAAAAGTTTCTTTAAGAACATTCGGGAAAAAAATCAACCAAAATCCAGCGACTTTCGACTTTTGGTGCCCATAAATGAAGACAACAGGAGGGTTAATAAATACGGCAGTAAATTTAAACACGAATCGCCGCTGCGTCACTTTAGGCTGCAAGTTTTCACTCAACCCTGATAAAGACGACGATCAGATACGGCATGACTTTCAGGATTGCTTTCTTTCTGTTCTGAACTGAAACTACCAAACACAGCAATCAAACAATGTGTCCTTGGTGAACGAGACACGCCAAGATGCCTAATAATAGATTTCGATGCTGATGGGTAAATCTGGAAAGGATTAAGGATTCTGCTGCTCCGACAGATTCCCCTACGTTGCTTTTATGCAGCATGAATGCATCAGGCCTCCCAGTGTACAATGTGCTCTTTTTTTTTTCCTTGAATGTACTTTATGTCTCTGTGGATTGAACATAAACGCTCTAGTCGTGTGAGAGTTAAACGCGAGGGGAAAGTTTTACAACTTCTCCGCTGTCATGGAGGTCAATTAGATTACTTGGGGTAGGATCCCCTTAAAGTGGCTAGTTTCTCTCTTTTTTTTTTTACTCCCCAGCTGTGTGCCTCCAGGCTGTTTATCAGAAGGAAGAGTTAATGAGCATGTGTTCCCAGTAATGCTCTTGTTTAACCCTCCTGTTGTCCTCATTTATGTGCACCAAAAAGAGAACACGTATTAAGTTTCTTTAAGAACATTCACTAAAAAAATCAACCAAAATCCAGCGAATTTCGCTGGATTTTGGTTTGATTTTTATGTGAATGTTCTTAAAGAAAATATTAGAAGTTTTACTGATATATATGTAATCACTTTAGATATTTTTAGGATTTTTTTGGAGGATTTTTACAAATTTTTAGAAAATATTTACAAGAATTTTCTTGCCAAATTTGGTGGTTTTTTTTTTTTAAATAAAATAATTTTTAAGGGAAACTTTTAAGGAATTATTGGAATTTTTTTCCTCAAAGTTTTGCAATTTTTCAGACAGAAAACTTTTTTCTAGCATTTATTTTATTTCCACCAAAAAATGTTCAAAACTTTCACAAAAATGTTGAAAATGTGGACATCAGAAGTTTCACTGTGAAAATATATATTTTTTCCACACTGTCAAACTTTAAATTTGCAAAACCTTCAGGAAGAAAATTCCAATAATTCCTTAAAAATTTCCCTTAAAAGTTTTGTTAAAAAATAAAATATTCACCTAAATTTGGCAAGAAAATTCTTGTAAATATTTTCTAAAAATTTGTAAAAATCCTCCAAAAAAATCCTAAAAATATCTAAAGTGATTACATATATATCAGTAGAACTTCTAATATTTTCTTTAAGAACATTCACATAAAAATCAAACCAAAATCCAGCGAAATTCACTGGATTTTGGTTGATTTTTTTTTGTGAATGTTCTTAAGAAACATTTTTAACATTTCTTTTTTTCCACCAAAAAATGTTCAAAAATTTCCCAAAATATTGAAAATGTGGACATCAGAAGTTTCACTGTGAACATATATTTTTCCCACATTTTCAAACTTTAAAATGAGTCAGTTTGACGCTCAGGACGACATGAGGGTTCAGACAGTGCAGATATTTGAAATCATTGCTGGCGCTGGGCTTAGTGCATCCTCTGTTTGCGCTGTGGAGTGTTTGCTTTGGATGCGGGTCTGTTGACCGTTTGTCAGCGGCAGCTTCGCCCGTTTGTGTTGAACCCACAGGAGAGCGGCTAATGAGCTTCGCTGCCCATTTGTGCAGACATCGGTCGCTTTTTAGCACCGTCCCCTGAAGTGCTCGTCCAAATGGTGGACACTTACCCCCTCTGTCAACCCGGATCTGAACAAATACCACTTATGTGTGCGTGGCGAGGACACAGAGGGCCTCAGAGGAGAAAAGCCTGCAGCTCTCAGCAGAAGAGCATTAATGACAATCTGGAGTACAATATGCAGTTTGACGCTAACTAGCAGCGGCCGGGCTAAAGGGTGCAGTCGCATTGATGGGGCGCCTAGCGTACTACGAGAAAGTGCAACGTTTCAGCCCAATCTATCCTGAAACACGGCTCACTCAGTGGAAAAATGCCCCGATCAAAACAAGAAAAAAAAACTTATTTCAAGGAACTTTTACCTTGAATTAAGTGAAAAAATCTGCCAGTAGAACAAGTGAAAAATGTCTTGGTAAGATTTCTTGAAATATGATATGATATTTAGAATATTGAGATCTTAGAATTAGCTGGGAAAACTTGTAAACCTCGTGTCGTCCTGCAGGTGAAATTAACCCGTTTTAAAGTTTGAAAATGGGGGAAAAAAAACAATATTTTCACAATGAAACTTCTGATGTCCACATTTTCAACATTTTTGGGAAATTTTTGAACGTTATCTGGTGGAAAAAAATGCTAAAAAGATGTTTAAGAACATTCACAAAAAAATCAACCAAAATCCAACGAAATTTGCTGGATTTTGGTTGATTTTTTTGTGAATGTTCTTAAAGAGAATATTAGAAGTTTTACTGATATATATGGAATCACTTGAGATATTTTTAGGATTTTTTTTGGATTTGGAAGAATTTTATTGCCAAATTTGGGGGATTTTAACAATATTTTTAAAATAAAACTTTTAAGGGAAACTTTTAAGGAATTTTCTTCCTGAAGGTTTTGCAAATTTTCTGAAATTTTGGGGATTTTTTTGCTGAATTTTGGGATTTTTTTCAGACAAGGAAACAGTATTTTTTGGTGCCCATAAATGAAGACAACAGGAAGGTGAAGTGAATTTACCGTAAATCCAGTGGGATGAGACACTTTGACTGAAAATAAGACGAATAGACCTGGTAAGATGTAGAGTTTTGCAGTGCTTTCAGAGTCCCTGCTACCACAATTTATCAACACTGTATTCACATTAATGCACTGCACATGTTTACACATCCTCCAAGCCATGAGGTCTGAACAGATAAGCTTTCCGGCCTCCCGTTCGGAGCTCAGGGGAGGAGCCGGGGAGTGGCCTAGAACAGTGTACTCTTTGTGTCGGTTGTCCCCAAGTTGCTAAACGTTTCAGTTGTTCTTTCTGTGGCGACCGACTGTTGGGAGCGATGTTCCACAGAAATGTGCTCCAAAGAGGAAGAGCTGGGAGAGAAATGACTGTGAGGGTGTTTGTTCCAGTATCTGCGACCACTCCGGCCTCCATTACAGATAACAGGACGCTCACTGGCTGTCTGCTGTGTGTGTGTGTGTGTGTGTGTGTGTGTGTGTGTGTGTGTGTGTGGCCTGTGTGTTGCATTGGAGCTCCAGTGACCTAAGGGCACTCATGTGAAACTCCTTTAATCCCTCTGCTCGCTGCGTTTGGGTTGATCTCCTTCTGCAGCAGCTTCTCATTCTGGTTTGACATGAAACAACGCAGGTGTGGAAGTCAGGGCTGCAGCTGTCTGTTATTTTAGTAATCGAGTATTCTGTCGGTTATTCTGGTGATTAATCGAGTAATCGGATTCCGCACTAGGCATGCACGCTACAGCATCAAAAGCGGAAGTGAGCGCGCTGTGCAACAGCAATAGCCGTCCTGGACACCCACTCTACTCCCATTGGCTAGTGATTATTATTATTGTTATTATTAATAAATAGTATTAGTGTGGTTGAGAGCAAAAGCTGCGTTCCCCTCATTCATTGGTAGATGAACTGGATTGGCAATGTAGTCCTATTGTTTATTTTTTCCGAGCCAAACGCCGCACACCGGGATTCCAGCACGATGCCCGAATACTTACAGAAAACATACAGTGAAGCTACGTCTCACTAGATGCGTTTTTCCTGCATGTAAACGCGCCGCATCTGAAAATCACACGCATGGTGGGCGGTCACTAGTGGACAGCAACATGGTCACATGACAGCGCTGAGCAACAGCTGTGTGGTCACGTGACCGAGCTTTGTCTTTTATTTCGAAAACATTTCAGCGAAAAGTATTTCTGGAAGCATTTGAGGCAGAAATAATCTGCAGCAGCTGAATCTGTCCTGGTTTTAGTTCACTGACGGCTAGTTTAGAAGTTTGAGGACAGTTTCACGATGCGTGGAATCTCCGCACGCCGCATCCAATTTGCATAAAGTAGAAGTCCAGTCTACCTTATGCAAATGAGCTGCAGGTAAACACACCTGATCGCAGCTGGAAACACACCGCAACCGGACCAGCATGCAACATGCGGCGCATTTCCAGCTGCGATCCGGTGTGTAGCTGTTTATCATGTTGTGTCCACTGCTGCACAATAAAATGTGAATTGAAAACATATAGTTTCTGCACTTATTGTTCATGTATTTATCAGTAATACAGTGAAAATGAGAGGAAATGTGAATATTTACTTTGCAAGTCGATTTCAGTGTGCGCCCCTAAATTTAAAGTTAGGGGTCATTGTGCTCCCAGGAAGCAAAGTTAGTCTGGAGCTCTGCATCTTCAACTTTAATCTCTTGTTCTGCTTTTTTTAACGTCCGATTGCAGCTCTTTTCCGGGTGAAAGTCTCTCGTCTGTGGCTGCTTTTAACGCCCCGTTCCACCATTTCTACGCTCAGATGAGTTATTGGCTGCTGCGTCCTGCTGCAAAAGCTCTGCATGTCTTAAAGGTTTCACAGATTACGGCCTCAAACCGCTCACCTCACCACTAAATGACCAATTCAGGCTGGGATGGCTTCTCTGCTACGTTCCCTGGAAAATTTCCGATTAAAATGCTGATTCAGACTGTACCGAGGAAAAAAAAAAGAAGAAACCTCTGGCTCTCTGGCCCGGCTTTGTCAGTCTTTCCCTCTTGGAGCTTGATTCTGTAAAAGTGTGACAGTTGAAGGTGGACCACGAAGCCAGCAGCATCCAGTGTGAAAATAGAACGACGGGTGAATGAATCAGGCCTTATGCTGCCGCTCCGGCTCGACGTGTGACACTCATTTCTACTTTCTAGGTGACTCATTTAGGAAACCAGCAACCTCCTTCTACCTCAGAGGATCTCGGCCCGTTTCCCTGCTGAGTGATTTCTGCAGAAGAAAGGAGTAAATGAGAATCACTCGTCTTGATTTTGACTGTGAGAGTGTTCATTCTTGTGCGCGAGGCTGTGTTGTTTTTCTTGGGCATGCAGCTGGTATCAGACTGCAAATGTTTGACTTGACGAGGGGTGCATATGGTGTGTTTGTCTCAGCTTTTCCCTCTGCTGCCGTGTGAGCTGTCGGCCGTCCAGCCCTCCTCTCACTCTCAGCTCTGATTGTTTCCTGAGCGCCGTGCCAGATAGGAAGTAGGAGGAAGTTATTGGAGGAGCTGCAGAGAATTTATTAGGGCCGAACACAGACGCAGGAGGGAGAGGGGAGGGTGGTGACTCTGATTTTTTTTGGCTTTTTTTCGTTGGAGATGGGGCTTTCATGGCTGTGGTGTCAGCAGCAAACACGGAGCAGCGTGGCGGCTCATCACCTTCCATTTAGCCCTTAAATTAACCCTCCTGTTGTCCTCAGTTACAGGCACCAAAAAATATTGTTTCCTCGTCAGAAAAAAATCCAAAAAATCAGCAAAAAAAATGCCCAAAATTTCAGAAAGTTTGCAAAACCTTCAGGGAGAAAATTCCAGTAATTCCTTAAAAGTTTTATTTTAAAAAAAATCCCCCAAATTTGGCAAGAAAATTCTTGTAAATATTTTCAAGAAATGAGTAAAAATCTTCCAAAAAATCCTAAAAAATATCTAAAGTGATTACATATATATCAGTAAAACTTCTAATATTTTCTTTAAGAACATTCACATAAAAATCGACCAAAATCCAGCAAAATTCTCTGGTTTTGGTTGATTTTTTTGTGAATGTTCTTAAGAAACATTTTTAACATTTCTTTTTTTCCACCAAAAAAATGTTCAAAGATTTCCCAAAAAAGTTCAAAATGTGGACATCAGAAGTTTCACTGTTAAAATATATATTTTTCCACATTTTCAAACTTTAAATTTGCAAAACGTTCAGGAAGGAAATTCCAATAATTCCTTAAAAATTTCCCTTAAAAGTTTTGTTAAAAAACAAAATAATCCCCCAAATTTGGTAAGAAAATTCCTGTAAATATTTTCAAAAAAATGAGTAAAAATCTTCCACAAAAAATCGTAAAAATATCTATTTTAGAACATTTTTTGTTGGAAATAATGCTATTTTTCCGAGCATTTCTTTTTTTCCACGAAAAAATGTTCAAAGATTTCCCAAAAATGTTGAAAATGTGGACATCAGAAGTTTCACTGTGATTTTTTTTTTTGTCCACATTTTCAAACTTTAAAATGGTTTAAACCGCAGGACGACATGAGGGTTAAAGGCGCTGCAGTCGTGTACAACATGTGCAGATCGCAGTAAATGCATCCGTGTGTCGGGAGGAAGGAGGCCGGCTTCTCCAGCTCTCGTCAGAGAGCAGCTCTCTTGGCCTGGAACCTAAAATGTTTTCTTTATCTGTAATCTGACCTCAGAGAGCAGCTGCTCCTTCTGCCGCCAAGACCTGTTGTTTCCCCCTGTCAAGTGTGTGTTTGTGTGTCTGTGTGTGTCTGTGTGTGTGTGTGTGTGTGTGGAGGGGTCTACATCTGTGAGCGCCCTTCAGCCTTCACTAGACGTGGGCCAGTCATTTGTTGCTGCGTACAAACCTTCAGTTTGGTGGAGGTGTGTTGAACTCCCAGCTAAGCAGGGGGGCTTTTTGGCTGCCGGCGGGGGTCTGTTCTTTGCCAACAAGTGTCCCAAGTCTTACAGCAACCAAACAAAGGCTTCATTTTTTAAAGACAGGAACAGATCGTGTAGTGTAGAGGCCCGCGAACACATGGCGGTATATACGTTGTGACAGTGGGCAGCGATGGAAGGACGTGAGAACACAACGGGCTCTGTAGATGGAGACAGATTGGAAGGAAATCTGTTAACAATCTGCTTTGGGACATGAGTCAGTAGAACTGAGTCACGTTAATGGGGGAGAACAGAGTGGTGGATGAAGGAGGGAAGCTGGTTTTCACATCGTGTTTGTGGGTGATCAGAAATCTTTATCTTGAAACCGACAATGGATTGAGAAGATTTGCACCACTAGAAGTGACCAAATAAATCAGTTTAACCTTTGTGATGTCCTCAGGATCAGAATTGACCTGTTTTAAAGTTTGAAAATGTGGGGAAAAAAATATTTTCACAGGGAAACTTCTGATGTCCACAAATTACAACATTTCTGGGAAATTTTTGAACATTTTTTGGTGGGAAAAAAGAAATATTAAAAATGTTTCTTAAGAACATTCACACAAAGAAATCAACCAAAATCCAGGGAATTCCACTGGATTTTGGTTCGATTTTTTTTGTGAATATTTTGAAAGAAAATATTAGAAGTTTTCACTGATATATATGGAATCACTTTAGATATTTTTAGGATTTTTTTTGGAAGATTTTTACTCATTTCTTGAAAATATTTACAAGAATTTTCTTGCCAAATTTGGGGGATTTTTTAAAAATAAAACTTTTAAGCTAAACTTTTAAGGAATTATTGGAATTTTCTTCCTGAAGGTTTTGCAAATTTTTCTGCTGAATTTTTGGATTTTTTTCAGACAAGGAAACAATATTTCTTGGATTTAACCCTCCTGTTGAAGACAACAGGAGGGTTAAATCCATAAATGCAAGATAAACTGAAACAAAAAACTATTTCTTCAATATTTTCCTGCTCGTATTTGTTGAATAAAGTGCAGTTGTTGTGAGTATCTTCTCTTATCTAGCTTGAAAAGTTGTCTCCATTCCATCTATAAGTCTAAATGAGCAGATCCCCTGAATAATCACGTTAGATATTTACTCATCAGGTGACTTGCTGCCTCATTTCGAAGAGAGATGTAGAACCTTGACGAAAGGCTGGAAATAACTTGGAGAAAATCCGTGGTGTTTGTGTCAGTTTGAGCTTCAGTCTGGTGTGTGAACCAGGTGCAGAAACACAACAGCTTCTGATGATGTTTGCACAGATTTACTTGTTGCATCACCCTCTGGTATTTATAGCATTTTAAATGAGTAACATGGAAAAGGTTGTGTCTTTATGCATCCAGCTCAGGTCATGTTGGCGTCATTAATAAATAGTTCTCAAGTGTTACCAGGTTGGACGGTTCTGTGATCATGTCTTTACAAATTCCACAATTATTTATTCTGGAAACAATCACTTACTAATAAAAAATGACTGGATATCGTTAAATAACCGTCCAAATTTAATGCCAACCACCTTCTAATTAGCTAAACAATAATAAAATGAGCTGATTCAGAAATAGTTTGGATTGTGTTCTTTTTATTAAGTTGAGATAATCATGACAGATATTACTTCATTGGTATATATCAAATTATATACAGAAAATAACAAATTAAATCACTTTCAACTAAGTTACCCATTACAAAAACACCTCTCAAGGAAGTCACATGACCTGCTCCACATGATGTCATTTCCTCCTGAAGAAGAGACTGGCCAGACTCCAAGGCTTTCTGAGTTATTTAATATAAAGTGGTGGATTTATCGCGTGCCAACAGGTTTAAATTTCAATTTTACTCAATTGTATATATAATATTTAGAAGAATCTTTCTCTATGAATACCATGTGGTGTTTGGTTGTTGGTGTCCATGTTGATTTTAGGCCTGAAAACAGCAAAAATGTGTTACAAAAAGTCCCGCAATTCTATATTGACCCTTATGCTGAACAGAGCATATTAATGTAAAGTTCCTCAGACTGATCCTTTGCTCCACTAATGCTGCTGTCTGGGCTCACCGGCCTCTCAGTGGGGGGATGTTTAGTCTCTGTTAAAATGTATTCCCATGATCCATCCTGTTTGGTCTTCAGCGTCCACGGGTTGGACAAACGTTCTTTTCCCACCGCTGGACTCGACGGGAGATGTTGCCATCAGGCAGTAAAAGTCGGACATAACAGAGTAATTTGGACTCGAGGTCTTTGAATTCCGCTGCTTAAGTAGAAACCCATCTGGTTGGTCCATCTGAGAGGATGAGCTCATGGTCAGTGAAAGATACAGTTGTGGAGCACGAGGAAAGACAGCTTTACCCTCCTGTTGTCTTCATTTATTGGCGCCAAAAGGTATTGTTTCCCTGAAAATTTGCAAAACCTTCAGGAAGAAAATTCCAATAATTCCTTAACAGTTTCCCTTAAAAATGTTATTAACAAAAATAGAATCCCCCAAATTTGGTAAGAAAACTCTCGTAAATATTTTCAAAAAATGAGTAAAAATCTTCCAAAAAGATCCTAAAAATATCTGAAGTAATGACATATATATCAGTAAAACTTCTAATATTTTCTTTTAGAACATTCACAGAAAAATCAACCAAAATCCAGCGAATTTCGCTGGATTTTGGTTGATTTTTGTGAATGTTCTTAAGAAACTTTTTTTTTTTTAGTATTTATTTTATTTCCACCAAAAAATGTTCCAAAATTTCCCAAAAATGTTGAAAATGTGGACATCAGAAGTTTCACTGTGAAAATACACTTTTTTAATCACATTTTCGAACTTTAAAATGACACGAGGGTTAAAGAATGCGTCAGCTCTGCCTTCTTTTGGTTGCGTTGTTGTGCCGACTCGTCACCATGAGCTCATCTGTTTGTTAACATGAAACACAGGCTCTGTTTGCTGCATGTAGGTGTTTGTCAGGGATTTCCTACGAGCTGTGGCACACCTAAACATGTGATGGAATCCCTCTCCAGATTTATCCTGCATCCACAGCTTTCCTGCGTGTGACCCAGCAGTCTGAGGGTGACTCAGTAGAATTACTGGAATTCGTTGCTACATTTCTCCGGCTCACAATCCCGTCTAGGAAGAAGAAGAAGAAGAAGGGAAACGCAGCACAGTGCCAACAAAGCTCTGGTGGGTTGGTGGATGGAGCCGGAGCAGAGATAAGCCGATTGCTGAAAACAGACTGCAATGTGATCGCTCCGGTCGGGGCTGGGAAAACGGGAAGAGGGATTCTGGTGCATGAATGGTGCTGTTTCAATGAATGTGCGCGGCGCATAGCTTTGCAGCGTTATTTACATTCCTGCTGCACATTGGAATTCTGTAGCATGTTGGTCTGCGAGTCCCTGTGGCCCGACTCCCAGAAAGAGGCAGGGGAGTTAAATGTGAGCGCAGTGTGTCCTTCAATCAGGGTTCTTCATGATCCCTGACATTTGGCAACGGCATGAGAGGGTGACACATGCAGGTTTGGTCTGTAAAATAACTGAATATAGTAATCATAAAAAAAAGACTCCAAAGTGTCACAGTTTGTTCACCCTCCTGTCGTCCTGCGGGTCAAAATTAACCCGGTTTAGAGGTTGACAATGTGGGAAAAAAATCTATTTTCACAGTGAAACTTCCGATGTCCACATTTTCAACATTTTTGGGAAATTTTTGACAATTTTTTGTGGAAATAAAATAAATGCAAAAAAATGTTTCTTTAAGAACATTCACATAAAAATTGATTTATTGTCAATGTTCTTAAGAAAATATTTGAAGATTTGCTGGTATATATGGAATCACTTTAGATATTTTTAGGATTTTTTTGGAAGATTTTTACTCATTTTTTTGAAAATATTTACAAGGTTTTGCAAATTTTCAGAAATTTGGGGAATTTTTTGCTGAACTTTTGGATTTTTTTCAGACAAGGAAACAATATTTTTTGGTGCCTGTAAATGAGGACAACAGGAGGGTTAAGAACATTCACATAAAAAATCAACCAAAATTCGCTGGATTTTGGTTGATTTTTTTGTGAATGTTCTTAAAGAAAATATTAGAAGTTTTACTGATATATATGTAATCACTTTATATATTTTTAGGATTTTTGGAAGATTTTTACAAATTTTTAGAAAATCTTTACAAGAACTTTCTTGCCAATTTTGGGGGATTTTTTTTCTAAAACTTTTGAGGAATTATTTGAATTTTCTTCCTGAAGGTTTTGCAACTTTTTCAGAAATTTGGGGTATTTTTTTTTTTCCCTGAATTTTTGGATTTTTTTCAGACAAGGAAACAATATTTTTTGGCGCCTGTAAATGAGGATAACAGGAGGGTTAACACAATCAACATGTTCGGTACGACAGCTTTTTTTTTTCTTCCAAAACGATGAGCTGGCAGTAAATCACGTTGGACAAGTGGGCCCCAGAGGACTTCATCTGGTGTGATTTTGTTGGAACGCTCTGCGGGCGTGGAACTAGATGTTGCGTTAGCGTCCGTAAAGCCGTCCGTGTGGCGTTCCCGTTTATCGCCGAGTCGTGACGGCTGCCGTCCAGACTTTAAATCCTGTGACGGTGGCTGGAGGATGTGCTGGAGAAGGCCTCGGGCCTGACAATGCCCTCCCTTCTGCGTGTTCGCTGCTGATGTTGCATTCCAGCTGGAACAATCCCACTGTTTTCCAGACTCCAAAGTGGACGCCTAAATTGGACAACACCTCCCCCCTCTCTTGCCCTCCCTCCCCTCCACCTCCCCCAATTATACACCCCTCCACCTCCCCCCTTTCTCTCTCTCTCTCTGCTCTCCAACCCACCCACCCACTCCTCCCATACACGCATCCCCTGGTCTCCTGTCCTTATTTGGGTAGAGACGTTCTGAGCGCTGGGTGGAGGGGTGGTGGTGGTGGAGGGGTGAGGCAGGGGAGGGAGGGAGGGAGGGAGGGAGGGCATTGGGTTGACATAAGGGAGGCAGGAGGAGAAACAGTGAGCACTCGCAGCCCTTTCTTAATAAGGACATGTCTGGAATTCAGGCCCCTCTCTCGGTGAAGAGCCTCTCTTTCGCAGCACCTCGCTCCGACAGACTCTTGTGAGCACTTGGAGCTCCGTGGAAGGTCGTCGAAGCCCAGCGCCGGAGGTTTGCGGTGTTTTCTCTGCTATAATTGGAGATAAACAATGGAAGCGGCCGCCTCCCCCCCTCGCTGTGCCATCGGCCTTTGATTACTGCCCCCCTCGGCACCTGCGCATTCATTAACGATACACTCTGAAAGACGTTTTCACACCACAGAAACCGGCATCTGCTGCACTCGAGGCCGACACACAAATGTTTGTTTAAGGTTAACAGTAGTGTTGATGTCTGCGGACCTTTGTGCTGTTTTAGTTAATTTGTACCAACACAGACGACCGACAGCAGCGCAGAGAATTAAGTGAAACCACAGTCGTTAGGTTGCCATAATGTTAAGGGAGCTGCTTAGCAATAATGTCACCCTTCTGCTTCATTTTCTTTCACCTTTTTTTCTTAGAATTTAAGGTGGAAACTAATGGTTCTGTCCATTGTTGCTGGAATATTTCCTTGATGAATCACTGTTTTAATGAGCTGAGGGACACGTTTGTAGTGAAATGCCCAATTTTTGCTTCTCAAACGTGAAGGTTTGATGCTTTTCTTTGCCGTGCATGATGGTAAATTGACAGTTTGGGGGTTTTGAACCGTTGGTTAAATAAAACGTCACGTCTGAAGACATTTTCGTAGATTTTTCACGATGGTCAGTGAAAGATACAAACCATGCTGCCAAGATAGGGGAGAGTCTGTTGAGGACTACTTTATTAGTTGGTGTCTTCAAGCGTTATAGCTCTAGTTTAGGTAGCTCTGTCCTCATGGTTTTATGTACCCTATGAAGGATAAACTCTGCTTTGTTGTGTAGCTGATGTAAAGACACTGACAGCAGCACTGAGTCCCTTCTAGATGTATTCAGATACCTTCACTTTTTGAACACTTTGTGTTGCAGAATGAACACCATGATTTATGATTTATCGACACAATGAATAACAGATCAAATGAGATCTAGTTAAAACCCAAAACCTTCTTTTTTTGGTCTCACTAACAGGTATCTCATTGAAAGAGCTGGAACCACAAAAAATGTCTCGAATGATAAGAAAAACACGCCAGTTCTTTTTTGGTGGAAGCACTAATTGACACATTATCAGCCTGTTGCAGATTGAATTCTATTTTTATTGATTTGTTTACTTCTCCCTGTAAAACCCACTATTGCTACAGAAATACATCAGTTTTATTTTTTGTAAATATTATTTTCAATCATATATATATATATATATATATATATATATATATATATATATTATTGTTTTGTTTTTTGCTCATTTTCTTCTATATTTAGGTATATGTATTTTTTCTTATTTTTTCTCTGTTGTATTTTTTTCTTTTTGTTATTTTTTGCTCATATATATATTTGCTTATATACATGTATAATTCTTTTTTGTTTATTTTATTGATATTTTTGCTCTGTTTTTCTACATATGGGTCTTACAGGGTTAAATGTGTGTTATCCCCCCGTTCTGTGGTTTTGTGTTGTCTTTTGGATGCTAATATTTTTTTTAGATAAAATTTCCAGTAGAAATGACCAGGACAGAATATGATGAAGCTAATCCTTGCTTCAGTCCTGTGCAGTTAGCAGTGATTGTGAGCGATGGAGCCATGTGATCCGTGAGGACTGAGGTGGATTATTTGAGCTGCTGATGAGTGCTCAGTTTCAGTGCTGAGTTTTAACACCGTGACCCTGTCGCGAAGGGGCCGCCATAAACAGCGCCCTCTCAGCTAAAATTAGCAGCCCGACTTGTGGATATTTGTCAAACTCTCATTTGGGTTCAGTGACATCCATAAATTTAATGTTGTGTGTTGCGTGTGGTGACGGTCCTGAAACGCTGCAGCCGCCTTTGATCTTTTGTAATTCCTTCTGAACGATGATGGGAGGGAATGGAAGCATCACTAATCCTTTTTTTTTACCAGTCGGCGGTTCTCCGATGATGTGATGTAACTGCAGTAATTCTGAAGTGTTTTATTTCTAGGTACAGAGAAGGAAAGCCGAAGGGAGATTTCCGGATTATCATAAATTGTATGTTTTGTTTTCGAACATTCATAAATGCATGTGGGTCAATATATAATTGAGGGATTTTTGAAGTCCATGGGATATATCTTGTATACATTTTTATTAAAAGTAAAAAAAAATGTTTTTTGTTTATTATGATCATGTCTTTACAAACTCCAAGATGATATATAACTTCTTGGCTGAAGCTTTTGGTGTAATTAAACTATGAAGAATCATACAGAAGAGATTTACATGGCATGAAGAACAAGAGTTTTACTGATAAAACATTTTCAAATTTGTATTTTATTACGCGTGCAAATCATATTTGAATAATGAAGGGTTCATTTGTATGTTCCAAGAAATTCACTGTTGAAATTGTCCGACTCTCTGACTGTGCTAAACCTCATAAAAGCATAAAACTTCGTCCTATTATGGAGCTGAAAACAGAAGATGTATCATCCAAACTCTACTGATCCATATAATTTGATCATTGTACTTTCCCCCACAGGATCGTTCATTTAGCGCTGTCTGTAGTCGTCTCTTGTGCTTTATCTTCATCAGTTTCTGCAGAAATGCTGAAGCAGAAACACAAGCATCCTGGGAGGATCAGGGTTACCTCATAGACTTCCATTTCAGAAACAATACAATGCTGAAAAGGCAGCTTGAAAAATACTTAAGATCTTTGCCTGCAGTCAGCCATAAGCCAACCACATTGGGACACAGTTCCCAGACCACAAGAATTCTTTGAGGCCAGTGCTGATTAGTGAGGTCTTTAAACTTCGTTTTATGGAATATCTTGAATTCATTTGGCCATCTCAGAGAAATAAAATCAAGGAAATTATAGTAATAATTACGGTTTGCACTGTTTATTCATACAAATTTAATGACTGCAATAAAGAAAATGTCAAAGGAAGTCATGGCCTGTAGACGAATGGCATTCCTCATTCATGTGCATCTCTTATTCTGCTTTGCATGACCTCGCACAACTCAAGACCTTCTTTGCAGTTCCTTAAATGATTCCAGTTGCGTTGGATTTCCAAGAGAGACAAAAACACAGTAGATACACTTTGCAGAGGGTTTAAGTTTGCGCCGTTCCGAAACTCGTTGTAGGTTGTACACGTAGTTGAATTGAACTTCATCAAGTCCCTCCTCGAAGTTCTCAAAGTGAAAATTAGTCAGTGAAGATCCCAACTTCAAACTAAGGAATGGCAGAAGAAAGTTGTTCCATCTATCTATCTATCTATCTATCTATCTATCTATCTATCTATCTATCTATCTATCTATCTATCTATCTATCTATCTATCTATCTATCTATCTATCTATCTATCTATCTATCTATCTATCTATCTATCTATAGTCTATCTATCTATCTATCTATCTATCTATCTATCTATCTATCTATCTATAGTCTATCTATCTATCTATCTATCTATAGTCTATCTATCTATCTATCTATCTATAGTCTATCTATCTATCTATCGTCTATCTATCTATCTATCTATCTATCTATCTATCTATCTATCTATCTATCTATCTATCTATCTATCTATCTATCTATCTATCTATCTATCTATCTATCTATCTATCTATCTATCTATCTATCTATCTATCTATCTATCTATCTATCCTTTCTGACTTAACAACTTTTGTTTTTTGGCACTCAGAGCCAAGCCCATTCACTGCCGCTAAAAACATAAATATCTAAAAATGAGTCAGAAAAAATCCAGGTTTGTGTGTAAATAAACCACCAGAAGAACTTGTTTGTTAATAGTTTGTCATAGTTACAAAATCTGCCAGTCAGTGTAACACTGTGACTCACGCTGTGATCTGATTTCATTGTTTTGGACAACAACCATGGCCTGTAGCACAGATGAATAAGTTACATTAGGCTTTGTCTAGAGCAGGGCTGTCAAACATACGGCCTGCGGTCCAAAACCGGCCCGCTAGAGGGTCCAATCTGGCCCACAGGACGACTCCTCAAAGTGTAAAAATTAATCTTTCTGTAAAAGTTCCTGCTGTTTCAAATTTGTCCACTACACTCCCCCAACTTCTGGAATATTCTTTGTTTATACATTTTCAAGGCAGGGGGATAACTTAACCCTCTTCCTTAAAAGTTCCCATTTAGTTTGTGGGGTGTGTCAGTTCAGGAGGTTAGGATTATTACACAGATGTTGAGAAAAAATCATTTTTAGATCTTGTTTTGATCATACAGTAAAATGCTATATCGTTCAGTTCCAGATAGCTGTGGCTTAATGTTTTGTTCCTTAGTAGATAAACTGTGATCTGCTACCGCTTGCTGTGACGATTATGAAGATGAACGTTTGCTTCAGTTTTATATTGTAGCTTCCGTGCTCCTTTCTTCCACAGATCTCCTACAGATCCGTTGATATCGGGGCTCGGGGTCGGGCCCAGGGGGAGCCGCCACCATTGCGTCCAACGAGTGGAGCGCCAACGGTAGCCCAGAGGATGGGCTGGACGGGGACAATGAGGACAAGACCATGGAAGGGGACGCCGAGGGGGTGTGGAGCCCGGACATCGAGCAGAGCTTCCAGGAGGCCCTCGCCATCTACCCGCCATGTGGCAGGAGGAAAATCATCCTGTCAGATGAGGGGAAGATGTACGGTGAGTACGCTGGGAAGGCAACAATAGAGCAACAACTACATGGAAATCAGTCCCGTAGTAATGAACGCGCAAAAATGAGAAAACCATTCATTCTGCAGAGATCTGTGGCTGAAAGAAAACAAACACTGGAAAAAATGCTCCTCTCAAAACAAGAAAAAAAACTTATTTCAAGGAACTTTTACCTTGAAATAAGTGAAAAAATCTGCCAATAGAACAAGCGAAAAATGTCTTGGTAAGATTTCTTGAAATAAGATATGATATTTAGAATCTTGAGATCTTAAAATTAGCTGGGAAAACTTATTTTAAGCTATATTTTACCAGGATTGTCAAGCTTAGGTGTCTTAAAATAAGCCAGACATGCTAAAAAAAAATAGCAGTTTTCAATCAAAAATAGATTTTTGCTTTCATGTAACCTCCTGATTTGAGATGCATTAAACTTATTTTGAGTTTTCTTGTAAAGTGCAACTCAAAACAAGATAATTTCAAGATTGTTTGACTTAAAATATTTAAGATGCATTATATTAACCCTCCTGCTGTCTTCATTTATGGGCACTAAAAAATATTGTTTCTTTGTCTGAAAAAAATCCAAAAAATCTGCAGCAAAAAATTCCCCAAATTCTGAAAATTTGCAAAACCTTCAGGAAGAAAACTCCAATAATTCCTTAAAAGTTTCCCATTAAAGTTTTATTTTTAAAAAAATCCCCCAAATTTGGCAAGAAAATTCTTGTAAATATTTTCAAAAAATGAGTAAAAATCTTCCAAAAAATCCTAAAAATATCTAAAGTGATTCCATATATATCAGTAAAACTTCTAATATTTTCTTGAAGAACATTCACAAAAAAAATCAACCAAAATCCAGCGAAATTTGTTGGATTTTGGTTGATTTTTTGTGAATGTTCTTAAGAAACATTTTTAACATTTCTTTTTTTCCACTAAAAAATGTTCAAATATTTCCCAAAAATGTTCAATATGTGGACATCAGAGGTTTCACTGTGAAAATATTTTTTTTTCCACATTGTCAAACTTCAAACCGGGTCAATTTTGACCCGCAGGACGACACGAGGGTTAAAACAAGTCCCTCCATCTGCTGAAATGTCTCTTGTTAAGTGAATTTATCTTAAATCGAGTGGGATGAGACATTCTGACTAAAAATAAGACAGATAGACTTGGTAAGACTCAGAGTTTTTGCAGTGAACATCAACTGCCTGAAAAGAGAAATGAGAAGAATACTTTTCCTCCTCTTGTGCTCGTGTCACCACTTCGACACGGAGGCGAATGTTTTCTTTCCACAGAGCTGTCTTGAACAGGTCTGTACCTGTCGAGCTGTGACCCAGGGGCAGGTTCTTCCAGTCGCACCAGCACTCCTCAGAGCTGGTTATTGCAGTCCTGAGAGCCACTCAGCTCCTCTCCCCTTGATTTACACCTGTCTGTTCCTCCACACTGTTTCTCTTTACAGCCCGGTTTTTATGCCCACACTTTTACGACGTCTTCTCTTCCTCGTTGCACTTTTAGTCGCAAAACCTGCTCTGCTTTGTGTTTTTGTTGGGTTTTTTTTTGTGCTCGTCTCTCCCCACACCGGTATCGCTGGGAGAACTTTTGCCAGTGGGTGACTGGTTGGAGCTGGTTTTCTGGAGAAGTGCTGTGTTTGAAGCTGGACGGCTCGGTTAAATTAGCAATAATTAGCCCAGCGTGAACCGAGACTCAGGAACAAAAACATCACATTGGCATGCTGTTTTGTCCGAGATTTTACACATCCATATGGTTTCGGGATAGTTGCGCCGTTTCCTGCAGCGTGTTCATTAATTTGCAGGTGTTGAGTCCTTAATGTCCTGAAAAAGTCCAGATGGATAAGTTGGCAAGTGTTCTGGTGGAATCACTGACATCCAGGTGTAGGAAATTGAACACACTTGTTTTTCCTTATTTGGATCCCACTTTCCCATTGTTGAGACGGCGCTCTTTTAATTAGATTTAGCGTTTGAAACTGGAAATTTAGCCGAACAGCGCTAAACGACGGTGCTTTGTTCGCTGTTTTCCTTGGCTGTGCCCTCAACAAACCTCTCTTTGGTTTGCAGAGTTATGTTCTTTTCACCATTGTAACTCCACTCCCCCAAGTCCTGTTTTGTAAGAATTCGCTGCCCTTTAATTAATGTCCATCATGTTCTAAAAAGTTGAAATTGATTCCGGCTTCAGTGCAACCATAAAAACCATCAATCATTGCCACCAAAGTCTCCAACTGACTGTGTCTTGTAAAAGCATTAGTGTTTGTTTTGAAAGTGCTGATTTTTGGGGGTGGCTTTTTTATGCGCTTGACGTCAGATGGGATTCTTCTGGCGTGATTCACCCAAGATGGAATCTCATCCCCTCGTTTGTCAGGCAGATTTGGATATTCAAGGGCGAGCACATACCTGAGATTACTCAGCTACTGTTGCAGCTTCTGCTCTTCCTCTCAACCTGTTTAAGAACAAAGCGGTGAGGAAACAAGTATTGGATTAAATGATTAGTCCAGCGATACGTCATCATCATTTGTTTGCAGACGATAATAGTTTCTAATGCTTTTTATCTTGTCCAACATGCTCCCTTAACCCTCATGTCGTCCTGCGGGTCAAAATTGACCCGTTTCAAAGTTTGAAAATGTGGAACAAATATATATTTTCACAGTGAAACTTCTGATGTCCACGTTTTCAACATTTTTGAGAAATCTTTGAACATTTTTTGGTGGGAAAAAAAAGAAAAGTTAAAAATGTTTCTTAAAAACATTCACATAAAAATGGATTTTGAATTTTGGTTGATTTTTATGTGAATGTTCTTAAAGAAAATATGAGAAGTTTTACTGATATATATGGAATCACTTTAGATATTTTTAGGATTTTTTTGAAAATATTTACAAGAATTTTCTTGCCACATTTGGGGGATTTAAAAAAAAAACTTTAAAGGGAAACTTTTAAGGAATTATTAGAATTTTCTTTCTGAAGGTTTTGCAAATTTTCTGAAATTTGGGGAATTTTTTTGCTGAATTTTTGGATTTTTTTCAGACAAGGAAACAATATTTTTTGCTGCCCATAGATGAGGACAACAGGACGGTTAAATTCAATATTTTTGGGGTTTTAACTCTTCTTTGGACCAAATAAATAAGGAATGTTAAAATTTAATACTGAACTCAAGGACATTTTACACCAAAACAATTAATCAGTTATTTGTGAGAAAAATTACGCAATGAATCTAATCAAAAGTCCCCAGAACATATAAACGGACAAAAATGTGGACTAAACTGATGGACTAATAATGTTTCAGAGCAGCTAATATAACTTTAGTTGGATCAAATCTTAACTTTAGGCTGAGTTGAGGAGCTTAAACATAACATCATATATTTGCAGTTTTCCTCAATGGCAAAGCTCATTCACAACATGTGTCTAATTTGACTTTTGTGTACAGACTTTAAATAGAAGCCTTAGAAACGGTCTCTAAATTGACCTAAGTAACTTTCCAGCTCCGTTTCGCAGGCCGGTGTTGTGTCCCCGGCTCTATACATTTATCATGAGAACGTCAACAAAGCGACCCCCTTAGCAACAAACTGTCAGGACCCCTTTTAGAGGCGCGTCTTTTTTCTAGAGCACTAAACACCATCTCCATTTACAATAAGTCATCTGAGGCTGTGCTGGCAGAGCCGAGGCATGCCCCAGAAGAAGCCTTCTCACAAGGTGATTACCTCAGACGTCTAAAAGCTGCCCTGACGTGAGGCTGGGGGAATGTTAACGATTGCACTGTATGTAATACTGTCTACCTTGCAGTCCCAGACTCCCAGTGGCCTCCAAAAGTAGGCAAGTCATCCTTCCCATTGGGAATTCCGCTTTTTCTGCCAGGACTTTTTTTTTTCTTATTTGGTGGGAAACCTTTGCAAATTTCCATTAGCAAGAGAACTGCTTTATGCATGCGTATTCTCTGTTCCACAAGCCTGTCTAGACTTCCCAGTAGCATTTCCAGTCATTTCCATAGCTCGGGGGTGACGAGGAGTTCAAAGGAGCATAACACTCAGTTTTAATAAGACACACATGTTAATAATCACTGCAGTTGTTTCAGAGCATGAGAAACACTTAAGAAGCTAAACTTTACTTTACGATTTCATCACATTATTACAGTTAGAATATATGTTAGTGTCGCCTCGTGTCAGAGCCGTTTTCATGTGATGCTTCCACAATCTGCCAACAGTAGCGCTGTTCCATTAATTTTTATCTGAAGATTATATCTGCACATTAAATAGATAGAGCTGACCATGAAACTAGGTAGATAGATAGATAGACTATAGATAGACAGATAGATAGATTATAGATAGACTATAGCTAGATAGATAGATAGATAGACTATAGATAGACAGATAGATAGATTATAGATAGACTATAGATAGATAGCTAGACTATAGATAGATAGATAGATAGATAGATAGATAGATAGATAGATAGATAGATAGATAGATAGATAGATAGATAGATAGATAGATAGATAGATAGATAGATAGATAGATAGATAGATTATAGATAGACTATAGATAGATAGCTAGACTATAGATAGATAGATAGATAGATAGATAGATAGATAGATAGATAGATAGATAGATAGATAGATAGATAGATAGATAGATAGATAGATAGATAGATTATAGACTATAGCTAGATAGATAGATAGATAGATAGATAGATAGATAGATAGATAGATAGATAGATAGATAGATAGATAGATAGACTATAGATAGATAGATAGATAGATAGATAGATAGATAGATAGATAGATAGATAGATAGATAGATAGATAGATAGATAGATAGATAGATAGATAATAGTTGTTTATGTAGATTTAAACTTGGGAATAATTCAAAACAAGCAGGTTAGATGGACTACATTGAAAATACAGGCCTAAAAATCCAACCAAAAACAACCAGCAACAGAGATCACGCTGTCAGCAGTGGTTGACAGGTACAGGATTAGTCACACCAACAGTAACAGGAGTTGAAGGGACCGTCTTCAAATAATGACATCACACATAGTTTGCTCATTTATGCAGCCATGCATGGAAACATGATGCATAAGTGCTTCTGGCTTGGGGCCCGGATTATCTGGTGTTCAAGCAGCTGCAAGAATAAACTTTGCCAAAGTGGACCTTTTGTTATATTTTAATTAGTCAAACCATCCGTTTTTCAAATTATTTGACTTTACTTTCTTTGGGCTTTGGCAAAACAAAAAATAAATGTGTATTTTAGCCATAGTGAACGGGGATGTGCTACGTTATAAGGCCGTAGCCAGCAGCTTGTTAGCTTAGCTTAGCATAAAGACTTGAAACACAGGGAAACAGCTTATCTGGCTCTGTCCAAAGGTAGCAAAATCCACTTAGCAGCACTGCTTAAGCTCACAAATTTATTGCTATGTAAAGTTATGTCTACCTAAATCTGCACAAAACCAGAAACAACATGAGGGTTACATCCTAGACCTCGAGGTCACTGCCTCCGCTCAGGAAAGTGTTTGGCACATTATCCCCATAGCAACCACAAAATGTCGTCTTTACACTTTGATTTATGTCCGGGTTAAACTGAAGATATGAAGGTGTGTGGGTACAGAGTTTTAGAGCTGCTGGTTGGTGGATGTTGGTTCCTGAGAAGACCGAGCGACTGGCTTCCTTTGATGCTAAGCTATGCTAATCAACTCCTGGCTGTAGTCTTAGATATAAGAGTGTTATCAATCTTCTCATTTTACCCCCAGAGAGCAAATAAGTTTTGCTTATTTCCCATAATGTTAAACCTTTGACTACTTGGATTTTCCACTCCAATTCATTTAGAGCAGGGGTGTCCAACATGCGGCCTGTGGGCCAAAACCGGTCCTCCAGAGGGTCCAATCCAGCCCTCAAAGTGTAAAAATTACAGAGAAGACATTAACTGCAGATTGTAAATTAGTAAAATTATAAATTTAAAATAATTTCTAGACCATGACAAGTTGTTTTTATCATAAAGTAAAATACTGGATTGCTCATTGTTCTTTTTTGTCTTGTTTTTGTAATATTTTGTCTTGTTTTTGTTGTTTTTTTCTCTGACTTTTGTCTGTTTTTGTCTTTTTGTGTTTCCTTTTTGTCTTGCTTGTGTTTTTTGTCTTATTTTTGTCATTTTGTGTTTTGCTGTATTTGTTGTTTTGTGTATTGTTGGTGTCGTTTTGTGTTTTTTTTTGTCTTGCTTCTGTTGTTTGTCTACGGTTCTGTCATTTTGTTTCTGGCTTTTGTCATTTGTGTAATTTTTTTGTCTTGTTTTTGTCGTTTGCCCATTTTTGTCATTTTGTAACTTTTACTCTAATTTTTTGTCTCTTTTTGTTTTGTTTCGTGTCATTTGTCTCATTTTTTGTCATTTTGTGTCTCGTTTTTGTAATATTTTGTCTTGTTTTCGTTGTTTTTTGCCTGACTTTTGTCGTTTTGATCATAAAGTTAAATACTATATCATTCATTTCCAGATGTGACTAAATGTTGTGTTCCTTTGTAGACACTCTGTGATCTGGAAGTTGTAATGTGTTAATGATAAACTGACGCATAAAATTTTAAATTGAACTTATTTTTCTTAAGAAATTTCAGGTTGTTTATGATGTTTTGTAAAAACAAAACAAATGAAAAAGAAACAAAGGAAAGGTTTGGAGTTGTTTTGTTTCTCGCTTTTGTCATTTTTGGTCTCATTTGTGTCATTTGTTTAATTTTTTTGTCTCGTTTTTGTCGTTTGTCCATTTCTTTGTCCATTGTGTACCTTATTTGTCTAATTTTCGGTCTGTTTTTTGTTTTGTTTCATGTCTTTTCTGTCATTTTGTGTCTCTTTTTTTGTCCTTTTGTGTCTCGTTTTTTTCATTTTGCATCTCATTTTTGTAACATTTTGTCTCGTTTTTGTCTTTTTTGTCTGACTTTTGTCATTTTGATTTGAAATTGAATGTATTTTTCTTCAGAAATTTCAGGTTGTTCATGGCGTTTTGTCAAAAAAAAAAAAAGTCCTTAAATGTGAACATTTTCAGAATGTACTTTTTTGCACTAAAACAAAGGAAACATTTGGAGTTGTGGTTATTTCTAGGTTACTATGCTGTGATTTTACTGGTCACTGCAGATCAAACTGGGCTGAATGTGGAACTAACCTGAACTACAATGAGTTTGATGCCCCTGATTTAGATGTTGACATTCATTCCTCGGTCAAATTAAATAGTTGGCACATTTTACTCTCAGCACACAAGTTCAGAGGAAGTAGCTTCAGAAGATACAGAAAAAATGTTGCCTGTCTTGTTTTGCTTCGGGGCTGTGCTGACATGTTGTTCACCTGCGTTTTCTGGCCTCGACAGGTGTGTCAAACCCCGAGCACACACCTTCCTCTCACTCAGCCCTGCAGCTGTCACCACTGCAGAACACTCTGGGTGTGAATAAAGGGAAAGATTTGAGAACTAGAGCGAGGCTTGTGTGTGTCCTGACCTTATGAAGACCATGAAGTTCGATGCCTGTGCACAGTTGTGAGAAAATGTGCAAGATGAAGGTATAAGAATGATGACTGAGCAGCCCTGGTGCTTCCCTGTCAGCCCCCTCGCTGAGATGTTAGGAATGTTTTCAGTCATGGCTGAGCAGTATGTTAGCAATTTAGGATTACCTCAATGTTATGAGAAGGGAGGAGGGAAGGGAAGGGTTCAGAGCGCTGGAGATGGAGAGGGAGGTGGGGGGGAAGTTATGGGGAGCGAGGAGAGATTACCTTTTTGCTCGCTGTCTTAGCGTGGAAGTGGAAAATTCCAGCGGTCGTGTAGTAAAAGAGAAAGAGAGGCGTGTCCTGTCGGGGAAGAGGTTAAGAACGGCAGCCTGCAACCATCTGAGTGGGTGTTGAGCAATCGGCAAGGGAGTCGTGAGCGGTTCGAAAGGGGGAAGAGGGATGGAGGGAGCGAATGTGGGGAAATCAGAGGCAGAGGACAGCCAGGTTGTGCGTATGATTGTACGAGTGTGTATCAGTGTGTGTTCCTATGCACCTGTCGGGGTTCCCTGCTGTGTCTGAACCCCCGACCATGAGAGGTCAGAGCAGATGCCGGCTACTGAAGGCTCAGTTATTCTCTTTGTCGAGGTTTGAAGAAGCAACGTGTCTAAAACGTGATCAGATCTTTACTGGGTCTAACTGGTGATAAAATGTGCATCTGTGAGCTTTTTTTTAACTTTGTTTTTTTAATAGTCGTCACAGTGTAATGCAATAAAAGCCAATAAGTGTACAAGATTGTCAGGATAAAATGTTGATCCTCTACATCAGGGGTGTCAAACATGCAGCCCGTGGGCCAAAACCGGCCCTCCTGAAGGTCCAATCTGGTCCTCAAAGTGTAAAAATTCCAAAGAAGACATTAACTGCAGATTGTAAATTAGTAAAACTATAAATTTAAAATAATTTCTAGACCATGACAAGTTGTTTTGATCATAAAGTAAAATACTAGATGGTTCATTGTTCTGTTTTGTCTCATTTTTGTAACATTTTGTCCTATTTTTGTTGTTTTTTGTCTGACTTTTGTTGTTTGTCTCGTGTTTTTGTTGTTCTGTTTCTCGTTTTTGTCCTTTTGTGTTTCCTTTTTGTCTTGCTTGTGTTTTTTGTCTTATTTTTATAATTTTGTGTTTTGATTTATTTGATGTTTTGTCTTGTTTTTGTTGTTTCGTGTTTTTTGTTGTCTTGCTTGTGTTGCGAGTCTACTTTTTTGTTTTGTTTCTCGCTTTTGTCATTTTTGGTTTTGTTTGTGTCATTTGTGTAATTTTTTGTCTCGGTTTTGTCGTTTTGTGTCTCATTTTTGTAATTTTTTGTCTTGCTTTTGTCATTTTTTGTCGTGTTTTGTAAGACTTTTGTTCTTTGTATCATGTTTTTGTTTTGTTTCTGGTTTTTGTGTTTCTTTTTTGTGTCGCTTGTGTTTTTTATCTTATTTTTGTCATTTTGTGTTTTGCACTGTTCGTTGTTTTGTGTATCGTTTTTGTCATTTTGTTTCTTTTTTGTCTCGCTTTACAATACTACTAGCACTGTCTGCAGCACATGTAGCACAGAATGCTTCATAGCTGAGCGGTGGTGCGGAGTCAAGCGGTGTCTTCGCAGTAAAACAGTTTGTAAAATACCAGCATCGGTCAGGCTCTAATTTAGATAAGCTGCTAAAAATCACGATTCTTGTCAACTTGTCGCGATATATCCGGAACTGGTTTGTCTTTTTTCACAGTTCCATTTTCCATTTGTAAGTCCTTGTAACATTCGACTTTATACAAATTTACTTGAGGCTTTGAAACCAAACGCTGGAGTCATGTTGCTGTCTGAGAGGCAGGCTGTATATCACATAAAACAACAGCAATGTTTTAAAATATCTCAATACCAACCAGATGTTTTGGGGGGAAAAACACAGAAGATGTCATCTCAGCTCACAACCAAAGACCTCGACCGTCCAAAAGATGAATAAAACAGATTTTTGATTTACCGCACACTTCAAAGCCATCAACACTGCAGCAAGCTAGAACTGTGTACAGGGTTATTCAGAAAGAACGAACCGATTTCATGACGCAGTATTTTAATAAGGAAAAGCAATAGAAAACTCCAGCCAAGTCACAAGTATTCTACTCACAATCAGCTTTTATAATCAATTCATTCTTTCTGAATAACCCTGTATAGTGTACTAAAATCATTTCTGTAATGTCTGTAACTGTAAAAAAAAAAAGAAGCAACAAATCATTTGGTTTTCCTCAGCCTAGAAGCTCTGAGCTCATTTTTATCTTCACCTCTAGCACCTACTTCATACTGTATGTAATGTACACTGTAAAAAAAAAAACTGTTGTTTTTACGGTAAAATTCCAACAGCTGTGGTTGCCAGAACGCTACTGTAAAATTACGGTAAAACATTTTCTACATTTACGATAAAGAAATGTATTGATATTGTTGGTTGTAGGGTTAGAAAACGTGCTTCATTCCCTATTTTACTGTTAAAAAAAGACTTTCAACCTTTAAAAATGTGGAAATTTACATAAATATTACAGCATTTTTCCATTAATAGTACAACATTTAATGTATTTAACATTAAATATATGGATTTTTAGCAAAAAATGCGGTTAAAGCTGTCATAAATATTAAAGCATATGTCTGTTATTATCACAAAACTACATCAGTTTGACCAGTACAAACTGTATTTTTTACATTATCATGTTACTTGTTATAAATATTGCAGCATGTTTCCATTATTAGTACAATATGTACATTTAACTGGGAAGAACTGTGTTCTTTTCAATAATTAAATGCAAAAATGACAGTATTGTTACAAATATTATGGCATTTTTCCATTAAAAACTGTGCAGGAGTCAGGGCTGCAGCTATTGATTATTTTAGTAATCAAGTATTCTATTGATTATTCTGGCGATTAATCGAGTAATCGGGTTACACATTTAGCATGCGTGTTACAGCATCAGAAGTGGAAGTGAGCACGCTGTGCAACAGAAATAACCATCCTGGACACATATAGACTAGAGTATAATATAGGGGCATTGTACATATATAGTATAGCATAGGGGCATTGTACATATATAGTATATTACAGGTGTATTGTACATATATAGTATAATATAGGGGCATTGTACATATATAGTATATTACAGGTGTATTGTACATATATAGTATAATATAGGGGCATTGTAAATACATAGTATAGCATAGGGGCATTGTACATATATAGTATATTACAGGTGTATTGTACATATATAGTATAATATAGGGGCATTGTAAATACATAGTATAGTATAGGGGCATTGTACATATATAGTATATTACAGGTGTATTGTACATATATAGTCGGAAATTATACAACGACTGAGAAGCCTTGGCAGAATGCTGCACTCTCTACATGCTGGTATGGACTCAAATTTAGCTGGATCTCAACGTCTTTCTAAGACCCGCCCCCACGCTACTTCCCATTGGCTAGTGATATTAGTTTGGTTGAGAGCAAAAGCTGCTTTCCCCTCATTCCATTGGTAGATGAACTGGATTGGCAATGTAGTCCAATCTTTCTTTTTTTTTTTTTTTGGCCAGAATTCCAGCACGGTGCCTGAATGCTTACAGAAAACATACAGTGAAGCTACGTGTCACTAGATGTGTTTTTCCTGCATGTAAACGCGCTGCGGTCCGTCATTTCGTGACCTGGGTTCTAGCATGGAGTTGATTAAACAAAGCCTCGATTCAGAGAATTTTGCCTCGAGGAATTTTAGTAATCGAATAACTCGAATAACTCGAGGGATCGTTTCAACCCTAGCAGGAGTCGGGAAATGTATTTTTTCAGGAGGAAAAAAATCTAAAAACCACACTTTTCTCCTGATTAACCTGTTTATGGTAATTCAGTGTTATATAAATGGAATCAAAGTGTTTTAGAGTTTACAGATTTTTACCGTCATGGTTTGACAGTTTTTCACCGTAAAACGTACAAACATTTTTTATACTGTAGAGTAATTTGCAACAAGATATCTGTGAAATTCTTGGCAGAACTGTGTGGTTGAAGCGACGCAATGTTTCCCCTGTTGCTCCTCTTCTACCCCCAGCTGAACAGATTGAGAGTGGCAGTTGGGTGGGGGTCGTCCTGGCATTGTTCTTCCCCTGCCATCCTCTGCTGGGACGGTCGGCAGCAGGTGCTGCCGTCCGTTGACTGCAGGGTCACACTGTGGTGTTGTTTTGGGAAAAGGGCTGCTTTGCTGCCAGGTGGCAGTTGTTGGCAGAGACAGTTATGGCTTTGTGTTTCCTCCAAGAGTTACTGCCCTTTTCAGCTGCCCTTCTAACCGACGACCCCCTACCCCAACCTAATGGCCCTCACCCCCGGCTCTAACCCGGCTTCTCCCAAAGCTAGTGTGTGTTGGCCTGAGCTCCGGCTGTGTTCGCAGGCCCAGGCCAATCAGACCGGCTAGCACAGATGTGACAGGCTTAGAGGAATGCTCGGAATGCGGAGGCGCTGGAGCGGGTGTGTCCATGCTTGGCCCGGGGCAGAAGGGGAGGGACTACCTCGGTATCGGCAGACGGTTCAGCTCTGCTCTGCTGGCCGAGCGCCGGGCCGGCTGCTGGGCTAGTAGGGCGAGCCCGCTGGAGACGGCCTGCAGGACTTTTATGGTAATTACACTAACCGAGTCCTGAAGAGGGTACGAAAGAAAAACACTGGAAGAAATGCCCCTCTCAAAACAAGAAAAAAAACTTATTTCAAAGAGGTTTTACTTTGAAATAAGTGAAAAAATCTGCTAATAGAACAAGTGACAAATGTCTTGGTAAGATGTCTTGAAATGAGATGTGGTATTTAATATATTGAGATCTGAAAAAAAATCCAAAAATGCAGCAAAAAATTCCCCATATTTATAAAACTTTGCAAAATCTTCAGGAAGAAAATTCCTTAAAAGTTTCCCCTAAAAGATTAATTTTTTTAAAAGAAAATCCCCAAATTTGGCAAGAAATAAAAATTTAAAAAAAAATAAAAATTGTAAGTATTTTTAAAAAATTAATAAAAATCTTTTTTTTTTAAATCAACCAAAATCCAGCAACATTCGCTGATTTTTTTTTGTGCAAAAAAATCAAATCAAAAAATCAAATCAAATCAAAAAAGCAAAAAAAAAATCCCGATACGAGGGTTAAAACAAGTCCCTCCATCCTGCTGAAATGTCTCTTGTTCAGTGAATTTATCTTAAATCGAGTGGGATGAGACATTTTGACTAAAAATAAGACAAATAGACTTGGTAAGATTGAGAGTTTTTGCAGTGCAGGGCTTGTTTCTCTTTTCCTTACGTGTCTCATGGTGTATTGTGTGTATGTGTTCTAGAGGACACATCTCCACCAGTTTTGTTGGTGAAAATATCTGTCAGCGAGTTTCTAAGAGTTCAGGTCATTATTCATAATGATGCAGCGGTTCAACCTCTCCCTTTGGCCCGATTTTCAGCCACAGAAACCCAGTAAGCGTGACTTGGCAGAGAGCAGCGCTGCAAAAGACTGATGGACTGATTTTCCCTTGAGACAACATAATCATGCTTTTTGCACTCTTCATACACCAGAGATGATTTTTGCTTGATGGCGGCTGCAGTTTCGCCAAGAAGGCAGCGCTTGTTAAAGTCTGCTGCACGGCTCAAAGTGTAAAGCAGGGGTGTCAAACTCATTCTAGTTCAGGTTAGTTCCACATTCAGCCCACTTTGACCTCCAGTGGGCCGAACCAGTAAAATCACAGCATAATAACCTATAAAAAATAACCACAACTCCAAATGTTTCCTTTGTTTTAGCGCACAAAGGTACATTCTGAAAACGTTCACATTTAAGGAATTATCTTTTTACAAAACATCACGAGTAACCTGAAATTTCTTAAGAAAAATAAGTTCAGTTTCAACAACACTATGCCTCAGTTTATCATTTACACATTACAACTTTCAGATCACAGATTATCTACAAAGGAACACAACATTTAGTCACAGGTATCTGGAACTGCATGATACAGTATTTTACTTTATGATCAAAACGACAAAAAAAAGACAAAAACACAAGGGAGAAAAAATGACACAAAATGACAAAAATGAGACAAAAAAACAATGAATAAATCGAAACACAAAATGAGAAAAATAAGACAGAAAACACCAACGAGACGAAAAGGAAACAACAAAAACATGAGGCAAACGACAAAAATCTGACAAAAAAACAACAAAAACAAGACAAAATATTACAAAAAAGAGGCACAAAATGACAAAAACAAGAAACAAAATGACAAAAACATGAGACAAACAACAAAAATCAGATGAAAAACAACAAAAACAAGACAAAACATTACAAAAATGAGACACAAAATTACAAAAGAACGATGAGCAATCCAGTATTTTACATTATGATCAAAACAACTTGTCATGGTCTAGAAATTATTTGAAATTTATAGTTTTACTGATTTTAAATCTGCAGTTAATGTCTTCTCTGCAATTTTTACACTTTGAGGGCCGGATTGGACCCTCTGGAGGACCGGTTTTGGCCCACGGGCCTCATGTTGGACACCCCTGGTGTAAAGAGTGTAAAGAGGAGCATGAAAGCCCAGAATAGAAGCCTGTTCTCTGCACAACCTGTTTGTGCAGAATGTCGAGTGGAGATGTTATGTCATGAAAAACACGGTTCTGTTTTCTAAGCACTTTGTGTAATTAAGCTGCAGGACTATGTGAGCCGACATGATCCCTGTCGCCCTGCGGGTCAAAACTGACCCGGTTTAAAGTTTGAAATGTGAAAAAAAAAACAAAAAAACACATTGAAACTTCTGATGTTCACATTTTCAACATTTTTGGGAAATCTTTGAACATTTTTTGTTAGAACGAAAGAAATGTTGAAAATGTTTCTTAAGAACATTCACAAAAAAATACACCACAATCCAGTGAATTTTGCTGGATTTTGGTAGATTTTTTGTGAATGTTCTTAAAGAAAATATTAGAAGTTTTACTGATACATATGTAATCATTCTAGATATTTTTAGGATTTTTTGGGAAGATTTTTACTCATTTTTTGAAAATATTTACAAGAATTTCCTGCCAAATTTTGGGGATTATTTTATTTTTTAAGGGAAACTTTTAAGGAATTAATGAAATTTTCTTCCTGAAGGTTTTGCAAATTTTCAGAAATTTGGGGAATATTTTTTCTGAATTTTTGTATTTTTTTCGGACAAGGAAACAATATTTTTTGGTGCCCGTAAATGAGGACAACAGGAGGGTTAAGAAGGTATGAAACGACCTGATGAAAACGTAGCGGCACAACAAGCAAATCTTCATTTTAATGTCCGGCTGCTTTCATAGATGTAACCTTGTAGGAAACACAGGTGTTATTGTGACAGAAGTGTGTTTGCTTTGGGTCTGATGAGAGAAAGTTCACATCGCTGTTCTCTGAGCAGGATATCTGAACTGAAGATATGACAACAGCGACACCTTCTGTCCAGTTTGGGGAATTATCAGCAAACGCTCAAGTTGCTTTCTGTTTTCTTTCTCACAGGTCGCAATGAATTGATAGCGAGGTACATCAAGCTGAGGACGGGAAAAACCCGCACAAGAAAGCAGGTAAACATGCTTTAATAACTTACGCTTAGATCAGAAGATTTTAGTCTCTGACAGCGACGCAGCAAATGTGTCATAAAAGTGCTTTTTAAGCCAAGTTGTTTAAAGGATAAGGTTCTATTATGCATAATTATTTCAACAAATTCCATAAAGTTGCGACAAAAAACAGCCTGGTTTAGTCAGCCCCACAGTCCTGCACGAAGCATTTAAGTTTAATCTAGTATCTCTAGCTTTATTTTAGTAGGAGTGAAGCATGCATTTGTTTGGAAGCAGAATCTACTGAGGGTTAATGCATATGTGGACTTCTAGTGACTGTTTGTTGCAGCAGGATGTCAAAGTAAACGGTGTTCATATTCATGGTAGCAAAGGAGCCAGTTTTCCACTACATTAATCCTCCTGTTGTCTTCATTTACAGGCACCAAAAAATTGTTTCCTGGTCTGAAAAAAATCCAAAAAATTCTGCAAAAAATTCCCCAAGTATCTGAAAATTGGCAAAACCTTCAGGAAGAAAGTTCCAATAATTCCTTAAAAGTTTTATTTTAAAAAAATGCCCCAAATTTGGCAAGAAAATCCTTGTAAATATATCTAAAGTGATTACATATATATCAGCAAAACCTCTAATATTTTCTTTTCAATCAACCATTGATTATTGATTTTTTTTTTTTGTGAATGTTCTTAAGGAAACTTTTTTTCTAGCATTTATTTTATTTCCACCAAAAAATGTTCAATAGATTTTTTTTCTACATTTTCACACTTTAAATTTGCAAAACCTTCAGGAAGAAAATTCCAATAATTCCTTAAAGTTTCCCTTAAAAGTTTTATTTAAAAAAATGTTTAATAAAAAAAAAAAAAAAAAAAAAAATATATATATATATATATATATATATATATATATATATATATATATAATTTTTCAAACACACTGAGACGAGTAAATCTGGGTCAGTTAGAAAATCATAATGTTGAATAAATGCTTCATTCAGTTAAATTTCCTGCCCTGTAATATGGAATATCACCAACCTTATCCTTTAAACCAACTTCCAACGTTTGCTGAACTGTTTGTAAAGAATCTATGTTTGCTGTACGTGTGTGTGTGTGTGTGTGTGTGTGTGTGTGTGTGTGTGTGTGTGTGTGTGTGTGTGTGTGGATCTGAGTGCATGTTATTTTTATGCTCAAACACTGTTTCACACTCCTTCAGGTGTCTAGTCACATACAGGTGTTAGCACGGAAGAAAGTTCGTGAATACCAGGCAGGTATAAAGGTAGGTGCCTCCAGCCTGCCTCCGGCTACACTGACTGGGCGTCTCTTTCCTCTGTGGTTACGGCTTCTCTCTCTCTTCCCTTGTCTTTTCTCTCCCTGTCTCCTTTCCTCTTCCCTCCTCTTGGCTATTCTTCTGTGCAGGTTTCTAGCCACTTGCAGGTTCTCGCCCGGAGAAAATCTCGCGAGATCCAGTCAAAGCTAAAGGTATGCGCTTCACCGCGGCCTCGGCGGGGCTGATTCAGGCTTGGCTTTGCACTAACCGGCTAATTTGTGAATGTGATCATAAGCCCACGGTCCTGCTACACGAGCGGACGCTCAGGATAAGTCATTTAACAATTAGGGATTAATCCTCTGAAACAAACCAGTCATGATTAATCCTGCTCCTGTACTATGCATGCAGTGCAGCACGGACGAAGCCGTTCCACTTCTGCTGTCTGGATTTAATCTCATCCCTAAAATTAAAGCGTATATCTGGTTCCAAAGCCTCTGCTTTAAATAAACGCTACACAAACTGTTAGAACGAGCCCAGTGAGAAGAGTTTAAGCTGCATGTTGCTCCAGCTGTGATCTGTCCTCTGTGCCAGCAATGCTTCTGCAGCTCACTGTCCTCCTCTCAGATTCTTCTTCCCCTCAGACTCTCTTTACTTTAATGTCTTTAGCTCCTGCACTGTCTGTGCTCCTTTATACAACTCTGTTTAATTCATCTTTGATTGTCCTCATGTGACTCCTTTTTTTCATTTTCTGTCTCATTTTTGTCGTTTTGTGTAGGGTTTTGGTTGTTTTGTGTCGTGTTTTTGTGTTGTTTTTGTTGGTGTCATGTTTTTGTCATTTTGTGTAGCGTTTTTGTTGTTTTGTGTCTCGTTTTTGTCGTTTTGTGTCTCGTTTTTGTCGTTTTGTGTCCCGTTTTTGTCATTTTTCATCTTGTTTTTGTCATTTTGTGTCGCATTTTCGCCGTTTTGTCGAGCGTTTTTGTGGTTTTGTATTGTTTTTGTCATTTTGTGTCTTGTTTTTGTCATTTTGTGTAGCGTTTTTGTTGTTTTGTGTCTCATTTTTGTCGTTTTGTGTCCTGTTTTTGTCGTTTTTCATCTTGTTTTTGTCGTTTTATGTCGCATTTTCACTGTTTTGTCTAGCGTTTTTGTGGTTTTGTGTTGTTTTTGTCGTTTTGTGTCTCGTTTTTGTTGTTTTGTGTCATTTTTGTCGTTTTGTGTCTCCTTTTTGTCGTTTTGTGTCACGTTTTTGTCGTTTTGTGTCCTGTTTTTGTCATTTTTCATCTTGTTTTTGTCATTTTGTGTCGCATTTTCGCCGTTTTGTCGAGCGTTTTTGTGGTTTTGTGTTGTTTTTGTGGTTTTGTGTCTTGTTTTTGTCATTTTGTGTAGCGTTTTTGTTGTTTTGTGTCTCATTTTTGTCGTTTTGTGTCCTGTTTTTGTCGTTTTTCATCTTGTTTTTGTCATTTTATGTCGCATTTTCACTGTTTTGTCTAGCGTTTTTGTGGTTTTGTGTTGTTTTTGTCATTTTGTGTCTCGTTCTTGTTGTTTTGTCTAGCGTTTTTGTTGTTTTGTGTTGTTTTTGTCATTTTGTGTCTTGTTTTTGTTGTTTTTGTTGTTTTGTCTAGCGTTTTTGTTTTGTGTTTTTTTTGTCATTTTGTGTCTTGTTTTTGTTGTTTTGTCTAGCGTTTTTGTTGTTTTGTGTTGTTTTTGTCATTTTGTGTCTTGTTTTTGTTGTTTTTGTTGTTTTGTCTAGCGTTTTTGTTTTGTGTTGTTTTTGTCGTTTTGTGTCTTGTTTTTGTTGTTTTTGTCATTTTGTGTCTCGTTTTTGTCGTTTTGTGTCCCAGTTTTGTCGTTTTTCATCTTGTTTTTGTCATTTTGTGTTGCATTTTCGCCATTTTGTCTAGCGTTTTTGTGGTGTTGTGTCTTGTTTTTGTCATTTTGTGTAGCGTTTTTGTTGTTTTGTGTTGTTTTTGTCATTTTGTGTCTTGTTTTTGTTGTTTTGTCTAGCGTTTTTGTTGTTATGTGTTGTTTTTGTCATTGTGTGTCTTTTATAGAACTCTGTTTAAATTAATCTTTGACTGTTGTCGTCATGTGACTCCTGTTGACTCGTCCTGTACTTCTTCCAATCCCTCTGGTCTCCTCATGCTTCTTTTTATCATTATTTTTGCATATATATACACATGTGTCTAGATAATGCTGAAGGCTAAAGATACGGTGACATTCTGTAGTGCTAACTTCAACTTAAATTAACCCCGTAATGCAGACTAATCCGGGGGACACAGGCATCAGAGTGGTCATGGGTAAAGATAAGGCAGGCTGAATCCAACAATGATACAAAGAAAATGTCTTTGAAAATCAGAACAAAATCTAAGATGAGTTTTTCGCCCTGATGTGCGATAAACGGCTTCAGTGGTGAATGTCGGGATAATTAACAGAGAAGGAAGGTATGAATCAGATCTACCATCTCCTTTTCACTTTATATTTAACCCTCGTGTCGTCCTGCGGGTCAAATTGATCCGTTTTAAAGTTTGAAAATGTGGCGAAAAAATTATTTTCACAGTGAAACTTCTGATGTCAACATTTTTGGGAATTTTCTGAACATTTTTTGGTGGAAAAAAAAAGAAATGTTAAAAAAAATATTTAAGAACATTAACAAAAAATCATTTTTCGTTGATTTTTTGTAAATGTTCTTAAAGAAAAAATTTGAAGTTTTACCTATATATATGTAATCACTGAAGATATTTTTAGGATTTTTTGGAAGATTTTTCTCATTTTTTGAAAATATTTATGAGTGTTTTCTTGCCAAATTTGGGGGATTGTTATTATTATTATTATTATTATTTTTTTTAAATCTTTTTTTTTTTTTTAAGTAAAACTTTTAAGGGAAACTTTTAAGGAATTACTGGAATTTTCTTCCTGAAGGTTTTGCAAATTTTCAGAAATTTGGGGAATTTTTTTGCTGAATTTCTGCTTTTTTTTCAGACAAGGAAACAATATTTTTTGGTGCCTGTAAATGAGGACAACAGGAGGGTTAAGACATGATAAAGGTTTAAAAAGAAATCAAGCGGCATTTTGTTGTTGGGGGGTGCATGGTAGGCCAGATTTGATCTTTTCCTTTGCTTTAATATTATTCTTAAAATCTCAACTTGCTGCCACACCAGAGCAAAGTGTCATTCATGGTATAATTATATAGAAACTGCAGTTTTATCCACTGAATTTTGAGCTATCAAAGTTACACGGCCACCTGAGAACTGATCTCAACACATCATGTAGAACTGCTCGGTACTAATGGTTTTTCTCTCTTTTGATTCAGGCGATGAATTTGGTAAGTGACTCTGTACTCGTGCAACATGCTTCCCTCCTCCCCTTTGTTTGGCAGCACCAGCCCTGTCCCTTCTGCTACGGCCCTCTGCCGGCATGGCGTCCCCCCCCGTCCCGTTGCTATCCCATAATAATGCAGCAATGCTTTAGGAAGCAGCCACACTGATGCAGCATAATCTCCTCTCAGCCTCTGGCTAAAGTCAAAGTCTTGCTTGCTCTGCATACGGTGTCCGTCTTTGACTGGGGGTCTCGCTTCCGAGGCGTCTTTCCTTTAATTGCAAAGTCGCAGCTTACTGATTCTTTTGCAAATAAAGAAGGAAAATAAAAGTGCAAGAAAATACAGTTTTGAAATATCATTTCATGTGTAAATGAGAAGCAAAATAAAATCACCTTGTGATTTGGATGCAAATTGGTTGGTTTTGGATTTTTTTTTTTTTTTGCTTCGGATTTTAATTTGTAAGCAAAAAGCTGAAATGATCCATAATCATGCAGCTTGAGTCTCTGCTTTTTCTGTGGTGATCCTGATAACACACTGACCTTTAATTTGCTTCATTTTCTCTCTTCTTGTCTTGGCTTCATTCTGTCAAACTGCTCCTTCAGACAGACTTCGTTAGAACAGCTGATGTCAGTCAAATATATTTATGTTGAATTTAGATGTGTTAAAAAATTCACCAGAAATGACACAGACAGCTCAGTGTTTACATCAGGGGTGTCAAACTCATTCTCATTTGACCTCAAGTGGGCCGGACCAGTAAAATCACAGCATAATAACCTGTAAATAACCACAACTCCAAATGTTTCCTTTGTCTTAGTGCAAAAAGTACATTCTGAAAATGTTCACATTTAAGGAATTATCTTTTTACAAAACATCATGAACAAAATGGAAATTTGTTAAGAAAGATAAAATCAATTTCAGCAACATTCAGCCTCAGTTTATCATTTCCACATTACAACTTCCAGACCACAGAGTCTACAAAGGAAAACAACATTTAGTCACAGCTATGTGGAACTGAATGACATAGTATTTTACTTTAAAAAAGACAAAAAAAATGACAAATAAGTTACAAAGGGAAAAAGAAATGGACAAATGACACAAACAAGACCAAAAATGACAAAAGGGAGAAACAAAACAACAAAAAAAATGGACAAAGAACGCAAGCGAGACAGAAAAACAGGAAACGACACAAACGATGCACAAAACGAGGAATAACCCAAAACACAAAATGATAAAAATGAGACAAAAACACGAGACAAACAACAAAAATCTGACAAAAAAACTACAAAAACAAGACAAAATATTATAAAAATTAGATGCAAAATGACAAAAACGAGACAAATGACACGAAACAGAACAAAAAAGAGACAAAAAAGTTACAAAGCGACAAAAAGTGGACAAATGACAAAAATTAGACAAAAAATGACAAAAGCGTGAAACAAAACGACAAAAAGATACACAAAACAATGACTAAAGCAAAACACAAAATGACAAAAATAAGACAAAAAAAACCACATGCGAGACAACAAGGAAACACAAAGCAACAAAAATGAGAAACAAAACGACAAATTCGTGAGAAACAACAAAAGTCAGACAGACTGCAGACCTGCAGTTAATGTCTTCTCTGTAATTTTTACACTTTGAGGGCCGCTTTTGGCCCGCGGGCCTCATGTTTGACACCCCTGGTTTACATCATGACTGCCTGGGTTCACAGACGGCAGCAGTAGGTTATGTTTAGGTTCTGCTTCCACCTTGTGGTTGACTCCCCTCATTTCTCTCTGTCTCCTTGTAGGATCAGGCGTCTAAAGACAAAGCCCTGCAGAACATGGCAGCGCTCTCGTCTGCACAGATCGTCTCCCCGAGTATGATGAAGAATCATCTGCCGCCGCTGCCTCCTGCCCCCTACCAACAAGCCAGAGTGAGAAATACGTTCCTTTAACCCTCCTGTCGTCCTGCGGGTCAGAATTGACCCGTTTTAAAGTTTGAAAACGTGGGAAAAAATTATATTTTCACAGTGAAACTTCTGATGTCCACATTTTCAACAATTTAAGAAATTTTTTGGTGGAAAAAAAATGTTAAAAATGTTTCTTAAGAGCATTCACAAAAAAATCCAGCAAAATCCAGTGAATTTTGCTGGATTTTGGTTGATTTTTTTGTGAATGTTCTTAAAGAGAATATTAGAAGTTTTACTGATATATATGTAATCACTTAGATATTTTTAGGATTTTTTTGGAAGATTTTTACTCAATTTTTAAAAAATATTTACAAGAATTTTTTTTTTGCCACATTTGGGTTTTTTTTTGGTTTTTTTTTTAACAAAACCTTTAAGGGAAACTTTTAAGGAATTAATGGAATTTTCTTCCTGAAGGTTTTGCAAAGTTTCAGAAATTTGGGGAACTTTGTTGCAGATTTTTGGGATTTTTTTCAGACAAGGAAACAATATTTTTTGGTGCCTGTAAATGAGGACAACAGGAGGGTTAATGAGCGATTACAGAACACTAACATGTCTAGTTGCAGTTTTAATTCTGAAAATGGTTTTGATTCTTCAGAGGCACTTAACCTTCATTTCCTCCTCCTCAGTTCTGGCCGGCTCCGATCCCAGGACAGCCTGGACCCTCTCAGGAGTAAGTAAACCCACAACGTCTGTGTGGTGTGAAGTTTCTGAAGGGAGAACTTGAGGGTAGAGATGAGTAGACGTGAGGAGGTTAGGTTTGTGTCAGGTGGGTACTGCAGGGCGTGTTTAACGGATCACGTTTCTGCACACCAGGCTGGTTCTAGATCTCAACCCGGGAAGGACTCCTGGGCTTGGCCGCACCAGCCATGCGTAAGTTCCCCCTAGCCGAGGTCCAACTGTGAGCACCGAGCAGCACTAACTCCTCATCTGTACTGTATGTTTCCTGCACTGATGTAAACCACCACCGGGCAAATTAACTGCTTCAGATCTGACTGAACAAAGAAAAAGAGGCCTTGGGCAGATGAATTCTCATGGTGTTTGATGACTTAGCAAAGTGTAAATGTGTCCATCAGCTGATTTGTCAGTAAAAGCATAATGACCCGATGCTGTTTTGCGTCGTTACGAAGCAATGAAGCAGGTGGACTTACGCCTAGCTGGTGCAGCAACACATGCTTACACAGTGGCACTAACAAATCTGCACAATAAAGCCGTTTAGCAGAAATGCAAACATGATAGGACCCGTGTGCCGCCAGCGCCTCGTACTGAGGGCTTTGTTTCACTCAATCATTTGCTGTCTTTCAGCATCAAACCTTTTGCACAGCCCCCATACCCCAGCCTCTCAGGTCCTGTACCACCATCCATACCAAGTAAGTAGGAAGCTTGATTGAAAAGGCTTTTAAAAAAAAGAAAAGCGTCTGTGTTTATTCATGCTTGTGTGTGTTTGTTCAGGCTATGAGCCCTTGGCGCCTCCTCCTGCTCCTACTGCTACTGCAGTGCCAGTGTGGCAGGATCGGACCATCGCCTCCTCTAAGCTGCGGATGCTGGAGTACTCAGCCTTCATGGAGGTCCAGAGAGACCCGGATAATGTGAGATGAAGTTAAAAATGCAATGTTTGGCAACCAAACCTGCTGTAAAGCTTTGCAGTTACAGGAAAATGTCTTGCATTTGGGTGCTAGATCACATGTCTGACCGAATCTGAATTGTCTTGATGGAGTAAATCCTGAGTTCTTATTTCAGATAGACAACAAATGCTTTGAAATGCAGAATCTTTAAGTGATTACAGCATTTAAACACTGGAAAAAATGCCCCTCTCAAAATAAGAAAAAAACATATTTCAAGGAACTTTTACCTTGAAATAAGTGAAAAAATCTGCCAGTAGAACAAGTGAAAATTGTCTTGGTAAGATTTCTAGAAATAAGATATGATATTTAGAATATTGAGATCTTAAAATTAGCTTGGAAAACTTATTTTAAGCTCTATTTTACCAGGATTGTCAAGCTTAGGTGTCTTAAAACAAGGCCAAATAGGCAAAAAAAAAAGCAGCTTTTCACTCAAAAATAAATTTTTGCTTTCATGTAACCTCCTAATTTGAGATGCATTAACCCTCCTGCTGTCTTCATTCACGGGCACCAAAAAATATTGTTTCCTTGTCTGAAAAAAATCCAAAGGTTTTGCAAATTTTCAGAAATTTGGGGAAGTTTTTTGCTGAATTTTTGGATTTTTTTCAGACAAGGAAACAATATTTTTTGGTGCCTGTAAATGAAGACAACAGGAGGGTTAAGGAAAAAGACTCTGGAATGTATCGTCACAACTGGACAAATTAATGGGAAGAGAGGACGAGGCAGACAGAGAGTGAAAATGATAGACTGACTGACATTATTATGAGCAAAAGATCCGATTAGATGGAGATAAATGATCGCCAGCACTGAATGGCATGGCACTGGACTGACTGACTGAGTGATTTCATGTTACATCTGGCCTCCCTTCTCATCATATTCCCTCTACTGTTGCTGACATTCTTGTCTCCTCTGTCTCTGTCCACTGCAGTACAGCAAACACCTGTTTGTCCACATTGGACAAACCAATCCCTCCTACAGTGATCCGCTACTCGAGGCCGTGGACATCCGGCAGATCTACGACAAGTTTCCTGAGAAGAAGGGCGGCCTCAAAGAGCTTTATGAGAAAGGCCCCCAGAATGCTTTCTTCCTAGTAAAATTCTGGGTGGGTGCTTGATATATTCTGCTGCTTATCGTTATTGTGCACGTTGTCGTCTACAGTAGTGCAGCTCATGCATACTGCTTCATTACATTATGAAACCATGGTGCATGTAGCAGTGGAGTGCACGATCCTAGGATTACAGACAACAAGGTGTTTCACAATGTGTTGCTTCTTCATTGTTGTTTTTTTGTTTTGTTAGGTCTCATGCATTGTTTCTCCCCAAATATCAACACTACCGTTCAAAAGTTTGGGGTCACACAGGCAATTTCATGCATTCCATGAAAACTCACACTTTTATCCATGTGCTAACATAACTGCACAAGGGTTTTCTAATCATCAATGAGCCTTTCAACACCATTAGCTAACACAATGTAGCATTAGAACACAGGAGTGATGGTTGCTGGAAATGTTCCTCTGTACCCCTATGGAGATATTCCATTCAAAATTTCCAGCTAGAATAGTCATTTACCACATTAACAATGTTTAGACTGGATTTCTGATTCATTTAATGTTATCTTCATTGAGAAAAACTGCTTTTCTTTGAAAAATAAGGACATTTCTAAGTGACCATAAGCTTTTGAACGGTGGTGTAGTTTCAATAATTTGTGATTTTAAAGATATTAAAGAAGGTGCTTTGCTTTTGGAACTTAAAATTTCTTCACTATGAGTGGCTTTCATTATGCGATAATCCTCACTGCTGAAATGTGTGCGTTCTGCAGGCTGACCTGAACAGCAGCGGGATGCCGGATGGCCCAGGTTCATTCTACGGAGTCAGCAGCCAATACGGCAGCATTGAGAACATGACCATCACTGTTTCAACCAAAGTCTGCTCATTTGGCAAGCAGGTTGTTGAGAAAGTAGAGGTAAGGATGGACGGATGGACGGATGGATGGATGGATGGATGGATGGATGGATGGATGGATGGATGGATGGATGGATGGATGGATGGATGGATGGATGAATGGATGGATGGATGGATAGATAGATAGACAGATAGATAGATATGTTTTTAATCCTGAGGGAAATTCAAGTTTTCAGCAGTTTACATACAACAACATAAATAACAAAAATGCAGGTTAGTATCATTAACATTAAAGGTTAATATATACTCTGAAAGTCTTGTTGTATAATACTATAAAAAACACTTCTAATTTTAAAATCTACAGAATTTTAAAGTTAGTTAAAATTCAATATGGAATATTTACACATTTCAAGGCACGGTGATTTAAAGTGAATTGACAGGTAGTAGGAAAACAGTTTTATCAAACTACCTAAGGTGCATGGACATTTTGCAGTCACATTGGTATTGGTATTGGTATTGATACACACCCAGCTCATGGCCTTGTGTTTTTCACTCTCCTGTGTGTGTTGCAGACAGAGTATGCCCGCATGGAGGGAGGAAAGTGTGTTTACAGGATCCACCGCTCTCCTATGTGCGAATACATGATCAACTTTATCCACAAACTCAAACACTTGCCTGAAAAATACATGATGAACAGTGTTCTTGAAAACTTCACTATCTTACAGGTAACCGACAGTCAATTATAATGAATTGTAAAAAAGGAATAGTTTGACATTTGGTGACATCTCGAGTTCGCGAAGACAAACTTGGTTGTCACGGTGCAGCGTGCTTTTCGAAGGCGATTCAACATTAATCCATCTTCTCCTAACCTAACGGTGCCACTAACCTCGATGACCTTAAACATGGAATGACAGCAGCGATCAACTCAGTGGTTTGCGATATGCTGATAGGCGTCTGGCAGGAATTCTCTTATGGCATTGATGTTGCCCATGCTGCAGGTGGTGGCCACATTGGACACTTGCAAGACAGGAAATGAAAGTTGATTTTGAGTAGAATACTTGTGACTTGTCTGCAGTTTTCTATTGCTTTTCCTTATAAAATATTGCGTAATGAAATTGGCTCATTCTTTTTGAGTAACCCTGTATAGTGCCGTGATTTCTGCCATGGATTTTTTCAAGATTTCAGCCGTTGGAAATGATACGATGACTGAGCAGCCTTGGAGGAGTACTGCGCTCTCTGTGCTTTTCTTGTCGTGTGGATTAATCAAGCAAAACATAGCATGAAATTAAGTGAGTTTAACAGATGCTAGTGGAAGGTTGGAGTCAGACTAGCCGTTTCTCCTCATCTGCAGCTTCACATTTAGTGCACAGAAGTGACAGTGTTATCAACTAATACCAGACTATTTCCCAAAATGTCAAACTGTTCCTTCTACAAATGACTAAGTGGTTGTCACGGCCGGATTTCTGCACATTTTTCACTTTATTTCTTCTCCTCGCCCCTCCAGGTGGTGACGAACCGTGACACCCAGGAGACCTTGCTCTGTATAGCATTTGTATTTGAGGTTTCCACGAGTGAACACGGAGCTCAGTATCACGTCTACAGACTCGTTAAAGACTAACAGCTCTTCAGGGAGGTTTTTGGAAAAGCCAGACAAAAGCGTGACACAATCTCTCTTCGACCAGCTCAACCATCCAGGAAAAATGACAAAAAAAAAAGAAGAAAAAAACTCACACATCGCTAGACCGAACTAACATGGACACATTTTATGCTTTAAAAAACAAGTATGCAAGGTCAATCTCGACGTGCCAACAGGCAAAGAAATTTTGAAGAACTGCGACAACTACTAGCTACTTTTCCATGTGTTTAAACATGATTCAGATGAAGTGGGTCACTTTTGCCATGGTGATTTGATGGAGCTTGAAATGTTTTACTGAGGGAATGAGAACGTGTGGAAAAGACTCTCACAGTGTCCAAGGGAACACGCTCTGAACAACAAGAGAAGTGTAAAATATGGTTGAAAAAACATAGAGAGAACAGGACCACGGAGGGGGAAACCCAGAGCCAAGGGGTGACGCTGCGGTAGGTTTGTTAGGGAAAGCAAGTGCCTTTTCTCCAAAGATTATATCATTACCTGCCACTTTGGATTGCCTTTTTTTTACTACCTCTTGTTTTTAAATGAACAGAAAATAGTCATACAGGTGTATTTTGTTAAAAAAAATAACAATTGGAAAGAAACCTCAAAGCAACATTTTGAGGCAGATTTTGTTTTCGGGCACACAGAGGAATGAGATGGGATAACTAATTTTCACGTTTTACAAAAAAAAAAAATCCCAAGTTTTACAGTCCAAGTGTACGACGAGAAGGTTAATTGTGTCGCCATGTTATTAAGGTTGTGCTCTTTTTTTAAATGCATATTTTATTACACAATTTAAAAGAATCAGGTCTTACAAGCATCTATCTATAACTGACTTCTGACACTAGGGATGTCTTGTACCTTTGCCTTACTTACGAGATCCCCTGTTATTTCTCTCTGTTTGAAGACGTGTGCTCGGTTGCACTTAAAAGATCAAGAAGGGGTGTGCAGCAACAGCAGTGCTTATTTTCTGCCTGAGGTATGTAGCGTAATTGAACAAAAAAAAAACAAAGAATTGTTTCTGTACTGTGAGTCAGCGGATGCTAAAGGAATACGTGTTACATAGGAGTATTTTTTTTCTGGGGCGGGTGGGCTTTCTGTTCATATTTGTGATCAAGTAACTCAGCACAGAGACCATGGTTTAAAACGGAGGGAAGTTAATCACTGTTTCTTTTGTTTAAAAAAGAGATTGTATGCTGTGAAGTCGGCTCATTTGCTTCACTCTTCTCCCTGCGACGTGCGGAGAAGCTGCATTCATTTATAAAAGTTCAGTTTTGATATTTAAGACTTTTTTTTCATGACACTACACATGAAATATGTTTGAAATCAATCTAACTAATCGTCTTGAATGAGAGCTATTGTCTCTGTGCTGTGGAGTATGACCATTGATTGTTATTTATAGGGTTGGATAAGAAATAGCGGGAGGGCAGGGTGGGGTACTGGAGATGTGTTGATAATTTTCCATTATGATGGAGATGTTAAAAGTATTGCAGGACCCACATCAGAGACAGGATTAACTGTCATCCAGTGGGTCCTGCTAGACAAGTGTCTACTCTGTGTGGTTCACTGGACAATTTATGGTATAAAAGTTCAAATTATTGTACGGTGGCAAAATTGCACCTGGCTTTGAATGTCATTTTTCACAAGCTAGATACAATAACACTCCTCCTCTAGCAGGTCTCTCAGTTTATCTTTTATACAGACGTTTGTTTTTGCCATTATCAAGATTAATGTTTTTGTTTTGATTCTGTTGTCTTTTGACTTTCAGTGTTTGCCATATGCTTCACTGAAAATAATGTGTGATTGTGCTGGTATTGATAATTAATAATGAGATATCTAATGTATCATATTCTGAATGGTGTGGGCAGTTTATTTTGTTTTTGTTTTTTTTTTTGGTTTAAGGTGGTTTAGTATTGTCTTTGTTACCATTGTGCATTGCAATTTTATACTTTAAAGTAGAGGTTGGACTATGTAATCAACAAATGTATCTAACAATAAAAGACGCATGGTGCCTTTGGGGCCATTTTCCCCATAAAACTCATTAAACATGTTTGTAAATTTGCTTTGTCTGTGATGTTTTTTTTTAATCGTTCTAATATTACAAAGGGTTGCAGCAGCAAATATTGTGGTAAGGTTGTAGTAAGATACGCTGACTGTCCAAAAAGATGCCACCTGGATTTATCTAAGCAAACAGGTTAGATCCCTCTGTTGGACAATTACTGCAGTGATGACAACAACTTATTTAACCCTAGCTGATGCAGTGAGGAGCTTCTCATTTCCTAAACCTCGTGTCGACACATTTTAAAGTTTGAAAATGTGGGAAAAAAAATATATTTTCACAATGAAACTTCTAATGTCCACATTTTCAACATTTTTGGGAAATTTTGGAAAATTTTTTTGGTCGAAAAAAGAAATGTTAAAAATGTTTCTTAAGAACATTCACAAAAAAAATCTACCAAAATCCATCAATATTCACTGGAATTTGGTTGATTTTTTTGTGAATGTTCTCAAAGAAAATATTCGAAGTTTTACTCATATGTATGTAATCACTTTAGATATTTTTAGGATTTTTTTGGAAAAATTTTTGTCATTTTCTGAAAATATTTACAAGAGTTTTCTTGCCAAATTTGGGGGATTTTTCAAAAATAAAACTTTTAAGGGAAATTTTTAAGGAATTGTTGGAATTTTCTTCCTGAAGGTTTTGCAATTTTTCAGAAATTTGGAGATTTTTTTTGCTGAATTTTTGGATTTTTTTCAGACAAATATTTTTTGTGGTGCCAGTAAATGAGGACAACAGGAGGGTTAAACAACCATGTTGGAAGACATCCTGTGGTCATGGAAGATTTCTAAAACTACTAAAATCAGGTTAAGAACCATCCAACGCGTAAATAAAACCTGAAGGATAGCGGTGGACCAAGAACAAACTTACATGATTGCAGGAAATCAACAGTAAAACTCATGGTTATGTTTAATAGTGAAAGTAACAACATTTCCACACACAATGAGAAGGGAACTCCAAGGATTGGGACTAAACAGCTGTAGCTCTAAGAAAACGGTCCGTCATCCATGTACGGTCCGTGTATATTTTCACAATTGGATTTTCCGTTCTGAAACGGGTATTGAAAAACAAAAAAACGAGTGGTTATTTGATTTTCGTTTTAAAATACAAAAATTAAAATTGAAATACAAGGCGTTTTTCCTTTTCATGATCAAAAAGGGATATACGACATTTTAAAAATGCTTTGATTTTCATTTTATATTTAGAATAACAAAAAAATAAAATCAGTAAGAGACAGGACCGAAAAAGATTCCGTTTTTTCATTTTCTGAGACCGGAAGTGGTCATCAGCAAGTGTGGAGCCAAACAGAGTAAGGTGCATAGACTGTATTTATTTTTCGTTAGTTGTCATGGTCAAAATGAGAGATCAGGTGGACGATCTTAAAATACATCAATATCGATTTTTTTTTTTTTTTTTTTGTAAAGCGTTAAAGTTTTGCGAAGCCAGGGGGCGGGGCTACTTGATTGAAAGTCCGGTCTGGAATGATTGACAGGTCCTATGGAGGAGGAAGCAGAGACTCTGCTCTCCTCGTTTGGATTACTTCTGATATAATAACTGTTGGTTTATTTATCAGTGCAGCAGCACAACATTTTCCACGGACAGTTTTCCTGCCCGCTGGTTTGTTTTAACCAGTTTTCTCCCTTCAGCTGATTCTACCAGCAGACACTGAAAGGACTCTGATTGTTCGGTAAGTTAATGTTTATTTTCGTATCGGTGCCGCTTTTAATGCACTTTATATGCAGCTTTAGTGTCAGATATCTGTGCCATGCACTCCAGATGTTTG